>CM055095.1:23541640-24249140 GCA_029204225.1 Diphasiastrum complanatum
CCGTTTCCATTGTTCTCACAAAGTTACAATCACTTCTGGTTTTAATGTACAACCATACCGATGTGCATAAAGGTCAAGTTGAAAGCCTTCAAGGTACTTACTTGAGGAATAGGAGTGGCAGTGTAGCTACAAACTTGAGTTCCAAAGCCGTGGAGAAGAGGTTCAAAGGTCCATTCCAATGCCTTTTGCTACACGATGATTTCTGGTTCCATTCACGATAAGGGAATGAACGGCACAGGTATGTTAACTCAGCCGACATACCAATCTGCATCAATCAAGCTGATGTTGAATGAGGAAACTAAAAGACATCTTCTATATGTTAGCTCAAGGTGCAGAAAGACTGGAAATAATCTGCTGTTCGTTTCGGAAATGCATGATACTTGAAGAACATATACTTAGCCCCATGACATCCTTGCCTCTAGCATGTCAGTAAGTAATCCAAACATTATGTTGATGAGAATGTGATTCACTTTAATGGAAACTTTTAATCTGATAGTATGTAGACAAATACATGCCAAAAGAAAGCAAGACTTGCAAAATGACAATGATAGTAGGGAAGAAACTCACCACAATGCCAAGATTGACAAGAGATAATGCTGCAGTTCCACGAATCAACAATGTTCACATGCATAATCAACAATTACTATTAAGCTCAGCACCAACAAAAGAAACTTGTATTGCAAAAATTTTACTGAGTTAATAGGGACAATAGAAACAAAAAGTTTTAAAATGAGGTCAAGTGAAAAAGTTTTGTAAACATACAATTTAGCTTGGCACCAATAACGTAAATGATCCATAGACCTCCAAGTCCACCATCAGTAGGACGATGACAACGAGGATAGAGATGCTGATACTGAATTGAAAAAGAAGGACTGCTCCAAAAAACTCCAACTGCCATCAGAGAGAGGCTCATAGAGTATTAGCAGAAACACAGCTGTTGTCAGTTATTCCAGTTCCTAAGTTTATCCTCAGTTGGTACTTTATGAATCATAATGTGAGAGAGCAATATGAAAGGTGATTCCCAATCAGTTATAAGAAGACGTGTGGAAAAAAGGTAAACAGTTCAATCTAAATGGAGAAATAAAGGTACATTTTTGGCAAAGAAATTCTCACAGTCTACCGGGGTTTGGAGGGTACTTCAGTTGTGAGATTAAAATTCTTAAGTGAGAGAAGGCACTGACAGAAGGCTAAAGTGATCCTTCTAAGTGAGAGGCTAACCATATTAGCAAATTTATAACATTTAGAAAGAATAAGAGTCTAAACACATTAAAAAGCGTACCTAGGGCAAATCCAACAACCATGTAAAGGTCGTGACTGCTATGCAGGTAATTGCTCGAAAACAAAGATATGGATATCCATACATGAAGCCGAGATCCTCCCCAAATTGGCTATTTGAATTATCTGATATTTTTCGTGATTCTCTTAGAAGGGCTAGGTTTGGGTCAGTTTCAGCTCCCAAATGATCAGCAAATATCTGAAAAAAAAACAGATAGAAGCATTAAGGGATAAGGAGAGATTATGTAAATTTTCAAAGTTTAAAATCGAAAATTTCACAAACATTTCATGAAAGTCTGGCTATCGAAGTATCAAGTAAACCAGATAAACATCCCATAAAACCAGGTTACACCTTACCGAAACTTTGGTAGCACCTATGGTAAGGTTGGGATCAAAACTTGACACAAAGCAGCTCATTGGTGCTTTGGTTACTTTGTTCTCACAATACATATCAGGCAAAGATAATATACCTGAGGAGAGGACATAAAACTAAGAATACTGGGTACTCTCTCTCTCTCTCTCTCTCTCTCTCTCCTAGCACCAAGCATATGTGTCATACCAAGTAGCGATGAAGACCAAGCTTGTTCCAAAGGATAGAATTTTGCAGCTGGCTGTATTGGGTAGGCTTCACCTGAAGCATTGGCATATAGGTAAAGGTTTCCAAGCACAGAGCTCTCAAGAATCTGCAATCCAAAAGGAAACATAAAAGCTGCAAGTTTTAGCTGAAGCCATTAACAGATAATGAACACAGCAAGAGGGTACTGTTGGCAATCAACTATGATGGTAGCATTATGATGGTCCTATCAACATATCTTTTGTTGGAAGTTTAATTTCAGCAATGCATTTGCAAGCATGCATGCAATCACTTTCTTATTAAGATCTGCTTCAAACCTAGACATTGTACATCAGTACATACGAGTCTATGCATTACATAAGAGTTTAAAACAGCTTCTGCAAGCCCTCAGATTGAAATGGTTTTGAAGATACGCTTACCCATGGCTGAATAGGTGCCTGTGTTAGATTATACTGCAGTCTGTCATAAACTTGCAAAATTTGATCCTGGTTGTTTGGCAAGTCTACACGTGTAGTAACATAGTACTGCAAGAAGAGCACACATCTATGCTCTCAGAACATGTTGCCTTCAGTCTCTAGAAGCAAGATTCCAAATTCCAAAATACATAGCAAGCAAGCAAACTGCAGTAAAAAAATGGTAAAGTGTAACTACTCACGATCTCATAACTCAGAAACCTGTCTTCAGTGACAATAGCATAAGTATTCTGGTACGATCCTACAGTAACCAAGACATGTTATTAGTGAGCTTGATAATTCTGCAACCTCTTCCAATAATACTTCCTTAATACATTATTCTCAAGGTTTCAACAAACTCATTTGACATTTTGTACATATGAGTAATTTATGACTGCTAAGGAGGCCTCAAAGGCGTGCGAACGGCAATGCCATCTTTTGGTGAATAGTTATTTCTACCAGTTTCTGACAGCATATAACAATTGTCAGCATAAGTGCAGGCCCAAGTATATTGAGGCAACTCCATAGTTTAGGCTTCAAGCATCAGCTCCTTTTGTTATGCTTCAGAAGATTGTTATGCCGAGCAGGTTTACAAAAGAGAACAGTATTTCATACCCCTTTGCATCCATAGCTCCTTTGCATACACATTACGTGCATGTAGATATTAGAATACTGTCCTAGCTTGACTACTTGTTAAGCTATCTTGGTGGGATCTTCAAGTAGTGTAGAAATGGGCAAATGGACTTCTTTACTGTCAGTAGATTTGAAGGCATAATCCATGTGCGCTACTCCAATTTCCAACTCAGCAATCGTGAAGCCTCTATCTGAGTACATTGCTTTGTTCCCAAGTCAGCACGATAGAAAGATTGTGATAAAAGTCATTTGCTGTACTTTGTATGCCCATATTTGGGTAACCTCTATTCTGACCCGTTTAACAACGAAGATCTGAAAAACAGTTAGAGACCAACTAACCATTTAAAGAGTTCAGCTAAAATGCTATGGTTGAGACAGCTCATATGGCAAATTTTGATTATCTTCAAATAGGATGGTTCAACGTTTCTTTTCATGACTCACATTTGAGTCTTGGCATACGAAAATGCTTTGTATATACACATAAGAATTCATTGATAACATTTGCAGATTATTGCTTACAATCCATACTTCGCTGCTACATGTCAACTTATTTGATTGAAAAAAATTCGGTTCTTGTTATGTTTTTAGTTTAATTTTTTATCAACAAGAGTTTTGTGCCCACAACATGTGTAGGCCAGTAGGCTGCTGGACATCATAACCTCATTCTCATTGAAGTGACTTTGGTTTTGCTTTGTAGTGGCAATGGCTGTTAAATCTTTGAGCCTCCAGGATCATAGAGCGATTCAAAGGCAGCAACTATTCAACCTAGATGTGGAAGATGAGGATGATCTTGAAAGCAAAACTGCTGTTGCTAATAATGGATGGGTGAGAAAGAGCCCTTGATGTGGATTAGGAGGGGATTCCTAGAGAATGGAAGCGATGCAGGCGTATCAAGCAAAAAAGCGAGAGGCATTTGTCACCAATTTCCTGACACTCGAGGAAGTTCCTGCAGCATAGGTGCGATCTACCTACACAGTTAAGGAGGTGTGGTGTATTTTGCGATCTTTGTATGAGAAAAGACAGCCTCCAACATTTTATTGGTGTGTAGCCAAGCAACTTGCTACCATGAAAAATGGAGGAATGCGACCCCACGATCGCGCACCTTGAGAGGATGAAAGGCATAGCAAGACAACTTGATGCAGCTGGAGCGGGTGTTGACAATCCTTGGGAGCCTGCCTGGTTCCTATGATACGTTGGTGTTGACATTGAAGGGTGGCCCCTCAAGATCTTAACTGGGTATACATACTACTTGTGTGGAAGAAGAAAGGAGGAAGAGCATCTAAAGACAGGAGAAGCATGCCACAATCACTGGGATGAGCGAGCTAGCTGAGCTTGTAAGGGAAAATTTAAAGGCAAGGGTGAAAGAAGTTTCAATTCTGAAGAGTGCATACAGGAACAACAGTAATGGAATTGCAACAAATTAGGTGTTGCATATGACAAGGACTTTGTTTCAGGAGAAAAAACGATAGGAGCAATGCAGTATTTTAGTAATGTAAGCATCCGGGGCATTATGGATGGGAATTCCCCAAAAAAGCAGACGATGAAGGAAGCCACCAGCAGGTGCGAATGTTGCTGAAATTAAGGATGAGGTTGTGGCGTTGATGTCCAATCTTGATCGATGCAAGAAGGGTGGATTCATTCACAAACATAACGGGAAGAAGACACCAGAAATGCCTTATGGGTTAGAGAAAAATCCTTCGGGTTGTTTCAGTTGGTATCAGAGCTCCTTTGCTCCAACGTGCCAATACCATGAACCATTAGGAAAGAACTAAAAATCCATACATAGTGCAAGCATACTCTCCACCCATCCATAAGCTCTCTAAATCAAGATTGCATTCAAGTCTACGCACAAACCCAAAAGGATTTTGCGGCCCATCACTTCAAATGGATGACCTAGGACATGTAACTGAACATCCAAATTAAGGAGATACAGCTTAAGTTGACCACAAGGCATATTCATACTTAAGAGATAATTTCTCTGATTGAAACAGACTCAACATGCTAAATTGGTGCACTCTGAAAGCAGTTGATCTGTCCTGAATAGGATTGTGGAGTGAATCCAATGTGTAAAAGTTCGGACACTATCACGGTGTTCACCTTGTGCCTAAAGTGTGATCCAATTGAGCTTAAAGTTTGCCAAAAGAGAATTAGCAATGAAAGCAGATTTTGGCTAGTCTAACTGGTATGTTCATGAAAAAAAACTGCATATTGTCTCCAGGGATTGGAAACAAATTTACATTTGAAGGATTGTCCAATTTTAGATAATCAAACTGATAGTCATTTAATTACCAAAGCTTTTGGTGATAGCAAGTACTCTACTGATCCACACTGAATGGAGATAAATTTGATCTTTGGGATGCTCGTGGTGTAAGTATCTAGATTGATACACACTTGAAGATCACTTGCATGGATGGATTTCTATTGTTAGAGCATTGATTAAAAATATCATGAATCAGTGTACATAGCTGATACATGAAGGTCTTTGAAAGACATGGATAATGGGGGGTTTTGAATAAGAATCTGTAAGTAAAGGTTTAAATATCTCCAATGAAATCCATTCATGAATGAGGAGATGGATGGATTATGCGTGTTCTATGAAGAATAACTGGATATTACTTGGAGTTAGAGAGAGACGAGGAATGACGCTAGTTGTACGGGACAATCTCCTGAATCATGATCATAGCTCCAAGCAATTCGATGAATAATCAGAAAGGCTAGTAAAGGCCTAGGATGCCAGTGAATTATTTGGAGCACCAAATATCAATGTCTTGATTACAACAATATTGATGACAATATTGGATGCTCTATGAAACCGATTTAGTTTACAAATATGAGTGTAATTTGACATGAATAAAAAGCTTTGGAAAAAGTAGAGCAAAACGTGTTATACATGGATGAGTATTGTTCACAGATAATTCACCTCCTAGTCCTTTATAATTTGAGGAGGAGAGAATGTTAATTTCTGCAAAAGACATGATTGGGCTGGCCCTTAGTTTAAGGGTTAATGCCCATGCCAAAAACAGCCCAAAAAAATGCCAAAAAAAGCCAAAAAGAAAACCAGAATGAGGGCCAAAAACAGTGAAATGAGAGCCAGAAACAGTGAAATGAGGGCCAAAAACAGCGAAATGGGGGCCAGAAACAAATGAGGGCCAAAAACAGTGAAATGGGTTTTGGGGAGAAAAGGGTCCAAATTTTTTTTTGATTAATTAATTAATTACAAGAACCGTACCACGGTTCATGAACCGCGGTACGGTTCACCCAACGGTTCTTGGGACCCACGGTTCCAAGAACCATTGGTTCTATGGTTATGCCACAAGGAATACATTTGGATGGAATTTGATGCGAGAATCAGGGATCCATGACAACAATCAAGGGTGAATTCTTCTTAGCTAGAATGAGAGTTTCTGCAAATGGAGAAACATATTGCATTATTATAGTATGCTATCCACTACCTGTTGCTCTTTGTGAATAGGAATCGTTGTGACCCTAGATTGCAATATTTCAATTTTCAGTGATGAAAAATTTCAATCAAATTGGAGTTTTCTGATATTATGCATCAGAAACTACACTGACCTTTGAGAGTGATATCTGACAGTTTCAGACCTCTTTGAACCTTCCCAAAGCCAAGATATGTCATTGATGCTAATAATCCAGCAAAAAGAATCACCTACAAGAGATTTAGTCCAAAAACTCTTCAAACAAATTTCATCCTAGTCAACAATCATCCAAGTTCCAATAAAAAATTTCTGATACTATCAATGGATTAGCAATAAGTTACAATAAAATTGCCAGACTAAATAAGAATCTCAATATACCGTAAAAATTTTAAAAACATTGCTCTCAAACAAAGGTGCATAATATTTTGCAACAGCTTTAGAGATAGGCGAGCTCCCAACATGCTCCTGAAGGCTAGGATCATCAACTGGAAAATCGTCCCCAGCAATTTGAGTTTTGGAAGGCAATGAATCTGTGACACAAAAGGCCTATTAGTTAGGATCATACTGCCCTGTGGTACCGCTGTTATGGTGCTGCCGGTACGGTACCGCCCTGGGATCCGCGGGTACCAGGGCGGTACCATAATAATAAAAAAAAAAATTCAATTTTTTTCCCGTGTTATTTTCGTAAAAAAAATTATTATTTTTTTTTTTGGTACCACTGGACCGGGATCCGCGGTACCCGGTACTGCGGGACCTATGGTTAGGATTATTAACTTCCAGGCTTGGAATATCAAGAGTCTAGAGACGTTGACAAATGATTTCTTAAAGGCATATTTTATGGAATGTTTAGATGGAAATTATGGAATAAGAAAGAAACCAGCCTGCATATATTTTGGAAATTTTGAAAACATGAGGTTACAAAATAGTCGTAACATCCTAACCATAATCAGCTTCTAATATGTTCATACGATAATGAGCTACCACTACTAGAGAAAAACTTACAATGTCTCTGGGAAGTTACACTACTAGGTAAGTTACATGATTGGGGATAATTTTGAGTGGATTCTGAATCTTGCTTCTGACAGTATAGAATATTTAAACTCGTGCACTTACCCAGCATCACAGGTAGAACTTGTAAAACCTCCGGAAAAAGTAGCTTAAAACCGAAGTGGTCAGCATCTATAAGTCTATGGACAATGTTTGGTTTGTAGCATCAGATTATCTGGATCAGAAATAGTCTAAAATTACAAGGTGCTAATACTAATAATTGTGAAGCCAAATTTTAAGGATAGTGCAAGATTTTAGAGATTGGTAAAGTATCATAGATTAAATTAAGCTCTCTAGTGACCGGTTGGCATAAGAGAACTGTTTCACAAGAGGAGTGGAAAATCAGAGTTGGACATCTTTTGCCTAACTTGAGAGAGTTGGAATTTGGCTAAAATGTCCTACAAAAGCTCTCATGGTTGAAGGCAAAATCTGTAACAAGTTGATTGCAGTAGGGAATTTCTTGTCTTTTAGCCCAGCAGGAACAATCAAACTTGGATAATTATCAAAAAACATTTCTAATAATAAGCACAGCTGTGCCACAAAATCCCAAATTAAGGTGCGAAATTTTTTCTTTTTCCAAATGGCTGTATTTCAAAGCAGTAAACTGGAATCCAAGATGCCCATTATCATTGTGTATTCCTGATTCGGTCTGTAAAAGTAAAGTTTCCTAGATCATACCTATCAGACTGTTTACTTGAAAAATAATCTGTTGGGGTACCCTCATATGCACAACTTCAATAAATATATCTGTCTCTAGGGTTACAAGGAGAGTAGCAAGCAAGATTCAGATCGTATATGTTAACTACAGAAAGACTATAACTCTCAACCCACGTCCACTTTAAGAACAGAACAACTTCAAAGAACCAGGAATGAAATATTAATAGAAAGATCAGTGTACCATACCTGTGTTTGGTGACTTGCTTCGGATCCTACAAAATGCCCATAAATTTGGATCATTGATATTGGCCTGACATACAAAAGAAAGACACCATCGTAAGATAGAGCTTTATTTACCATATTTTATGTACCCCCGACACGACTGTCTGTTTTGCAACTCACAAATATCACTTGGTTGTAGTATATAACCAAAAAGGTCGAGTTCAAAAACGGCTAGTTAGCTTGGATCACCAAACGGAACTTATCAAGAATAAAATAAGGGCCTTACCTTCACTCGGCGAGCATCAAAGGACATAATAGGTATGAAAATCAATAGCATCCCGCAAGTATGAAGTGTAGCTGTTATACCCATTTGCCAGCAAAACCACCTTACTACTGGAATTGGATTCTGCAAGTCAAGAGAATGTTGAATTCTTCTCTCTCTCTCTCTCTCTCTCTCTCTCTCTCTCTCTCTCTCTCTCTCTCTCTCTCTCTCTCTCTCTCACACACACACACACACACACACAAAGTTGGGGGCAGCAATAATTTAGATAAACTACCTAAATGTCAGCCTTAACAGGACAAAGATTATCCTCCATTGCACATAAAGACATTTCTTGTATTCAACTTTTGATGTATTATGGAGAGTTTTGCGGACCACTGGTATCATACTGCCTTCATCCTGATATTTGGTTGGTGAAGAATCCACACGATACTGATAAGACTAGGCAAAACAGGAACCTAAAGAATGAGCACTTGTTAGAATGGCTTTCATTCACGACAGCAACCAACTAAATGTACCTGACTAGCAGCTTCAAGAATGAGACAATTTTCTCAGCTCATATAGTCCTGTTTCTGAAAAAGTGAAACCCCAATCGCCTTTGGAAGTTATACAGCCTCTAATACTCTTGCACTTTTAAATTTCTCACATGACAATCTAGGCAACCCTACAGTCCACTCCTAAACTCATTGACGATCCTACAGAATGACAAAATCATGCTTGTTCTTCATCTTTGTGAAATTATATCCGTCAAACTTGCGCAATTCCATCAGCAAGTATTGAAACTTGTCATGCCATATTGAAAGTAGCGCCATGCCCCCTGTTCATCTAGCAAGCTTGTGCATAGAATAGTGAATTCAGGGCTTAACTCGAGACATTTCTGACTGACATCTTTATTCATCAGTAACAATTTTTTCCTATTTCCTCCTTAATCCTCCTTGCATCCTAGCGCTCTCCTGTAAAGAATAGCGTCTGTAAGGATGAGAACTGAAATAGAACATGGCAGACTCGTAATTCCTTCCTATCACCTACAAGCTACAATACCTTGTCAGGATGTTTTAGGTGACACCAATAGTTTGGATACCAAAGCCTGAAAACCATCCCCTCTCTTCGATATTAGCAATTCTACTCCACAAAGTCTTCATCAGATAAGCAGATAGAAAAATAGCATGTTACCTGAAGTGGCTAAAGCTTCAAATTCAGGAATTTTCATAAACAATTTAATGGTTAAACATATCGTGCATCAGCATCTGTGAATTTTGTACATAACGGTAATCGAATTCCAAAAAAAACCTTAATGTTCGACAGCTTGGTTTCAGAAACGGAAGAACAAAGGTGGTAAAAGATGTCTGTTTTGTACAACACGTATCACGATATCCTGCCCAAACTAGTTTGAAAATGAGTTGTTACTATGTTAAGTTCTTTCCAATGTGGTCATGAAGAAATGAAATTTTTTATTTCCAGCAAATCTAGGAGACCAAGATGCTCATGAGCTCACTACATAACAGCTTATTCATGATTCTGATGAAGGGCATTAAATCAGAACATCCAAGATAGAAGGAGGCTCTGAATCACCGCATCACCATACTGCCTTGTCCCATTAGCTAAGGGGCCTGTTCCACCTAAAGGTTAGCAACATTCAGTCAAGGCTAACTTGAACCAACTGAGAATGGGGGTTCTCCACCTATAGCTAGCAAACTGATTCTGTTTGTGCTAAGCTAGTGTATTTGTGTCTTCCTTAACTGAGTCAACAACATGCACTTAAGCTAACTGGAGTCAACTTCTAACTATCAATGATGGACTGCAACAAACAGTTGGAGATGGCAGTCCACTCCCTTCCCCGTTCACGAATGCCTAGGGCCCTTCAATGACTGACAACATATCCCTTTCTTGCCTCCAAAATTATCAGCAGTTTCATCTGCACTTTTATGTTTCCTGATTATTTGATGTAAGTGCATGTGTTTCTATGTTTAGGAGCAAAATCTGTAATAGAGATAAAAATATGTATTTACAAGACAATGTTTCTCAATTTTCCATTTCATTGAGTTCGAAACATGATTCCAATCTGAACTAATTCATATCCCAATTTGAATCAAATCTAGTTTTAGCACAATAATAAAAAAACTCAATACCCCAATAGTCATAGTACCTAAGAAGAAAACAGGTAAGATTAGAGTCTGCCAAGACTTTAGAAAATTAAATGATGCTACAGCAAAGGATTATTATCTGCCTTATACAGATACCATTCTTGACCAGGTAGCTGGTCATGAACGTTATAGTTTTTTAGATGGTTTCTCAGGTTACAATCAAGTTTTTATTAAAGAGGAAGATAGATCCAAGACCACTTTTACCACTGATTGGGAGACGTACGCTTACACGCGAATGCCCTTTGGTCTTTGTAACGCACCCGCGACATTTCAACGTATGATGACAAACATTTTCCAAAATATTTTACGTAAGTTTTTAGAAATTTTTATGGACGACTTTTGTGTCTATTCATCAACTAAAGATCACTTAGACACATTAGAAAAGACCTTAAGAAGATGTCAAGAGACATCTCTTAAATTGCATCCAACCAAGTGTTATTTCGGGATGAGAGAAGGCATCCTGTTAGGCCATAAAATTTCGAAGGACGGCATCCAAGCTGACATAGAAAAAGTAAAAATGATTTTAGAATTATTAGAACCAACCAATTTACGAGAGCTTAGAGGATTTCTAGGACATGTAGGATATTATCGTATGATAATTAAGGACTATGCAATAGTAGTAACTCCCTTAACAAATTTATTAAAGAAATCTGTTGAGTATCATTGGTCACAAGAACATCAGCAAGCTTTCGAAGATAAGAACAAATTACAGTAGATCAGCAATCAATAAAGCCGGTTGCTCGGATAAAGGTCTCCATCTGGAATTTGTTTAACATGAGGTTATGAACAGCAGCACTCACACAGATTAATTTTCTTACTGAATAAAGTATGAAGAACGACGAAATCAAAAAGATATCTAAAGAATTTTTAAGGCATGAACTTACTAGAGAAGATATGAAAAATGAGGCTAAGACTGAGAAAGTAGTCAGGACTACAGAGGGACCCGCAAGAGCCACTGTCAGTCTCATTTCACGTTCTGGAACTCCTGAATCTTGTGAGCTAATCCCCTGTAATTTGGGATCTTCCAAATAGTTTCGTAAGATGTTTACCAGAACAAAGACATCATCAACTCCTGCATGCCACGCCAAGAATATTCAGCAGCTAAAGATGTGATAAATGTATGATCAACCGACAAAAACCTAAATGCACGACGGTCAACTTTACTCTAACGATCTTGCATATGCAGCCTTACGATAAAAGATACGATTTCATGAAAAAAAAAATCAGAGAATAGGAAGTGTACCTAGTCCCAGAGCAAGAAAAGGAACAACTGAACCAGCTAAAGGAGTGATTTTTATGCCAAATGCTGAAGTCAATCCGAACCCAGCAACTATAGCAAAAGTGACAACACTTAAACCCTGTAAAAGGGACGTAAACTTGGATTAACTTGGTACCAATCAGAAGTTAGCCGATAGAATAACGAGGAAAGGTCACAACACACAAAATCATCTTGCAAGAATAGGAAACGAATTGAAGGACAGTTTTAGTGGTACTAGGAGTTTCTCTTTTGAAAGAGAGAGTGGGAAGTTGGAAAAAGATAACGAGGGTAGAAGATAAAAATTACCGTCATTGCCACCCAAGTATGAGAATGCACAGGGTCTCCAAAGTTCACAAAAGCAAAGAAACAGTAAATAGAAACGAAGACCACACTGCAAATAATCTGCCAGATGGGAGTCTTGTTGGCATCAGCAATAACGTCATCTGATGACCGCTGAAGTAGCACAGAAAAATCAGTTCACAAGTTTGCACTACGAATGGAAGTAGCGCATATGAAATCAACTTTTTGCCAACAGGGAGTTGAGGTAAGCAGAAAGTTTGGCTATTGTTCTGAACAGTGTACTTTTAACTCACCCACATGCTAAACTCAAGTTGGAGATCACCGTACTGTTCACTGGTCCCAAAACCAGTGTTTGGCTTATGCTGGCGCAAAGGATCAAGCTTGTTGATCATTAAGGACTCCCATGATGTCGTCAAATCATTTCTTTGGGAGTCGTCTAATGTTGTGTTAAACTTTTCTTGGAGGTAGGTTTTCCACACTGGATGTTGCTGATGGAAGTTATTAAGAGCCCATCTCAAACCTCCTATCTGCATCGAGTACCCACCAACACTGCTTAAGGCCATACCAGAAATCATCTCCGAGTTCTAATGAATTTATTCTAGGGTATGCCCCATAAGCATGCTGACAATTTTAGCTACACTTTCCAACTTCAGATTCTTGTACCTTTGTGATATTGGTGCCAGCAGCATCCCATTCCACACTGCCAAGTGCAGTTAAAACTGGACTATGTAGCCCAAACCACGTCATACAACAAGGGGCCTTATTCAGAATACAAGATTCAATCTGGAAAATGCCCACAACATGTCAATGGTGTATCATAAAACTACAACAAAACCATTACCACTAAAAACTGTTGATTTTTCAAGAGGAAGTATAACAGAATCCTAGTAGAAAACTTCAACGTGTGACTCAGGATTGTCCAAAACAAAGCAAATGCGCGGTTACAAACATATTTCTGATTCGATTCCTAAGATACATAGCGTGGCTCAGACAGCGATTCTAGCTCAGATATATGTAACGTGGCAGATAGCGAGTCTAGGATTAACGTGAGCAGCAGTCAGAGAAGATAGCGATTCAAGGATCAACGTGTTTGTTAAAATCGATTTCTTTGTTTTAAATTTACACATCATCGATTTCAAAACAATGATTTCAAATCGATTTCTGATCTGAGCGTCCCTCAATGCATTATAAGGCGTCCCTCAATATATTATCAAGAAGGAAGATCGCCAGTTCTGAATATCACGTCCAGCAGGTGGCATTTTGATCTGGTTTTTTTTTCATTTAAAAAAACATTCCGACCCAGTATGTTCCGGAACGTACAATGAAAAGTCTGCTGCAAGGGTTCCCATTTTGTATCTCTAGTTCCAAAAGCACTACAATGGTGGACTACTCCAATGGGTTTGCAAGAACTCGGTCAGCTGCAAGAAGAAACATTCAAGGTAACGAATCTCTTCCGGAAAACCAATACATGTCAAATTGGGTCTCCATCCTCCAATCATATATCAACTCATAGGCACTTCTTATGGGGCATCTTCAGTGAGTTGGGCCAATCTCCACTGATAAGATATATACTGTCCATGAACATACAAATTTGTCTGCAAGACCTGATTGCAAATGGATGTATCTATTGTTATTATTAGAACATAAAAAATAATAGTTCTGGACCTGTCAGAACACCTGGAGTGGTAATACTTCAGATCTTGCAATAATTTGTTGATTCAGAGCATGGAAGGACGCCTATTGCGGGCTTGGTTTGTGCTGTCATATTTTGGCCAAATCCTTCGCCGAAAGTGAGGCAGTAGCATCCTTTCAGTGAAGGATTCCAATACGAAATATTGATTTCTAGGTTCGGTTTAGGAACAATTCCAAATCTGTATAATCAAACATTTTGAACACTTACGCTAGAACCTTCCACAGCTGTTAATTATGTATATTCATATATGCGGCTCAATACCAAGTAGACTATTTTAACTTGCGATACCAAATAGAATATAGTTGTAATGTGTCTGTATACTCTTCAAATAGTACCTCTTCAAAACTTTTGTTCTAAAGCTGAAGCAAACTAAGTTTCTAGGATAGAATTAACGAAGACTAAATGCGCTTCTACGTTTAGCCTTGAGGCTTGAACGCACTGTTCTGTTCGCCATACAAAAATTATCATTCTTCATCTATTGCATATGCGTGCGTGCGCGCGCGCGCGAGTGTGAGATAGAGAGAGAGAGAGCTCGCACTCTTGTTAACTACTTTGAATGGTGAACTTACTGGAGCATTGGTTGGATTTCGATCTGCAGTTCTTGCAATTTGGAGAGCTGCGTTGATGTGACCCAGGATCTGAAAACGTCTCAAAGGAGTTTAGTCAAACTTCAATCTAAAAAACCTAGAAGTTTAAGCTCGTATAACGAGGTCACCACAACATAGTCTTGCTACAGCCCAGTCGATCTGGACCTACCTGTGAATTTGTCATGTTTGCGTAGGATGTGCGCCACCTGTAACCCCATGAAAACAAAATTTGAGCAGAGCCCACCGTGCCCGCAACGAGCTGCAAAGTGTAGGAAGCACAATCAGTACCATCAGCGATATGGCAACGAGGTTGAGTGCTGATATGCTAAAGCAGAGACTGTCTACACCAACGGGAATTCTCGCATGCTCTTTGATCCTCAGGCAGGCACTTATTGTACTATTGTATCTTCATCAGTATCTAAGCAAGGTTAATCCGGAATAATGACTTATGAAGTGGAAGGCATACGCAGTGCGCACCTGGCCGATAAAGTCTGAGGTCACATCAACGCGGTTTCCCTGAAACAAAGCACTGAAAGTTTTTGCCAATTCAATTTGACAAAAGTTTGAAAATTGGTTGTAGTAGACAGTATAGTCGATTATACTATAACGTCCAGCTGCACAAAACAAGCACAGCAGATGAGAACAGAGACTAAATATATCTTCCTGAAGTTTCTAGTGGCAGATCGATGCATTATATCTACTGTAACTTCTTTAACACCAAATATATAGCCTTATGTAGCATATCCAAAACACATCTATGAAAAGTGCTATAGATCATTGACTGACCTGCTTGTTCTAATTGCTGCAATGCCAAAGGGTAATCATAATCTCCACCTTCCTTAAAACAATCCGCTAATGAAAGCTTTATACAAGGTAACCATTCTATGCCCCAACCATCTGGAAGCCCGACACCAGCAGGATTGAAGCTGAATAACGTCGATGCTGCTTTCACAGAGCAGTTCGCAAGTCTAACAATGCCCCATGAGATATAATTATGTTCAACCAAAGGATTGTTCCCAGGTTTCATTGATTGCGGCACCAATGGTCTTTCACAAAAGTCATTCTGCATGATGGAGCAAACAAGCACCTATTCAGTTATAAAAAGTTCCTACATGATAGGACATACTCAGTCATAGATGTGTTGATCATAGTGGATAAAAATGAACGTTCAACATGGAAAGACCTTGTAAGACTCATCATATCTCACCACCAAAGTGTAGGTCAAAATGAAAGATTCAGCTTCTCTAATCTCAAAAGAAATTAATAACTTTCATCTTCATTGCAGATATTTGCAGCATAATAACACAATAGTAAGAGAGCCGTGAGCTAGAACCTGGATATACCTCACGCAGTTCGTAAGTTGTACCATCAGTAGTCAAGTTGATCTTCAGTTCATTAAATAGGGGCTTAATTGCCGCTTGCATAGCATCCATGCTAAGTTTAAGATCCAACTTGTCATCTTGAAGATCTGTGGAGTTCGCAGAAGTAATCGTAACTGCTTCTACACGCGGGGTGCCTCCAAACCTTAAGGCATATGCAGTCCAAAGATTACTTCCAAAGTCTCGTAAGATAAGTAAGCCAAAAAGAGTGCATAGCCTCATTATATTGTCCTCTTAAATGTGGAACATAACATAGTTTGTTGTAAGAGATCGAAAACTTAATTTGAAATTTAGTCCCCCTTACATTTGACATTACAATATTTTCAAAAAGGTTTTTCCTGGATTTTTCCAAGCATCCTCACCAGCATTGTTTTAAGGTCTTCATATGAATTTGTCAGACAAGAACTCAACTGCAATCTGCTGAGCTCTGTTACTATGTTATTCTTGACTGATGTAAGGCAAAGGCAACTGCAAGATGCTTTTAGAGCTATGTGGGTTGTAACTGCACCGGATGCTGGTCATTATGTGCTGTCACATAAACAAATTTACCTGAAGGCTGCGAATTTTGAAAAGGTTGGTGAGATTACAACATCAAGTTCCGTCCCCAAAGAAGAATTCCTTGGACGCCACACAGTTTTAATCTAAACTAATGTCAATGCTTTTTCTAAAAACTTGTCCACTTTAGAAAAATGCATGAGCACTATGGTTTTTGCTGTAGCGGCAGAGCATGGAAAAAAAATATAGCTCGTTCCGTACGTACGGAAACACTCCATTCCGCACGTACAGATTAAAACGTTCTGAACCTTCTATCTATGATCTCAATACTATAATTTAAATTATAATAAACTTAAATCTTAGCCCCTATCACACTGCCATTCCAATCAATCCGATTAGGGTATCATTCCTATCAGTCAAGCTGGTCATCATGTACAATCCAGAAGTTTGGAAAACACCCTTTTTGCACCTAGAAACTTCAAAACGAAGACGTGAAAAAAACCATAGGGCATTGGATTCTAAGTGTCTGCCATCCAGCTCTTCTCTCTCAAGCGGCGTCCTTTGCTGCTAGCCTCGGTTTCTACTGCTCCAAAGCGTCTTCTTCCTTCACCTAAGTTTTGCCACTTCATGTGCCGCACTGTGCCAACTCAAGCTCAACATAAAAGAGAGACAATGGACAAACCCTGTATTTACCTATGAACCAATGGCAGGCCTCCATTTTAAATAAGGGATATGCATGTGCACCTTTGTCTGAAACCACTCTAAGAGTGGAGCTTCTTTTAGCTCATGGATGATCACTTCAGTACCTGTGCCTATTTTGCTACGGAAATGAAAATTTTCTAGACCTCATTTTAAGTTATTTAGATACAGTAATGAAAGTTTATCAATTAACTCATTCCATAGGTATGGAATATATGCCCAAGTTCCCAAGTTCTCTTCTCTGTGATCCCACGGGTTGATAATATCAAAAGGCATAGGTATGGAATATATGCCCAGATGGGGCTTCTGTGGGTCTGTTGAAGTCTGCAAAGGAGAGAAAGATTTGCTCCTAATTCAACTTCTTAGCATATAACATATTCAAGAATTTGCAATCCGCTTCTCCACAGTAATATAATCATTTTGCAGTCCTAAGTTCTGATGATGCCAACTTCGTTTGAGATGTAGATATGGTTCTGACACTAACCAATGATTACAAAACTCCAATGTGTTTTTTAAATAAATGACAAACTGCTTACCTTTCGTTGAAGAACTGTCTTTCTTTTACAACTCGAGAATTCTGCTCCACCCACAACTTTTCAAGATCTGTCTCTTTCTTTACATGAACAAGACCGATGCTCAGGCCTCCTAGCAGAATCACTCCCAAGCTACACCAACAGAAACCAAACTTTCCAATAATAAGAATTTTCTTTTTGAACAGCTATGCTATAATTTTAAGCAGAAACAAGTCATTTCTGCTGCTGTTTAACGCCAGATATCTGGCATAATACATTGTAATTGAATGCCATAGTATGTGACACATGAAGGGTTTTGCATAAGTGAGCATTTAGTGATTATCGGTTGACAACATTACTGGCACAGAAACAGATAGTTGATTCTTCCGAGATTCGGCAACAAGGACTGACATTAGCGGAACAAACGGATAACGCGCTACAAATGAGCCGTATGAGGCAAATAATTCATTCATCGCTGAATGATAAGCTCCCAGTATTCCCCGCGCACGTTCCATTGCCTGCAAAAGCCCAGAATACGAAGGCATGCGATGATTAGCGAAAGCTCAATATCCTGCACAGTTAATTTGGGATAAGCTCTTCACTGATCCCTCACTACCAGCCTTACTTCTCAGAGACACTCGACATAATTATATAGCATGCGATATTGTACGGCAGGAAGCCACTGTACGTTGATCATGTCGTTTATCAGTACCTTCGCCATATTTATATGGGTGGTATATGCTGCACTCAGTGACCTTCTTAAAGATTTTACGAGTATTTTCGCCACTATTGTGTAGTTCCTGTTTCCATATCTTCAAAGTTCAAAGATATCCTGCACGCGACAGTGACAGAATCCTAGTGATTGACTGGAAAATTTTGAAGACGTAAAGACGATCACTTTTGAAGCGTAAAGGCTTGAGCCTTTAGAGTAATCGACACCAAGCAAAACTGCATTCAAAACTAGTAAATTGTAACTTAGAAGCTGAATATATTTCATGAGTTAACGAAGCAAACACGTTCCAGATTGGATGCACGATTGACTACATCGGAACATGAAAAGTTGAAATTCCTTGTCTGATTTGTCCACATACAGGTCTTAATTCTCATTTCATATATATGTGAAGCACTCTTTCCCTTATTCCTGCGGCTGCGTTGACGATGACTCTGTAGTCGTTGATTGTATGGTTGTTCTTGTTCTCTCTCGCTCTCTCTCACTCTCTCTCTACAGCTTGATTGTCCTATCTACAACTTCCAACTACGAACTGTTTAGACGTCGTGATTCCTTACTTGAAAGCATAGCTCTAAACTTCTGGGATTATTGACTGTTTTCCGTCCCTATCTTATACAATTCGTACAAGTTCCAATGACGAGCTATTTAGCTCTGACTACGAATTTGTTCCTTGAAAGCTCAATTTTGAACTTTTGGACTCCTTAAATATTTTTGGTGTTTTCAAACAAGAAGACGAGACGAGAAAGACGAGTGCATCTTTCTAATTCTAAGGCTTGACTAGAGCCTTGAGGCCTGAGGCTTAATTTGTCAGTCTTTGACTCTTCGGAGTCTGTACAACATTACTCAAGTAGACACATGTACTAACTATCAAATATTGATTGCAAACGAACTTAGTATATGATGTTGGGTAAAGTGTAATTAGTGAATCTTTCATGCATTCAGATGTGTAATGAAGATTCCGAGACGAGTCTGTCTAGCTGTGTTTTTGTCCGTAGATGACCAGACCCTTCTCTCGGGCCCCTTGTGCATACCAGCAGGTCTGGCATTCATTGCTTGGGTCCTCGAGCACTAAATGTATATAGTATCGAAAAGATAACATCTTAAATCCGGAATCAGATGATAGTAAATTTCCTTCCTGGAGTGGATACCACTCAAGTCTCATCCAACTAGTCTAGACTCTATATCTCTCTTCACGTCCAAAGACTTTCACGTCCAAAGACTTTCAGAACCTCAAGAGTTGAACTCGATGTAGACTTAGTCACGACGTCAAAATCGGAAAGGAAACGATAAATCTAAACTGATCAGCAATCGTTCAATCTCAATTGCAGCATTATTTTTGATCGGAAGTTCACGTTCTCTGTGTAGACTAGTCACTACGTCAAATTTGGAGACGAAACAATAAATTTAAACACGAAGTTTTAGATCTAACAAAGCTCATATTATGCTTCAAAAGTACAAGTTGAAGTAGACTAAGTCACGACATCAAATTTGGAGATGAAACGGTGAATCCAAATAGATCTAAACTGCAATGTTATTCTTCAAAAGTTCAACTTAATGTAAACTAACTTCTAATCAAATCACGACGTCGTCAGATAATCTGGAGACGAAACGCTAGATCTAAACTGATCAAACGACATTAGATCCAAAAACCCCGCGATAATCAAATAACCACGTCGATATACAATACATGACAGACGGATTGATGACGACTGATGCAGCAGTAGTGGACGCGTACGTGATAAAGTGTCGCTATTGATTGCTACAGCCTGCGACACGTTGGCAGTGCAGCCCACCGGTGCTGTTGCTGGCTATCATTGCATCTCCATATCATCCTGCTGCTGCTCGATCATCGACGCAAGCAAAACATGAAGAGGCAAGGCAAGAGGCAGATTTAATAGTCGGGCGGAATCTATCCATCGCCGCACGTCCTCAGGACTGTTGTTACCAGCCCGCCAATCGGATCGTAAGGAATGGAAAATATATCATAAAAGCAAGAAGCGATCAATCGAAGAAGACGGAGATCTGTGACAGAAAATCATTTTCTTTCGAAAAGATCGTGGAAGACATAGTCAGTCAGTCGTGCACGCCATTTGATATACCCTAATTCCTCCATCCAACTTCTGGGCCTCCCTTAGAAGCTGGGATGGCCAATTTTGTAGGCCGTTATCGATTGGGATATTTTCATACAACTATTCTTTTTCTTAAAAATATTGGATTTTAGGGTGTTTCCACACACAAGCCAGCCCAAAATAGCTCCCCTCCCCCCCCCAGTACTTTTCGCGAGTTTCAAGTGGCCTCAATTTAAATTTGGACAACGTGGAATGGAATTTCATTGGATTAGAGACCGCGGTCCCACTAGTTATGAGGAGCTAATAATTGAACGTACGATATTACGAGGGGACCTCACATAACATGCGTACTTATCTCATGTCAGCATTAATTTTGCCACCTAGCATGTCACTTAAGAGTAAGTAGCACCTTGAAAGCCACGTACCACCTTCAGGAGCATAATGTCCATCCAATTTTCTCTCTCCTAGGAATCTGTCATTCTCTCTCCTCTCTCCGGTGGAATTCACTTTCTCTCTCCTCTCTCCTGTGGAATGCACATTCTCTCTCCTCTCTCCGGTGGAATGTGCATGTGCTATGTGGCAACCCGTCATTGGCTGTCCACATCCACATTCCACCACAAACGTAAAAAAATTTGTGAAAAAGAATGGCAAAAAATCGAAAAAAATAAAATAAAATAACTAGTCCATGCGTATGGCCGTACGGCCGTACTGTACGGCCCAAAAAAAAAAAAAAAAACCTTCACACAATGGCATTACGTAGGGGAAGGCCCGAAGCCCTCGGGCTTTCCTTGCTAGTCGAGGCCTGCCCTCGGGCTCCCGCCCTCGGGCAAGCCTGCCCTCCCAACAAGGAAGGCCCTCAGGCAGGGCCTTCCCACCTCACTTAAAAGATCCTAAGCCAATGGGAGGAGATTATTTGGGCCCTCTCCCACTTACTCCCCTCATCTCGTGTTGTTAAAAAAATATAAGGTCTATTTATTTTGTGTTATTAAGTTGCCTTATATCCCATTGATATCCGCCAAGCATTTAATTTTTTGTCTCTATTCATAACTCATGATGAATCTATGTAGACTTTTCTACATATCCGTAACTAACTATTATATTTCAAAAAGTCTCTCTCTCTCTCTCTCTCTCTCTCTCTCTCTCTCTCTCTCTCTCTCTCTCTCTCTCATCCTATTCGGCAATGAATCACTCAATTGCTCACTTAAACCTTTGTGTGTCAGACAAAACTATAATTAGGGAACGAAATGAAATAACAGTTAATTAGAAAAGCATATATTCATTTTGACATAATATTGAACACAATAAAGCCGTAGAATTGAATTCAATAAGTAGCATGCATGTACAAATCAAATGAACTACGATACAAGCACAAGACTATATCGGATGCAATTGTGTATTTGAAACGAACGCTGAATACTGATCGTCAGGCATGGCATCCTGCGTGTATAAGCCCATGGCCCAATGAGCACGCAAATAAAGTTGTAAATAAAATAAACATGACTTGGGCCTTGGAATTAAAATAAAACTAGAGGCCCAATGTCAT
This sequence comes from Diphasiastrum complanatum, assembly GCA_029204225.1. Lineage (NCBI taxonomy): Eukaryota > Viridiplantae > Streptophyta > Lycopodiopsida > Lycopodiales > Lycopodiaceae > Diphasiastrum > Diphasiastrum complanatum. Next base: position 23,563,627 of record CM055095.1, read on the forward strand.
TTTTAAACTTAGAGATCACTTTTTAGAGTTGGGTCCAAATTGGGACTCACATAAATCTTGTGATTTCTAATGTACTTTTTGTGGACCCTTGGATCAAGTTGGGTCCAAAATGAATGGATAGGATCATTGTGAATCTTAGCCAATAGGATTGATGGGCAAAGGCCTTCCATATTTTATAAAAAGGCATGCTTAATGAGAAGGAGAAAACTCTACCATTTTTGGAAGAGAAGCATCCTCATTTGCTATTCACTACTTGCTAATGCTCTTGGTTGTGTTTTCCATTGCTTTCTATTTTCATGTTTATTGTTTGCCATAGTGAATGTTTTTCCATTAGCAAGTATAAGGAGCATTTGAGCCAACCTCCACCCTCACCCTCTATCTCTCTTCTCTTCTAAACCTCTTCTTTTCTATCCCTTCCCTTCACCCAAATCATGATGAATGTTAGTGTAGAGGAGTAGAGTTAAAGGAGAGTAGTGTTAGCGGTGAGTAGAGTTAAGGGAGAAAGTAGAAAACTAACTAAAAGTAGCATCTATGCATACTTAGGTACCTATCCAGTGATCTAGCCCTTGTTGACAAGCGGGAGGGCTATACTACACTAGGCCATCGACCCTACAGTGGCGTCGTTGTTGGGGATAGATTTCCACTAACTAGTTTAGCTGCATTTTAGCCATTTTCTTGCTTTTTAGAGTAGTTTAGGTAGATATTTGGGAGTTTACAGTGTATTTTTTTGTGTTTGGACTGTTCATAGCAAGTGGGGGAGGTGTGAGAGGGTAGAGGAGGCCCTGAACAGCCTCTAAGGGCTTGAAACCCAAACCAACCAGCCAAAAAACCCAAAAAAACACACCAATCTGCATTTTGGAGAAAAAAAGAGCTTAAAATCTCATCAAATTTTTATATCTCCAGAATCAGTGACAATTAACCCTTGCATGACTGGCAGCAGCTCCAGGGTATTGTCCCAGACCTGCATAGAAGCTTGCGAGAGTTAGTTCCAAGCAGATTGTAAAAATTAGAGAAAAATCATAAAAAATTCAAAAAACCCTTGAAAAAATCCAAAAAAATTCAAATCTTCATAAGAACTCTTGTAGAGCCCTCTGAAGTTCCATCTTAGTGAGACCAGGACACAGAGAAGCCTGCGAGAGTTAGTTTGATATCTAAGTGCATGTGCGAGAATTCCTAGTGAGAAAAAAGACGGGAAAGTACTAGTGAACCCTCGCAGACAACAAAATTTTCAGTTCCAGTGGTCAAGAACTCTCGCAGAGGATTTTGAAGTTCCATCTTAGTGAGACCATGACACAAAAGAGCTTGCGAGAGTTAGTCTTATTCCAGTGAACAGAAATTTGGATTTAAGTGCTAAAAAATCACTAAAAAAGTGAAGATCCAGCAAATCATTCTAGTAAGAACTCTCACAGACCCTCTCAATCGATTCAGAATGGCAATTTACATCAGTGATGAAGCCTGTGAGAGTTAGTGTGAAGATCTGGTGAAGATCAAGCCAAAAAAGTGATTTTAAATCCTCGCAGACAGTTAAATTTTTTCTCTTTTTAGAGTTAACTCTCCCAGAGAATTCTATAGTGAGATCTGACCCAGATCCAGCTACTGTGAACGTTGCGAGAGCTACTTCCCAGAGATATGAAAGATATCAAGTTTTTTACCTGCAAAAACAGCTAAAGAATCCTCGCACAACCAAACCTCGCATAAGATAACCCTCACAGACCAAATCAATGGAAAGATCTATATCAGATCCAGCTACTGTCAAAATCTCAGGTCAATCAGTGCAAGGAGTAAAAAGTTATCAAGGAAAAACCACCGTAAAAGGCCTAAAATTCACTTCCGGCCGATCAGATCGATTAGAACTTTGAAGATCCAGACTGCATCCTATTGTATAAGCAAGATCACTTTGGAACCCACCATCGGATGAATCTGAGATCGGGAAGATCAATAGCACGAAGGATAGCAATTCAGACACCACACCTTCCCAGATTAGCAACTGTGCAACAAGAGGCAGAACCGGAACTAGCACCAATGGATCCAATGGGCCAACCCGTACCTGTCGCTCCCTTGCAAGCAGTCCGGAGAGCACCATGGATGGAAATACCAAAATACGACGGATCATCAGATCCCATCCGATTCCTCCAGATCTACCCGCAAGCTTGTGAAATCTACGGCGAACGGACACTTGCGGAGAAGCTGATGCTATTCCCTATGTCCTTACTAGTAGTGGCTCAGGATTGGTTTTTCAACTTGTCAGAGGAAGAGAAATCCACCTGGGAAGCAGTTAAAGCGGCTCTCATTACGCGCTTTAAACCAAGAAAGTTCCTGGAAGACCCGTTTCTCCTGCTGAGCAAGGTCAAGATGGAAAAACGAGAAAGGGTCCGGGACTATATTGAACGGGTCAAACATCTACGATCCGAGTGCAATGCAGCCCTAACTCCCGATCATGCGGTGATCATGTGGTTCCTAGCCGGATTACCATGAAGCATCAGAAGAGAACTGAAACGACAGGAGCAGTACGCTACTCTGCAAGAAGCTATGGAAGCTGCCATCAAGGAAGAGGATGAGAGATCTGTTGACGAATATCCTTCCACCCACACTCCTACTCCCTTGATCGCATCATCATCATCAAACGCATCCGTTCTATCCTCAGAACTGCTGCTGGAGCAAATGACAAAACTACACAAACAACAGATGGAGCAACTTACGGCGTAGTTTGATCAAAAATTGAAGGCCTTACAGGGAACTGTAGTAGTAACTCTACATCAACCGGAACCAAACCAACTGCAGTACCCTCGACGGGAGAATGTATGGTGTTCAGTATGCACGCAAAACCATACAACAAACTAGTGTCCAGTCCTAAAGCAAAATCTAAGACTAACACATAGATTCTGCCATCTCTGCAATGCAACATCGCACAATACGGCATTTTGCCCGTTTAACCCCCAGATTGTTCAACAGAAGAGAAGTCCTTATCAGACTTCCTATCCTTATCATCAAGGGGCACCCAATGAGGCATCAAGGTACGACGCACCAAATCAATAACAACGTATGGCCTTACTTGCTCCACCAGGGCCAGCCAATCAACAAGTGGCCCATGTAAACTTGACAGCAGCGGAACCAGAGATGCAAATGCCACCTCAATCTGAGCAGCAGCAATGGTACGGACCAGATGAACCATTTATGGATCCTGCCATAAATGAATATGTTTCGGCCTATGCAGCTCAAAGTTAATGCCAAGGCAGAAGAAATTACGGCTATGACGCATGCGGCAAAGGACATAGAATAGCAGAATGTCCCTACAAGGGACAATATACAACCTCCTGCCGAGAATGCGGTTATGGACACTGTTACAAAAATTGCCCATTTAAACCTGGAGCCAATGCACCTCTTAACCTCATTGTCATACAGCAACCAGCAGTTCTAGTAGGGATGTCATCGGAAGGTCAACAATTTCGCGCTCCTGTGTTAGTTGTTACGCGAGCACAGAAGAGGAAGGAAGTGGCTCCCTCACCACCACCATCGGTCACTGACGACCAACCCTCAACTTCAACGCCATCGGGAACCTCAAACGGGCTCACCACTGCGCATTGATCAGAATGATCGGTTGCACCAACATGAACCACCTTTTCACATGGTGGAGCCCGAGGAACCACGCACTGAAAGGCTCACACTTTTACTGTCAAGCTAAATCCATCAAGATTCAGCCAGATCTGGCAAGATCAAGAAAATCCAGCAGAATCCAAGGAGGATCCAGATCCAGATAGGATAAAAAAGAAAGCAGATCATCAGATCGACTGATGGATCTACTACCAAGAATTCATCAGAACTTCCAGAGAACTACCAACAGTCAGATCAAGCCTGGATGAAGCTGATTACCAATCTATAAAAGTTAAAAATCATAAAATCTCGAGATCTCGTCAAACAATACTTTGAAAGAGCACTTTTTTCATGATTTTTTGAGATCCCCTGGGAGATAGCTCTTGAAAATTGGACAGTCACCAGATCTGATACTAGATGCATCCATGAAAATCTCTACGAGAGTTCCTGATGGAGGAATCATCATGTTTTAGTGTATGCGAGAGTTCCCAGAAGCTGAATTTTCAGAACCCTCGCAGAGCATCAAGATCATCTTACCAACCCTCGCAAGGTGTCTAAATGGAATCAGAGCAGTGAAATTAGCCTGCCTACATGGTCTGATCTTGAAAATCCAATCACAGGAACAAGTTGTGCAAGAGATCACTTTATGCAAGACTTGAACCCTCGCAGACAACCTGAACCCTCACAGAACCTTCGCATAGCAGTCAAATCACCTTCTGAACTCTCGCAGACTTCCCTGAGGTCTTAAAATTTTGTGAAGAAGGTGTCTACCAAAATTTGGATGGAACTAAGCAAGGGAAAGTGGATTTCACCTAATACACACTCTAAATTCCGCTATATAAGAGCTGAATTCGAGTCATTTGTCACCTTTGCTAGCGAAGCTCTGTTGAAATTTACTCTGAAATTACCAAGTTCTCCGTTTGCAACCAAACTTTCTACCAGTTGTCATCTAATATTACTGAACACCGATCTGCGCTCTGAACTACACCCTTATCATCCAACACTCGTTATTTACAGTTTTCTGTCGTTTCCACACCCTTTTCCATTTTTCACCATTTTTTCTATTTTTTCGACCACTAATCATCACTGCTAACATGGCCTCCTCATCCTCTGAAGACTCTGGTGCCAAACAGGTGATCCAGCATGACATCCCCAAGGTCGCACAGATTTGGCCTCTACCCTCTGACACTCTGATCCAACCATGGCTGCAGACAGGTGTCCACTTCTAAAGGCAATGGAGTTTTACCCGGTGCTCTTCCATTCTGAGATTAACATGAGCCTCACCCTCCACGCTTACGCCACTTGGGACGAGGACAAGGCTCGTTTTCACTTCCTGTACCAAGGTACCACGTACAAGGTCAGGATTAACGCCGACTCGATGGCCACCATTGGCATTATGTCCGGTGATCGTCATCCCCCATTACCACGCCAAAGCTCTGATCAAATCGTTCGTCATCCAAACCACACCAAAAATCTCCATCCAGACTAACAATGGTTACTTGATAGAAGCTATCACGGAACCCGTCATTCAGACGGCTACTCATCTGTTGAATAATTTGTTGGTTATTTCAACATTTCACAAGGACAGAATCCAGTCTACATTGCTGATCAGATAGTGGAATCTTTTCTGGAATTCCCTAACCCCTCCATTGTGCCATATGACTGGCATAGCTTCCTTATTTGAGAACTAACCAACTCCATCAAACCCAACAACCATGAGCGAATCGCAGTAGGCCCCCTGTTGTGTAACTTTGCATGCGCACTTCTCGAGGCGAAAGTGCATGGTTTCCAATGCTCATCCCTTTTGTCTACCCTTGTGCCACATACTAACCTTTATCCGTCATCTCAAGCATCCACCTCCTCCCAACCTGCAGTTATTAACACAATGGCCAGCAAACGTGGCGCTGCCTCTACATCCCCATCTCCACCTGCTACCCAAAGACGCACCTCCACTACCACACTAACCACTCCATCAACAACCACCACTCCTTCTTTCGTGCAACCCCCCACTCCGATTTCTGTTGCCGCTACCTCTCTTCCTGTTCCATCCACATCTGTTTCTGTCTCCATCCTCGTTTCTTCTGTTGATACCACTCCTACTTCTCTTCCAGTGTCCACTACTCCATCTATCACCATCGCATCTTCCATTACTCATGCCGCCATCGTTGCTTCCATTCCATTCAATTTTTCTGATTCACAACTGTCCCCTGACACTCTGGCATGGATGCAAGTTATCAATTTTTAACCCCCGCACCAGACACTTTCTGCTCCATCCTCACCTTCTTCCATACTCCACACCACCCTCCAATTTTTCTCTGTTCCTCCCATCCTCTCATTTGGACAAACCATCCTCACCCTTGTTTCCAAAGTTATTTCAAAAGCCCCACCCGCTTTGCCAACAAAGATTGTCGAGGGCAACCAATCATTGTCTGATGACGCATTTGTCCAAACAATGTTTGTACCATCGCCAGATTGGGCTGATCCTATCGCCCCAGATGGCATCAGGTCCAATGAGAACCTGATAGAAGATAATGACGACGGGATTCCACCAGTCGTCGGGGCCGATACAACACAAGCCCCTGCCAGTGCCATTGTACCGACTACTCCCACGGACCTAACGACAGTGTACCAAACTCTGAGAAAATACATCCTGGATGCAGTAGCGGCCAACGCTATTCAGGAAGGCATGGTACTACACTTGGCAACAAATACACAGCTAGACCTCACCAAGCTGCAACAAGAGCTGATTTTGGCTCAGCAACGCGAACAAGCAGGGCACCAGGAGATTGCCAAGCTGCAGCAGAAGGAGGAGAGCCTCAACAAATATATCCAAAGCCTCTTCAACGCATTGATTGAGGCCTCCACGACGGTGCGGGAGCTTCAAGATAAAGCGTCCCAATGGCTTCCCCCCATGCCGACACAACTTACCCTTTTGGAAGCAGAGAATACACACCTGGGCATGGAGGTCAAAGCCCTACAAGATGAAAAGCTCATGTGGTTAGCTCAACCTGCACTAGACTCAAGGTCGCTTTCTCAATCAGAGATGAATCTTCTACGGTGTCAGGTGCAGGTTTATAGCCAAACCTTAAACAGCTACCAGGTAGAGTTCAACAAGTATCGGACAAGCGCAACACATGAGCTCGCCCAGGCCAACCAAGCCCTCAAGGCATGCCAAAAATTCATTGACGCGAAGGCCCAGCCCACCCCCGTGGTAATTCCACCACCACCTAATTTTGACGCTGCACAGACTAGTACCAGCCAAGATTAAAGCCAGTAGGCAGCAGGGAGATCTCAACCAGATCAAGGGTCCGAAGGCCAAGACCAAGGGCAGACGGATGCGGCTGTTGAGACACGAGACCAAGACCAAGGCGCAACCACCAGCCAAAGCCAAACAACATCATCCAGAGGTTCGTGTACGATATCTACCAGTCGGGCCTTCCGAAGACCGAAGTCCATGGAGGAGAAAATCAATGAATTTTTATCAAAGTATCCCCACGAGTCATCAAGAGACGGCTGACAGATATCATTTTCTGCTCAGACAATCAAGGGAAAAGAACTGCAAGCGTTACCCACCCTCCAACCACAACCAGAGTGGCATCAGCAGTTATTCGAAAGAGACCCTGCGGCCATCAAGGCCTACATGACAAGTCCACAACAACTGCGGGTGAGCGCGCACTTCCTGCCATGTACACGAAGATCCAAATGGGCGGAATGCGGCACCCCTCTGGACAAGATCACACTTCACAATTTTAATTGGGCGATCATACCATCGCAATATGGGTGGACGACCGATGTAGATGCCGGAAGGGAATTCACCACGTTTGAAAACCAGTATATCAATTGTTCTGATCCCACAGTCCTCGCGACAGCCACTTACGCCCGGGACTTAGAACACCTGATGGGGATCAAAACCGAATGGGATGATTTTCTTCCCGCAATATTTTTTGATCCTAATAAGGCGCTAGCTTCCAACAAAGTCGAAGATCAGCTGCCAGTCGCTCGTGTATATTATCGAGCTGCATTCCTTGGAGAACCCTGGACGCACCGATTCCAAGCCTGGATCGATCAAGAATGGCTAACAGGAGTCCACAAGTCCTTCCACATGCCCAAGGACTTGAAGAAACTGGACCGTCTCAACTTCATGAAAGACGTTACGGGTTCCTGATCCACCAGAGACGGGCAAAGAGGACGCTATACTAAACCGGCAGAGTGCCGAGGGACCAGCACTACTTCAGGTCGTGGGTCCTATTGGGGGTATTCCCAACAAAGTGTAAGTAAATAAAATCATCCAATAACATGTGTTGCGAGGGCATGGCATCCTGCATGTATAAGTCCATGGCCCAATGAGAACGCAAATAAAGTTGTAAATAAAATAAACATGACTTGGGCCTTGGAATTAAAATAAAACTAGAGGCCCAATGTCATTTTTAAACTTAGAGATCACTTTTTAGAGTTGGGTCCAAATTGGGACTCACATGAATCTTGTGATTTCTAATGTACTTTTTGTGGACCCTTGGATCAAGTTGGGTCCAAGATGAATGGATAGGATTGAGAGGCAAAGACCTTTCCCATTTTATAAAAAGGCACCATTTGTACACTATTTTTCATGCTTAATGAGAAGGAGAAAACTCTACCATTTTTGGAAGAGAAGCATCCTCATTTGCTATTCACTACTTGCTAATCCTCTTGATTGTGTTTTCCATTGCTTTCTATTTTCATGTTTATTGTTTGCCATAGTGAATACTTTTCCATTAGCAAGCATAAGGAGCATTTGAGCCAACCTCCACCCTCTCTCTCTCTCTCTCTCTCTCTCTCTCTCTCTCTCTCTCTCTCTCTCTCTCTCTCTCTCTCTCTCTCTCTCCTAAACCTCTTCTTTTCTATTCCTTCCCTTCACCCAAATCATGATGAATGTTAGTGTAAAGGAGTAGAGTTAAAGGAGAGTAGTGTTAGTGGGGAGTAGATGTAGCGAAGGCATCCCAAAGGGAGCCGGGAACCACGAATTAGCTTCCCAGCCTTCAACTCTTGCCATCCAAATCCACTTGACATACAAGCAGCCAACTCGCCAACAACGATCAGACTTAACCAACTTGAAGTTTCGAAAATCAACATTGAGATCCAACCTGGCGCCATGCCATATCGGGGGTCCCGATATGGGTGACTTCCCTCCAAGCAAGCCGTCCGACATACATCAAACCTAACCAACTCGAAGCTTCGTTACAAACGAGTAACATCCATTCCAAGCAAGCGGTCTGACTTACATCAGACTTAACCAACTGAAAGCTTCGTCACGAGCGCTGGAAGCCAACCTGGCGCCACGCCAGACTTGACAGCCATAAACAGGTAACTTTCACCCAAGCAAGCCATCCAACTCAACCGACAGATTAGTGCCCGTTTCCCAAGAGCTAAACCCATTCACGTTCATGCAAGGAACACTCAGAACCACAAGCTGCGACAGATATGGTGACAACCAGTTCCTGGACGAAATGGTCCCAACAGCATACCGCTGGCGCCATGGACCGAATGGTCCTGACGGCATACCGCTGGCGTCCCGAGATACAACCCTCAATTATGTGCCAAGTTAAAAATTTTGAAAGCGGCCTTACAATTGACGCTTTTACCAAACACTGAAATCCAGAAGGTAATCAGAGTCAGTTTGAAGAAAATCCCCCTTTATTGATAAATTTGAGAAGGTTACGTTTCAAGTGTGTGACCGACCCTAGTCTCCGGGGTGCTAGCATGCCAAGGCGAGAGCCATGACAACATTCCAGCAAGGGAGGCTGAGACTTGGTTGGAGCTCGTCCTGAGTCGCAACCCGCACTCCCCCTATAGTATTGGTGTGATTCGGCACCCCCCCTCATACCAAGCACTCTACCCAAGCTGGTAAAGCACGTTTTTCTCTCTCTAGGATTTTCTCTTTCTAGAAATTCATTTTCTCTCTCTAGATTTTATTGATCCCCAGGCTTCCTTTAATCATGCCTAGATCGTGTGAGGTGATTGCACATCGATCTGAGCTCTCTGGACTCCGCTAGAACCGATCAAAGATTTTCAGCCATAGGAACTTGGCGTCGGCTGGATTCTGGTCATACTGGCGACGAGAGCGGCACCGGCGCCGTTGGCGCCAGGAGCAGCAGGGGCGCTGCTGGCGCCGGGGACATAGTTGGCCCCGATGACGCCGGAAGTAAAGCTTGTAAAGGTAGCTTTACAACATCCACCCCACCTTTATGAAATCTGATGTCCTCATCAGATGTCAGATTAAAGTAAAGGTGTCTCCCAATTAAAATAATTATACATTTAAGCTACTTTGCACAGTACTCAATTTATTGGCCACTTTTTATTAACATTGAAGCTGGCACACCACAAGTCGGAGGCTCAGCTCTTTGTACTGAAAAATTACATAACTTGAAAATATATCTTTGTCTGGAAAAAGCGTAGATTTGATATCGCTTTCGTAAAACCCGAGAACCTTATTGACTGGTAATAGAGACCTTTCTTTGAAATGTTCGCCCCTGTCGCTTCTGACTTTCGACTTTGGAACTCCTTTGAGCTCCTGATTTGTCCTTGATGCACTTTGTGTTGAGCTCCCTGAGCTCTAGATTTGTTCAGTTCCGCACAGGTATCAAGGCTCCCTGAGCCGAAGGATTTATCGTTTGATTGCCCACTTTATGGTCCACTTCGTGCCTTGTTCCTTCTGCACCTTGATTTCTCTCCTTGTCCCAGCCTGATCTTGATACTTTTCCATCTTGGCTCTTTGAGGTAGGCAAAGATTGAGTACTCCGCAATGCACCTCTCACTTAGCTTGAAGTAGCTCTTTGAATCAGCCCAAATGTAACCATTGACCTTGTGGAAAGCCAAAGGGTCGCACCAGTTTGATCCACATCCGAACTATCTCTTCGTGTTTGTTTGAAGCACCATGTCCGTCGCGCAAAACTTGACTTTCACAATTCCATCACTGGTCAGTTGCCTCACAGTCAAAACAAGAAGTGTACATCGAGCTTGGCTTCAAGTAGCTATCTTTAAATCAGACACACGCACCCAGAGTTTGCACTAGTCCGATCTCAACGCAAACTGTCCCTTAGCGTCCGTTCGAAATACCAAGTCTCTCATGCAAGACTCAAATTTCACAGTTCCTTCATTGATCAGCTGCCTTACACGTAACACAAGCCAGCGTACTCATATGTTTCCTCATCATTGCTGGTCCAGAGAAAGCCTATAACAAATTTTTCTTTCTACAACAAAAACTTGTCAACTTATTAGGTCCAAAGTTCGCCAGTCTCCTCATGTGAGTATGCTAGGTCACCTTGAATTTGCCCCCGTTTTGATCAACTTTCATTCAAAATTTACCCCAAGAGAGAGGTGTATGTGTGATAGTTCCCCTCCACTTATAAAATCAGCTGATCGGACTTAGAGTAGAATTCTTCAGACAAAAAGCCTTTCCAACACTTTGCTTCCCATTTGCTAGGATTATGGCTTGATCCAACTTGTTACCAATCTCTGAAGAGGATCCTAATCTTTCCCTTTTGAGGAAAAACCCAACTGATACTGGACATCACCCATGCTCAGTGAGTTTCAGTTCCGAAGGTGGCCGTCCCAAAATGAAGACCAACTGCTCCATAGAAGATCTCCTCTGAAATTGCCCTTTCCAGCTTTTGACTTCATGCTTGCGTCTGGTGGGCGTTGTCGCAAATGAAACTAACCCAAGAAACAGACTAGCCATCCATCCTTTGCAAATATTGAGTCGTTTCGTTGCCGTTCACGTGTGAGTACTTGAACTGCAAATCCGCCCCACATATTCTGTAGTCCTCTTTGTTTGATGGTATCAGCCTTCAAAAGAAAAGGTTCCTTCTCGAGCCATCAGCTCCTTGTATCACAAGCAATCATGCAAATCAGGCAAAGCATGAGTACTAAGACTCACTACAAACACATACAAGTAAGACACTCAGGCAGGTTTACTAACAAGTAACAAAGACAAGGTCCCCCTTTGAGATGGTCTTGCCAACGGACCTTTGCCTGGCCGCGCCCATACAAATCGTTCACGGAAACAGCCCACATAGGACACCCCTCCAACTATCCGTGCTTTCACCATTAAGCAGCACATTGCCTCAGTCACGCCCCACCACTTTTTAGTCGATAGCCCTTATAGCTAAACGATCGGCAGCTATCCCGCACCGGCAGCTAACCACCCGTGCTTTACACCCGAATTCGGACAGCATCTCTATATCAATGGTTAACCCGTACAGTTCGAATATGTCGCCTCGCACCCCACAAGGTACAGCCCATGCTTTCACCTACCTAGGCAGCACTTTGCCTCATCCGTCCTACGTGCAGACAGCGTCAGGCCCGAACCGCGAGAACTGACCGTGCTTACACCTCAAGGGCAGCACCTTGACTCATCAAGTCCCCCGTTCTGCCGACCACCCCGACCGTGGACGCACCCGTGCTTACACTGTGGGCAGCACCTTGCACAACAGTTGTCTTGATGAACCCCAAACCGTGGCCATTTTCGTGAGATCCGCATAGCTGACCGGCCAGTCAGCTCTGATACATAGCGCAGGCATCCCAAAGGAAGCCAAGAACCACGAATTAGCTTCCCAGCCTTCAACTCTTGCCATCCAAACCCACTTGACATACAAGCAGCCAACTCGCCAACAACGATAAGACTTAACCAGCTTGAAGTTCCAAAAATCAACATTGAGATCCAACCTGGCGCCATGCCAGATCGGGGGTCCCGATATGGGTGACTTCCCTCCAAGCAAGCCACCCGACATACATCAAACCTAACCAACTCGAAGCTTCGTTACAAACGAGTAACATCCATTCCAAGCAAGCGGTCTGACTTACATCAGGCTTAACCAGCTGAAAGTTTTGTCACGAGCGCTGGAAGCCAACCTGGCGCCACGCCAGACTGGACAGCCATAAACAGGTAACTTCCACCCAAGCAAGCCATCCAACTCAGCTGACAGGTTAGAGCCCGTTTTCCAAGAGCTAAACTCATTCACGTTCATGCAAGGAACACTCAGAACCACAAGCCGCGACAGATATGGAGACGACCAGTTCCTGAACCAAATGGTCCCAACAGCATACCGCTGGCGCCACGGACCGAATGGTCCCGACAGCATACCGCTGGCGTCCCGGGATATGACCCTCAGTTATGTGCCAAGTTAAAAATTTTGAAAGCGGCCTTACAACTGGCGCTTTTATCGAACACTAAAACCCAGAAGGTAATCAGAGTCAGTTTGAGAAAAATCCCACTTTATTGATAAATCTGAGAAGGTTACATTTCAAGTGTGTGACCAACCCTAGTCTCCGGGGCGCTAGCATGCCAAGGCGAGAGCCATGACAACATTCCAGCAAGGGAGGCTGAGACTTGGTTGGAGCTCGCCCTGAGTCGCAACCCGCACTCCCCCTATAGTATTGGTGTGATTCGGCACCCCCCCCCCTCATACCAAGCACTCTACCCAAGCTGGTAAATCACGTTTTTCTCTCTCTATAATTTTCTCTTTCTAGAAAGTCATTTTCTCTCTCTAGATTTTATTGATCCCCAGGCTTCCTTTAATCATGCCTAGATCGTGTGAGGTGATTGCGCATCGATTTGAGCTCTCTGGACTCCGCTAGAACCGATCAAAGATTTTCAGCCATAGGAACTTGGCGTCGGCTAAATTCTGGTCACAGTGGCACCGGGAGCGGCGCCGGCGCCTTTCGCACCAGGAGCAGCAAGGGCGTTGCTGGCGCCGGGGACATAGTTGGCGTCGGAAGTAAAGCTTGTAAAGGTAGCGTTACAATAGTAGAGTTAAGAGAGAAAGTAGGAAACTAACTAAAAGTAGCATCTATGCATAGTTAGGTACCTATCCAGTGATCTAACCCTTGTTGATAGGCGGGAGGGCTATACTACGCGAGGCCATGGACCCTACAATCATTCAAAACAAATGAAGACAGATGGAGAGATTGACACAAAATTGCTTCTAAGACCAAGATTGGTGTTTCATGTTGATTATGGCCAAATATGCCTCTATATATACATTTCTTGGAGCTCGAGGTACTAATCATGCATCAGATCTCACATGTATGAGGATACTTTGTCATATGGTGAATCATCATGCAAAATTGACACTTGGATTAAACTTTCTATTTTGAACACTTTTGCTCCATTTGTCTACTATATGGAGATCTACTTAGAAACCTTCTAGAAGTCAAAACTCGTCTTCTTCAGCTCATTCCACATGTGTGAGATGTCCTCTACACATGGGATGTGACGCCTAACCTAAGGTTGTGGCTCATGCAATCAATAGATTGATGCCATGTGTCATATGACTAAAAAACTAGTTTTTGGCCTTTTTAGCCACTAGAACTTGAACTAAATCATATATACAACCTATATGATTATGGTACATGATAAGTACACTAATTTCACACGTGAGAACAGGCTCCACACATGTGTAATCATCCTATATACATGGATTTGCCTTGACCAAGCATAATTTTTGTATTTTTCACACTCCTCAAAAATCTAGCTTGGTAAATCTAGCATAGATCTATCTATAACTCCAAGAGCCAATCTTAATTTTACAAATGGATCTTTAGACAATGCCTTGGTGAGTATATCAACAATGCAATCTGATGATGAAACATGAATAAGCTTGATCTCCTTTGCTTGCACTTTCTCCCTCACGAAATAATGTGAAATCTCAATGTGCTTTGTTCGAGCATAGAAGATTGGATTGTTTGCAAGTTGTTGAGTTGCTTGATTGTCACAATATATGCATGGAATGTCTTCATCCTTGATCACATGAAGCTCCTCCAAAAGCCTTTTAAGCCAAAGAACCTCCTTTGTTATTGTTGTCATAGCTTTATACTCGGATTATGTTGATGAAAGAGAGATGGTATCTTGCTTTTTGGAAAGCCAAGAAATAGCTCCTCCACATAAGAATGTAGCAAATGCACTTATGGATCTTCTATCCATCTTGTCACCTACAAAACTTGAGTCCGAATATGTTCTTAAACAAATATTAGTCCTTTCATAAACTATGCCAAAGTCTTTTGTAGCCGAGATGTACCTTAACACCCTTTTTGCTCCTTTCCAATGACATATTAGTGGACTTTGCATGTATTGACTCAATTTGCTAACACAAAAACTAAAATCTGGTCTAGTGATGGTTAAGTATATCAAGGAACCAATAAGCATTCTATAGGTAGTGATGTCCTCAAATGATGCTTCATCACTTTCCTTAGAAACTTTTACACTTAGTTCCATGGGAGTTTCAACTCCTTTAAAATCAATCATGCCAAATTTTGCTAAGATTGATCTAGCATACTTACACAACAACACCCGCCACGATTTGCGACGTGTTTTGCGACGTGAATCGCAAGTTTAATTTTTTTTTAATTTGTCGCGGACGTCAAAAAAACACGTCGCTATAAGGTCGTCGGAGCGACGACTTTAAAACACATCACAGTCCGACAGGCACAACGTGTCAGACACCATAGAACAAAATTCCGGTGACGGAAATAGGTGCTGACCTGGACGTCGCAATGCGACGTCCTACGTGGACGTTGGATTCCGACATCCAAAGACGTCGCAAACGCTCTGACGTGGCTATCGAAATGTGACGTCCTAGAATTCAATCGGATTTCGATGTTTGTCAACACAAAATGATGTCAAAATTTCACCGACGGATGTCCGACACTCATCCGACGTTCATCCGACATCCATTCAACGTATCCTTAGACGTCGGAATCCGATATTTCTTAAAGTTGTCGGAGTACGATGTCTGTTAACAGAATGATCAATACTAACGTGTGTCTGACGTCTATCCGACTCGTTAGGATGTCGGATTCTGACGTCCCAAATTAGGTTAAAAAAATAAAAAATACGTAAAAAACAGCGCGCGCATTTTTTTCGGGCTGTTCTTGGAGTTGAGTTCTTGGAGAAGCGATGTTCGTGAATTGTTTTTAAAACAATATTTTTGAGTTACATTCAACATTTGGATCAAACAACAAACTAAGCATGAGGTACTTTTCATTCTTAAACTACTTTTCATTTTATATTTTATTGCATTACTTCATGTTCATTATGAATGACAATACTCTATTGCATTGCTTTGTGCACATCATGAATTTCATTTAGATTTTTAGATATAATATTGATTGTTGTTTTGAAATCCGACATTTCTTAGTTGATTATTACGTCAATCCACATCTCTAAATTTGACATTGTAATTTTTGAAAAAAAAAAACATTGCACATATAAAAGCAATGGCAATATAGCACGATCATTTGCAATAATAATATTTTTCATAATATGAATTAATGTATTACAAAATTGGTGCTTCAATGTCGCATGAGTCTGTCTAGATCTAACATCAACTAAAACTTATAAACTAATCTACTCGTCATCGTCGTGACGCCCAGTCTGCATGAACACAAGCAAACAAACCACATTAATATTTAATGCTTGATCGTATTAAATTAAATTAAATTGATGTCGAAATACAAATCACATTAGTATAAATACAAAACTAGTACTTACATTTGGAGGACGACCCTCGCTCTTTAGTTTGTCGACTAATGCGTCGTACGATTCCCTGAAGACAAATTCGTACTCCTCCTTAGTTGGCAGCCGTCCATAGTCTGCCAACTATCCATGCATTCAATTAAAGTTGAAATTAATTTAGAGCTACATTGAAGCAGCTAGTCATAATGCATATTAAATAATAAAAGCATATAAAATCAAAGATAAACTATAAGACTAGTGTAAGTTCACTTACCATACTTGCTTGCAATCCCGTCTTTCCACTCGAGCCCAACCTAGGATTGTCTATCCCATGCATCCTAGCGGCCGCAGCATCTTTCTGAATCTTGTATTTATCTGGTGTTCGTTCATCCGCTTTTACACGGTTCCAATCACTTCTTGAACACCAGGAAGGCTTGGATTGCCCGTCCCTATAAGCTCATCATGCCATATCACGACGATGCCTAATCCATAAGCTCATATGCTTATGAATTTCCTTCTCCTCGAATTTCTCTTCTTGTTGGAATTCATCATGAAGGGTACCAATAACATGTCGTTTATCGGCGGCAGGTTGTTCGGACCATTTACTAGATAATTTGTCTCCAAAATGACATTGGCATAAAGAATAGAGTCGGTCCAAAACCACCCTTCCTTTTCTATCGGCAATTATATTGCCTTGAGGATCCACGTCATAATAAGGATTTGTGGATGACTCTTCGGTGGGGGTGGGAGCCTCGGCCTCTTGTGAGGAACCACCCTCATTTTGGCTAAGCATATTTTGTAGTTGTGTTCTTTGCTCGGGAGTTAATGATTCATATAAAAATTTTACAAAGTCTCCCAAGCTTTCACCACTGCCTGACCCCGACATGATTACTACATTCATAAACATACAAGACATTACGATAAACCCTAATATAGCGAAATGAAGTAGAAAATAAAATCAGTTTCAGAATTTAAATGCATATTGAAGTGAGACTTTCATACCTGTGTTAACAAAGAGAGAGAGATATGCGTGTAGAGCTCGAACCTGCACCAAGATTGGCATAAGAATCATGTAAGCGACAATGTGTAAGAATAGGTATATCTAAAAATTAAAACATTAGAATCATACAATAATTTTATGTTATTTGTGTTTTGTACTTGTGCATATATGCAGTTTATCACAACAAGATGAATTACATTCAGATCAGTCTAGCGATGAAGACAGTACTCAAGTTAACAGGGTAAGTAATAAACATGCATGTGTTCTTGTTCATAAAAACTTTGTTATTATAAGTTAAAATATTGTGCTAAAGTGACATGTATTTGATTTTTGTTTCTCGTAGATAAATTATTTTCAAAATAAAATATGGCGCACATGCCTCAAGTGTGATGGACAAAAGATGCGTGAAAGACGCATTGTTGAAAATCATTTGTGAAAGTTTGGACGAAAAGAAGAAGGTAAACCATCGAATTTGGAAGACGTTGAGGTTTGTTAATTTTATATGATTGTTTTTTATTATAATCTTCGTCGATCTATATATGTCACTTATGAAATTTGTTTCATGTGTGTAGCCAATACATCGAATGCCATTCAACGGAGTTGATCCATCCGTGTTTAGTTACAATCAACGTCAAGTTTTGATAGACATGAGAAAACAAAGAATGAAACAAATTGAAGAGGCAAACACAATTGGAAAAGAGAATAATCAACATGATTCTAATGATTATGATGATGAGGTGCAACACGATGAAGCAATGCACAACATGTTTGAATCTTACTTTGAAACAAATGAGAACGATGATATACATGCACCTTCTAATGAAAGCGGAGATCACGAACAATTTGAGATGGATGAAGACGAGATTCTATTGCGCAAGGCGGCAGACACTCCTCTATATCCTGGAGCATCCATTTCGAGACTAGCTACGTCAATTCTTATTCTAAACCTTCAAGCAACATACAAATGGAGTGATCGTAGCGTGACATCTTTATTCGGGTACTTAACGCATAACACAACTATTATACTTTATAGCATATTTACATTAAGTTATTTTTTGTTCTTTTCTAACAACTCACATTGCTCTTTTTTTAGGTTGTTGCATCGAATACTTCTGAAAGAAAATGTGATACCTAAAACATGAAAAGAAACACGAAAGATGATGACCGTGCTTGGAATGGATTACGACACAATACATGCATGTCCAGAAGACCATGTTCTATATAGAGCTGAGCATTCAGAAAAGCTTCAATGTCCAGTGTGTAACGTTTCACGTTTTCAAGATGACGTACAAGGGGATAAAGTGCCACGAAAAGTGTTATGACATTTTCCAATTATCCCACGATTGCAACGTTTATTTCGATGTAGATCTTTGGCACAACTAATGGATTGGCATGTCAAAAATCAATCTACGGACGATGTGATGTGAGTACCAAGTGATTCACCTGCATGGAAACATATTGAAGTCCAATGGCCCGAGTTTAAGAACGAACCTCGTAATTTGAGATTTGGCCTTGCTATGGATGGCGTAAATCCTTTTAGCGTTCAAGCGTCAACTTGGTCCACATGGCCAGTTGTGCTCTTTAATTACAACATACCCCCATGGTTGAGTATTAAAACGGGACACTTGTTATTGGCTTTATTGATTCCAGAAAAGTACAAGACCAAGAACATGGATGTGTATCTTGCACCTTTGATCGATGAATTGTGCATTCTTTGGAATGGTGTTCACGCTTACGACAATTATAATGTGGACGATGCATGACTACCCCGGTTTAAACGAATGTTCAGGTATCTATATAATGAATCTAATCCATTTTAGGGTTTGACATTTGAGTATCTTTAACTAAGCTTATGTTTAATCTGGTATATGAACTATGCAGGTTTAACCACATCGGGTTACAACGCATGTTATATTTGTGGACCACTTTTGGAGGCTCGACATAGCACAAATATGTTAAAAAAAGTGGTGTACAAAAATCATTGCAAATACTTGCCGCCTGATCATCCTTTTCGAAGGTTGAATAGGCGATTTTTTGGAGGGTGCGGAGATAATCCTCTAACTACACCACCATCCCCACTCATGGGAGTAGCGGAATGGCATGGTGAATGGCTTAAACATCACGCCGTTAATTCTTCATGGAATGAATCCATTGATGGTATGAAACGGTTGTCTATTTTTCATAAATTACCCTATTGGAGGAATTTATTGATAAACCATCTATTGGATCCTATGCACATATTCAAAAACATCGGTGAATCCTTATGGAACCACATCATTGGCATAAAAGACAACTCCGCAGCTCGTAAAGATCTACAAGTGGCCGATGTGAAAAGACCCTATTGGTTTTAATACACCGAAGGTGGAGATGAGATTCTACCTAGTGTGTCGTGGATTCTTACAAAAGAGCAACTCTCATATGTTAAACATGTCATAAAACAAATGAGAACTCCAACAGGCTATGCACATTCTTTATGCAAGTCATTTACCAAAGATGGTAAATTAAGTGGATTGAAATCACATGATTGGCATCAGATGTTGCAATTCATACTTCCACTTTCTATTCAAGGTTTCTTCAACAATGAGGTACGAAATACGCTTTACAATTTGTCATCGATGATTAGGTTTGTATAGGTTTTTAAGCACTTGTATAAATATGTGATATTTCGATTTTTTTTTATGTGTTAAACAACCTAATGTACTATCAATCTTGCAGGCGGATTTCCTCAAAAGAAATAAAAAATAGTGAATTGGATTCCATGAAAATCCAAATGATTGAAATGGTATGTTTGTTGGAAAGAGATTTTCCAACTTCTTTTTTGGATATACAAGTTCATCTTCTAGTGCATTTGGTCGAAGAAGTATCAATTGCAGGACCTGTGCACACGAGATGGATATTCTACCTTGAGCGCTTTATGAAAGTTTTGAAGAGCTCTGTGAGACAAAAGACAAGGCCAGAGGGTAGCATTGTAGAAAGTTGGCTTGTACAGGAATCTTTGTTTTATATCACCGAAATAATCTCACAATTGCATCCTGCAAGTCCAAAGATGTGGTGTGAAGAAGATGATGAACGTGTTAAGGGTGAAGTACCACAAGGAAATGGTGTGCAAAAAGAACTTTCACCTCAATTAAAAAAGAAAATTGACACATTCATATTATGTGATTGTGGACAAATGGAAAAGTGGATTTCAAGGTATGAAGAAGCCAAAAAGGAAAGAAACATAACATTAAAACGAAGAAGAAATATCAATTGAGGAAGAAGAAGGGCGTTGGAGAACGACGAACCTTTGGAGCTTTTACCTTCAAAATGCTCTCGTGAATGGGTTTTTGATACGATGCTAAAAGCATCCAAAAATGGAGAAGAAGTGACCGAATTAGAATGAGAATTTGTTTGCGGTTGTAGATGGAAGGTTAGTGTAATATTGTTTATGTAAAGTTTTGTTTTTGTACTACTCAATATATGAATAGTATTTCTAATTACACACTTTCTTTCTTTCTTGTGTTTAGTATACATCATACACTGCCATGTGGGCATATGGACACCATTACCGTGTTGAGAGAGTTGACAACAAGCGACGTACATATGATTGTGGTATAATGGCCAACTTTCAACAAGAAAGTCGTTCTAGTGCGAGAGACCCTAATGTCATTTCAGGTGACCTAGACTATGTCGGCACATTGCAACATATTTATGAAGTCGACTACGAGACTAACGACAAATATTTTATTTTTGACGTAAAATGGTTTAAGGTCGCCTATCGTGGAAGCAATGCCACGATTAGAAATGATCACTCAAAGTTTTTTCAAATCGACTCAACAAAATGTATATCGATGGACTCTCATGACACTTTAGTATTGCCACGACATTGCGAACAAGTAAGACTCTAAAATTTCAATGTCATTAATATTCGCAATCCAACTATTTATGTATCAATCTTATAATACTAACTTAATTTTTTTTAATTCTTTGGCAGATTATATTCCATCCAGATCAAATAGACCCAAGATGGTGGTATGTGATCCAACTTAATGCAAGAAAACGACGCGTGTTTGAAGAAAAAGATATTGTTGAATTGGATAAACACGACGAACCACCACCCAATTTTGGCGACGTTTTGGAAGAACCTGAACCACTCGTCCAAACTCAAAATGATGGGAGAAAAAAGTACAAATGAAAATGATGAGATTCCTACGATCGTACAAGACCAAATTGGGGGTAATTTGAGGCCCCCACGTTTGGATGAGATAGAATTAAAAGAAGAGGAGATTGAATATGAGGGTAACTCACATCATAAAAGAGACACGATCGAAAATTTTCGATTACACCTAGACCTAGATTCAGATGAGTGTCAAGACTTGTGTGATGACGAAAATGATGTAAATGATGAGAATGATCTATGATTATCTATCACTCTTTTTTTTATATTCATCGCAATATTTTTTATGTATATTGTTATAGATAGAGTTGAATGTGATAATTTTAATACTCAAACCTTGCGATTATGTCCTATTTCAGAATGCCACCACATATTTCCTCCCTGCGGCGTGTAGGTTTTTCCATGCAAGTTGGAAAGATTAGAACCTCATCTTTAACATGAGAAAAGTAAGGGCTACACACCTTCCTAGGATTGGGGATTTTAATTATCTACATTTCACATTTGCATATTAATTAATTGCTAGTGTATGCGATAAAATACAATATTGCTTTGAACAAAATGAAAATTATGAATTACATTTAATTTCTTACTATGTTAGATAACGTATTCTAATAATAAAACAAATGGAAACAACACAAACTCACCAGTAAACTCACTCGAAGCTTCACTCGAAGCTTAAATGCAAACGTGCAATTGCTCGCTCTTTAAATGCTTGCTCTCTTTTTTTTGAATATTTTTGTCACATGCACAAGCAATTAAAAAATTACATTATATTACACAATTGAACCATTATTATAAGCAAATTCAAACATACAATTTTCATCAAACACTATCTATTCATCTACTACTATAAATCTTAATCAAAACACACACACACACACACACACACACACACACACACACACACACATCTCTCTCTCTCTCTCTCTCTCTCTCTCTCTCTCTCTCTCTCTCTCTCTCTCTCTCTCTCTCTCTCTCTCTCTCTCTCTCTCTCAATCCAATATAAATTCAATCAAACACTATTTATTTATCTATCACTCTTAAATACCCTAAACTAATGCATAATCCAAAACACACACACATTCTCTCTCTCTCTCTCTCTCTCTCTCTCTCTCTCTCTCTCTCTCTCTCTCTCTCTCTCTCTCTCTCTCTCTCTCTCTCTCTCTCTCTCTCTCTCTCTCTCTCTCTCTCTCTCAATCCAATATAAATTCAATCAAACACTATTTATTTATCTATCACTCTTAAATACCCTAAACTAATGCATAATCCAAAACACTCTCTCTCTCTCTCTCTCTCTCTCTCTCTCTCTCTCTCTCTCTCTCTCTCTCTCTCTCTCTCTCTCTCTCTCTCTCTCTCTCTCTCTCTCTCTCTCTCTCTCTCTCTCTCTCTCTCTCTCTCTCTCTCTCTCTCTCTCTCTCTCTCTCTCTCTCTCTCTCTATATATATATATATATATATATATATATATATATATATCTCATATCTTAAATTTTAAATCAATGCAAAATGTTGAAAACACACACACACACTCACTCACTCACTCACACACAATCTATTCATCTACTACCCTAAATCTTAATCAAATCACACACACACTCTCTCTCTCTCTCTTTCTTCATTATCTTAAATTCAAAATGCAAGACACAATACATACACATTTCTTTCCTTTTTCCTTTTCTCTCTCTCTCTCTCTCTCTCTCTCTCTCTCTCTCTCTCTCTCTCTCTCTCTCTCTCTCTCTCTCTCTCTCTCTCTCTCTCTCTCTCTCTCTCTCTCTCTCTCACAAATCTTAAATCTTAAATCAATGTAAAATGATTAACATGCTTAAATCTCTCTCTCTCTCTCTCTCTCTCTCTCTCTCTCTCTCTCTCTCTCTCTCTCTCTCTCTCTCTCTCTCTCTCTCTCTCTCTCTCTCTCTCTCTCTCTCTCTCTCTCTCTCTCTCTCATTCTTAGTCTTAAATAAATAAAAATCTAACAATCTATTACTACCATAGATTATGTATTTATCTATAATCGTAAATTCTACATCAATGCAAAATGTTAAACATTATCTCAAATAATTCTAACAATCTATTATAAACACTATCAAAACTTAATCTCTTATAAACACTATCACAATTTATTATAGAAAACTCTCTCTCTCTCTCTCTCTCTCTCTCTCTCTCTCTCTCTCTCTCTCTCTCTCTCTCTCTCTCTCTCTCTCTCTCTCTCTCTCTCTCTCTCTCTCTCACAAATCTTAAATCTTAAATCAATGTAAAATGATTAACATGCTTAAATCTCTCTCTCTCTCTCTCTCTCTCTCTCTCTCTCTCTCTCTCTCTCTCTCTCTCTCTCTCTCTCTCTCTCTCTCTCTCTCTCTCTCTCTCTCTCTCTCTCTCTCTCTCTCTCTCATTCTTAGTCTTAAATAAATAAAAATCTAACAATCTATTACTACCATAGATTATGTATTTATCTATAATCGTAAATTCTACATCAATGCAAAATGTTAAACATTATCTCAAATAATTCTAACAATCTATTATAAACACTATCAAAACTTAATCTCTTATAAACACTATCACAATTTATTATAGAAAACTCTCTCTCTCTCTCTCTCTCTCTCTCTCTCTCTCTCTCTCTCTCTCTCTCTCTCTCTCTCTCTCTCTCTCTCTCTCTCTCTCTCTCTCTCTCTCTCTCTCTCTCTCTCTCTCTCTCTCTCTCTCTCTCTCTCTCTCTCTCTCTCAAAACTTTATTTTCTAAAAAAAGACTCCAAAATCTTTCAATATCTTCAACCATACATATACACTTCACCTCTTCTCTCTTTTTCTCTCTCACAAATTACAAATATAATCATCATAAATCTACTATCCTAAATAATACTAATAATCTATTACAAGACCATTCAAAACCATTTTAAATCAATGCAAAATTTAAAAACACACACACACACACACACACACACTCTCTCTCTCTCTCTCTCTCTCTCTCTCTCTCTCTCTCTCTCTTCATCTCTTTTTATCATTCACACTCTCTATTTCCTCTTCAAACAAACAAAGAAACATCAACCTCAAACAAACAAACATCAACCTCAAACAAACATACAAAAAGCAAAACAAACAAAAATCAAACACCAACCTCAAACAATGATCTTCAAGCACCTTCAAACACTGATCTTCAAGCCCTCAAGCACTGATCGCCCTCAATCGCTCCAAAGACGCTCAAATCTGCAAAAGACAAAGTGAAAGAGAAGGCGCTGGATCGCACGAATTGGAAGATTGAAACAAACTTCAGAATCTGACGGCCTCCAAACACGTCGGAATCCGACGTCTGTGCCCATTCAGGCCCGGACAAACGTGCCAGATGTCATGGACAGGCTTTTGGCATGCTGACGTGGACGTCGAATTCCGACGTCCACGTCGGATGACATGTATTTTTTGTTTAAAAAATTTTTGTGACAGGTCATATCCATGTTTGCAAGTCGAAATCCAACATGTTGGACTCCGACGTGTCTTTACTGATCGTCGAATTGTGATTTTTGGATTTTTTACTGGGAAGTCGGAACTCGACGTGTCGGATTGCGACGAAGTATAAAATTTTTGAGCATACATCGGACGCGGATGTCAAAATTTGCACAATATGTTATTGTGTTAGATTGACATATGAAAGTAAAATCATCACTTCTAGTGACTTCTATTCCAAGTATAACTTTAAGAAGTCCTAGATCTACCATCCTAAATTCATAGACAAGAAAACTTTTACATCTTTGATGCCATCTAAATCATTTCCTGTTAGTATAATGTCATCAACATATAAAACTAAGATAATGATCTTTTCATCATCACATTTGTAGTACAATGATGGTTCATAAGAATTTACAACAAATCCAATGGAAATAAGATAAGAATGCAACCTAGAGTACCATGCTCTTGGTGCTTGCTTGAGTCCATAAAGACTCTTCTTCAAGAAACACACTTTGTCTTCTTCTCCATCTTTGATGAAGCCCTTAGGTTGGCACATGTAGATTTCCTCTTCCAAGAATCCATTCAAGAAAGCATTTGTCACATCAAGTTGGAAGAGCTCCCATTTGAAAGAAGTAGCAAGACTTATGATTAATCTAATGGTCACAAGCTTTGCAACAGGTGCAAAGGTTTCATCATAATCTATGCCTTTGACTTGCAAAAAACCTTTTGCTACAAGTCTAGCTTTATACTTATGAATGGAACCATCAGATCCACGAGTGTGATTGGATGTTAGATTAGATCAACCTATCAATCTACACAAGATTAGATAGCATTTAGATCAAATCTAGATGAATAGATCTAACAAGAACAATCGTTATTGATCAAAACTTATACTTGCTGGTTTCACACTGTAAAAACCTGTCAAAGTACGTACATTAGGCTGAAAATAAAGTATACTAAGCTTAGAACCCAATCAATGCATAAAAACACAAGACAAATAGGGAGAATAGAATAGAATTGCTCCAAAACCAAGATTTAGCTTTCTTGTCAATTATGGCCAAATGAGCCACCATATATACACAAGAGCTTACTCAGCTGATTTGGCACGTGTGAGAGCTTACTCATCAAAGGATCCACCAGTAATCATCAATATGGCACATGGACCAAGTTTTCTAACTTATAGCCACCTCCCTTGATTTTAGGCAATTTTTCTAATTTATAGGGACATGCACAAATATCTACTACAAGTTGGATCTCACCTAATACGATGTTTTCACACATGTGAGCAGTTGTTGGCACGTGTGAGATCACTCCTATCATGTTAAATATCTTTTCATACAAAAAATGATGACAAGTGGCATCTAGCTAGAAAACTAGATTTTAGCCATTTTAGCCACTAGATCTCAAATGAAATGGTATGTACAGCCTATATGACCCATCTAAATGATAAATGCAGTTATTTCACACATGGGAACAGGCTTCACACATGTCTAATGATGATATGTACTACTCATAATGGTATTTACAAGATTTGATCAAGTTAGCTTTTGCCAATTTTAACACTCCTCCTCAAAACTAGCTTGATAAAAATATGATGATATTGAAATTGACTCCATGGGCTGAATTGGTCTTCAAATATGGTTCCTTGCTGGTTCAAAGGTGTGAAGATCAGCCAATTAGCTTGATTTCAATCCGAAATCACCATATCCATGATAATGCCTCTTTGATGTTGACTTTTTTTATGAACTTGAGAGCTTTGCACCATCCTAGCATCTCTTTCATTGATTTTTTCCATCCTTGAAGTATATGGTTGATCCAAAAGCTCCTCCTCCTTGAAAATAGCTACAACTCCATGAGGAAATAAAGAGTTCTTCTTGACTCATGAGGATCACAAAGATCCAACATCATGTTACCAAGATCTCGAGGATTAGGCTCATCAACATTGGCAAGACTATGCATGCTATAATAACAAAGAGTTTGTATCATATCTTCATGCTTAGTTACCATGCATGATCTAATGAGGCTAGATACTTCATTATGGAGATAAGATTCCTTAGAGGATGATTCACTTTCTCTCATAAAGAGTTTACAATTTGCCTCAATACATGAAAAAAGACAATTTTTCACACTATGAGTGGACAACTCACTCTGGCTCTTGCAAGACTCAAGAGCATACATTTGGTGAAATGACCATTTGCTTTCTAATTGATCTAAAATCAGTTTCATATCATTAAGAAAATCAAGTATGTTCTTAAGAGAGACACCATACTCAACTAGTATTGCTTTACTCCAACTTTGGGATGCAAAAGTCTCACTAAAACAAATTGATTCACCAAATGACATAAGAGAAGCAAGCATGAGATGTATACAACTTAAAATGTGCTCCTCTTTCCCTTGAAATGTGAGCCATATGAGCTCAACCATGTCTCTTGATATTCTTCTTGGAATCGTAACTTGAGAAGGACTCTCCTCCTCAATCCTTGGCACACTTGAACCTCGAGATGACTCCTCAAGATCAACTTTTTGGTGCTCCTCCTTGATTGAGATCCGAGACCTCCATGTCTCAAAATGATCACAACAAACATGATCATATAATGTGCACTTCATATCATCATCAACATTACTTATTCTAGAAACATAAGTCCAAAAATCACCACAACTTAGTCCCCTTGCAAATCACTCCTTAATCTTTGGTTTATACCACTCTTTCTCTCTCAACTTCAATGTACACTCAAAAAATCAGAGAATCAACTTTAATGTACTATAAACAAGCTTTAATCCATCTATATGATTGATCTTGGCTTCAGTGGAATAGAAACAATGCAAGTGAAAGCTTGAAAAATGCACTACATTGACTCAAAATTGGGTGTATGAAGTTCAAAATGCAGCAAACTAAATTTTACTGTCCAAAACAGGTCCTGTACGGCACCACACATGTGGAAAGTACACCTTCAGTCCACAGCAAGATTTGGTACAAATATGATGGTTCTAGCTATCCATTCAACCTCGCTACCTCAATATTAGCTTGTTTCCAAAAACCTGCCAATTTGGATATAGTTTAGGTCAATGCCTTAAATGCACTTGTACTTGGCTCTGATACCATGTCAAAGTATAGCAAAATGGACCAAGAATAGATCTGAATTAGATCCACAAGTGTGATTGGATGTTAGATTAGATCATCCTATCAATCTACACAAGATTAGATAGCATTTAGATCAAATCTAGATGAATAAATCTAACAAGAACAATCATTATTGATCAAAACTTGTACTTGTTGGTTTCACACGTGTGAAAACCTGTTAGAGTATGTACATTAGGCTGAGAATAAAGTATATAATCTTAGAACCCAATCAATGCATAAAAACACAAGACAAATAGAGAGAATAGGCTAGAATTGCTCCAAAATCAAGATTTAGTCAATTATGGCCAAATGAGCCACCATATATACTACAAGTTGGATCTCACCTGCTACTGATGTTTTCACACATGTGAGAAGTCCTTGGCACGTGTGAGATCACTCCTATCCATGTGAAATAGCTTTTTCTACCAATAAAATGATGCCAAGTGGCATATAGCTAGAAAACTATATTTTGGCCATTTTAGCCTAGATCTCAGATGAAATGGTATGTACAACCTTTATGACTCATCTAAATGATAAATGCATTTATTTCACATGTGGGAACAGGCTCCACACATGTCTAATGATGATATGTACTACTCATGATGGTATTACAAGATTTGATCAAGTTAGCTTTTGCCAATTTTAATAGTGAGAACCTTCCAAATTGGAGGGAAACCCAATTTTATTCACTAACTTGACATTTAGGCCCTGCAACATTAAAAGTCTCGCAAAAAGGCCTAAAGTCCTTCTATTGACTTTCTAATTAATCAAATAACTATGTGATCATCGGGTTGGACTTACACACGTAGGGTGCCAAATCCATCTCACTTACTAACTAGGGCTAGGGTTGCCTTGGGATCCACAAACCCTCCAACAGTATCCCCCACCAAAATTGGTGGCGGTCCCACGACATCTACAAGATGCAGTTATTGGGGACTTTTCGACAAATCTTTGGTACTGCACCTTCTCCATAAAGTCGAGTCGGACAATATTAAAATCCAAATTATGTGGCAAAAATAACGATGGGCTCCTACAATCCACTTTGAGGTCGTCCAAGATGTAAAGTGAGATTCCTAGGAGCCTCCCATCATTGCTGCACGAAAGTATAGATGAGCAACCGACAGCTGATCCTTGATATTTACTGAGGCCATTGGCTTATTTGGATCGAATGCCAGAGAAGGAAGGCAATCATCCCATCTAGTTGCCACTAATGTCAACAGAGTTAAATCTTTTGCAGACATTGCCATAATTGTCGCACTGTTGGATCGGAGAGTGGATATACTCCCGCTGGTATGCTTGTAAGGCCTGGTGGATGATTGGCCAATTGGGCGTATGGATTTTGATTTTGTCCATAGCCAATCCCAAATCCGTCCATTTATTCCTTCTCGGCATTGGCACATAATAGAGATCTACCCGCAATTGGCGAGGGCTGGCCACATAACTCCTGATTGATTCCGGAGTTTTCTCAAAAACGATAACTCTCCATGTCGGCTGCTCTCCCAATTAAGGTATTTTGTCCAATTCTTTGCCGGCCTCTATCTCCGAGGTCTTGAACTTAAGAACCCAACCACCACACGAGGACTCATGAGAATGTGCAATAAGAAACTCTGGATCTGGTCCTCGATGCTGATGGGCCTTCTGAATAACGGTGTGGTCCTTGATGAGGATGGACCCTCTGGAACTGCCTGTACAACTGGCGGTTGTTCTTCTATTTCTGGAGCTCCCCCCTGGTCCATGCCTGAATCTAGCCCTATATCCATTGGAACATCCTCTTGGCACATAGGGGAGAATGGCGGCATGACCAATATTGGGACTTGTGGTCCGGATTCCAACACCTGAGTGGCTGCTTTTTCATAGGCAGTGATAGTTGCTTTAGCCTTGGCCAACTCAGTTGAAGCTGCTCATTTGAATCTATCAAAGTGGCCTTGGAATTCCTGAAGGGCCACTTTGTAAGTTTTCACTTTCTTGAACAAATACGTGATCTCCGTCGGAGTTACCGGATGATCTAGTATTTGTGTCTAAAGATACGCGTCACACTCAAGGGTGGTCGCATCCAATTCACCTTGGAGACGTGTGCGATCCTGCTCCACCATCTACAGTTGACCTTGTAGCAGTTGCACCTGTTGCTTTGCATCACGGCCTTGTCCACCTGATCTTGTGCGGTTGTCAGGGCATTCTGTAGGGAGCTGATGTAACCTTCGAGGCGATCAGCCTGTTGTACTTCAAATTTGTCTTTGTGCTACTTGACGATCTTCAATTCTCTATCCAGCTAAATAATCTTTTGGCTAATAAGAGTATTTTCGGATCCCATGTCGGAAATTCTTTTCTCCATTTCTTTTTTCTTATCCAGCATAGACTGGATCACTTGCGCAAGGCTTGAGACCAAACCGAGAGCATCACCAGAATCTACTGTTGTGGAGGTGTCAGCAGCAGGAAGACCTGATGGTACCGTCCTTGGTTGGCGTAAAACAGGTGTCGGTAATTCTTCTTCCTCAAAAACATCTTCATCTTCAAAGCCTTCAGGCACGGTGGCATTGAACTTCTTCGATGATTTCACAACTTGGTCGATCTGAAGTGTAGCTGGGTTGTCTTCAACTTGAAGTGGCTGGCCTGAATCTTCAACATCAATAGTATATCATGGATTTGTTCGAATCCTCTTCCAAGGGATTGGAGTTCAAAGGGTGCAAGGCTTTGGGTTCTTGGTTCTTGGATTCCGGTGCCACTCAGCATATGACCAACCTCACTAGCTGTTTCGAGTCCTATACACCCTACAGTACCAACAAATACGTTCACCTTGGCGATAATATCATACAAGCTATTAAAGGTGAAGGTATTGTGAGATTGAGCTTTGCAAAGAATCAATCTAAGCTACTTTCTAAAGTCCTATATGTATCCAATTTATCTACAAATTTGCTCTTTGTAAGCATAATCACAGATCTAGGACATAAAGTAGAATTCGAATGTGATCAGTGCAAAGTAGTTGATAGGATAGGCAAGATCCTGACACTCAGAAAGAGACATGGATACTTGTATAGATTGTCATTGCTTTTCTGCCTCTAGTCACTCAGTACTTCTATTCAAGCACATAAAAATTTATTTTGGCATTATAGACTTGGTCACTTGAATCATGCTGCTGTACAACAAATGTTTAAACATTCTATTGTTCTTGATCTAGACTATCCTAGTAATAAAGTCGAATGACATGTCTGTCAAGACTGTTTAGTTGGTAAACAGACTAGGAAACCATTTAGATCAAGCCATCAACATACTGCTAGAGGATTGTTAAACGTTGTGCATTTAGACATTTATGGCTCGATGAAAATTCCTTCTCTAAAGGATGCAAAGTATTTTATAGCTTTTATTGATGAATTCTCTAGAAGGAATATGGTGTATTTTATCCAGAAGAAATCAGAAGCTTTCAACTGCTTCAAAATCTTCAAGGAGCGTGCAGAAAAAGAGACTCGAAAGGACAATCAAGGCCCTGAGGTCTGACAATGGTAGAAAGTACATCTCTACTGAATTTAAGGAGTACTGCTAGAGCCAAGGCATTGAGCAACACTTCATCACTCCTTATAGTCCTTAGTCTAATGGCTTAGTCGAGAGGAAGAACTGTACTTTGGTTGAATCAGCTAAATGTATGCTAGCGCATGCATCACTGTCCAAGAGCTTCTGGGCCGAAGCTGTCTCCACTGCAGCTTACATCCAGAACAGATGTTCGACCAAGGCCCTCTCAGGTAAAACACCCCATGAGCTGTGTACAAGCCCTAAGCCTTTTGTGAAGAACCTAAGAGTATTCAGATGTGTTGCCTACACGCAGATCCCGAAAGACACGAGGAAGAAATTCAACTTCCAAGGTCTCAAGACCATCCTGATTGGGTATACTTTATCTGATAACACATACAAGTTGTATGATCCCAATACCCAGCAAATCTTGTGTAGCCGAGATACAGTATTTATCGAGGATCAGTTTGTTGACATCAAAGGCACAGATATTGTTCCAGGAGAACCTTTATCACCTGCCATTGACACAACTATCCGAGCTTCAGGCTCAAGCGTGTCCACTATTCGACAACAAATCAGACAAAGACGTTGCTGCTACCCAGCAACAAGTCCCAGGAGTGGTTCATTAGTTGATTCCTTGTAAAAGATCAAGCCAAGTGCGCACACAGCCCACAAGGTATACTCCTGAGTCTGCATGTCCCTTGATACAAGAACCGACAACAGTTGAAGAGGCACTTAGCCAATTAGACTCTGATCTCTGGAGAGAAGCCATGGACAGAGAGTATTCCTCTCTGATCAAGAACTAGAGGTGGTCACTAGTCGAAGCTTCTATTGGCTGCAATATCATTGATTGCAAATGGATCTTAAAGATCAAGTGCAATGCCAATGGAACGATTGATTGAAGGAAGACAAGACTGGTAACATGAGGATTTTTTCAGATCCCCAATGTTGACTACAGTGAGACTTTCAGTCCAGTAGTCAAGCATTCATCGATCCGAGCCCTCCTATCATATGCTGCAGCTGCCAACCTTGAAGTGCATCAACTTGATGTGCAAACAACTTATTTGAATGGAGTTATACAAGAAGACATCTACATGATCCAGCCCGAAGGATATGTTCTAGAAGGTATGAAGAATCATGTCTGTAAACTCCATAAGGCACTTAACGGCTTGAAATAGTCTACCAGAGCTTGATTTCAGAGGATCAACACATTTCTCATTGAACAAGGTTTTCAACCAAGCACTGTTGATTGCAACATCTATTCCAAGTTGGTGCAATAATTCTTCATTGTCATCACTTTATATGTGGATAATACGTTGCATTTCAGCAACAATACCAATTTGGTCAAGGATTCTAAACAGATGTTATTTTTTGAGTTCGATATGACTGATCTGGACGAATCTCACTTATGTCTGGGCATTCAGATCCACAGAGACAGAACAAGATGACTGATCTATATCACTCAACGAAGTTATCTTCACAATATTTTTGATAGATACAATTCGATGAACTGTAAGTTAGCTCACTCACCAATGGATCCAGACCTGTGTTTGTCAAAGGACCGGTGTTTCCAGACCAAACAGGAAGAGGAGCAGATGAGAGAGTATCCTTATCGATCGATACTTGGATCTCTCATGTACGCAATGGTCTGTATAAGACCGGACAGTAAGCTCACTCAACCAATATATGGCTAATCCTGGCATTACCCATTGGAAGGCTCTCATAAGAGTCATGAGGTATATTCGAGCTACCATGGACCAGTGCATCTGTTATGGAGAAGTCAGCAATGACAATCTTCATCAGCTCAATGGATATATTGATGCAAACTGGGGAGGAGATGTAGACTATTGTAAGTCCACATCTGAATTTACATTCTTCTTCAACGACGATCCTATATCATGGAACAGTCTTAAGCAAACCTCTATCGCTCTTTCATCTACAGAAGCAATACGTAGATGCTTCTCAATCTATTAAAGAAGCGTTTTGGTTGAGAAATTTACTATCAGACATTAGTTTGTATCAGTACAACCCAACAATTATATTATGTGATAATCAGAGTGCTATTGCCTTATCGGCCAACCCTAGATCATCCACGACAGATCATACGATTGATCGCCCAAGGCCAGCCAAGGGAGGTCACTATCATTTAGAGACGAATGTCATGAGATGGATAAATGCATTAGCAACTGTTGACTGCCAGACATGTCAATATAAATTAGATCCAGAACCGAGTACATCTTCACACAAATGTTACACTATGGACACACCAATCACATTTGGGGTGAATATGATAAACGTAGCATGGTTGTCAGCGGAGCCGATTAAGAACCCAGTGGACGATGATCTAGTCTCTTGGCAACATGCTCTAACTTATAATAAGGAGATTGAGCTGACTGATGAACAGGTCCTACACCACATGGACCCAGATCATTACAGAACCAAGAAGGTACCAGCTCAACCACCACAAAAGTCTGCTATGGTGAAAGTCTCAAGGATCGATCCACCCAAGGCATTTGTGAATAAGAAAAATCAGTTGAAGCAACACTATAACCAGGTGATCCGATGGAGTGACCTACCCCAAGAGACAATAGCTACAGTAGACGTTGATATTCGCAACCATGAGGCAAATGTCACAACAGTCCCGGAGAAAGACAACAAGAATGAATCCACCAAAATGACAAAAAAGAGCAAAAAAAAGGTGTTGGATTCTTTAAAGTCAATCAAGTTGGACATAGATACAGCGTTATCTTCTACACAGGTGACAAAAAATTAAAAAATGACCAGTCGGGCCAAGATCAATATGCTGAAAGAGGAATCTTGACGAGCTCCAGTTCACAGAATGCCGGATACTTTCAAGAATTATACATTGGACGACGTGGTAATCATGATGCCACAAGCCCAACGAGAACCTGATCAAAGTCAGGCACCAGCGGAACAAGTCTTCGAGGGACTTGCGCGAACACAGCCAATGAATCTTGCGAAACCAGGAGAAGAAGAAAGGATGGTGCATGTGGGAGAGCAGTTAACACCCACGCAATTCAAGAGACTACGATCCTCATTGGTGGAATATAAAGACTGTTTTGCTTGGAGCTATATGATCTAAAGGGCATTCCGCCAACACTAGTCCAACATACCATACCTTTGGTGGACGGAGCAGTCCCCAAGGTGAGCCGTTACTACCGCTGCAACCCGAATTATACAGAACTGATCAAACAAGAGTTGCAAAAGCTGATGGATGCATATTTCATTTACGAAATCGAGCACACATAATGGGTATCCAATAGTTATAGTACCCAAGAAGAATGGCAAAATGCGGGTCTGTGTGAATCTGAAGGTGCTTAATGCAGTTGCCAAAAAGGACCATTTCCCTTTACCATTTACGAAAAGTGTCCTCGATAGAGTAGCTAGCGATGAAGCCTACAGTTTTCTGAACGGCTTCAGCGGCTACAATCAGGTGAAAATAGCCCCCAGGACCAGCACAAGACAGCATTTGCCACGGAATGGGGAACTTATGCCTATAAAGTTATGCCATTTGGAATTTGCAATGCCCCAAGCACTTTCCAACGAGTCATGTAGACGGCATTCAAAGATTATTTGCAAAAAAAATTTGAAATTTTCTTGGACGATCTGTGCTTGCATGGACCAAATTCAGAACACTTATCCAATTTGAAGAAGGTGCTACAAAAATGTCGCGAATACAAGATCTCCCTGAACCCAGAAAAATGTCAATTCTGGGTAACACATGGCTTGATACTCGGCCATATAGTGTCAAGACATGGGATCTCTACAGATCTATCAAAGATCAGGATCATTATTGATCTACCACCATTGGGGACGATCTGCGAGGTCTACATTTTTATGAGTCATGCTAACTATTATAGGATCTTCATTCTTGATTTTGCGGAGTTAGCCAGACCAATTTACAAGCTCACAACGGATCCACATTGGAATGAGGAAGCTCTAAAGGCTTTCCAAAAGATTAAGGATGCATTGGTCTCAGCACCAATCTTATGACCACTTAATTGGTCCATTGAGTTTCATGTGCATACGGACGTATCGAAGTATGCAGTTGGAGCAGTCTTAACCCAGCCAGGTGAACACAAAAATGATTTTCCAATCCGATTTGCAAGCCGACAGTTCGGTGATACCGAAATGAATTATTCAACCACAGAGCGGGAAGCACTGGCAATGATCTATGTGGTTAAGAAGTTTTTGACACTATTTGATGGCCACATATTTTGCTTTTTATACGGACCATCAACCCTTGCTATATCTCATTAATAAAACTTGCAACACCGGGAGAATCACCAGATGGCTTCTTCTGTTGTTGGAATTTGAATTTCGGATAGTAGTTCGCAAGGGAAAACAACACTACATGGCAGATCATGTGTCACGAATCAAGGAAAAAGAGATTGCAATCCAACCCGACGATGAGCTGGCAGATGTTGCCTTATTTTACGTGGACACAATACCAGAATGGGCTACCAACATTGTTGAATATCTAATGCGGGGCCAACCAGACAAATTACTACCAAAGGCGGAATAGCGGAAATTGATCTTGAAGGCTAGACCTTATCACATGATTGTCGGCCAGTTGTACCGAAGAGGTCCAGACGGAATTCTTCGGCGGTGTATTCTTCCTCATGAGGCCACCCAGATCATTTCGCTTTCACATAAAGGCATGGATGGAGGTCATTTTGGATCTGACATTACAGTTCGCAAGATCCTGCAATCAGGATGTTGGTGGTCAACGATTCATAAAGATACGGAGGAATACTTGAAAAAGTGCGATGTGTGCCAAAGGGCAAGGACACCAATGAGATTGAACTATGATCTACTGCACCCAGTCTTAGCCCAAGCACCGTTCGAAAAATGGGGATTGGATTATATTGGTCCAATTCACTCTGCAGCAAGGAGTTCCCAGGCTCGATACATAATTGTAGCCACAGACTACCTCACCAAATAGGTCGAAGCCAAGGCAGTAAGAGTAGCTGATGCTAGCACCACTGCCAAGTTCCTTTATGAAAATATCATTGTGCGCTTCGGATGCCCAGTGGAACTAGTCAATGATCGCGGAAGCCATTTCATCAACAAGACCATCAAGGTCCTGTTGGAGGAATTCTTCGTGATCCACAGAACCAGTACGCCTTATTATCCTCATGGTAATGGGCAAGCAGAATCATCCAATAAGATCTTGTGTAGCGTGCTCACAAAAATAAAGCTAGCAGATCAGATTGGGAACACAAGTTGCATGCTACACTGTGGGCATTCTACACAGCATATAAAGGAAGCACTGATCAAACACCCTTCCAGTTGGTATATGGTCAGGATGTTGTGATGCGAATAGAGTTTTTGGTTCCTTCATTAAGGATTGCCACCGCGCAACGTCTTAATGAGTCCAAATCTCTACAGCTACGCCACGAAGCTTTGCATAAACTCTGTGAAATACGCTTACTAGTTGTGCATGCACTGGCAGTTGAAAAAAAAAGATGCAATGCTCGGCATGATCGCAGACTACAAAAGAAGGATCTTTGTTCAGGAGATTTGGTCCTGATGTATAAAACCAAGGTGATCAAGGGGAAGTTAAAATTCACGGGCGAAGGTCTTTATAGGATCAAGGAATTCCTTAATCATGGGGCCATGAACTTAGAAAAGCTAGATGGAACGCCATTCGACAAACCCATCAACGGTAGCCGGTTGCACAAGTACTGGCCACCACAATGAGACAGATCCAAATTGGGGGTAGCACGTTACAAAAAGCTAATCTGCTCAGCCATCATCCATCAAGATTAAGCTAGATCTGGCAAGATCGAAAAAATCCATCAGAATCCAAGGAGAATCCAGATCCTGATAGGATAAAAAAGAAAACCGATCATCAGATTGATTGATGGATCTACTACCAAGAATCCATCAGAACTTCCAGAGAACTACCAACAGTCAGTTCAAACCTGGATGAAGCTGATTACCAGTTTACAAAAGTTAAAAATCAGAAAATCTCGAGATCTCGTCAAAAAACACTCTGAAAGAGCACTTTTTTCATAATTTTTTGAGATCCCTTAGGAGATAGCTCTTGAAAATTGGACAGTCACCAAATCTGACCTAGATGCATCCATGAAAATCTCTGCGAGAGTTCTTGATGGAGGAATCATCATTTTTTAGTATATGCGAGAGTTCCTAGAAGCAAAATTTTCAGAAGAGCATCAAGGTCATCTTACCAACCCTCACAAGGTGCCTAAATGGAATCAGAGTAGTGAAATTAGCCTGTCTACATGGTCTGATCTTGAAAATCCAATCCCAGGAATAAGTTGTGCGAGAGATCACTGCCTGCGAGAGTTGAACCCTCGCAGACAACCTAAACCCTCGCAGAACCTTCGCATAGCAGTCAAATCACCTTCTGAACTCTCGCAAAATTTCCTGAGGTCTTAGAATTTTGTGAAGAAGGTGTCTGCCAAAATTTGAGTGGAACTGAACAAGGGAAAGTGAATTTCACCTAATAAGCAGTCTAAATTTCGCTATATAAGGTCTAAATTTGAGTCATTTGTCACCTTTGCTAGCGAAGCTTTGCCAAAATTTTCACTGAAAATACCAAGTTTTCTGTTTTCGACCAAACTTTCTACCAGCTGTCATCTACTCATATTAAACACTGATCTGCGCTCTGAACTACAATCATTGTCATCCAACACTCATTATTCTCAGTTTCTACTATTTCCACATCTTTTTCCATTCTCCACCATTTTTCTTACTTTTTCGACCTCTAATCATAACTGCTAACATGGCCTCCTCATCCTCTGAAGACTTTGCCACCAAACAGGTGATCCAGCGTGACATCCTCGAGACCACACAGATTTGGCCTCTACCCTCTGACACTCTGATCCAACCATGGCTACAGACAGCCAGCCCACTTCTAGCGGCAATGGATTTTTACCCGGCGCTCTTCCATTCTGAGATTAACATGGGCCTCGCCCTTCACGCTTTCAATCCAACTACCTGATGGCAAAAGCAGAATGATCAGGTAGGTACTTTACGTACCAGGTTTGAAGAAAAATCTACTTATTGTTGGAGTCATTATTGATCAAAAGTTGAAGGTAGAATTCGCCCATGATCGTTGCTTTGTGAAGGACATAAACCAAAAGTTCAAAGTTATTGCGGATGGAGTAAGGGAGCCCAATACAAAGTTGTACAGGTTGAATGCAACAATCAAGGGGCAACATGGACTCGTATCGTCCATTCCATCGCAAACTGAGTTGTGGCATAAGAGGCTTGGTCACTTGAACTTGGGAAGCCTCAGTTTGATGAGAAAATTGGAGATGGTAATAGGATTGCCTACCATAGAAGACCACTTGAAGTCGATGTGCGAATCATGTGTATATGGGAAGCAGCATCGAGAGAAGTTCAATACAGGTGGTGTTGCAAGAGCAAAGAACATCATGGATTTAGTCCACACAGATTCATGCGGGCCTATGAAGACCATGTCCTTAGGTAAAGCCTTCTATTTCATGACCTTTATTAATGATATGTCACGTAAGACGTGGATCTACTTCTTGAAGGAAAAATTAGATGCATTTGACAACTTCAAGAGCTTCAAAGCATTGGTCGAAAATCAAATAGGTAGAAAGATCAAAGTCTTAAGATCCAAAAGTGGAGGTGAGTACAAGTCTAATGACTTCAATGATCTTTGTGATCAATATGGGATTAAAAGACAATTTACGCAAGCTCATACTCATGCTCTCAATGGTGTAACTGAGCGCAAGAATCGTACAATTGTGGAAAGTGCCAGATCTATGCTAGCTGAGATGAAACTACCAAAAGATTTTTGGTCAGAAGCATGCAATACGGCAGTCTATATTCAAAATAGAAGTCCTACCATTGCCATACCAAAGATAACACCTGAGGAAGCATTCATGAAGAAGAAGCCAAAGGTGAACCATTTGCGAATCTTTGGATGTAAGGCCTTTGTACACATTCCTAAGGAAGAGAGACGTCGTAAAAGCTATCAAGTGTATATTCCTAGGATATGATGATCGTGTGAAAGGCTATAGATGTTTTGATCCAGTGGAAAACAAAATCCATATAAGCCGTGATGTTATCTTTGATGAATCCAAGATGTATGAAGACGAGGATGCTGAGAAGATAGATACATCTAGTGGGGGAAAGATGGTATGGTGAGGATACCACTTGATGATGATCCATTCATTGACCTTCCAAGTGATGAAAATGAGGATACATCTCAAGATACTACTACTCAACCTCAAGAGGTTGGAGAGGTAGAGACAAACCTTTTGGTGCAAGAATGATTGAGATTGCAGGTGACAAACGCAAGGAGAAGGATGTACCGTGGGATACATTTTCACCAGGAAGCCGATCACCTGACAGGAAGCTCCCTAAGTGGTTTGAGAGATTGTTGGAGAGCCGCGACATGGATGACTTTCCAGAATCATCTAGCCAGGGAGAGCTAAGAAGATCAACAAGAGAGAAGACACGACTTGAAAGGTATGAAGCAAATTATGCTCTCTTATCTAGTATTATTCAAAGCAAAGAACCTTCGACTTATGGTAAAGCGAAGGATAATGACATTTGGGTCAAGGCCATGGGAGAGAAGATGGAGTCAATTGCCAAGCATAGCACATGGGACTTAGTAGAACCACCAGTTGGCAAGAAACCATTGGTTGCAAATAAGTATACATGACTAAGTACCATGCAGATGGAAGTATAGCAAAGCACAAGGCAAGATTGGTGATCAAAGGGTATGCACAAAGTAAAGGCATCGACTATGAGGAGACCTTTGCGCCAGTATGTAAGTGGAATACTCTACGTCTTCTTGTTGCTTTAGCTTCACATTTTGCTTGGCCTTTGCATCAGATGGATGTGAGATCGGTTTTTCTAAATGGTGAGTTAGAAGAAGAGGTGTTCATGGATCAACCTGAAGGCTTTGTAGCGAAGGGATAGGAAAATAAAGTATGTCGCTTGAAGAAAGCGCTTTATGGTCTTAAACAGGCACCACGTGCGTGGTATAGCAGGATTGATGTCTACTTTCGTTCAAAGGGAATGGTGAGAACACATTATGATCCAAATCTATATGTCTTATGCTTTGATGGTATAGTTTCTTTGATTGCACTTTATGTTGACGACTTGATTATTACAGGAAATAATCAAGAGATGATAGATATGATCAAGAAAGATCTCATGGAACAATTCGAGATGACAGATCTCAGCCTGATGCATTATTGCCTTGGAGTAGAGGTGTGGCAAAAAGGACACGAAGTGAGTTTAACACAGGTGAAGTATGTCAAAGAGTTGTTGCACAGGTTTAGGTTGAAGGATTGCAAACCAGTGAATACTCCTATTGAACCAGGTAAAAAGCTTTCTAAGCTTGATGAGTCACAGTCATTTGACGCTACGCTATATAGGCAGTTAGTAGGGAGCTTGATTTACCTTACCACGACTGGACCAGATATATGTTATGTTGTTGGCATTGTAAGTCAGTTTATGGTAGCACCTACGGAAACACATTGGAAGGTAGCTAAACGCATTTTGCGTTATGTGAAAGGCACTTCAGAGTATGGCTTGATTTACAGGAAGCATAATGGTTTACCTGAGTTGTGTGGCTATCTGGATGCGGATTGGAGAGGTGACTATGATTATCGTAAATCCACCACAGGGTATGTATTCCAACCCGGTCGCTGACTATGCCCGAAGGTAAACCGTACAATTTAAATAGCCCATCTACAAACAACCTCGCTAACTTTGGAGAGCTCTAACGGTTGCCTTGGTCGAAATAAAATGAGCCATTTTGGTCAAACGGTCAACTGTGACCCATGTAGCATCATTACCCTTTTGGGTTTTAGGCAAGCCTACCATAAAATCCATATAGATACTCTCCCATTTACCAATTGGTATATCTAAGGGCTGTAACAACCTTCTTGTCTTTAAACGCTCTGCTTTATTTACTTGACATTTCTGGCAACTGGTTACATATTGTTGGACGTCCTTTTTCTACTGGGCCAGACAAATTGCCTACGAAGGAGCTCGTAGGTCTTCTGAATGCCTGGGTGCCCCACACTAGGATTGTCATGACACTCATATAGGACCTGTTGCCTATAATCCTCTGAATTGGGGGCACATACTCTATCTCTATAGAGCAAATACTCATCCACAGAAGATTGGGCAACATTTTCAGACTTCGGGTGATTAAGACGGTCGGGATTCTTAGATTTCTTTTCACGATGGTCAAAGTCATTGTCAGAACCTTCGTCTTCTTCACAGATAGCATCAGTCATCACATCTTTAAGTTGATCATAAAAGTCAATTGGTTTTAGTTCTCGGTGGATGTTTTTAGGCAATCCAACCAAGAACAGTTTTAGCCATACGTTCAGTAATGTTTTCGTCAACACATTCGACCTTGAGGCGTTTAAAGCGCTCAATGTAGTTTCAAACGGACTCGTCGTGACGCATCTTGATATGGGTAATTTGGATGAATAGGCTTTGGGTCAGTTTGAATGGTTTGAACGCTTTATGAGGGCATCTTTGAGAGTGGTCCAAGAAGCAAGATCAGGAGTTTTGAGGTTAAGATATCACTCTTTGGATGTTCGATAGAGTATCTCCATAGAAGCGGCATGCATTATCAAAGTCTTGGAGAAATCGGACTGGGTCAGATTCTCCATCGTACTTTGGTGCATCGATACGTGAAATTCTGTGTTCTAGTTGTGGAGGGATTGGATTGGAAGATTCAGCACAATCTCGAGACATGATGCAGAGTGTGGAGTGGAGTAACAGTACAGATGATCAAGGCAATACTGTACTTGGCAAAAAAGACAAAAAAAAAAAATTTCTTGTAGAATGGAGGAATTTGAACAAAAAACTGGACTTTTGTACTGTAAGAGAATTTGCGGACAGGCTAAGAAATCGTGGAGAAATAGAGGAATCGAACTGCAGTACGCGCGAATTTTGATAGGGACTGCTTTCTGTCAAGATACTGATTTTTTTAATATTTTTGAAAGAAAAAATTTACGGTAGAATTCGCAGAGGATACAGAGAATTCGTGCTCACTGAGGACGACTTTGTAGGGTGGCTGGCGATTTCGGATACATAAGTTTTACCAACATAGAGAGGATATGGTAAAAAAGGTGACTTTCTGACAAAAAACAGGCAAAATCTCTGAGATAGAATTCACGAAGCTGCTAGAGGACTGATCTTGACTAGATCTAGCCTCGGGGAAGCCGGCGAATTCTAAGACAAAGATTTGGGTGGAAGGGATTTGACAATCTTTCACGCTACTTTCACAAAATCTGAGCTGGGTCGGAATTCATGGAGGTGATAAAATGAAAGATCAGGGTCTGTTAGGGCTATTGCAGATAGACCGGTAAATTTTGATATACCTATTTGGTTGAGAAAATGTCACTTGGGTCACTTCTTTTCAAAGAAAATGCCTAAGTTGACACTCTTGTTGCTTCCCCCCGGCTTTGATACGTTGCTCCGCCGCTCGTGTAGGACCTGGAGAAAAGACTCGTGTTATGGTTGGAAGATAAAAAGCAAGCAAGAGGAAAACAAAAGAAAAAAAAGCTAGGTAAAAAAAAGCTTAAAAGGCGGCAACGGCGCCAATGTTGGAAGTAAATCTGGTTTATGCGTTGGCTAGATCTACTCACGATGTGGTGTAGTATAGAGAGGATCGTCCACCTTTTAAATTCCTACCAAAAGCTTCAAACGGAAATAGTTAACGAAAATGAATGCACTAAGGCTCTAGAACTCCTAACTTAGGACTTAGAACTTTAAAATTTTCTAACTTGAAACTTAAGATAATTTAAGACAAATATTTCTAAGCTTAAGTTTCTTAAGTCTAAGTTCTAATCCTAAGTTTAAGTTATTTTATTATTTTAAGCTTCTTCCCATGGACTTACAAAACACATGCCATAGTAGAAGTTTATTGGCAAATATTTATACGTGGGCTTACAAAACACATGCCACGGAGTTTTATTTCTTTTTTTATATTTTCTCTGTGTTTGCACAATTGCTAACAATCTCGACCGGACCGAGTCCTTGCATATCGTCTCAACCGACTCTTGACTCTTGATCGAGTCTTCCACATCAGTCTCGACCGACCCGAGTCCCAAATCTCGACCGAGTCTTGTGCATATAATCTCAACCGAGCCTTTGACTTGACTCTCGACAGATGAGTCTTGAATCTCAACCGAGTCTTCTACATACTATCTCGATCGAGCCTTTTCGACTTGACTCTCGATCGAGCCTTTTGAACTTGACTCTCGACCGAGCCGAGTGCTTGCCTTGAACAACAACAGAGTCCTTGACTGGACCCTTAGCCAAGCCCTTTGACACAGGTATCGACCAAGCTTTTGCAATACCCATCACCTGAATACTATGCCATTTAGTTGAACAATACACTCACAACTCTGAGAATTGAAACACAACACAACACAAACACAAACATAAAAAAAAAAACACAACACAACCACAAACATAAAAAATACAAATAGTCCAGCCCTTACAAGATGGATCGACATTACGATCCCAATTTGATAGAAGACCATCCACCCGAAATGGTGTCACCTACTACTAAGCAAGTCAGACATAATCGGTTCTCTCGAATGAAATCACAAATACACGAACCTTTCACAAATCCATTCGAGAGATGGGAACCTCATAGAAGAGAGTCTTCACATGACCGAGCACATTTTCATGTTGCTGAGTCATCACACGCAAGAGCTCATCTTAATGGGGCTTTTACCGCCTAGTCTACCACATAAACTAGTGCATCTCGATCAACCAAGTCCTATACAACTATCAAGCCTCTCTTTCGACTGAGCAGACACCTTCAAAAAATTTCCAACTTTTTTTCTTGTCTGCA
Organism: Diphasiastrum complanatum; assembly: GCA_029204225.1. NCBI lineage: Eukaryota > Viridiplantae > Streptophyta > Lycopodiopsida > Lycopodiales > Lycopodiaceae > Diphasiastrum > Diphasiastrum complanatum. The sequence goes on from CM055095.1 coordinate 23,607,779, forward strand.
TACAATCTCGACCGAGCTGAACCTCACTCACCTACATCAGATCTTGACTGAGCCGAACCTCAGTCACTTGCATCAGATCTCAATCGAACCGTCTCAATCACCCACATCAGATCTCGACCGAGCCGAGCCTCAGTCCCCTACATCAGATCTTGACCGAGCCAAACCTCGGTCCCCTGCATCCAAACCTATCCTCAATCCTCTGCTTACACTCTCAACCGAGCCGAGTCCATCACAACTGACCGACCAGAGACTGCATTCCCTATCAACTGAGTCCAGAACATGTCTGCCACAACATCTTCCAATTTTGATGATCCAAATTCGAATAAAATTGAGATCAACATGGGTAGCCTTGATATCTCTGAGATGAACAATTGCTACCAGGAGGCACACCCCTTCCTGTGACACACATCGAATTCCATATTCCTCCTCTCAGTGGTTATCAAAGCCCGTTCTTATTACATATTGCCTATGCAGCTTATAACTACATAGAAAGATTCTTCCAATTCATCTTACGCCCAAACAAGACTTTTGTTTTTATCATCCCCATATCTGGAGCTGACCTCCACACATTTGGCTTCCCCAGAGGACCAAATGTGGTCAATAGAACACTCCAAAAAATAGAATCCACTGCCTACTTCAAATACATAGATCCTTCAGTGGATCAGTAGAAGAACAAAGATAGCTATCACATCGAGGCAATCAATGATAAGCCCTTAGCAACTGCATGTGCCTATCTGACAAAATACACACAGTGCTATAGGTCCAAAAACATGCGTATCCCGATGACACTTTTACACATGATGGCTAATTCTAGACTCCACAGTCAAAACCTATATTATTGGGCCCAGTTTGCTTCCACCTGCCTCCACGATTGTATCAAGAACAAGCAAACATCCACACTATTAGGCTATCTTATGACGGATGTCACGTTGCAGCAGCTGAGCCATCAACCAAAGCTTCGAGACATGTTAATGCTAGCCGATAAAGCTTGGTAGACTCCAACAGCACCAACCAAGAAGACCAAGCCTGCTTCGAAGTCCACATCATAAGACGCACCACAAGTGGCTACTCAAAAGAGGAAGAGTTCCTATGTTCACCAAGGGCCAACTACAAGGCACCAGAAGACCTAGCGAAACTTACATTGAAGAAGACACCCATGTCTTCTACCTCACAAACGACGGACATTTCAGCTGAAGAGTCTTCTGCTCAACAGGAAGACACAACCACACAAGTCCAACCACCACCAGTACGACAATATGGGACATGGACCAAGATGAAAGCAAAGAGGCCTACTCCATCATTAATAGACATTTGAAATAAATGCAAGTAGACCTCTCTTAAATAAAGTTGAGTGAGCCACCTTTTGATGGTGACCTCTAGAGGAGAAGCTAATTCCACTTGTAATTTATGGAAGTGTGGAATTGCCACTTGGGCTCCACATAAGCACCTCTCTTGGTTATTTAAGAGATCCCCTCTCTTGTGAGGGAGCTTTACATGTATTGTCTCTACTCTTGATTATTGAATAGAAAATCATCCACGAGTTCTGGCAATCCTTTGAGCTCCTTGATCATGATGGCTTTCTTGTGTGATGCTTTTATGATCATACACTTCCATACTTGCGTGTGTAGATGTGGATTTAGCCTAGTTTCTTGTTTTATCTCCTTATGTATTATGGATTAGAGTGGATTAGATTTCTTATTTGTGGATTAAGGCATAATCAAACATTCAAGTAAACTAAATAGGCTGAAATTGTGGTTTAGATCTTGCATATCCATTTACATTTCAGTTCTTGATGTTCTTGGGAAATCCAAGAATCAAGGGTGTTTCTTGATTCTTGCACTTGTAATTCTTGTTAATTAGCTTCTTGTTTCTTGTTCTTGATTTTGATTAATGCATGTAGTTTATTGCAGTTTGTTAGGATCTGTTTCATTTGATTTTGTAGCATTTAGAAGTAGAAATTGTAGGTGTTCATTCGAGTTGCATTTTGATCCATCGATGAGCACCATGACTTGCATATTTTCAGGTGATGTGAGTACGTTTTCAAGAGTGAACATTATCTGAGTATCTTCTGACAGGCAGGATAAAACTATACTACAAAACCCGATCTTGCTGCTTGGCTGAATGTTAACCAAGACTCCAATTGCCAAGAACTATCTGGAGAGTCTGGTAACAGACAGTGAGAAAACCTAAACAAGAACGTGCCAACTATAATGGATCTGAAGAATCAACATACTGATAGGGAATTAGTAAACAAAATAAACAAATAAACCTACGATGTTTGAAGCTGTATAAGTCTAGTTCTTGCAATATGTTTAATTCATCAAGTATTGCGTGCTCGTGAAATTTTGTAAAAATTTGACATTGTTTATTGCATTAAGTACTAATTTGGAATCAATAGTAACATCAATAGTGACTCCAATGGAACATTGGTGCTGAGTTGTTTTTATGCTGATCCAACTACGTTCTTGAGATGTCTAATCAATTGCACTTTTTTGCACAAAGGTATGCTATCTCTATGTACCTCAATGCATAAAATCACCATTTACACTAACACTAATGGTGAAGTCAAACTCTGAAAGTTAAACATGAATTGTAAGTAAATTGTGCTCAACATTTAAAAATTCATCATGTTGGTGACGCTTTACCCCTCTTAACATTGACTCATAGTTTTATACACAAGCTTATGTCAAAACATCCAATGCGTGTTGTTGGGGGCCAAAAAAGGACATGCAAGAAGGATTTCAAATGTAACCTTGAAGGCATTTCCCCTCCATTTCCATAAGTTCTGCGAAAATGTTTGGCACTTTAATAGCCACCTTCAAGCACCATTAAATCCTCATTTTTTTATTTAGCTTCCATTTACTCCAAAGCATGATAGAAGAACCAATTACAAGTGTTCAAATTTGCTTCAACTAATCAAAAGGATGATCATTTGTGGTCAAGAGTTGGAGGCTAAACAATATATTTGTGAAGTGTGACAATGACATAACTTGTCTATATCCCATTAGTGAAGTACTATTATAGCAGTTCTCAAGTACATGCAGGTTACCATCAAAAACAATTGTGTTCACCAATCCAACAAGAGGTTTTTGTTAGTTAATTGTTAAATGAAAAAATAGATCATGTTACAAAATATGATCTTAAATAAGGCAATTTGCATAAGATAACCCAAGTTCAAGGCAAGATCCAAATCTACAGGCAGGAATTGAAAAGGGGGGGGGGGGGGGGGGGTCGTTTAGCGTCCGGAAAAGCTACCCATTTTGATGGCAACAAAATCTTGAAAATTTGCAAGCTCATGTGAAGGATTTCTCATTCCTTCATAGAATGTACAAAATGTAGATTCTTAAGTTTTGCAAGCCGAAGGACATGGATGTGTTCCTATATTTTTTACGTGGTCATTACATGACCTACAGTCAATTTCGCAACCATGAACAGAAATTTGGAAGAGCAAGTGATTTCAACTCCCTATGGAACATATCCAATACACCAGAAGACTTGTGAGAAATGAAAATCATTAATCAACGCATCGCGCTATTTCCCATGTCTGAAAAAGTACTTGGCATACATATGGCGAAACATGAAGTTTGCGTACTAGTGGACTATTTGAAGCAATTTGAATTGGTTTTCCTGATGGAGACCAGCTAATGAGCATTCTTATCGAAGCACTGTGACATCATTTTCAGCAAAGCTCGTGCTATAATGCCTGATGTATGTCACGAAGGGATAAGCAGGGCAGAAATGATGATTACCCACACGACTGCAAAAACATAAGACTCTGAAAGGTTCCAGGTTTCACTATATCACCCAACAAAGCGATTTTACAATCGAGGACTAGGATATATACTATCAAGCATAATAGGATTTTAAAGACAAACAAACAGTAGAATGATTTTTTTTCTCCCTTTGAATACATGACACTTTTGGAAGAAATGTAAGCAAAAACTTGACTCCTAAGCAGGTGATTCTTAAAATGAATGTCATATCCATTCTAAAAGATGAATAACCGAAACGAACAGTGTATATTGCACTCTGAATCAATCAGTTGGAAATTGTTCAAACACTATCTCTAGACTCTGACAACCATGGAAAACACTTGGTAACTCTTATCTACAATATCAAGCTTGCCATTATGGTTGCACCTTGGATAGTATTCTCTTCTATAATCTCTTTGTGCAAAAACAATTAGTTAACCAAATCCAGATGAAAACACAATCCAAGTCCATGTTCATAATCTCCCACACTTCCTTAAGAAGACGCCTCTAGCACTGAAAAAGAAAATAAGGAACCATCTTGACTAAACAATCGATACTAAATCTAACAAAAAAACAGAAAAAGAGTGCCAGGTCTGTGCTGGGCAGTCTACAACTCATCCACAATGATCAAGAGGATATGTTAAAGTACTGAAAAACCCTTATTTTGAGCATCCTAAAATATGAATTGAACTCTTGGCCTGTTTGACTTGAAAAGTCATTATAAATTACATATGATAACTAGACTCAGTTTATCTACGAGTTCGAACCTTAAAACCATTTCTGGTTTGACTTTCAGCGCATTTGTGCAACTCAACTCAATGGAATCGTCTCATGCATGATAGAAATTGTAGTTTCGTGCAAACATATCTGCTAAATGCCTCCAGAATGTCTGACGAAGCTTTTTTAACAAAAAACTGTATTTATCAATTAAACTCGTACATAGTACATACCTCAATCATTATAGGGGTGGAGCACCCTTCAAGTTTCAAAGAAGAACAAAAACTATGGCAACAAGAGGACAAGAGTCCAGAGAATTTGACTGACTAAAATGAAACCAACATGAAAATGACAGCAAATTTCTATGCTTCAGAAAGCCATCCACTCGCAATTAGCATGGGCCTGAAAAGCAACAGAGGTCACTGGTATAATAGCTATCAAAGCCCTTGAATGAACGAGTAGGACTATCCAAGAAAATCATTTGGAGGTAGAAGTGAGATTTTGCCATCGCACGCACGGTTACAGGGTCCTGAAAGCAGCACATTCAACTGCCTTATTGTTGTTAAAACTTCAAACTCCAATCAGTGGAGAGTCCTCTCAGAAAACATCTCGAAGTGCGGCCAACACTTCAGGGTAGGTCCTGAAAAGAGACACACAATTGTGGTATACTCTTTATCCTCCAAAGTCCTTGATCAATGAGGAGTTCATTCCAAAGAAAAATCTACAGCTAATGGATACAAACCATGGAAAGAAACAGTAAAAGAAAAAGGACTGTTGACAGCCTAAACAAGACACCTCCAACTAACAACTTGGCATGCTTATATTCTACTTTTTTATGTATTCAGTTCACTGATTCCAAACATCCCTATCCAAACAGATCAGCTATGTTGGTACCTCATATACTCAGAAAGATTAAGTAGAAATTTTCTTTTACTAATTGAACAATGCGCTTATGAGTATTGGCCCTTGATTGTGTCGCATTGATAAATGCGTATTGAGTTCATTCCACGAGTGCCTCAAGTACATATAACCACAACTATAAGCAGATTATCCAGGCTTCAAGAAATAAATGACCCTGATTGGGAGATGACATTATACATGGTTCTTATCTCCTCTCTTGAAGAACTAAGGTCCTTATAGAACTTCTCTTTCTAAATAAAGTGTATTCAAAATGTTCTGACAATACATCACATAGAACAACATCAAGGAAAAAATAGTGAGCAGCAAACTGATGATCATATGATACAATCAAGATGAAGCTGAGCATGAAGTGGACCACAAACCCTCTTACAGAGAGACTATTGTATGAGTTCGTACAAATAAAATGACATTAGAGTGATCAATTTCAGAATGCCTACAAATTGCCCACTTAGGGTACCAGGCTCACATGGGTCAGCATGGCAAGAATTCCAAGTCGTTCTACTCCCAATCATTTGGACCCCACACCAATCAGTCTAATCATATTCATTAAACAAGTAAATGTAGAGAGCATGGGACCACGTGACTAGCAACAACCGAGGAGCCAAATGAATGAATGTCCCTAATTCTTTCTGTACTTATCCTAATCGTATGTCCATAATTCTCCCTAGCTAACAAAACAATGGTCATTGTTGGCAACCTGCGAAATAGGTGCATATGCTCAAAATGAGACAAAAGCTCATGTAGATGACGCAAAATCCTAACGTCAAATTAGGACTGCAAAAATGCATATATGAATATTTTGTTGCTAATGCCACTGCCCTATAGAATACAATTGAAATGCATGTGTTGAATGAGTAGCCAGAGAAATATACATGCTGCAACATGAAAATGGGAACAATACAATCAGAAATAGGATAAGTTGTCAAGTGATTGCATGAGGACTTTATCAGCTATGCAAATGGACTAAGAATGCCAAATGAGGACATCATGATGAACGTCTAGAAGGTGCAATATCAATGTTGCCACTAACAAATATGTACCATACCAGATGTTGCAGCAAAGAAATACCGACAATGCCAATTGTATGGACCAAGAATGCCAATTTGCAACTCAAATTGGGTGACTCAACAAGAGGGCCAATTATATTCATCCTGATTCATCCCAATAGGCTTGAGAATGAAGCTACATTTTGAATTTGAAAGTAACTTCTAAGTTCTCTCTCCCAAACCCTCTCTTTCAGTTTGTGAATGTTCAATGTACTATGCTATGTATCACCTGTTAAGTATGTGTCATTGCTTCATAATAAATATCTGATATCGGTTTGTTGAAGTTTATAATTCTTTATGTGCTAGCTTCTTCCAATATAAATTATGATATCGATGGAGATTCACAGTTCACAGCAAATTGCAATGTGTTTGGAATGTCTTTTACAGCCCTAAACTGTTGTCCTTACTTACTGTAACAAATACATAAGAAAAAATTATGTAACGTTACAATCCAGAACACTCCTGGAGTCTGGAATTGTTCCAAAACGCTCATTCCGAAACGCTCCCAGAACGCAGCATTTCGAAACGCAGTGCATCTATCAGATATATAGATGTGTGTGTGTGTGTGTGTGTGTGTGTGTGTGTGTGTGTGTGTGTGTGTGATAGTTGCATTCATGAATCTAGAATTGCAATTCGCAAATCGCTGTCAGAAAAAACAGCAATTCGCTGCGAATCGCTTTTTTTTTTTACCACCCAATATGGGTATCAGTAGAGAGAGAAAAATTAGAGGATTTCACATAGACAATTTTCCAGTAGGTTTTGGTCTGCCACAAGCAGCTAGGTGCATGCAATCTTGATTAATTGCATAAACCTGAGTGACAAAAATTCCACAAATGCTGTTGAAAGGACATTTGGCACTGAACCTTACTTAAACACAGTGAAATGCACATTGAACCATGCCAAACCCTACTAAGCCTACTAACCCTATTTTAAACCTCTGTAGAGGGATCTTAAGCGCTCTAAAATACAATATGACTCTTGAAGACGAAAAAAGACAAAAGCTATTATCAGAAGCTGAAAAAGTGCGCCCTCCTACAGATTTTTTGCACTCTCTATACTCGCACATGTGAGGCTAACTTGGTAGGGTGACATGGCAGTCATCTCGGAAACATGCCTACCCTCTATATTGTGTTTTACAGCGACCAATTTGGTGCGCTATTGCTCAAGTTATAGTTGTCTAAAGTTTTGCTATTTTATGAGTAAAATTTGCTAAACATTCAAATTGTTTTGATGCATGTCTGCTTTTTTCAAGCTTTAGGGTACTGTGCTTTTGGAAATTTGTCGCATAACGATTCCAAGAATGTTTTTGACATGCATGGATGGTCTACAATTGTTTTGAGTGGTTATACGCATATATTCTGACGGTTTTGTCATAAACCAGTAGATGTGGCTAACGGTTTAAGAAAGAACCGGATTTTACGTAAAAAAATTTCCATAAGGACGTTTTGTTATTGATGTCATATGCTTTGCATCTCAGTATGACATTAGACTAGTGACATTAGGAATCGAATAGTGTCATGATTTTTTTATTTCGATTGCCTTTGTACTAAAAGTTTTTTACATCAAATTTTTAAGTGACGTAAAACTTTTAAAATTAAAAAATTCCGAAAGTTCATATTTTTCAGTTTTTGCATTATTTATGAAATGAAATTATGTCAATGAAATGACCATATTGAGATCGTCGTGGTGGCAAGACTTGACGGTCATTTACGGAAGTCTTAGAAAAGCTTTCGCCATTGCGGATGACGTCAACTATTACGAAAAATTCGTGAGCTGCAAAATGGGAAATAAGAATTTACACTCTTATATTCAGGAATTCATGAATCTCTGAAATCGAGTTCCATCATTTGATCCAAAATTGGCATCCTGGATCAAGGCTAAAAAGGTAAATCTGTGTTTCATTTGTAACAAGCTTGGGCATATGATGAAATTTTGTCCGAAAAGAAAGAAACATGTGGCACAGTTGATCGAAGTCCCTGGTGGTAAAGGTAAAACTTTGGAAATTAACTTGTGTGATTGTGAGTGTGAATGTTCTTTTAGTATTGCTTCTTTCTTGCCTAGATTTCAAATAAAAGAGAAAACTATTTGAGGATGTGACATATTCAACTTAGTAAATCACCTCGGGGCGCTCCTGTCCTTCTGAAAGGAGAAGGATGGAAGTTTTCGAATGAGTGTGGATTACATAGCAAATTAAATACGGTGACTATTAAAAATAAATATCCATTACCTAGGATGGATGACCTTGTAGATCGCTTAGGTGGGACTAAAGACTTCACTAAGATAGATCTTAGAACAGGGTACCATCAGATAAGAATTAAGTCGGAAGATGTGTGAAAGATTGGATTTTGTATAAAATTTGGCCATTACGAGTTCTTAGTGTTGCCTTTTGGATTAATGAACGCTCCAACAACGTTCCAGCAAATGATGAACAATGTATCTCGTCAATATTTGGAGAAGTTTGTGATAGTGTTTCTAGATGATATTCTCGTCTACAGTAAGACCATAGATGCACTGCGTTTCCAAAACGCGTTTCAGAAACGCATTTCTTAAATTTTCAAAAAAAATTCCAGAAACGTTTTTTTTATATATATATTTTCGGGTGCAGGATGGTCTAGTTCAGGTGCATTAATCCATGTTGGGTTCTGTCAAGGATAAAAATTCAAAACTAACCTCTAGTCTGTTTGTTACGATCACAGATGGTCCCAGTAAGTGTGTTTTCGCTCAGGGAGTTGGAAGGCCAAGTCATGAAGAAAGAGGCCTTAGCGTCGGAGCCGGGGTCTACCGGCAGCCCCCGGACCCTACCGTTGGGGGGCGTTGCCCCCCAAACCGCCCCCCAGACCCCCGAACCCCCCGAGCATTTATTGAAAACCAGAGCAAATAACAGCCAAATAGCTATTGAAAATAAGATCACCATGAGTAGAGACATTGTGAGATGCAAAAGCATACAACCAATAGAGGGACTCATCAGCTGTCAGACCCACGCAGACATCAACATCACCTACGACGACGATTATTATCATCATCACCATCATTGTCAGACTTTCTCTCAACTCAACTTACAAACAATAGTGTACCATACACAGATCGATCTCAAATCTCAAACTTTATTCAATTCTCAGCAAGTCCATAGCATGAACAAGCAAGAAAGCCTATGAAGCTGGCTGCCTTGTCTCCTCCTGCTGCATAGAAAGTGATGAGGATTTCCTCTCTCTAGGCTCACTTATACACACCCCTTAACCATGACACATCCTAACGCCACCACATGGCAAACTCCATGCACATTCGACAGTTGCCACCTGGCAATACCCTGAGAAATAGACAAGTAGGTACACTGACATGTGTCACTCATACACTAGACCAAGTGTCCCAGTGACCATATGACACGTGTCATGTTTGACCAACCAACCCTAATGTGTCACTCATACACTGAACCAAGAGTCCCAGCAAGCATATGATGACACATTCTTGTTGACCAATCAACCCTATCCTACTTTTTAGGAGGCCAATGTAGTCACTCCTAATTTATGACCAAGTACCCTAAACCAAAGCATCACATGCGACTCTGAGGTCCAGTAGCTCTAATTACAGATTATTAGCAATTTACTTAAAAAGGTCACCACAAGCCGGTGACTTAGCCATTTCAAAAATCACAAAATGTACATTTGTCTATGAAAACTGTAAATAACAAGGATAGAGAGTAAAAGTTGTAACGATCATCCTCATCATCATCATTAGCAATAGTTACTAATACTATCACATCCTTTTTTAGTAGAATGTCTTGAAAACATTTAAATGATTCTTATAGCAATAAGATGACTTATGTATTCAATTGATGTATCTATTTCATCAATTTGTCATGGATATGTATTTTATGCGCCCTACTAATTAGAACTTGACATGCACTTCAAATCTTATGTACTTTTTGGTATTTCAAAGACATTAATAAAGGTCTCTCTCTCTCTCTCTCTCTCTCTCTCTCTCTCTCTCTCTCTCTCTCTCTCTCTCTCTCTCTCTCTCTCTCTCTCTCTCTCTCTCTCTCTCTCTCCATATTGCAACAGGTGAGGAGCATGAGGAGAACTTCAAGCATGTGCCATGAATTGAACAGAAGCTTCATGAGAAAAGACCATTACCTGATCTCAAATATGAATGTTTCCTACTCTCTCTCTCTCTCTCTCTCTCTCTCTCTCTCTCTCTCTCTCTCTCTCTCTCTCTCTCTCTCTCCATATTGCAACAGGTGAGGAGCATGAGGAGAACTTCAAGCATGTGCCATGAATTGAACAGAAGCTTCATGAGAAAAGACCATTACCTGATCTCAAATATGAATGTTTCCTACACCATCTTGTATAAGTGTGCTGTCAGCAACAAATACTGCAACAGGATTACCAGGAAAAGGTGGCGACTGTCTTAAATGTGAAACTTGTGCACCAGCCCTGGCAACTGCATCTGCATCTGTAATAGAATAAATGGCTACATGAAGAAGCCCTAATTGTCTCTTTATAAGTTCTACGTTCTCTTCCAACACTTGCAACTCTTCAAATGGAAGCTTCAACTCGAGCGCCTGAGGGCCAACAGAAAGAGTTTCATCCTTCTTGAATTTGATAAAAGGCATGCACTGCTTCAGTACTTGCTTAGAATTGATCGATTGACCAATTGTACTATCTTTGAGGACAGCCATAATCTCTTCGTGTGGTGAAAATGCTTGAGAACTATAGTCATAATGAGCTTGTAAGATCTTTAGGCACTCTTCTTTCCAGCCCTCATATTTCTCTCCAACAAAGATTAATGCAGCTACGGGCTTTAATGAAGCAGTTTCAACAACATCAGCTCCACTTTTTTTACCTTTCTTGGGCCCAGCTAACTGTTTTTGAAGAACCTTGCGAATATCTATTATCACATCCTGTAAGTACTTGTTGGCACGTTGAAGCATGGGATTGGGAGGATTTGCAGCTGGCCAACCTGCCACAACTGCAAAACCATTCTTGTTTAACAAATCTTTCCAGACATACTCTGCATAGTGGGGGCAAATAGGTGTTAGTAACCTTGTCTGTACATCAATAAACCTCAAAACAAGATCTGCACGCATTCCGCCTAGACCACAGGACAGCCTGTATTCATCTCGAGCAGTCTGGAGGTCATAAAAGCCCGATTTCAAGGCATCCCTGAACATCAATGAATTGTAATTTTGCTCAGTAATCGAAATGGCAATATTTATCTCGTTGTCAAATACTCGATCTGCAAAAGTAGATGCAGGCCCGGTTCTCAGCGACGACTGTGCAGCAAAAACCTCTTCTATCCATGTAAGCTCTTTTGTAAGACGAAGAATGGCAGCATTTGCTGTTTCAAAGACAAAATTTGCATCATCAGTAGTATCTCCTGCGTCAGCCAGGGCAAACCTTGTGGCATCCGCTGAGAACTCTTCAATAGATTGTTTAAGCGTGCAGAAGTTGCCAGTGGATTTGGACATCTTCTCAGAGTTCAGCATGATCATTCCATTGCATCTAAAGGCCTTTGGCCATCTGTCTTTGGTAAATAAAGCCGTATGGTTATAGATGCTAAATGTCAGATGGTTGTTTATCAAGTCCTTCCCAGATACCCGCAAATCCACTGGATACCAGAATTCAAATTCGCGTCTCATTCTTTGCAAAATACTCAAGGGAATACTACTGCGTGGAATAGGTCCCCTTCCAAAAACGTAGTTCCATACAGCAGAAGTCATCTGTTCAGGTTTAATCACACCTTTTGCATCACCAAAAAGGTTCCCATTCTGTAGAATGTGTGCAATAGTGTAGTAGGCCATGTAGATTGTAGAATCGGATAGTGACTCGACCAGAAACTGAGGGTCCCAAGGAAGCCGAGTACCAAGACCGAACGATCTTGAGCATGCCCACTGGTTGAGCCAGCCAAGTGTATGTTCAAATCCATGTCGTGTCTCATCACTGTACAAATTCATCTCTGACAGACATTCTTCCGCCTTGGTTTTCCATTCATCTTCACCGTAAGTTAGGTACCATTGGTCAGTCAGTGCAACAACACACTCATCTCCAGATCTAGACATGACTTTTTTCTCAGGTTCACTGTAAATCACTGCTTCTCCCCTCTCAATCAGCAACTTCTTAATAAGGGGTTTGGCCTCTTGCACCTTCATTCCCTTAAATTCCCCAACCAACATACTCCCTTCTGTAAAGCCTTTCAAATATGTCTGCTTCTTTGCTTCAGCAAGCTTTTCTTTATCATTCTGACTCTTAATCTTCAGGTCAATACAAACTTTCTCAGCTGCCTTGTCTCCAAATTCAGGAATATTTATGATAGGAATCAAATCAAAGGGAAGAACCCATTCGTCTTTGACACCAAATTTTGCACGTAGAGCTGGCTTTGTCTTCAAATCAGAGAGGGCCATATAGTCATCGGGTGAATCACTAGGTACACTTGTCACAATTCCAGTCCCCTTATCAGTAAGGATTGTCAGCATTGGCAAGGCATAGATAACAGAGTTGAAGGCAAGTGGTGAAACAAGGGGGACTCCTATCAAATCATGCCCTGTTAAATCCAGGAGAGACGTAGGTTTCAGTGGAACTCTGGACAAATGCTGGTAAGCAAGGTTAAGAGATGCCCTTTCAGTGACAATAAAAACTTCTTCATCACTAATCTCAAAAGCTCCATATCGTCCATCAGGAAGCACCCAAGCATTCGTCTGCCCGTACATTGTTTCTGGCCTAAGTGTGGCTGCAGCCAAGAACACCCTCTTTGTCTCAAGTGTCTTCAGCTTTCCAGTCAATGGGGATTTCACTTGCATTTTAATAAGCGTGTACTCCTGTGGCAGCACCCCTTCACCAGAGGCTCTATCATGGTCAGCACACGGCTGCTTGTCCAAGGGGGAAAATATGGTATATCGCATATCTTTCACAATCTTCCCCTGATCTTTTAGCATTTGCAATTGCCATCTTACAAAAGAATCATAGAAAGGATTCATGTCTGTCGTGATAAAAGAACGACGCCAATCACACCCAAGTCCAAAGGCCTTCAAGTCACTCTTAGCAATGAGTGGAAAATACTGCAGCCAATGGTATGGATCGCGAAATTTGACAATCTCTGAATCTGAAAGCCCTAGTGATTGCATAATTTGCCATTGATATATGGCAGAACTTGTCTTTGAAGCAGCTTTGGATTTTTTGCTTTTGAATTTATCAGGTTCTGCATTTTCCACATTATCTTGTTTACTCGTAATTCCTAAAGGCATCCCCTCAGCAGTTTCTTCTTCTTTCTTGTCGCCGTCATCTTTGGGAAACACTGGGGGGTTTCCAAATTGTGTGATCTCGCGATCAAGCTTGTCGGCACATGCTTTTATGGGCATTCCTGTGCAATGAAATCCCATGGGCATGAGTCCCTTGTATCCTTGTAGACGCTTAAATGCGACTGCAAACTCCGCCTTCGAAAGTGAAAAGGCATGACCGAGATGAAGAGCTCCATTCATGTAGGGATAAGGAAAGGTTGCAAAATACTTCTTCCGATCCATGAAAGAAAGTTCTTCAACAGGTGCATCGAGCTCAAAAACTCTAGCATCTTCCCATCGCTGTTGCACGGCTTCCTGAATCTGGAGCAGCCAATCCCGCCTTGCATAACTTTTGATGCCATCTGCACGGCTTTTTATCCCCTCCAATGGGGATACAGCAGCCATCTCAGCAAACCCTAGCAGCTACAAGTAGAGAAAATGCCCTCACTTAGACCATCTGTCAACACACGTTCATGATACTTCTATCCATTTCAGTCATCCTTCAGCAATCAGTTTAAACTTCTCGTGACTGCTCAGACATGAGATTACCAAGCTAAGGCTAAAAATCATAAAACGATCTACTTTTTATGTGCTGCAAAAATATTGAGCTCGAGGGTTTTAATAATGGAAGAGAAGCAAGGCACACTCATAGGCAGAGAGACAAGAACCCACTAACCTGATCAGAAATTTATGTGATAAAAGCCGCCCAGCCACAAAGTTTACTTTCAAAATATGCTCCAACCCCAGAGAATGCACTAGATATATTTACGACTTCAAATGAAAGTAGAGAGAGAAAACTACTTTTGCAAAGTTTTAAGGCTCCAAGTGCCAATGCGTCTGCTTCGTCACAGCCTCCGGTGCTATCCGCACCTCAAATCATTTCTCTGTGTAAATGTGTATCTAAGTAAGTTTGCATAAATCCTGGAGAAAGCAGATGCAAGCTGCTTTTTCTTCTTTGCTGGCGTCCTATGACCAATTGCTCAACCTTGTGTGTTATAATGCGACATATTTGCTCACTCCTGCTTCTTCACAAGATCAAGTACTACTGTCTACACTCCGTCATCCATCTCTCTTTCTCTCTCCCTCTATCTCTCTCCCCCCCCTCTATATATATCGATATTTCTCCTCCCCCAAACCCTAATCACAGAGAAACCCTAATTTCAGTGAACTCCTAACTTGACATTATTTATATTTTGAAGGTCACGCTTTGTAGAATTCCACAACACTCATGTTGTATCAAAATGACATTAGTTTTATGGGATGAATTGTAACACACGTGTCCATCAAACACACCTTGTTAAATAGAGTTGGTTAAAACCCTAATCGCACGTGGACCAATCAAAATGGGCAAAACCCTTTTTGTTCATCAGTGCTGCTGACATTTTATCTCGTAAGTATTGGTGTCTATCCGTCTGATGATGCTACATTTTTTACTTTGACACGTGACAAGCATCTGAAAGTGCGGGTCAAAAAATTCAATGTGGTGTTGTTGTATAGCTACTCTTGTTAACCCGTTCACATGTTTTTTAAGTGTTCTTTTTTTTTTTTTTGGGGGGGGGGGGGGGGGGGGGGGGGGGGGTTTGGGTTGTTGTGGGTCTTGAATGAGATTAGAACTTTTGACTAAATCTCAATCATGAACCCCAAACTTTCTCCTTTTTTTCAAGTTCCTTTGCATCACAAAAAGAGCCACTATATTAATGCATGCATCATCCGGTGAATGGATAGCATGTAAGGAGCCCCTTATTAAAAAGGCTTATTTTTATTGTTGTAATTGTTAGTGGTACATATGCATTTCTATTGGAAGGCCACATGCCAAGGTAAAAAGGTGCCTTGGAAGGCAAGATATGTGTTGAGGAGCTATGAATTCTTACGGTCAAATGTCAAAACTCAACAAAATGGTTGGTCAAGGTCAAGGTGTGTTGAAGTAGCTATGAACTCTTACAAAGTCAAATCTCCGAATTACTCAACAAAATGGTTGGCCTTGCCTTGCAAAAGTTTATGGGGAATATAACATTGAAGGAAGTAATGCAGAAAATTTTAGATAATTTCACTTCAGCTGCAGGGATTCATATATTTTGATGGGCCACACTATTTTTCTAACACTTTGAAAGGTATGCAAATAGGACAAAGTGGAAATAACATATACTAGCTAAGGTTAACATCCACAAATAGCAAATAATACCATGTTGAAGGTTGAGGTCCAAGTATATCATATGCACTAGGTAACCTCCAACTAGCCGCTTGTTTTTAAACCTTCATGGCTATAGATAACTCTGATTGTTAAAAACTTTAGCTTGATTCAGCTAGTAGTATATATTTACAAGTGTCTTAAAAAAAAAAACTTACAAGCATTAAATGTGATTTATGCCAGTCTTTGTATATGTACAAAGCAGGTAGCCGCCCTTGGGATATTTTAGTTGTCCAGTTGTTTTTAGGGTTAATAATAAATTGGCGATGTCGATCTGCCACTGTTGCAAAAACCCCGAAAAACCCAAAGGTAGCCTTTAAATGGATTTCAAGGCAGTTTGATAACTATGTCGCATTTTTTCGAAGGGGCAAAAAAGGCAAAAAAGACGAAGGTGCTTGTTAAAAAATATTTTAAGGCAAAAACGAAGTTTGCAAAAATACAAAGGTTCGAAATATGTAGTCGGCCTTCGGTTGTTTTTCAGGATGCTCATTACTTGAACGATTGTTAAGGTTGAGCATTAAAATCTAACACTCCCCCTTAATGTGGATCCTGAAAAGCTTTGATCTTTACATTTAACATATCGTTAAATCTGAGATGATGCTCCTTTGATAGAGCCTTTGTGACGTAATCTGCTGCCATGTAGTTTGTTATGTAGAAAACTAATATTGTCAATAATCAGATATGCAACATCAAGCATTCACCATAAGCAATCACCAAAGAAGCCGAAAGAAGAACACGCACTATCAATCTATCACACTGACACATATTGAATGTACAATGTACATATAAACCCTGAACCCTGATAGAGAGAGAGAACCTAGGAGTAGACTACTAGACAAGCCTACGGCTAGTTACAACTAGTAATAAAGTACATCGTAAACAGTAACTAAGAAGTGTAACAATGAAGTTTATCATTGATTTCTAACACTCTCCCTCAATGATAAAATTGCATTATTTCATTCCTAGTAGAGTACAAAACTTTTCAAATTTACATCTACATAATGACTTGGTAAAAATATTTGTCACTTGATCTTCAGATTTACAGAAAACAAGATCAATGGCTCCATCAAGAATTTTCTCTCGAACAAAATGATAATGTATTTCGATGTGCTTGGTTCGAGCATGTAAAACTGGATTTTTGGCAAGGTGAATGCAGCTTTGATTGTCCCAAGATATAGTAGTCGCATCCACTTGTGGTTGACCTAAATCCACAAGCAATCTTTGTAACCATACCGCTTCTTGTGCAACATTGCTGAGTGCTCGATATTCAGCTTCCGTCGAGGATAAGACTACTGTAGATTGTTTTTTGCTGTTCCATGAAACTGCAGCTGTACCATAACTGAATGTATGACCACTTGTAGATCTTATGTCATCAATATTATCTGCCCAATCAGCATCTGTATATCCTATCAATATTGGCGCTTTAGGCTGATCATACTTCAAACCAAAATTCAATGTCCCTCGAATGTATCTGAGAATACGTTTAGCAGACTTCCAGTGTGTTTGACTAGGATATTGCATAAATTGACTAACAACACCAACAACATAAGAAATATCAGGTCATGTGTGTGTCAAATAAATCAAACTACCCACCAGCTGTCTATACAAATAAGCATCCGCTTTCTCAGATTCATCATATGCATTAAGCTTCGTGTTGACATCCATAGGTGTACTCAAAGGCTTACAATCCTCATATTGAACTTATAAAACAAATCTTGTGCATATTTGACCACATTTTCCTTTTGTCATACTTCAATGCCAAGACAATAGTTCATCAATCCTAGATCGCTCATGTCAAAAGCATTGGAAAGATATGTTTTGATTCCATCAATTAAGCTCTCATTACTTCATGTAATAATCAAATCATCCATGTACAACACAATGAACACTATATCTGAATCTTGCCTTAGAATGTAAATATTAGGATCAGCATCACTCTTTACCATTTTCCTTCGCTTGAAGTGTTCATCAATGCAAGAGTACCACGCCCGTGGTGCTTGCTTCAATCCATAAATAGCTTTGTTGAGCTTACAACAAGGTGCTCTCTCCCTGGTTCAATAAATCCTTGAGGTTGTACTAAGTACACCTCTTCATCCAACACTCCATTAGGAAAAGCAGATTTAACATCCATTTGCTGGATCTTCCAACCATAGAAAGCAGAAATAGCAATGACAGAACGTATAGTTACCATCTTAGCTACGAGTGCAAAGGTTTCCTCAAAATCAATACCTTTCTGATGCTCAAATCCTCTCGCAACCAGCCATGCTCTGTATTTGTTGAGTTTCCCATTAGCTCCATATTTGATCTTGTATATCCATTTGCAAGTGATAGGCGTCTTACCATCAGGTAGCTCAACCAAGTTCCACGTCCTATTTTTTGATATAGCTTCCATTTCTGTTTCCATAGCTTCACGCCACTCCTTGTGCTCCTTTGCTTTATCAAAAGTTTTTGGTTCTTGAGCCTTGAGCACAGAACTCATTAGGGCTAGATTCAACTCTAATCTTGCAAGAGGTTTTCGATTTCTACTTGATCTTCTAAGCTCTCCCTGCTCACTAGATTCGGGAGTATCTCCCTTCACACCTTTCCTTGGATTTGTCCTTCTTGTATTTGCATTTCGAACTTGAAGCTCCATCCTTCACCTCGGCCCCCTTTCTTTGGTTGTCCTTGGATGGATTGGTCTTCTTTTTGTAGCATCTTGAGGAAAAATATCCTCCCTTGCCACAAAGGTTGCACTTAGGATCCTTAATTTCCTTCAATAGGATGCCACCTATTGATGCCATGATAAGACAAAAACCTTGTGATATGATTCTAAATATAATTTGTGACTCTTAAGAGACTAGATATGAACATATTCATTAATCTAGAAGGATCTATGAAAGAATCAATCTTCACACTATATATTTGAAGAAGAAGAATCGGCCACATTGATGAAAAGAAAGACATGTCCAAGCGCATAGCCGATCTTAGGACAGAGGATACTCTGATTAGCCAGCAGGTTATTCAGATCAACCACAAGCTGACGATTGTCAGACAACACGAGACAAAGTTTGAAGCTGATTTGAAGAAGGCCAATGAGTCCGCTCAACGACTAAAAGACTATGTGGAGACCTTCAGAATGAACTCACCATGGCGCATGACAAGGTTGACAAGACAGTCCAAGATTCCAAACAGCAGGTCTTGTTGCTAGCCGAACAATTGGACTTAGCAGCATTGGAACGCGATTGACTTCAAGGTGAATTGGACACGACCACCCTTGAACGCGATTCCTACTTACAGACCCAAGTGCTTGATCGTCCAATCACACCGGATGAGATCCGATACTTGTTTCGCAAAGTGGAAACCTACCATACTACACTAGCGAGATTTTAGAAGAAATTCGATAAACTCAAAAGGACGACAACCACCGAGTTAGGCAAAGCCGAGGCCATTATCAAGGATTATGAGAAAGCCATCGCTCAGGTGTTGGAAGCCGGGCCTCAAATTCCAATTCCATTGATGCCAGAGTTCTCACCTCAGCACCAGGATTAGGACAGAAAAGGATACAGAGTTGGATTCAGGCATGGACCAGGGTGGAGCCCGCGATGTCCATGAAGAACAACCAGTTCCATAGGCAATAAAAGTAGGTCCATCTTCATCAAGGACCACACCATTGTTCAGATGACCAATCAGCATCGAGGACTAGATCCAAAGATTTTTAGCGCAAAATCCTCATGAGTTCTCGCGTGGTGGTTGGGTCATCAAGTTTAAGACTTCTGAAATTGAGACCGGCAAAGAATTGGATAAAATACCTGCATTGAGAGAGCAGCCAGCTTGGAGAATAACAGTTTCTGAGAAAACTTCAGAATCCATCAGGAGTTATCCATTCTATCGATGATGAGACCCAAGTAGTTTTGAAAAGACTCTAAACATATTTTTTCTATGTTTTGGAAGCTTTTGTCTTCCCATTGTTTGTTGTTCTATGTGGACTACCAAAATGATCTAGAGAATTGAAAGCATAAATAAAATCTAAAATATCAATGGAAAATAATTTTGAAAAGCAACATAATCTAGAACTTGTCAAATGTAGTTTTAGCTTGTTCTCTGAGCATTTTCAACTGTTTGCAAGTAGTACAAACATGTATTTTTTATTTTGTTTAAGGAATTTTTTCTAGACCAAAATTTCTGTTCTATTGAGATTGCATGTTTTTATAATTTTTTATGAGAGAGAAAGGGAGAGAGAGAAAGAGTAAGCTATCTTCATTATGGATCTTAGTGTTAATGATTGTAGTGTTAATGCTTAGGGTTAATGGATATTAGAGTTAGATGTGGATCTTCCATTCATGCTGAAATCTAGATTATGCTATCGCTCTCATGGGAACGAATCTACGCGTGACAACTAACTCCATTTCCTTGATGCTAGATTGATTAGATCTTGGGTTGAGGATAGGCAAGGAAAGAAACCCACTATAATGAGCAGCATGTATGTGGTTGATCTGAGTATCCTTGATGTTGAGGGTGATCATGACAATTGCTTTGCCACATCTCAGTTTCCACTTGGTGATGATGGCTGCATCACCTTCTGGTTTGAGCTCTGTGCCATCAACTATGTCCCACAATTCTTTGGCTAGTAGTATAACCTTCATCTTGAATTTCCAGAGATGGTAGTTATCACCATCGAGTTTGTCAATGAGAGATGAACTAGATGATGGATCCATTTTGGTTAAACGAGATCGTTGGTAGAAACAACGATTGTCGGAATACTATTGGCTGCGTGTTTGCTAGAAAGACATCTTGGTAGAAACAAGATTGATAAGTCGTAGTAGAAATACATATTACTGAAATGCATGCTCTGATACCATGTTGTAAAAACGTAGGTGACCGGTAGCAGAAGTTTGAGCGTAGGCATGTAGGAACGGAAACGCAACAGTTACCAACAGAAATATTTAAGATGAATGAATCAAACAAATTGTGCAAATGCACAATATAGTAGTGAGACAAAAATGCACTCTAATTAATATCAAACAGTGAGTACAATGCTTGAAGTTATAACTTCAGCTTGATTGTTGAGCATGATTACTCTGGCTATAGATAACTCTGATTGTTAAAATCCTTACTTAGCTTGATTAAGCTAGTAGTATATATTTACGAGTGTTTTAAATATATATATTACACGCATTAAATGCTATTTACACCAGTCTTTGTATATGTACAAAGTAGGTAACTGCCCTTGGGATATTTTAGCCGTCCAACTATTTTTAGGGTTGATGATATGTTGGCGACGTCGGTCTGCCACTGTTGCAAAGAACCCGAAGGTAGGCCTAAAATGGATTTCAAGGCATTTTGGTAACTATGTCATGTTTCTCCAAAGGGGCGAAGAAGGCGAAAAAGACGAAAAAGACGAAGGTGCCTGTTAAAAAATATTTTAAAGCAAAAATGAAGTTTGCAAAAATGCGAAGGTCCAAAATATGTAATCGGCCTTCGACTGTTTTTCCGGATGCTCATTGCTTGAACGATTGTTAAGGTTGAGTATTAAAATCTAACAGTGCTAGCATTTTTGGTGCAATGATTAAGTAGCTTCTAGAGTCACAGTTCTATAAAACCTTCCGGTTGCCAATTCACACTATGATCTCACTAATGTCTTTTTCCCCATTGAATTCGGCATCCAGATAGTCCTTTACAGCTAAGAGGTAGGTGTGGTATGGTTTAGGGCACCAACAATTTGTTAAGCCATTGTCTTTAGCTCTAGGGTACTACCTTTAACCTTTGGGAGTATACTTTTAGACCCCTAGGACGTAGCCTGACTTGTAAGGGTGCATCCTTAAAAATCTTCTGATTTTAGCCACAAAACGTAAGGTACTACCCTTAAGGTTTAGGACGTGCACCGTCAATGTTCAAGATGCTACCATAAAAGTTTAGGGCCTACTTCTCATTTTGGTTCTAGGTCCCGAGAGGGATAAGGCCTAGAAATGTGAATTTTGCCCTTCGTCTTTGGGGTATTTCCTTCAAGTTTTAGGACTGTGCCTTTAGATTTCTAATATGTAATCTTCAACTCTAGGATCATGATCTCTAATAGGATATGGACTTTTGTGTATAGATATGTGCCTTTAAAGTCAGGTGATTCTCACTAGGTAAGACTGTGCCCTTAGAAGATCGTACGAGAAATGTTCAGCAAAAAGGCTACTTCTCATGAAACTAATATGATGGGGTCTTATTCTTTTCGTCATTTTTCCTTGCTCTGTAAAATGCTCGTGAGGTGCAAGTTATACACGCCGTTTTGTTTGATAAGCGATGGTATTTTCGCCAACCGTCAAGTCTAGGTATTTCACTAGACAATATTGACGACGAGTGTGAGTAGTGTGCCGCGTTAACCAAGGTGGTGTTTTTCAACCACGAATGGTCGACGACTTGCTATGGTGTTTCACACTAGCTATGTTTGATGCCATCATGGAGGAAGACGAAGGACCAAATGTTGAGGATTCCGGGGAAAGAAGACTACATTGTACTCTACATGAATCAAAGCCAAATGTGGATACCCGAGATCAGCTTTGGAATCGCAGATGGAGTTGCTTAACCGGCAACATCAACCGCAAATGGAGAAACTCACCAAGGAGTTTCAAGATACCCTGAAATTTATCCAAAGTAGTATGTCTGGTCAATTACCCACTTGATAGGTACATCACAGACGCGAAAACATTTGGTGCCCACATTGCGAAGGTGCACATACTAGAAATGAATGTCCTTCATATTAGCCAGTTCTTGAATTTTCGATGCGAAGGTGTGAGATTTGTAATGGCATGGGACATACCTCACTTCATTGTTATTACAACCCAAGGTATGCTCAAAGAGAATACTAAAGAGTAAACTATCAACCTCCTAGACCTACATTTGTTCTCTACGCTCCATTGAATCCATATCACCAGAGGAACAACCAATATGAACAGATCCAAGAACTGCCTAGGCAACCCACTTTACAACAACCACCATGCCTATCTCTATTAGGTCTAGCCCCCAAAGGACCAATCATAAGAGGTAATAAATAAAACGTGCCAAATAAAGCACCAGTTCAAAATAATTTTGTAGATACCTCATCTGATGAATCATACCACATAGAACAAGCATCCCAAGTTGGAAGTTACATTCCTTACCAAGAAGAAACCTCATTTTCCTATCAAGGAGGTGAGCAAATAAACCATCCAAAAAGTTCATAAGTGCTAGCCATACAAGATGGCTATGCGATTGCACAAGGGCCCATGAGACACATATGCTTCATATGTGGTGAAACAAGGAACTTTATGGTCGACTACCAAGTGAAATAAACTACCATTCAGAATGCCCTGACTGTGTTAGAAAACACAATTTTAAAGATTTTTCGAAACTACAAAATAAGATTCTACCTACCCGCCACATCTATCACGAACCAGTTAGGGTCCTAACTCGAGCACAACACAAAGCCCAACAGCAACAAACCCAAGTGGATAAACTTGCTGCGAACATGGAAGTTCCTTGACAACTTCCACACTACCTAGAGACTATCCGGATCCAATAATGGAACAAAGATGCTATGACGAGATAAGAAAAGAGTTATTGCAGGAAGAAGAGAAAATGGAACGTCTGTTATCAGCTCCAATTCCATCTCAAGAGCAACAACCACTACAGGGACTTGAAGTTTTCTCGAAACTCTTGTACGTTCATATGACAATGCCTTTCCACAGTGCAATAAAATCCATCATGGGCCTTAAATGTTACATTCACATAAGTTTCCAGCTGTCGAATATAAAAGATGAACAGCGAAAATCCAAGGATGAACATAGGTGTTGCTAAGGGAAATAACATCACCTTATCCATGGTCTATAAAGATTATCCCGCAGTATCTGTTATCTTAGATAGTGGATCAGACATTAATATTATGGATTTGTCATTAGCAAAGACCTGGGGTTTTACCCAACTAGATCTACCACACTATAAGCTGAGCATTATTGAATGTGTTATACTAGATTTATCCGATGATGTACACACTTACAAGGTGCTTCTTGGTACACCCAAACTACAAATGGCAGGGGTGGTTCAAGATTGGAAACTAAGTAAAATTGCCTTTGGCAATAATGATAAGAGAGTCACGGTTGACTCAACAAGCCAAGTAAAATCTGCAACATCTTCTTTTCAATAAGATCCCTGATCAAGTGATACTTGATCGCGATGTGCTTTGTTCTAGAATGGAACACGGGATCTTTCGTCAGGTGTATTGGAGAGGTGTTGTCCATCTGCAAGACCAGGGGCTCATTCCTAGTTTCGCCCAATTTGTCCAGAAACTGCCTTAGCTAGATTATCTCGTTGGCCATCTTTGTTGCTGCAATGTACTCTGCTTTGCAGAATGACTAGGCTACAACAGTCTGCTTCTTGCTGACCCAGAGAACTGCTGCTCCTGATGCGATGGTACATCCTCTCGAGACGTTTTTACAATCGTCCTTGAGAGATGACCAACTAGCATCGTTGAAGAAAAGTATCCTGAAACCTGCATCACGACAATAACACAACTCGTAATCCCTCGTTAATTGAAGATATTGCAAAATGCGTTTTGCGATCTTCCAATGTGTCGAGCTTGGATTCGTACAGAATTGGCTCATCCTAAATACTGCATAAGCAATATCAGGACATGTGTTGTCAGCAAGGTACATCAGTGATCCTATGAACTTCCTATAAGGTGTTAGTTGCATATGTTCTCTCTCTTCCTCAGTCTTTAGACAATCATCATTTGTCAGCACGATCCCTGCGAGCATTGGAGTATTTGCTCCTTTGCAGTTCAACATCTCAAAATCCTGTAGGATCTTATAGGTGTATCTGGACTGGTGAAGGTATAACTTACCGACACTCAGAGCCTTTCAAGTGTTCCTAAATGGACTTCGAGATGAGTACTCCAAGTTGGTCCAAAGTTTTGCCATCATAGTCTCTTTCGATTTGTAAGCCTAGGTAACACCTGGCTTCTCCCAGATCCACGATTTCGAAATGTTTCGAGATGTCTATCTTCACTCCAACAATTAGCTACTCACTCCTGAAAAGTATCAGAGTGTCGTCCACATATACAGCCATGATGATGATCTGCCCATCTGTAACTCTGACATATACATTGGAATCAGCCAACAAAGCTTGAATCCCAATGATTTCAGGGCTTGATCTTTCTTCTTGTACCATCATCGGGCTGATTGTTTCAGACCATAGATGCTTCTATGCATTCTGCATGCATAGTCAGGAAGTGAATTCGAGGCATATCCTGGGGGTTGATCCATATAGACCAATTCGTCTAGTTCACCATGCAAGAAGGCTGTCTTCTCATCCACAATGTGGATCATGAAGTCATAAGTTGCTGCATATGCAAATAACAAACGTAGGGACAAATGTTTGACGACATGAGAGAAGGTTTCAGAGTAGTCAATACCGTATCTCTGAGAAAATCCCTTCGCTACCAGTCTTGCCTTGTATTTCGTGACATTCCCATCTGGTCTGTGTTTGAGCTTGAAGACCCATTTGCATTTGACAGTCTTGTTGTGGCAATGGCTCCAACGTTCATACCTGGTTCTTCCTCATGGACTCCATCTCTTCATTTATGGTTTGGATCCATCAGTCCTTTTCTGGACATTCAATCCCCTCCTCGGAAATCTGTGGTGCGCCACTAAATCTGCATAACTCTTCTGATGTGAAAGCTAAGCTGCCTGACACATATCTTGCTGGCGCTCTTCGTGGTCTTGTCGACCTTCTAGGAGATCCTCCTAGGACAGCAATGCCTTCGTCTTTGTCTGTTCTGCTTGGTTTGGAACCATCTTGGTTTACAAGAACTGTGACAGCAAGCTGCCTCTCGAAACTTTCTTCTTCAGATTCGTCGTTCGAATAGGAGACAACTCAAAAATTTTCATTTTTTTGTTCGTCCTCTGATCCCTCTGTCACTTGCAACAGGTCATAATAGTGTCTCTCCAGAACTTCGTAGCTGATAGGATCGTGGTTGGCCATTGTCCTACTCTCATCAAATCTGACATCTCTCACTGTTTTCACAGTGTTCGTGTTTGGCATGTAGATTATGTAGTATGATGAATTGTTGTCATAACCTACCAAAAATCTATGCTCGACTTTCTCATCAAGCTTCTTTCAAAGCTTATCAAGAATATGTGCATAAGCTGCACAGCCAATGATTTTGACATGAGACATATTGGGCTTTCTACCCCACCATAGCTCATGTGGTGTCGCGTGAGGAACACCATACTTGCATGTTCTGTTCTGGAAGTAGCGGCTGTAGCTACTGCTTCAGCCCACAATACCCTTGGAGCCTTCGAGTAGGCCATCATAATCTGGCTGATTCCATCAGGGTCATGTTCTTTCGTTTAGCAACACCATTGTGTTGCAGCGTGTAGGCTGTAGTTCTTCTGTGAATGATGCCACGATCATTGCAGAAGTCAGTGAAGCGATTCGATATGTATTCGCCACCTCGAACTGTCCTGATATGCTTAACCTTGTTGTCTGTACATGTCTCAGCCCAATTCACATATTCTGTGAATTTATCAAGTGCTTCAGATTTATTCTAAATAAAATACACTCTAGAAAATTTGCTATAATCATCAATAAAGGTTATATAATATTTTGAACCTCCTACTGAGATCACATTGAATGGTCCGCATATGCCAGAATGCACTAACTCTAGAATCTTAGTCGTTATGTAGGAATCTTTGATGAATGGAGTGCGTGACATCTTGCCCTTCAAACATGCATCACAGGTGGTCGAACTGGTTGCATTCGAGATGCTGACCCCTGTTATCGCTCCATGATGGCTTGCTTGGTAAAGTGCCATTGAGTTCATGTGGTAGAGTCTTCTGTGCCATAAAGTGTCTGGTGAGTCATCATGAGTCTGATGCACCTAATCTGCAGGTAGGCGTACCTTCAAATGATATAGGTTCCCTTTCCTTTTGCCTGGAGCGATCTGTACTGGCGTCAATCACGTTGCATGTTTCATTAGAAAATGTCACACGCATCCCTGCATCTGCTATTCTTGCTACAGGGCAAAGTAGGCACGAATAAAACGTCTTCGAGTCGTCGGTGTTGAGCCATAGTGAACCAATACCGTTCACTTGATGTCTAGATCCATCTCCAAGAACTATGAATCTTGAAGGATCTGCACTTTTGAAATCAGACATTATTTGTCTTGACGTCATGAAGTGTGAGGTGGCTCTTGAGTCTAGGATCACCTCATGTGTGTCAGATGTCGATGTTGCACACATGTCTTCACAGATGTAGGCGGTCGAACAATTTTTGTTCGTTCTTTCTTCGCCCATCTTCGAGCTCTCGGGCTCCTCGACATAGAATGAACTGTTGTTGTTCTCTTGTCTGTTCTGTGCTGATTGTTTCTCGGGTTCTGGCGGCAATCCACGGCTGCATGGCCCTTTTTGTGGCAATGGATACACTCAATCTTGGGATTGAGCTAGCATGTATCTAATGTATGCCCGTCTCTAATGCATCTCATGCAAGTCTTTTGTCTGCACCTTGCTGTTTCGACCTACCTTTGCTCTTCCAGTTGCCCTTGCTCGTTCTCTCTGCTTGCTAATCACAATCCTGCCTCTGATTCGACTCCCTCTTAGGCTTAAATTGCTTCTTGGACCTTTTTTTGTTGCCGTAGAGGGCATGGTCATAACCATCATTGTGATCAAGGTGTTCTCAGGTCTCGACCTCCTCTCAAATATCGACAATCGCCTTTTCGAGATTCATGGTAGGATCTTTCGCGAGCAGGGTTCTTGTCGTTTGGAATGATCTGGGTAAGGCTCTCAACAAGTACGTGAACTGCTTCTCAGCTGACACTTCATTCTCTGCTCCAGAGTTATGTAGTGATAGAAACAGATCCTTCATCTTTCTCACGAAAGAAGTGAGGTCTTTTTCATCCCACTATAGATTCATCAGCTAATCTTCCAGCATCATGATTTGACTTCTTGATTTCGTCTGAAATCTGGTGAGCAATGCATCCCACATCTCCTTAGCCTTGGAGAGTGTTGCCAGGTCAAGTGTGAGACTATCTTCAATGGAAGATGATAGCAAGGCTACTGCCTTGTCGTTTTTCTCTCTCCATTCGTGTAGTTCCTTGCTTGATGTCGTAGGCATTTCTTCTGTGCCTTCCACCCAGGGGAATAAACCTTCGCCCTTCAGTATGAGTGATGTCCTAACTTTCTAGGCTAGAAAGTTAGATTCTGAGAAATCAAGAATTGTGCAGATCTTGTTCTGCATGCTGCTGATTGAAGCCATTGCTTTTGAAGTTTGTTCCCTCGTTGACGGTTGTTTGTCTAAATGCTTGCTCCTGGATCTGATAGCTTCTTGGCTATGCTAGATTGTGACAACAAGTAGGTAGGCTCTGATACCACTGATGAGAAATGGGTTGTCGCGAAACACTCGCAAAACTGTCGTGACCGCGAAGCAACCACGATTCTCTTGCGATTCGGATGGAGTTCAGATGTGGTCACTGGACACTGCCAGCTGAGTCACTCCTACAGTCCTCCAGAATGTAGTCAGACACTGCTGATCTACGTGAGTGATTGTTAGGCTTGAAAAGAGTCATTGAGGTGTGTATGGCAAATGTGTAGAGAAAGATGCAATTTAATAAGAGTTCCTTCCTTTGTAGAGGGCAAGATCTAGAAGCTCATGTTGTGTTGGTATTGGTGGAGAGTTTGTCTTCTCCTAAGTGATCAAATATTTCTAAGTGGCATTAGCTCTTTGAAGCACAATATCTTAGTGAGAGAGAAGAATCACAACTTTTGATTTTGAATTTCATTCCAACTCTTAAGAGGTAGAGTCATTGGTGGAATCCAATAGGGGTGAATGAATTCAATTTATTGAGCAAAAATTGACATAGTATGTACGAAACTCAAATTAATTCTATTCAACTTTCTTTGTGAGAGTGTGTGGGTCAAGTTGTGATTCCATTGGATGTCTATAACAAGGAGGAGTCCATGTTTGAGTGTTCATGCATGGTTGGGATTGTTGTGAGTCTCTAGATGTCTAATTTTTGGCAATCTCGTCTTTTTGCTCGAGTTGCCTATCCCATGCATCCTACCGGTCGCGGCATCTTTTTGAATCTTGTATTTATCTAGTGTTTGTTCATCCGTTTTTACACGGGTCCAATCATTTCTTGAATATCAGGAGGGCTTGGATTGCCCGTCCTTTAAGCTCGTTGTGTTGTATCACAACGATGCCTAATCCATAAGCTCATGCTTATGAATTTCCTTCTCGTCGAATTCCTCTTCTTGTTGGAATTCGTCACGAAGAGTACCAACAACCTGTCATTTAAGATCGGCAAATTGTTCGGACCATAAACAATTTGTCGCCAAAATGGCGTTGGCATAAAGAATAGAGTCGGTCCAAAACCACCCTCCCTTTTCAGTTGGCAAGTATGTTACCTTTAGGATCCACGTCGTAATAAGGATTTGTGGATGACTCTTCGGTAGGGACGGGGGCCGCGGCCGCTTGTGAGAGACCACCCTCATCTTGGCTAAGCATACCTTGCAGTTGTGCTTTCTGCTCAGGAGTTAATGATGCATAAAAATTTGAAACATAATCTCCCGAGCTTTCACCACTGCCTGACCCCTACATGATTACTACATTCATAAACATAAATACATTACAATAAACCCTAATATATTGAAATGAAGTAGAAAAGAAAATCGACTACAAAACTTTAATGCATATTGGAGTGGGACTTTCATACCTGTGATAACAAAAGAAAGAGATAGACGTGCGTTTAGAACGTGCACCAAGATGCAAAAGAATCATATAAGTGACAACGTTAAGAATAGTACTATCTAGACATTAAAACATGAGAATCATACAATAATCGAAAGATAAGAATCATGCTATCTAAATATCAGATTGAAAAATTGATTAATTTTATATTATTTGTGTTTTGTACTTGTGCATATGTGCAGTTTATCACAAGGAAATGAATTACATTCAGATCAGTCTAGTGATGAAGACACTACTCAAGTTAACAGGGTAAATAATAAACATACATGTTTTCTTGTTCATAAAGACTTTATTATTATAAGTTAAACTTTGTTATTACATGACCTCAACTATTGTGCTAAAGTGACATGTACTTGATTTTTATTTCTCGTAAAGAAATTATTTTCAAAATAAAATATGGTGCACATGCGTCAAGTGTGATCGGCAAAAGATGCGTGAAAGACGCATTTTTGAAAATCATTTGTGAAAGTTTGGACGAAAAAAAGAAGGTCAACCATCGAATTTGGAAGACGTTGAGGTTTGTTAACTTTTATATGATTGTTTTTTATTATAATATTCATCAATCTATATACATCACTTATGGAATTTGTTTCATGTGTGCAACCAATAAATCGAATGCCATTCCACGGAGTTGATTCATCCGTGTTTAGTTACAATCAACATCAAGTTTTAATAGACATGAGAGAACAAAGAACGAAACAAATTCAAGAGGCAAACACAATTGGAAAAAAAGAGTAATCAACTTGATTCTAATGATGATGATGTGCACGTGCGCATGTGTGTATCCGTGTGCACGTGAGATGATTACTTTCAAGTGTAGACTGTCACATGTTCGCTAAGGTTCCTATATTCTCGTGTTCTTGTGTATCATCCTCGGGTTGCCAAATCATAAGCTATTGAGCTTGTGAGATCATCCGAATTGCACATCAAGTAGAAATTGTTGAGGACTTTCTATGTGCTTGGCACCCAATCCCTTGAGGTTGGGGAAGCATAAGCTGTTGAGAAATCAAGACATTCCTACCTAGTCTTACTGATTGTGAAAAAACTCCAAAACTCATGCAATATAAGTTGGATTGTCCACCAGTTTTTTCTGCTAAATGTAGGCTGCACTCGGAATATATTTCAAATAATATGATACTTCGAGATTTAATAGTTGATGAGGTAAAAGATCCCAACCATGACATAAATGATAAGAATATTTAATCATTGCCAAGTAGGAAGGAATGCAATATCTTCCAACTGAGAAATCTTCCATACTTGCAATATGTTGTTGTTGAGACGTGAGATGACCATTAGCAGTGTAAAACTATGAGCGTTTCATCATGCATGATGCCTTGCAAATAATCACTTCAATTTCAAATATAGAACTAAAAGGTTCTCCCACCATTGCCAATAAAGGGATACATGGTGGCGATGGGTACACAAGCAGGAGTACAAATATGAGCGTGGAAAAGTGGCATCTAGGAGCCACAGGCTCAAAGTTGGCTTCGCCTACAATGTGTATGTAAAGTCAAAATTTTGTACAGAATCATGCTTGTACAAATAGATACCATTATTAAAAAAGCACTACGAGGGCTCCAAAACTTTTAACATACAAGAACAAGGTTTTCATAGTTATTGACATAGAAACCATTTTCGAAAAATATACGCATTCCATATTCACCACTTTCGTCCAGCTAGCTGATGGGTCCAGCTAGCTGATGGAAGTGATTTAGCTTACAATTTTGTTAAATCAACACTCCAAATCATTCAGCTACACTAAGGACATTCGGAAGTATTCTAAATGTTTCTCCCTCTATGTTCTATGAACAGAATAGCTAGTTGCAATCAAATTTTATCATACAACTACAGGAGTATCAGCTACTTCAAAAAACTAACCTACATGCAACAATACAAAAACCAATGACGCAAGTATCGAAACAGTGGCAATTTTGAGAAAAAGTGGGCAACTCTGATATAGCATATGCTTTACATTATCGGTGAACATTGGAACAACACCTTCTCAGGCTAATAATGAGCCATCCTCATCGCTTGTGATGAGGATCTTGTAAGGGACTGATCAGAATTTTCTAAAAGAATCTGAGTTAAGGAGTTCCTGGAAGAAAACACATATACTTTCTTCAAGATTGAAAACTGAGGACCCACATAGGGTCCATATCTATTCACGTGATGCATCAGCAAATGCATGTATTCACTAACATAGATGACAGACGCACTTCCGAGGCTAGTCCATCCTTTGGATGGATCAAAGCCCCCAGAAACATGGCGAATTGCACCTAAAAAGAAGCAACTTGTCATTACTAAAAGACCTAAAAGCATCAGTGTCCTGAAATGCAACTGCCACCATGGACGTACTGCCCTATCACCTGTACAAGCACCTTCACTGTCCCCTTCCTCACCACTGAAGAGAGTTCTGTCAGAACAATCCAAACGAGCTCCGCATGCTGCATTGTATGCTTCACAGGCAGAGTGGCACACACGAAGCCTGTTATCTCCATCCTTGTCACATCTTTGGATTGAGATCTGCACGAATCCAGGAAATTGTTAGATATGTGTTTCATGAAATACAAAAGCATTCATAATCAAGAAATAATTACATGGTTGCAAAAACACAATGTCAAACAGACCATGAGGCGATGAGTAGTACATGTTAGAGGTGGAGTTTCTTGTTGTAAGAAAAAGATACGCAAACCATGTAAAATGCTTGCTTCATTGGCATCAATGGCGAAACTTGAAACAAAAGATGAGAAACATAGAGTTAAATCATCATCTCAGAAGGGTGCATTTGCAGCTATGTAAACAGGCACCTTGTAGGGCCATGGGCCTTCAGCCCCATGTTTAATGTCATCGATATTTAGCAGTTACCGTCTATGAGCAGATTACACTTTGAATACGCAGTTTTTGTACTCTATCTATATCTAGTTTTGATGACCGCATCTACAGATGTACTCATTCTCAACCTAGACTAGTACGAACAGCCTGTAGAGCCTCTACTCTGAAGGCATCCCCATCATCTTGGAGTTTACAGATCCTACCTAATGTGGGGATACATTATTAGGCTAGCCTACAGTGACCCCAACTGTGTGTCGTCTGCAAGCCAAGACATACCTGGGAATTCAATAGCGCAAGCTATGCTGAAGGAAAAGCTTAGAATGAAAGGCGGGCTTGACCTAGTTGAGCTCTCCCTTGTCCATAGAAAATATGCAAGAGAAAGGGACTGGTGGAGTATAGCATGATCCCCCCCATATAGGAGGATAGATAAAGGAGATATCCATCGATGATTTAAGTCATGAGAACTATGCATACCAGGTCATATGACAAAGTTTAAAGGCAAGTGCACAAATTCTGGAAGATTAGCTTCAAAATGAGTAGGGGAGACAAAACTTCAAAATGATGACCTGATGAGAGATTGGGGTTATGATTGGACCCTTACTTGTTTGAACCCGTAACACATTCTCAGTTGCAAGGATTGATTTATTCTTTCAAAGAAAACAGATATTGGACCACTGTTTTGTCATAAGCCTTATGTTGAGCTTTATCAGCTGGTAGACGATGGAAGTAAGAGCTCATTCCACGTGTGCTTAAGGCCTATGAGAAATCTTCTAAGAAGGAACCCTAAATGGGCCCTAAAACCTTATAAAAAGATAATTTATAGGTCATTTGACAGTTCTAACTTCGCAGTTTCACGCTCATTGAGTACTTTGTTGGAGACTAATTGTTAGAAGATCTTACTTGGACATTTCATATGATCTTCAACTAGTAACAAGAAAGTGTGATTTAAAGCCCTCTCACTTGATCCAAAACTTTTTTTAATGCACTATTTTTGACTGATTTTTTCCACTTTTATTTTAATATTTTTTAAACAACCGGTTTTTTTATCGATTTGCAATGCAAAAATTGAAATCTCAAAAAGAGCTTGAATCAACTTCTAAATATGCTGGCAACCAGCAACATAGCTCCATCACAGAATGTTAGTATGTAGAATATTCTTTATTGCCTTGCTTGTGATCCAGAGAATATCGTGATAAATCCCTACCTGCAGTGGATTGGGCATGCATTTTAAGCACCGGCAGACATGCCAGAAACTAGAATCTCAGATTTAAAGTGTTCTTATCTTTATACTGTTCAGTACATAGTACTTATTCATGCCCAAACAATGTGATTTCTTACCCAACAAGCAAGTCTTTTAGCTGCAGCTTGGCAATAACCGTTGTCAAATATGTGAAACAGTGATCGTCCGCTAGGAATTAACCGGTTATAGTTCGGCATAACAACAGCTGCTTCAAGTTGCTGTAGAACACTAGCTTCACTGGGAGCACAGTGCTGGCCGTAGACTTCACCAATTAACACATCTCCACATAGGGATAGACTAGACATCAGATTGCTGCTATTTTGACATGTGTAGCCAGCATAGTCTGAGCATCTGAATTCGCAAACACCATTGTCGCAGACACCACCATGTAAACTGCACTGTTCGTCACAACCAGCTGCATCCAAAAGACAGAAACCATCAGCAACTCGGGAATTTACATCACATGTCAATTGGGACACATCCTTCCTCATACACCATATTTCCCACATTTAATAACATGAAAGTAAACACAGGAAACATGGAATGGCAGAACAGGTATACTAACTACCACAGCGGACAAACACGAGTGAAATAATTTACCAGTTGAGCAATCCACCCCGGTATAGCCAGAGTAGCATTCACATACTCCAAAAGAAGTGCATTCTCCATTCCCACTGCATTCACCTGGGCAAGACCCTAGTAACGCAAGACAAACCGAGGAGAACAGTACATCACTATGTACTCCAAAACAACCATGCTGGTAAACAAAGGTTAGTTGGCTGCCCACATAGACCTACAAGCCACTTAATCAAAAAATTAAGATTCCTGAGGCCACGAGCAGGCTGCAGGTTTGACCTGAATCTGGACGTAGTTCTTTGCAATCAAAAGCTCATTGAAAATTTTACCAAATGGAAGGTTTTTTAGGGACAAATGACTAGAAATATATGTGATGGAAACTATGGATTTCAGGCTTGTTAGGCCACTTGCCATATTTTAGGGAAGCGATCAGGAGCCAAGGAAAGTGCCGATTGTTTTCCTGAAAGGATAAATGCCATTGCACATGCTCACTATGGATGTGCATGTCTGTAGACACTGCCGTAAACGGCTGCATTCTCTGTTTGATGGATGGAGTTACTTGGATCGTAAGGTTCATTGGAGAGCATAATACAATCACTCTGTAGAGGATAATTCCATGCTAACTCATTAAATTATCAGTCGAATTACTACCCATGGCGGAACTGAAGTTTCAAATTTTGCTGAATAGAATTTAAACTTCTGTATGGTAATATTAAAATGCTTAATAGCTGCTTGATTTATAAAAGCTCAAGTTCGGATCCTCTTTGAACTTTTTGCAATCTAGAATACCCTCCCAAGCACTACAACAGAATGGAAATGGCACTCACGACTACTGCAGTCATCGCCATTGAAACCTAGAAAACACTTGCATTTCCCCTCCATACATTCACCGTTCCAACTGCACTGATTGAGGCACTCCCCCGGGAGAGATGGATCAAACTC
The DNA here is from genome assembly GCA_029204225.1 of Diphasiastrum complanatum. Taxonomy (NCBI): domain Eukaryota; kingdom Viridiplantae; phylum Streptophyta; class Lycopodiopsida; order Lycopodiales; family Lycopodiaceae; genus Diphasiastrum; species Diphasiastrum complanatum. The sequence continues at coordinate 23,643,006 of CM055095.1, forward strand.
ATCGCAAAGATCATGATACGACGGACACATCAACTCCCCTGCACAACGGTTCACAAAACCAGGTTCTGAACGACTACACGGAGAAAAACAAAACTGGAATAAAAAGCCTTTAAATTGATCATTCTCTATATCCCGCACTACTGATCAAGGGATTAGTTCTAACCATTAAAGCCAGGAAAGTGGATTGCTCCACCATTTTCAGGGCATGTCCTCCAGATCCCATCCACGGCAACCTGCGTAGACATCCTCAATGCATGATTTAATAGAGGCCTTCCAGCACACCCACACGAATTCTACCTCATTTCAACAGCCTCACTACTCAGCATTGGTTATACAAGTTCATTCATCACATCCGGTAAAAAAAAAACAACGCACCTCAAGAACCCTATTAGTACAGCGATGCTGATAGCAGCCATTTCCCTGTGTCAACGTTCCCCTCACAAACCCCATCCGCACCAGTGAAGAGGACATGCACCTGAAATATGTAAGATCAAAGAGTATTGACACACTGGAAGTGGCAACTGCACAAAAAATTACATGTTTTGGAGCTCAAGTACAGGAATGACTCAATTCACGTTGATATTTGGCAAAGCTTTCTTCAATGAACTTTGTGCAGCTACAACTGCATGGATTGTGAAAAGGATATCAGCAGTTTGAGAATAAGCCACAAATAAATATGATCACTCTCAAATGTTATTTGGCATTGGACCATGGTCAAATACACAGACTCGTATGTATTTTTGAGAAGGAATTTTGGAACTGCTCCTGCAAGTATCGAACATTAATGACATCCTACACCACAGCAATCGTCATAATAGAACCACTGATTAAACTCCAAGTTTGCAGTAAAGATATCTTGATAAAAACACCTCTCAGCAATGACAATGTACCCTACGATACATATTACAGCTAATTCATTTCGGGTTTCTATTTACTCCTGCGATATTATTAGTATATTTGACGCATTTTTTTATTTTAACATATGCTTTTAGAGTCTTCTAGAATGACCTGAAGATTGGAATTCACAAGGTAGTGGCTTCGCCATTTGGGCCCAAGTTTTCCCTCCATAGTTCCTAGGAGATTAAGGACTTATATGATGCTGTGTCTGTGATTTGTGTTCATACCTGTGACGATATATTATCTACTGAGACGGCGAAGGGATCGGGGACATGGGGAGAATATTAAGCTTGATCAGAACATGAGTGACGTTTAAAGTTCAGTACTTTGTGGTATAATCACGTAAATAATGAGGTCAATAATAAATATAAAGATATTGTATCCAGAAAGAGGAACTAAGATTAGATTCGCTTGGTGTACAAGCTGTTCAAAGTACGTACAGCTAAATGTATAAAGCTGTAGTTTAAAAATGTAATGGCACACCTCGAATCATGTCCACGCATCTCTCCCAACATCTTATCTGGTGGACGGGCACTATTTGAATCAGTACAAGAACCATCCGAATAGGCCACAAAATAAGCACAGTAATCCGCCAAAGATGATTGTCCACCTGCACACCATAGCATTGTACATGAGAACCTTGAAAACGGCCAAATTTTTGGTCATTTGCTACAGAGACTAGAATTCATTCAATGTACTTAATAACAAAAAGGCAAGAATACTTGCCACAAGAAGTTGTAAGGCCGAAGCAAGCCAAATAAATCTATTTTCATGAAACAATCTGGTTACTGGATAAATGAAGCCAGAACTGTGTTAATTTGTCAAAGTAGCAGCAGAGGCAAGTGATAGATTCTTATCAGAACGTTAGACAACTTCTCTGAAAATAGAGCATTCACAAATCTTCTTGAAAGCTTACACAATTTTCAGCGAATCAAAGAAATCAAAACTCCCGTCATATATCCTGCCACTTTTCCTGCAGTCTTTAAAATTAGTCATAGCACAAGCTCACCTTTATTGGCTTCTGAAAAGTACCTAGCCCAGCTAGGAAGGTCACCAGTGTATCTCACAATAGGACAATAACCTTCTGCTTCTCTATTGTAAATGCATCCAGATGAGTGGGTTGAATTGCAGTGGTAAGCTCCTTTCCAATGATTGCATGGAGTAGTAAGAAATTCCTCTCCTTGATGGCGACCCCAATCAAGCTGCTCTGCCATACTATAGTTTGCACGGTACCACCCACTGTCCTCTAACAATGCAAGGGTCATTGCTGACACCACTGAGCGAGTATCGACAGATCCAGTCATGATCTCATTCATTAGCAACCTCTTCTCCCAGTGCGAACCTGGCATTGACAGATTATTGGTTCTTGAGAACAAAATACCAATCAAGAGCAACCCACCGTCACCCGTGAACATCAAATTCTTTGCAAAATGGCACTAGGAAAGCTGGTATGTAGAAGAGTAAAGAATATCAAGGTTTCACACACCTGCAGTGCCTCTTCCACCACCATCTTCTAATTCTAGACCACGGAAATTTTCAGAGTAGGCCTGAACATACATAACAAAAGTGTGAAGCTCAAATATGTACATGATTGAAATTTGAAACATAGCATCCTCTTGGGTCATAAGCTATAGCGTTAAAGACTCTGATGACTCTAGTAAAAAACATATGAAAGCAACATAACAGAGTCTAGATTTTCTAAGAAGATGTCTTGGACATCCCATCGGCAAAGAATTAACTATGACTTAGCAGTAAAAAAAAGTTGGCGAATACCCCGTAATGTTGCCGTGAGTGCATCATAACTCTTGGCAGAACTACCCGAGTCACAATGCGACCAAGTCTAGAGTCAGACGACTGTGCAACAACCTGCATCATGCCAAAAAGGTAAAAAAGTTCAGCGTTCTGAATTGAGAGAGCCAACACACTTCGGGTGACAAGAGTAAAGAGTAAAGCAATCTATGACTTGCTCTTTCCAACGACTTGATAGCCAGAAAATTGAATCCAACTTTAACCACCCTAAAGCAAACCAGCTAAACAGTTTCTATTGTCCTGACTTTCCTCACATTAGGTCCTATCCCAATTAAATGACACAAAAATTCGTATATTTTCTATTATATTAGAAGCAATCCATAGTACATTGATATTTGTCTACACAAAAAATATGCATTTAGTTATTTATGCACACGTACAATTCTCTTTAACTCATTTTCGGAGCATTAATGTCAAAGATTCAAAACCAGACACTACTGGGTTCCTGCCTGAGTCTAAGTGCAGTCCTAGATGCATTAGTGCTAGCTACCAATGTCTACGTGTAACAACCTGTCCAGTTTAGGAGTCGACATATGCAATGCAGCAGTCTGACCACTGCCACATGTCCTACTTATAAGCTTGCCTCAAGACACATGCTTTGAGCACAAGCCTATGATACTTTTAGCTATAAAGTGTACCACAATTCTGTAGCAATCAGCACTTGGAATAAACATATGCAGGCATTTCCATTTCAAAATATGCTTAAACTAGGAAGACAAACACTTTCTTCACTCAGTTTAATAAGTGATACGAGAAAAGAACTGAGTGGCAGTGTCTCAGCCAATGTGGTAACACAATCTTTAGCTAGTTGAAAAAGCATATGCAAGCCACAAATGCATATGTCCAAGCCAATTCATAGTTTAAACTTTTCTCCAATTGACATTTTATCATGAGAATTTCCTGAAAACCTGACAGTGACTCGACATATTCTACACCATGAAAACCATAAAAACAGAAGTTCACTTCTCCGATGGTGCCAACAGACCACCTAGAAATTTACTTGATCCCCATTCACTTGAACTAAATCTTAACACCCATTGGCTACCTTAACTAACATTTTGAAGGCAGAGAACAAATCACTACCTCATTGCGTCTGCGCTTGCTTTGAGCACAAGCCTATGATACTTTTAGCTATAAAGTGTCACACAATTCTGTATACAGCAATCAGCACTTGGAATAAACATATGCAGGCATTCAAGATCAAAAATATGCTCGCTTCACATTAAACTAGGAAGACAATCACTTTCTTCACTCAGTTAAATAAGTGACATGAGAAAAGAACTGAGTGGCAGTGTCTCAGCCAATGTGGTAGCACAATCTTTAGCTAGTTGAACAAGCATATGCAAGCCACAAATGCATATGTCCAAGCCAATTCATAGTTTAAACTTTTCTCTCCAATTGACATTTTATCATGAGAATGAAAACCATAAAAACAGAAGTTCACTTCTCCGATGGTGCCAACAGACCACCTAAAAATTTACTTGATCCCCTTGTGTCAATGATTCACTTGAACTAAATCTTAACACCCATTGGTTACCTTAACTAGCATTTTGAAGGCAGAGAACAAATCACTACCTGATTGCGTCTGCGCTTGCGTTCATCACGAAAGTGAGCAAATGCATGTGGATCAAAGCCCAGAACGTGCATAACCTACAAAAGTCAAACATCAAAGCATTCAAGTGATCTGATTTAAGAAAAACCAAGATATTGCCTAACCTAGATAAATAAAATGTGAACAACATACTGGCTAACAAAATTTCCATTTGAAAGAGAAGATCGTGTTGAGACTACAAGTAAAATCGATGTAAAGCACCACAGAGATCTTAATCAGATCAAATTTATTATAATATCTTGCAACCAAAGAAAAGTTTAAGGTCCAGGTCTGAATGATAGAAAAATTTACCTCATGAATTAAAGTGGCCGATAGAAGTGTTTCTGCCTCTGCTGTCAAATGCCGTGGCGCTACATTGACATGACCTACATGTTTGAATTTTTAGTGAAAAGCAATGGAACACCTAACGACCTGACAGAAAGAAGAAAAGCAACTGCCAAGTACATACTACAAACCAGCAACAGCCCATTGTCAAGGAGTTTGAATTTCTTTGAAGATGATGGAAACTTTTGAAATATGAATTCCCATCAAACATGTACGTGTAACGCATAGTTTCTGATCTACTGCATCACAATCTAGCTGACTCATACATCTTAGACACAAATAAGGACAAGCTTTAGTTTTGATTGTGCACGGACCGCCATATCTCTGCACATAAGTTTCAACCAATTCTTGCAGATGAAAGTCTAAACATCCATCCAGGCAATTCAAAAGGCAGCAAATTGCACCTCTTTCGAACGGTGCCTCTACAATCTAAGATTGAAAAAATGAAGATGTCATTAGATGACAAAGAGAGATAGTTGGTAAAATGGAGACTTTACGAAAAGATTGGCAAGTCTACTGACATAATCTTAAGAGTCCATCTTACATAAGTTCCTACATCCTCCATTAAGGACTCCTCAAGGCAAAACTGTGACATTCTGAAGAGGGGTATCACAACCTCCATGTGTATTATCAAAATAAAGCAAGCAACTTTAGTGATTCTCAAGTAGCTAACAACTTATTCTAAGAGAAGTAACCTGAAATTAAAGAACAACCCTAATGAGTGTCAATTTGAGCTTCTTGGAGGTGTCATAGAGCAAGATAAGCATACAATATGTAAAGATGCTTGATATAAGTTGTAAGTCATGCATACAGTACATAAAGATTACAAACCTTGCGACGCACAAGAAGTGGAGATATATTCATAATATCATATATATAAAATGTTGAAAGAAACTGTCCTCTCATATTTCAAGACGTGACATTAAATTTTCAATGAAATTGTCATTAAAGGAAGGTACTGGATATACGAATGAGTATTGCCAACTTTACTGGCACATGGAGGCCTAAATATTACTAGTAAGTGCTCGTCAAGTCACTTTGGATAATAAAAAATTCAAAGTGCCTCATATAATATCATAGAAGTGTCCCGTTCCGGAACGCTCCCGGGTTTCAGAAATCAGCCGCGTTTCGGGTCGGAACACAACAATTTTTTTTTTTGAAAAATTTTTGGAACCATGTGTGGGAGTGGGAAAAACAACATGTAGGCTTGTAAAAAAAATTATACATCACTATTAAAATTTGATGCAAACAACAATGTGTCAAGAGCTACTCAGGAAGGCATTCTTCGAAGTTCGCATATGTAACATTAACTAGCAAAGCATATACAGGCTAATACAGTACAGTAGCTCAAGGCTCAAGCACATGTATTGCCCTGCAAGTTTTATAGTTGATAAAAAATGTTGATCTACTGTTATCAATTTTCTTGAGAAAGTTGCTTAAACATCCTTTGGCCAAGGCTGGATGCTAGTAATACATATGTATGGAAGTTGTACATTTGCTTCTCTGACTAACTATGAAATGATGCCCTAAACACTAAACCTTGCTTCTTTTTACATTTTTGCCTTAACATGCCTATTCAGCTTTGGGTTCTATAGAATATGTTCAGAGCCCTTGTGAATTACAATTTTACTCTGCAGTTGAGATGATTAAGTGCTGCCGGCAGTCATGCCAATAATAGAAAACTGGAATACGTATGCGAAATGGGGCATAGTGGCAAAAAAAAAATCAAGTTTTTTTGGGAACTGCATTCTGGAACGCTGAGTACGGAACCTAGGCTCCCAGAACGCAATTCCGACGCAACTTAGCTAGCATCCAGCCTTGGCCAAAGGATGTTCAAGCAACTTTCTCGAGACTAAATAGATAACAGTAGATCAACGTTTTTAATCAACTATAAAACCTGCAGGGAAATACATGTGCCTGAGCCTTAAGCTATTGTGCTGTATTAGCCTGTATATGCTTTGCTAGTTAGTGTTACATATCCAAACTTCAAAGAATGCCTTCCTGAGTAGCTCTTGACACATTGTTGTTTGCATCAAATTTCAATAGTGATGTATAATTTTTTTTACAGGTCTACATGTTGTTTTTTCCCACTCCCACTCATGGTTCCAAAAAAATTTCAAAAGAACAAAAACAAAAACAAAATTTGCAGTGTTCCAATACAGAACCTGCTGATTTCCAAAACTGTTCCGGAGCGCACGTTCCGGAACGGGACGCATCTATGGATGCTAGCAATACATTGCCTTAACATGCCTATTCAGCTTTGGGTTCTATAGAATATGTCAGGGCCTTTGTGAATTACAATTTACTCTGCAGTTGAGATGATGAAGTGCTGCTGGCAGTCATGCCAGTAATAGAAAACTGGAATATGTATGTGAGATGGGGCACAGTGGCAAAAAAAAATTCCAGTTATTTTAGGAACTGCGTTCCAGAACACAGTGTTCAATCCCAAAACGCTGTGCTGACGCAACTTAGTATAATATCCAAGCTAATAACTGGTCCTACCAATGTGAGAAAGAATCTCTCTCTCTCTCTCTCTCTCTCTCTCTCTCTCTCTCTCTCTCTCTCTCTCTCTCTCTCTCTCTCTCTCATATGTTACTCCCAGGCTTCTCGTCTATTACATACACATGGTGTTGCTAGCATGTGCTTATACTGCACTAAGAATTTGGGTGGGTTTCGAAAACATAAACTTTTATTTTCAAAAGTCCATATATTGGACTTCGTAAAACAAAACAATGGGTCGAATAGATGAAATATCAACTTGCATCATAACTTCACGGCTAAATGATAAAATTTAATGTATAACCATTACCTCTAGTCAAGAATCAAATGACCCCGTAGTAAGGGGCTCTAATGTCGTTAGCCTAAAGTCGAAGTGTTAGCATTCAAATATAAGGGCAATTCCGCAGAAAACTTCCTAATAGTTCAATGCGCTATTTTTTTCCCTGTTCTTGTATGTCGATATCTTCAAGGAGGACATGCTATTAAAGGAGCCGTAGGTGCAAACTTTCATCAATCATGTTACTTCACAATATATACACATGTTTCTCGTTAAATGTTGGACAAGTTTAAATCGCAACAGCACACATTTCTTTGGTTTATTTCCATTTTTTAATCAAGCACCTTTTCGTACCTTTTCCTTCTTCACTAGTGGACAAGGATTCACTCTTTCAAAATTTAAAAAAAAGAGCTTACCAGCTATAGCACGCCCCCATTGGTCACGCTCACACGCCACAGCCCAAGCAAGTGTATTGCCAGTGGTCGGCCTTGTCGTAACAAGAAGAACTAAATCCGCATCCAATACACCCTCTACAAGATTAACATGATGCATAATCAAAGAACAACCAAAAAAGTGGCTACAATACAAAAGTCCCTTGTTGAAAGAAGCACTCAAATTTTAACATCAAAATGAAAAGCATCACAAAAATGGTTATCCACCAAAAAACTTTTTTCCAGCCTTAATCAACCACGTCCTTATCTCATATGAAAACCAAGCCACAATTAATATGCCCAAATTTGTTGATTCAAAGTAGCACTACTCTTTAGTCTCTCAACTATACAAAACCTACAAATAGCTCCCCAACTTATGATTCCACCTGCTTCAGAATTGGGTGGGTATAAACTATACAAATCAGCACAAATCATGGCTCAGAACTGGGTTAATCCCGAAAGAATTGGGGATGAAAAACTTTTTTAAAAATCATATATACTGCTAAAAAAATATCTGTTGTCTACAATGCTTCTTATAGAAATTAGATTGCAAATCCATACATATAGTACATTGTTCCTTGTAGAAAGTTGAAAACAAACTAGTGTTCACAAAACCACAAAAATCAGTTCCCAGGTAACTCATTGACAAACTGTGACTCGTTCACCAACGAATCTCAAACTACCCCAAACCATCTCATAGAATTGATACACAAACATCCATGATAGTTTCAAAGCAAGAAATATGCAACCTACCATCAACATATTGACGAGGCAATTGTACACCACCATCTTGACCACAAGCGGAATATCCACTAAGCCGCAATGGCCCCTTGACTCGCTCTACAGATAAAGCTCGCCTAAACCATCCGGCTGTTTCACCCAAAGCCTAAAAATGACAACAAAGCCATCACATGCAAATACTTTAAAATCTATATTGAATCTCTAATCATTGATCCCCAATCCAAATGTGAATGTTTATTGTGCATGAAAAACTATTTGTGATTTGAGTTTATTCAAATCACAATTTAAATTCATTGAACAAAATAGACTCATAAGTTCGAATCATTCTTACTTGAGTAGTTTTGAAAGACAGAACATGGAAAAATTGAACAGGGTTATTCCAAAAAAGGTCTTTAAGAAGCTACATGGTTGGTTAAACTTTTCAAGGCTGGCGTGACTATAGTACTTGCCTCTTGAATGAAGCAGCTACTAAAAGTTGAGTAGCTATACAAAAAACACCAAGGCAAATCTTTCAATACTTTATACTCATAGCCATGTTGGGACCCACTTCACATAGAATAAGCAAACAATGTGAAAAGCATGCATGTCCATCCAAAAACAAATATATGCCTAGGAACTTGGGCCAAGCTTGGGCATAGAATAAATTACGATCAGAGCTCAAATAGAAACTTGAATTGTACTTAAGTGTTGATTGATGGTGAAGGTAAGTTCCTTGAGCTTCACTCCAAGTTCCAACATTATCTTTGAAGCAAAGACATAGTCAACTGCAAGCACACTTCTTGTAGCAGATGCTCTAGACCATAATTAAGCTTTGTGCACAGAGCAAGCCATTGTGTTCATACCTCATGAAGTCGTTTTTTCTTGTCTTCACTAGAAATATCTTCACTCGTACAATTGTACCAACAATCACCATAAACAGGTGGTTCTGAGCGCGGATTGCACGCAGGAACTCCAAATACACCATTTGATGTGGGCTCCCCTAGCTGTTGAGCATCGTATGGGTAAGAAAACTTCTTCTAAAGAGTAATTGCAGTCATATGCCAGGCAAAATGGAATTTATTCAAATTTTATCATGTTTACTAGTATCCCAATCATAAACAGTTACACCAAGGATCACACATCTCTGCATTTAGAAGGAACTTTCGAAATATTCAAAAATTACCACAAGCTTCACGTGATCCAAAATAAAAGCATGACAAACTAAATCCAATAAATTTGGGGGCTCACTTTAACAATATCTCCAACGGCTCGACAGTCACGTTCCGGAGAATGGCCTACCGCATCATAATTTAAAAAAATTCGAATTGCTTCTCTTTTATCTAAGTCCTTGTCTACCTTCCTTTCGGCTAGTAAACCTCTACGTTGTTTGCTGTTCTCAAAAATGTTAGCCCTTGCAAAGTAAAGTTGAGGTGTAACTGTGTATTCCTTTAAGCCAAAACGTCGACGTTGCTCTAAAATCTCCCCATGAATACATGAATGTGAGTGGGGAGATTCTGTAACCTCAGATAAATGCTTATGCTGATGTATCGCCTCCTGGTCAGCTTTGCAAGTCACAGCTCCTGATAAAAGAAGAAGGAACAAAATCTGCACATCCATATCAGCATGGGATCACTCACTAGAAGCCAGAATTAAGCAAAATTTACTGACTCGAACAAAAAATGTTCCAATTACTAGGAAAAGTTGAACATCTATGCACTCACAGGCGAAAAAGGAAATCATAATACTTATCCAATCATTAAATTTAGAATCCTTGTCCAGAAACAAAAAACTTTTTGATCACTAATTTATTATTCCCCACCAATTGATTGGAATAGCTAATTTCTGGCCCCTGATAAATAAAGAGCACAATCAGCTTATGTCATCAAGAAACCAAAAACTTTTTGATCACTAATTTATTATTCCCCACCAATTTATTGGAATAGCTAATTCCTGGCCCCTGATAAATAAAGAGCACAATCAGCTTATGTCATCAAGGAAAATAAAAGAATGGCAAGAAGCTGACGATGATTTCACCTTAAAAAATGCTAGAAGCAATATCCAGGACTGTTGTGACATTCCCACTGAACTCTGAAATTCAAATTGATGCTCGGGTTCCAAATGCATGAGATGGGCATTCCATCGACCTCCAGAAACGCCCACAACTTTTCTAGCCTCTTAAAGATGTCCACAACACTGGACCTTTCTTACAATTTTGCCTGGGGTGGTCACCTGCAAGTAAGTCCCAGCTCATTGGTGCTCGGCCTTTACGCAAGCGTCTGCTTTCAGCCTTCATTCCTGACCTTCATATCTGGGTGCCAATAGCAACCCCTACTTCCTAGCAGTGTATTGTTCCCACAGAAATCCTAAAATTCTACATAGGATCCTCTTGTCACTTCCTTTAAACATGCTCTCAATTCCTCGTCCCCCTTGCCTTTCCAAGTCTCTCTGTCCCTTTCCAGATTTATGCTCAGCATTTGATTTTGCTGCAGCATAATAGCATGTGAAGAGATCAGGAGAATGAGGGAGGTCGGGTGTAAGGAGAAATGCCTAATGGTTCAATACTCCACTAAAATGCAGTTCAAAGGCCTGTCATCGTTCAAAAAGGCTTTGCACAAGTAAACGTTGAAGGTCAAAAGTGGAATGAGCAATATATTGTGAAAGTGTATTCTAAAACAAGAGACCTGAATGTCTTTTCTTCTGGCATGAACTTCCATATTTTGTCAACTGCAATTTGGAATGGATTCCATGAGCAAGAATAATAGATCCACGTCATAGAGAGCACGAGCAGCTCATTATCCGTTCATCTGCACATGAGCTCATGGGCTGATCTTTTGACAAAGCGTCCACTAGTTCTGATATATCTTGCTGTCTAATACCAGATATGGCGAACAAGACCAGGGCACAATCTTCAGCCTTGTGAGGTCTAATCACAAAGTCTTAGACCATCAAGTTCTTCATGCATAATGCAGACCAAAATACTACACATCCTGACTCACTTCATCAGTGTGTGATGCATAAAGGGACCATACATTTTACGCCCAACCACTTGGACTTCACGATGCATTGAAAACTGCACTTGAATGGCTGGTGCAACCCAGCAAAAATCTGGAACGAACCAATGGCATCAAGCGTAGAGCTTTGTAGAGGTCAATCGCGCCCAAGAGTAGGTGGAGGTCACATAAATTCTCGGCTGGAATACAGCTCTCAATGTGGCGTGGCTTGTGGAATTTGTATGAGCAAACACTTTGCCAGCCTTTTCCCCTCCACTTTTTGAAGCAATGGCTATGAAAAATAGCTTCTGCAAAAGGAAAAAAACAGGTCACTTTTCACAGGCCATCTCTCACATGCTTAAAAGCATGCAATAAAATCAGCTCTGCAGTGCGCTGGCCGTGGGCAGCCCCAATGCCTTCACTAGAAGCTGGTTGTAAGCAGAATGGCTACATCATTTAGGGCATCAAGCTCCCTGCTCTCAAAACCCACAAGCTCTTTCTGTGAAAGGAGATACACTTCCGCCTTACATCCCGCTCCTAAATCCAGCCTTCCGTTTAGCGAACTTACAAGAACACGCAGCGAAAGCTCGCTCCATGCCAAAAAAGGGTCAGAGACGAGCCGATGCCCGGAGGCATGGAGCCTTGAATGGAGGAGCAAACAGAGGCGCTTATAAGACCAAAACAGAAATGCCAGGACGCTGCGAGCAGATCAGATCGCAGGGAATGGATAAGAGGTGCGGGAGGATCGCAACCAGCAAATCTAGCAGCAGCATCGACGCAAGGCAGCAGCAGCTGGAGGCGCTCTGGCGATGGCTATGGCGAAGGCGAAGGCGCGAGCCGCGAGAGAGAGAGAGAGAGAGAAAAGCGAGAGAGCAGAGGCGATTACATCGGAGAAGAAAAAAATAAAAATTAATTAACTCCAAATCCGGGATTAATTAACTTAAACATAATTAATTAGCTGCTAACGTACGGGTCTAATATTAAAGAAGCTGGCCAAAAGGTAAGCAGAAAATAGACCATCGAATATTTTTTATTTTAAATATTTTTTTATTTAATTATTTTTTCTAAATATTAATTTGCTATCGAATTATCTTTATCTATGAGTAATTATTTATCTAATATATGTTTTCAGGTGTTTTTTTTTTAATAGATTAAAATAATACGACCGACGAATCTAAGGATGGTCATGGCCCACCATCCAGCTAGGTCAATCCGCAAACGGTCTCTGCAGGTGACCAGGCCAGTCAGATTGACGTTTGAAGGTTGAAGTCTCCAAAAAGTCACAGTCGTTTTGGCATTTTTGGCATGTATTTTATTTGGGGCCCACAAATGCACCATGAATTCTTTTTAGTTGTTGCTTGACAAGTGCCATGGTAAAGGTAGGGCCACTGGGGCTTTGGGTTAGGAGGTCGCCGAGCTGACTGTTGACATACCCTACCCTCTTAGTTTCACATTCCTAAGGAAATTTGCCTAGTCAATTCGGGTGAGGTCATTGTCAGGCTAACTAACCCCCTTGCAGATGCTCTCGTAAGAGAGAAGGTGAGAAGAAGCAAACGATTTGAATTGGTGCATCTCTCGATTGGTGGAGGTAGACTTGCAACCAAACAAATGGTCTTGAATTGTTGCCTCTTCATTGGTATAGAGGTAGACTTGGAACCCAACAAATGCACTTTGAGGCTCTAAGTGAGCTTGGCATGTGCAACTTCCATGCGTGTCAAGGGCCGGCCTACTTGACTTTGAAAACAAAGCAAAAGATCTAACAATATTAAATGAAAGGCAAACATAAAGATTTCTTTCTATTTAAAGGTAGATTACTATTTGAAGGCATCCTTAAACATACATGTCATCAAGCTTAAAAATATGTTTAATCTAAAAGGTGAATACCCACTTTACATTTCTAAGCCCTAAATGGCAAGCCCAAGGGGTCATCTCATTTGCCACTTTGGGACATGTTCGGTCTAGTGTGCAACTGGACTAGCCCATTTTCGTTTGATTTACTTTGATCGAGGTCTACAAAATATAGAGAGTGTACGTCTAAGCAAGGCCAATCCAAGGTTGGAGCATAGATCTCTTAAATATCTCTATTATGCATGTGTCCAACTTTAAGCTTTTGTCAAGCAGGCCACATTCATAACTCTTATCCAACTCAACTACTATGGGTTGCCTAGTACGACAAATGCCTCCACACCTTTCCGCTTCTAGTACATATAAACCAATTTGATAAATCAATTTACTATCAAATAAGCCATTTGAAAAAAAAAAACATTTTTTACCACAAAGCAAATAGGTTAGTTTGAGTATTATGAGTTACTATGAGCTTCTATTTTGAGAATTGATCTTTCATCGAGGGAGGCACTATGCTTGAGGCCAAAGAAAACACACTCACATGCATCTATTCACATAAAACAATCAAGTTTGAATAAGACATCTCGTTTGGGAATGGTGGGGTTTGTTGCACTTTCTTAGTTGTTAGCTGAAAAACTTATAAGACTTCAGAAATTATGTCAAACCACAAAAAATTTGGTGGGTATGGCTAATTGCAAAGCACAATCAAGTGATTTTCTATATAGTAAGAGCAATGCTTAAGTGAAGAAACAAAATGTTTCTAATTGCAAAGCTTTCAGCTTTCAGCCCTCTTCCTGACGAAGATGTTCGCGAACACGAAAGTCACGAGAAGACACGAACACGAAAGATTCGCGAACACTTGACGAGAAGACACGAATATGAAAGATTCGCCAACGAGAATCTTTTGCGGTCGAGCACGAGAAAGTCAGACGACAGAGACAAAACCAACGACGCGACACGGAAAACGTCGCGTAGGACTTTCTGCCCTCACGCTCCAGCGAAGATTCATGCAAGTACCCAGAAGTACAGATATCTGACCTGATCGCATGACGTCAGCAGATACACTCTAGGTCGTGGCTAATCTGTCACTCTTGTAATTTTCTGATTAGTTGTAGATGATTAGTCACTCTAATCTTAAAAGTTACATAGAACGACTATATACTTGCTGGATATACTTGACATAGATGACAGAGAACACACATACAGTGTAGTAGTTTGATGCTAGTAAGCAATCAAGACGAAATACAAACGAGAAGTCCACCTGCGTGCGAGACGTGTTCTGTGATCAGGATCCATAGAGATCCACAAGTCTGCTAGTAAGCGAGACATTTATTCGTGAGAGAACTGTATTTTCTCTCATGCCGAAGCACTGCGTGAATCTGCATGTAGTGCTTGAAGAATCAAATAAAATCAATAGATGATCTTGTAGCCATTGTGCACATGTCTCCTTTTTCGTTGTATGATCTTGTATGCAAATGTGTCTGCTATTATTCGTGTGTCTGATTCTCCCATTAATTTTAATTCCGCACATTGGTTGAATTTATTGAAGACTGCAATTCATAAACGTAGATCAGCAGTGCCTGACTACATTCTGGAGGACTGTAGGAGTGACTCAGCTGGCAGTGTCCAGTGACCACATCTGAACTCCATCCGAATCGCAAGAGAATCGCGGTTGCTTCGCGGTCACGACAGTTTTGCGAGTGTTTCGCGACAACCCATTTCTCATCAGTGGTATCAGAGCCTACCTACTTGTTGTCATAATCTGGCATAGCCAAGAAGCTATCAGATCCAGGAGCAAGCATTTAGACAAACACCCATCAACGAGGGAACAAACTTCAAAAGCAATGGCTTCAATCAGCAGCATGCAGAACAAGATCTGCACAATTCTTGATTTCTCAGGATCTAACTTTCTAGCCTAGAAAGTTAAGACATCACTCATACTCAACGGCGAAGGTTTATTCCCCTGGGTGGAAGGCAGAGAAGAAATGCCTACGACATCAAGCAAGGAACTACACAAATGGAGAGAGAAAAACGACAAGGCAGTAGCCTTGCTATCATCTTCCATCGAAGATAGTCTCACACTTGACCTGGCAACACTCTCCAAGGCTAAGGAGATGTGGGATGCATTGCTCACCAGATTTCAGACGAAATCAAGAAGTCAAATCATGATGCTGGAAGATTAGCTGACGAATCTATAGTGGGATGAAAAAGACCTCACTTCTTTCGTGAGAAAGATGAAGGATCTGTTTCTATCACTACATAACTCTGGAGCAGAGAATGAAGTGTCAGCTGAGAAGCAGTTCACGTACTTGCTGAGAGCCTTACCCAGATCATTCCAAACGACAAGAACCCTGCTCGCGAAAGATCCTACCATGAATCTCGAAAAGGCGATTGTCGATATTTGAGAGGAGGTCGAGGCCCGAGAACACCTTGATCACAATGATGGTTATGACCATGCCCTCTACGGCAACAAAGAAAGGTCCAAGAAGCAATTTAAGCCTAAGAGGGAGTCGAATCAGAGGCAGGATTGTGATTAGCAAGCAGAGAGAACGAGCAAGGGCAACTGGAAGAGCAAAGGTAGGTCGAAGCAGCAAGGTGCAGACAAAATACTTGCATGAGATGCATAAGAGACGGGCATACATTAGATACATGCTGGCTCAATCCCAAGATTGAGTGTATCCATTGCCACAAAAAGGGCCATGCAGCCGTGGATTGCCGCCAGAACCCGATAAACAATCAGCACAGAACAGACAAGAGAACAACAACAGTTCATTCTATGTCGAGGAGCCCGAGAGCTCGAAGATGGGCGAAGAAAGAACGAACAGAAATTGTTCGACCGCCTACATCTGTGAAGACATGTGTGCAACATCGACATCTGACACACATGAGGTGATCCTAGACTCAAGAGCCACCTCACACTTCATGACGTCAAGACAAATAATGTCTGATTTCAAAAGTGCAGATCCTTCAAGATTCATAGTTCTTGGAGATGGATCTAGACATCAAGTGAACGGTATTGGTTCACTATGGCTCAACACCGACGACTCGAAGACGTTTTATTCGTGCCTACTTTGCCCTGTAGCAAGAATAGCAGATGCAGGGATGCGTGTGACATTTTCTAATGAAGCATGCAACGTGATTGACGCCAGTACAGATCACTCCAGGCAAAAGGAAAGGAAACCTATATCATTTGAAGGTACGCCTACCTGCAAATTAGGTGCATCAGACTCATGATGACTCACCAGACACTTTATGGCACAGAAGACTCTACCACATGAACTCAATGGCACTTTACCAAGCAAGCCATCATGGAGCGATAACAGGGGTCAGCATCTCGAATGCAACCAGTTCGACCACCTGTGATGCATGTTTGAAGGGCAAGATGTCACGCACTCCATTCATCAAAGACTCCTACATAACGACTAAGATTCTAGAGTTAGTGCATTCTGGCATATGCGGACCATTCAATGTGATCTCAGTAGGAGGTTCAAAATATTATATAACCTTTATTGATGATTATAGCAAATTTTCTAGAGTGTATTTTATTTAGAATAAATCTGAAGCACTTGATAAATTCACAGAATATGTGAATTGGGCTGAGACATGTACAGACAACAAGGTTAAGCATATCAGGACAGTTCGAGGTGGCGAATAATCTCGAATCGCTTCACTGACTTCTGCAATGATCGTGGCATCATTCACAGAAGAACTACAGCCTACACGCTGCAACACAATGGTGTTGCTAAACGAATGAACATGACCCTGATGGAATCAGCCAGATTATGATGGCCTACTCGAAGGCTCCAAGGGTATTGTGGGCTGAAGCAGTAGCTACAGCCGCTACTTCCAGAACAGAACAGGGCAAGTATGGTGTTCCTCACGCGACACCACATGAGCTATGGGGGGGTAGAAAGCCCAATATGTCTCATGTCAAAATCATTGGCTGTGCAGCTTATGCACATATTCTTGATAAGCTTTGAAAGAAGCTTGATGAGAAAGTCGAGCATAGATTTTTGGTAGGTTATGACAACAATTCATCATACTACATAATCTACATGCCAAACACGAACACTGTGAAAACAGTGAGAGATGTCAGATTTGATGAGAGTAGGACAATGGCCAACCACGATCCTATCAGCTACGAAGTTCTGGAGAGACACTATTATGACCTGCTGCAAGTGACAAAGGGAGCAGAGGACGAACACAAAAATGAAAATTTTTGAGTCGTCTCCCATTCGAACGACGAATCTGAAGAAGAAAGATTCGAGAGGCAGCTTGCTGCCACAGTTCTTGTAAACCAAGATGGTTCCAAACCAAGCAGAACAGACAAAGACGAAGGCATTGCTGTCCCAGGAGGATCTCCTAGAAGGTCGACAAGACCACGAAGAGCGCCAGCAAGATATGTGTCAGGCAGCTCAGCTTTCACATCAGAAGAGTTATGCAGATTTAGTGGCGCACCACAGATTTCCGAGGAGGGGATTGAATGTCCAGAAAAGGACTGATGGATCCAAACCATAAATGAAGAGATGGAGTCCATGAGGAAGAACCAGGTATGAACGTTGGAGCCATTGCCACAACAAGACTGTCAAATGCAAATGGGTCTTCAAGCTCAAACACAGACCAGATGGGAATGTCACGAAATACAAGGCAAGACTGGTAGCGAAGGGATTTTCTCAGAGATACGGTATTGACTACTCTGAAACCTTCTCTCATGTCGTCAAACATTTGTCCCTACGTTTGTTATTTGCATATGCAGCAACTTATGACTTCATGATCCACATTGTGGATGAGAAGACAGCCTTCTTGCATGGTGAACTAGACGAATTGGTCTATATGGATCAACCCCCAGGATATGCCTCGAATTCACTTCCTGACTATGCATGCAGAATGCATAGAAGCATCTATGGTCTGAAACAATCAGCCCGATGATGGTACAAGAAGAAAGATCAAGCCCTGAAATCATTGGGATTCAAGCTTTGTTGGCTGATTCCAATGTATATGTCAGAGTTACAGATGGGCAGATCATCATCATGGCTGTATATGTGGACGACACTCTGATACTTTGCAGGAGTGAGTAGCTAATTGTTGAAGTGAAGATAGACATCTCGAAACATTTCGAAATCGTGGATCTGGGAGAAGCCAGGTGTTACCTAGGCTTACAAATCGAAAGGGACTATGATGGCAAAACTTTGGACCAACTTGGAGTACTCATCTCGAAGTCCATTTAGGAACACTTGAAAGGCTCTGAGTGTCGGTAAGTTATACCTTCACCAGTCCAGAAACACCTATAAGATCCTACAGGATTTTGAGATGCTGAACTGCAAAGGAGCAAATACTCCAATGCTCGCAGGGATCGTGCTGACAAATGATGATTGTCTAAAGACTGAGGAAGAGAGAGAACATATGCAACTAACACCTTATAGGAAGTTGATAGGATCACTGATGTACCTTGCTGACAACACATGTCCTGATATTGCTTATGCAGTATTTAGGATGAGCCAATTCTGTACGAATCCAGGCTCGACACATTGGAAGATCGCAAAACGCATTTTGCAATATCTTCAATTAACGAGGGATTACGAGTTGTGTTATTGTCGTGATGCAGATTTCAGGATACTTTTCTACAACGATGCTAGTTGGGCATCTCTCAAGGACGATTGTAAAAACGTCTCGAGAGGATGCACCATCGCATCAGGAGCAGCAGTTCTCTGGGTCAGCAAGAAGCAGACCGTTGTAGCCTAGTCATTCTGCAAAGCAGAGTACATTGCAGCAACAAAGATGGCCAACGAGATAATCTAGCTAAGGCAGTTTCTGGACAAATTGGGCAAAACTAGGAATGAGCCCCTGGTCTTGCAGATGGACAACACCTCTCCAATACACCTGACGAAAGATCCCGTGTTCCATTCTAGAACAAAACACATCGCGATCAAGTATCAGTTGATCAGGGATCTAATTGAAAAGAAGATGTTGCAGATTTTACTTGGCTTGTTGAGTCAACCGTGACTCTCTTATCATTATTGCCAAAGGCAATTTTACTTAGTTTCCAATCTTGAACCACCCCTGCCATTTGTAGTTTGGGCGTACCAAGAAGGACCTTGTAAGTGTGTACATCATCGGATAAATCTAGTATAACACATTCAATAATGCTCAGCTTATAGTGTGGTAGATCCAGTTGGGTAAAACCCCAGGTCTTTGCTAATGACAAATCCATAATATTAATGTCTGATCCACTATCTAAGATAACAGATACTGCGGGATAATCTTTATAGACCATGGATAAGGTGATGTTATTTCCCTTAGCAACACCTATGTTCATCCTTGGATTTTCGCTGTTCATCTTTTATATTCGACAGCTGGAAACTTATGTGAATGTAACATTTAAGGCCCATGATAGATTTTATTGCACTGTGGAAAGGCATTGTGATATGAACGTACAAGAGTTTCGAGAAAACTTCAAGTCCCTGTAGTGGTTGTTGCTCTTGAGATGGAATTGGAGCTGATAACAGACGTTCCATTTTCTCTTCTTCCTGCAATAACTCTTTTCTTATCTCGTCATAGCATCTTTGTTCCATTACTGGATCCGGATAGTCTCTAGGTAGTGTGGAAGTTGTCAAGGAACTTCCATGTTCGCAGCAGGTTTATCCACTTGGGTTTGTTGCTGTTGGGCTTTGTGTTGTGCTCGAGTTAGGACCCTAACTGGTTCGTGATAGATGTGGCGGGTAGGTAGGATCTTATTTTGTCGTTTCGAAAAATCTTTAAAATTGTGTTTTCTAACACAGTCAGGGCATTCTGAATGGTAGTTTATTTCACTTGGCAGTCGACCATAAAGTTCCTTGTTTCACCACATATGAAGCATATGTGTCTCATGGGCCCTTGTGCAATCGCATAGCCATCTTGTATGGCTAGCACTTATGAACTTTTTGGATGGTTTATTTGCTCACCTCCTTGATAGGAAAATGAGGTTTCTTCTTGGTAAGGAATGTAACTTCCAACTTGGGATGCTTGTTCTATGTGGTATGATTCATCAGATGAGGTATCTACAAAATTATTTTGAACTGGTGCTTCATTTGGCACGTTTTATTTATTACCTCTTATGATTGGTCCTTTGGGGGCTAGACCTAATAGAGATAGGCATGGTGGTTGTTGTAAAGTGGGTTGCCTAGGCAGTTCTTGGATCTGTTCATATTGGTTGTTCCTCTGGTGATATGGATTCAATGGAGCGTAGAGAACAAATGTAGGTCTAGGAGGTTGATAGTTTACTCTTAAGTATTCTCTTTGAGCATACCTTGGGTTGTAATAACAATGAAGTGAGGTATGTCCCATGCCATTACAAATCTCACACCTTCGCATCGAAAATTCAGGAACTGGCTAATATGAAGGACATTCATTTCTAGTATGTGCACCTTCGCAATGTGGGCACCAAATGTTTTCGCGTCTGTGATGTACCTATCAAGTGGGTAATTGACCAGACATACTACTTTGGATAAATTTCAGGGTATCTTGAAACTCCTTGGTGAGTTTCTCCATTTGCGGTTGATGTTGCCGGTTAAGCAACTCCATCTGCGATTCCAAAGCTGATCTCGGGTATCCACATTTGGCTTTGATTCATGTAGAGTACAATGTAGTCTTCTTTCCCCGGAATCCTCAACATTTGGTCCTTCGTCTTCCTCCATGATGGCATCAAACATAGCTAGTGTGAAACACCATAGCGAGTCGTCGACCATTCGTGGTTGAAAAACACCACCTTGGTTAACGCGGCACACTACTCACACTCGTCGTCAATATTGTCTAGTGAAATACCTAGACTTGACGGTCGGCGAAAATACCATCGCTTATCAAACAAAACGGCGTGTATAACTTGCACCTCACGAGCATTTTACAGAGCAAGGAAAAATGACGAAAAGACCCCATCATATTAGTTTCATGAGAAGTAGCCTTTTTGCTGAACATTTCTCGTACGATCTTCTAAGGGCACAGTCTTACCTAGTGAGAATCACCTGACTTTAAAGGCACATATCTATACACAAAAGTCCATATCCTATTAGAGATCATGATCCTAGAGTTGAAGATTACATATTAGAAATCTAAAGGCACAGTCCTAAAACTTGAAGGAAATACCCCAGAGACGAAGGGCAAAATTCACATTTCTAGGCCTTATCCCTCTCGGGACCTAGAACCAAAATGAGAAGTAGGCCCTAAACTTTTATGGTAGCATCTTGAACATTGACGGTGCACGTCCTAAACCTTAAGGGTAGTACCTTACGTTTTGTGGCTAAAATCAGAAGATTTTTAAGGATGCGCCCTTACAAGTCAGGCTACGTCCTAGGGGTCTAAAAGTATACTCCCAAAGGTTAAAGGTAGTACCCTAGAGCTAAAGACAATGGCTTAACAAATTGTTGGTGCCCTAAACCATACCACACCTACCTCTTAGCTGTAAAGGACTATCTGGATGCCGAATTCAATGGGGAAAAAGACATTAGTGAGATCATAGTGTGAATTGGCAACCGGAAGGTTTTATAGAACTGTGACTCTAGAAGCTACTTAATCATTGCACCAAAAATGCTAGCACTGTTAGATTTTAATACTCAACCTTAACAATCGTTCAAGCAATGAGCATCCGGAAAAACAGTCGAAGGCCGATTACATATTTTGGACCTTCGCATTTTTGCAAACTTCATTTTTGCTTTAAAATATTTTTTAACAGGCACCTTCGTCTTTTTCGTCTTTTTCGCCTTCTTCGCATTTTTCGCCCCTTTGGAGAAACATGACATAGTTACCAAAATGCCTTGAAATCCATTTTAGGCCTACCTTCGGGTTCTTTGCAACAGTGGCAGACCGACGTCGCCAACATATCATCAACCCTAAAAATAGTTGGATGGCTAAAATATCCCAAGGGCAGTTACCTACTTTGTACATATACAAAGACTGGTGTAAATAGCATTTAATGCGTGTAATATATATATTTTAAAACACTCATAAATATATAGAGTATGTTGTTGCAGCCAAGATGGGTAATGAGCTGACATGGCTCAGACAATTTCTAGATGGTTTCGGAGAGAGCACCAATGAGTCACTAGTCCTACACGTGGACAATACATCTGCAATACATCTGACAAAGGATCCAATGTTTCACTCCAGAACGAAACACATTGCTATAAGATACCATTTGGTCAGAGATCTAGTTGAGAGAAACAAGTTGCAGACAGTTTCATTCCAACCAAGCAGATGGTGGCCGACATCTTTACAAAGCCTCTAGATAAGGTAATGTTTGAAAGATAGAGAGCTAGCCTGGGAATCACAAGGCTACCATGCTCTGAGAGGGAGCTGAAGAAACTTAGTGTTTCTACCCACAAAGCGCTTTTAGCTTATGAGTTCATACCTGCAAAAATACACATGATTTCTACACATGCAGCCACCGAAGTCCCCGACTCAGCCGAAGTCCCCGACCCCAACGACTTGCCAAGGCACCAGTCTCAATCCAGGTCATCGATGACACCGAAGTGGCCAAAGTGGCCAAAGTCCCCGAAGGCAACAAAGGTAGCGAAGGAAAACCCAGGCACAAGAGACCAAAGTGTTCGACGCCAACGAAGTCCCCGACGAGGACTCAACCCCATCTATGAGCAAAGCCAAAAGTCGAGCCAGACGCGTCGGATGTCGAGTATGTCATCAGAGCTCGACGAGCGTGACAGTTTGAATGTCACGACTCAACCATTAAGCCCTTGTAGTTAAGTGAAGTAGCAAGAAATCAGACCAAAGTTTAAGTACTAGTAGTAGCTAGTCACTGGTAAGGGAGATACCTCTCTTACCTCCATGCGTTGATATGGAAAACAGACAGCACTTTCAAAGGGAATCATAAGCTGTATACTTGATTTTGTTAATATAGACAAGTAGCAGTTCCTATTGGTCTATGTGTGTGCAATCTTTGAATGTTTGTGTTGCTTATTCAATTCAATGGTAGATATACTTCCGTTGTCACCTGACATTATCTATTATTCATAATTTAGCATCAGATTAGTAGTAGCTATCTGTAGCTCAAAGGATATCTGATTGCGGAATGAGGCAATAGCTTTGTCTGACAGATTGGCTCTATCTGAGTGCTTATTGGTGAATCTCGACAGCTCCGACTTCGAATGATTGAAGTCTCCAACGTCCCCGACTTCCCGGATCCACAACAGATGCATCAGAGTTGTCCAGAGATCCGAAGTTGAAGGATCCACAACAGTGGCAATAGAGCTAATGACGTCAACGATCTTCACCAGTAGTGGTATCAGAGTAACCCGATTGCTCGGCCATCGGAGATTTTCACCAATAAAGGATCATTGCTGAGGTACGGAATAGGCAATCAATTGGTATTGTAGAAGAAATCGCGCAGTTAATCAACAGCCAATTTGCGTAAAAGATTTCTTAAAAAATCATAAAAGATTGTGAGTCAAGAAGGAAGCCAGAAAAAAGAAGTCATATGCAAGAGGAAATGAAGAAACTAAGTGCGCAACATGGCCCAGAATGCCTCCATTTTCTAGCACGTTGTTGTGTAGGAAAATGGAGACGTGCAGGACAAAAAAATATGGCCCTGATACGCGCGGATCAGAGGTTGATCTGTGCACAACAGGGCAAAACAAATTTGCCCTACACACCTACATTTCCTTGCACGCCGGCATGCTGGAAACTGGAGATGAAACAAATTAAAGAAAAAAATACTCAAATGGTGCAAAGTTCTTAAGCTCATCAGAGATGAAAACATCAAAGAAGCACTATCATGGATATGGTGATCTCGGATCAACATCAAACTCATTGGCTGATCTTCACACCTTTTGAACCAGCAAAGACCAATTCAATCCATGGAGTCAAGTTCAAGATCATCATGTTTTTTTTTAACAAGCTAGTTTTGAGGAGGAGTGTGAAAATTGGCAAAAGCTAACTTGATCAAACATTGTAAATATCATAATGACTTGTACCTACTATGACTACACATGTGTGCAGCCTGTTCTACTAAGAATTTGCTTCAAACAGGAACACAGATCATGCTACACAGTAACACAGACAGAAAACAATCTCCACAGCAAGCTCACATAGCAACTGTATTTCTCAAAATGAAACTACACTGTACATATAGTTCTTCACTCAGGAACCCATGCATGACCTAGGTTGCCGTTGGTGGGATGCGTGTCCCGTCGACTTGCCTCGTGGCGAGGCCAATTGATCCTTATCGACTGATAGGACCCACAATACAGTAGCACAATGATTCTAGTTTAATTCTAACTCTCTCCCTTAAAGTAGAGTCTACTTTTTATACAGTCATATACATAGCTTTAAAGTCAACAAACTTTAAGTACAGAAAGCTTTGATCTAAACTTATCAAACTTTTCTCTAACAAGTGGCTTAGTAAAAATATCAGCTAGTTGTTCTTCCGTACTAATGAACAACATGAATTTCACAACTCAGCAGCCTCTCACATATAAAGTGATATTGAATCTCAATGTGTTTGGTTCTCGCATGGAACACTGGATTCTTTGCTAGCCGAATGCCACTCTGACTATCGTTTTGTATAGTTGTGGGATTTTTTTGCTTCATGCCAACTTCTTCCAATTAGATTTGTCTCAACCATATAGCTTCTTGTGCTGCACTACACATTGCCTTATACTCTGCTTCTGTGGTGGATAGAGCAATTGTACTTTACTTCTTACTAGACCAGGAAAAGCAACTGCCACAAAGCTGGAATACATACCATGTGGTGGATCTACGATCATCATAGTCACCTCTCCGATCCGCATCCACATAGCCACACAACTCAAGTAAACCCTCATGCTTCCTGTAAATCAAGCCATAATATGAAGTGCCTTTGACATACGCAAAATGCGCTTAGTTGTCTTCCAATGCGTTTATGTAGGTGTTGCCATAAACTGATTTACAATACCATCAACATAACATATATCTGCTTTAGTCGTGGTAAGGTAAATCAAGCTCCCTACTACCTATACAATGTAGCGTCAAATGGCTGTGACTCATCAAGCTTAGAAAGCCTTTTACCTGGTTCAATAGGAATGTTCACTGGTTTGCAATCCTGCAACCTGAACCTGTGCAGCAACTCTTTGATATACTTCACCTGTGTTAAACTCACTTCGTGTCCTTTTTGCCACACCTCTACTCCAAGGCAATAATGCATCAGGCTGAGATCTGTCATCTCGAATTGTTCCATGAGATCTTTCTTGATCATATCTATCATCTCTTGATTATTTCCTGTAATAATCAAGTCGTCAACATAAAGTGCAATCAAAGCAACTATACCATCAAAGCATAAGACATATAGATTTGGATCATAATGTGTTCTCACCATTCCCTTTGAACGAAAGTAGACATCAATCCTGCTATACCACGCATGTGGTGCCTGTTTAAGACCGTAAAGCGCTTTCTTCAAGCGACATACTTTATTTTCCTATCCCTTCGCTACAAAGCCTTCAGGTTGATCCATGAACACCTCTTCTTCTAACTCACCATTTAGAAAAACCGATTTCACATCCATCTGATGCAAAGGCCAAGCAAAATGTGAAGCTAAAGCAACAAGTAGACGTAGAGTATTCCACTTACATACTGGCGCAAAGGTCTCCTCATAGTCGATGCCTTTACTTTGTGCATACCCTTTGATCACCAATCTTGCCTTGTGCTTTGCTATACTTCCATCTGCATGGTACTTAGTCTTGTATACTTATTTGCAACCAATGGGTTTCTTGCTAACTGGTGGTTCTACTAAGTCCCATGTGCTATGCTTAGCAATTGACTCCATCTCCTCTCCCATGGTGTAGCGCAGGTATCCCAAAGGGAGCCGGGAACCACGACTTAGCTTCCCAGCCTTCAACTCTTGCCATCCAAACCCACTTGACATACAAGCAGCCAACTCGCCAACAACAATCAGAACCAACTTGAAGTTCGAAAACCAACATTGAGATCCTACCTGGCGCCATGCTAGATCAGAGGTTTCGATGTGGGTGACTTCCCTCCAAGCAAGCCATCTGACATACATCAAACTTAACCAACTCGAAGCTTCGTTACAAATGAGTAACATCCATTCCAAGCAAGTCGTCTGACTTACATCAGACTTAACCAACTGAAAGCTTCATCACAAGCGCTGGAAGCCAACCTGGCGCCACGCCAAACTGGACAGCCATAAACAGGTAACTTCTACCCAAGCAAGCCATCCAACTCAGCCAACAGGTTAGAGCTCATTCCCCAAGAGCTTAATCCATTCATGTTCATGCAGGGAACACTCAGAACCACAAGCTGCGACAGATGATAAATTTGAAAAGATTACATTTCAAGCGCTCACCCTAGACTTCAGGGCGCTGGCATGCCAAGGCGGGCGCCAAGACAACATTCCAGCAAGGGAGGCTGAGACTTGGTTGGAGCTCGTCCTGAGTTGCAACCCGCACTCCCCTATAGTATTGGTGGGATTCGCCACCTCCCCTCATACCAAGTACTCTACCCAGGCTGGTAAAGCACATTTTCTCTCTCTAGAAAGTCATTTTCTCTCTCTAGAATTTATTGATGCCCAGGCTTCCTTTAATCATGCCCAGATCATGTGAGGTGATTCCACATCGATCTGAGCTCTTTGGACTTCGCTAGAACCGATCAAAGATTTTCAGCCATAGGAATTTGACGTCGACTGGACTCTGGTCACAATGGCGCTGGGAGCAGCAGTGGCGCTGCTGGCGCCGGGGCAATGTTTGTGCTAGTGGCACCGGAAGTAAATCTTGTAAAGGTAGCTTTACAGCATCCACCCCACCTTTATAAAATTTGATGTCCTCATCAGATGTCAGATTAAAGTAAAGGTGTCTCCCAATTAAAAATAACTATACATTTAAGCTACTTGGCACAGTACTCAATTTACTGGCCACTTTTTATTAACATGGTAACTGGCACACCACAAGCCGGAGGCTCAGCTCTTTGTATTGAAAAATTACATAGCTTGAAAATATCACTTTGTTTGGGAAAAGCGTAAATTTCATATCGCTTACGTAAAACCCAAAAACCTTATTAACTGGTGACAAAGGCTTTTCTTGTGAAATGTTCGCCCCTGTCGCTTCTGTCTTTTTGACTTTGAAACTCCTTTGCACTCCTGATTTGTCTTTGATGCACTTTGTGTTGAGCTCCCTGAGCTCCAGATTTGATCAGTTCCGCACAGGTATCATGGCTCCTTGAGCCAAAGGATTTATCGTTTGATTGCCCACTTTATGGTCCACTCTGTGCCTTGTTGCTTTTGCACATTGATTTCTCTCCTTGTCCCAGCCTGATCTTGATACTTTTCCTTTTTGGCTCTTTAAGGTAGGCAAAGATTGAGTGCTCCGCAACGCACCTCTCACTTAGCTTGAAGTAGTTGTCTTTGAATCAGCCCAAATGTAACCGTTGACCTCGTGGAGAGCCAAGGGGTCACACCAGTTTGATCCGCATACGAACTATCTCTTCGAGTTTGTTTGAAGCACCATGTCTGTCGCACAAAACTTGACTTTCACAATTTTATCACTGGTCAGCTGCCTCACAGTCAAAACATGAAGTGTACATCTAGCTTGGCTTCAAGAAGCTCTCTTTGAATCAGACATATGCATCCAGAGTTTGCACTAGTCCGATTTCAATACGAACTGTCCCATAGCGTCCGTTCGAAGTACCAAGTCTGCAAGACTCAACTTTCACAGTTCCTTCGTTGATCAGCTGCACGTAACACAAATCAGTGTACTCATTATGTCTCCTCATCATTGCTGGTCTAGAGAAAGCCTATAACAAGCTTTCATTTCCACAACAAAAACTTGTCAACTCATTAGGTCCAAAGTTTGTCAGTCTCCTCGTGTGAGTATGGCTAAGTCACCTTGAATTTGCCCCCGTTTTGATTAACTTTCATTCAAATTCGCCCCAAGAGAGAGGTGTGTGTGATAGTTCCCCTCCACTTATAAAATCAGTTGACCGGACTTAGAGTAGAGTTCCCAGACAAAGAAGTCTTTCCAACACTTTGCTTCCCATCCGCTAGGATTATGGCTTGATCCAACTTGTTGCCAATCTCTGAAGATGATCCTAGTTTTTTCTCCTTTGAGGAAAAACCCAACTGATACTGGATATCACCCATGCTCAGTGAGTTTCAGTTCCGAAGGTAGCCATCCCAAATGAAGACCAGCTGCTCCATAGAAGATCTCCCCTGAAATTGTCCTTTCCAACTTTTGACTTCATGCTTGTGTTTGGTGGGCATTGTCGCAAATGAAACTAACCCAAGTAACAGGCTAGCCATCCATCCTTTGCAAACATCGAGTCATTTCGTTGCCGTTCATGTGCTAGTAGTTGAACTGCAAATCCGCCCCACAGATTCTGTAGTCCATTTTGTTTGATGGTATCAGCCTTCAAAAGAAAGGTTCCTTCTCGAGCCATCAGCTCCTTGTATCACAAGCAATCATGCAAATCAGACAAAGCATGAGTACTAAGACTCACCACGAATGGGTCCTGATGTGGGTGACTTCTCTCCAAGCAAGTCGTCCGACATACATCAAACTTAACCAACTCGAAGCTTCGTTACAAACGAGTAACATCCATTCCAAGCAAGTCGTCTGACTTCCATCAGACTTAAGCAACTGAAAGCTTCGTCACGAGCGCTGGAAGCCAACCTAGCACCACGCCAGACTGGACAGCCATAAACAGGTAACTTCCACCCAAGCAAGCCATCCAACTCAGCCAACAGGTTAGAGCTCGTTCCCCATGAGCTTAACTCATTCACATTCATGCAAGGAACACTCAAAACCACGAGCCGCGACAGATGATAAATCTGAGAAGGTTACATTTCAAGTGTGTGACCGACCCTAGTCTCCGGGGTGCTGGCATTGGCATGCCAAGACGGGTGTCAGGACAACATTCCAGCAAGGGAGGCTGAGACTTGGTTGGAGCTCGTCCTGAGTTGCAACCCGCACTCCCCTATAGTATTGGTGGGATTCGCCACCTCCCCTCATACCAAGTACTCTACCCAGGCTGGTAAAGCATGTTTTCTCTCTCTAGGATTTTCTCTCTCTAGAAAGTCATTTTATATCTCTAGATTTTACTGATCCATAGGCTTCCTTTAATCATGCCTAGATCGTGTGAGGTGATTCCACATCGATCTGAGCTCTCTGGACTTCGCTAGAACCGATCAAAGATTTTCAGCCATAGGAACTTGGCACCGGCTGGATTCTGGTCACAGTTGCGCCGGGAGCGGGGCCGGCACCGACGACGTCGGGAGCAGCAGTGGCGCTGCTGGTGCCGGGGCAATGCTTGCGCCAGTGGGGCCGGAAGTACAGCTTGTAAAGGTAGCTTTACAACACATGGCCTTGACCCAAATGTCATCATCCTTCACTCCACCATAAGTCAAAGGCTCTTTATTTTCATTAATACTAGATAAGAGAGCATAATTTGCTTTATATCTTTCAGGTTGTGTCTTCTCTCTTATTGATCTTCGTAGCTCTCCCTGACTAGATGATCCTGGAAAGTCATCCATGTCGTGGCCCTCCAACAATCTCTCGAACCACTTAGGGAGCTTCCTGTCAGGTGATCGGCTTCCTAGTGAAAATGTATCCCACGGTACATCTTTCTCCTTGCATTTGTGACCTGCAACTTCAATCCTTCTTGCACCAAAAGGTTTATCTCTACCTCTCCAACCTGCCTCTTGAGGTTGAGTAGTAGTATCTTGAGATGTATCCTCCTGTCCATCACTTAGAAAGTCAATAAATGGATCATCATCAGGAGGTATCCTCACTATACCATCTTTCCCACTGGATGTGTCTATCTTCTCAGCATCCTCGTCTTCATACATCTTGGATTCATCAAAGATGACATCACGGCTTACATGGATTTTGTTTTCTACTGGATCAAAACATCTATAGCCCTTCACACGATCATCATATCCTAGGAATATACACTTGATAGCTTTCACATCAAGTTTACGTCTCTCTTCCTTAGGAATTTGTACAAAGGCCTTACATCCAAAGATTCGCAAGTGGTTCACCTTTGGCTTTTTCTTCGTGAATGCCTCCGCAGATGTTATCTTTGGTACGGCAATGGTAGGACTTCTATTTTGAAGATAGACTATCGTACTGCATGCTTCTGACCAAAAATCTTTTGGTAGTTTCATCTCAGCTAGCATAGATCTGGCACTTTCTACAATCGTACGATTCTTGCGCTCAGCTACACCATTGAGAACAGGAGTATGAGCTTGCGTAACTTGTCTTTGATCCCACATTGATCACAAAGATCATTGAAGTCGTTAGACTTGTACTCACCTCCACTATCTGATCTTCCTACTTGTCTGATTTTCGACCAATGCTTTGAAGCTCTTGAAATTGTCAAATGCATCTGATTTCTTCTTCAAGAATTAAATCCACGTCTTACGTGACATATCATCAGTAAAGGTCATGAAATAGAAGGCTTTACCTAGGGACATAGTCCTCATAGGCCCGCATAAATCTGTATGGATCAAATCCAGAATGTTCTTTGCCCTTGGAACACCACCTTTATTGAACTTCTCTCGATGTTGCTTCCCATATACACATGATTCGCAATCGATTTCAAGTGGTCTTCTATCATCATTTCCAATTTCCTCATCAAACTGAGGCTTCCTAAGTTCAAGTGAACAAGCCTCTTATGCCACAATTCAGTTTGCAATGGAATGGATGAGACAAGTCCATGTTGCTCCTTGATTGTAGCATTCAACCTGTACAATTTAGTATTGGGCTCCCTTATTCCATCCACAATAACTTTGAACTTTTGGTTCACATCCTTAACAAAGAAACGATCATGGGCAAATTCTACTTTCAACTGTTGATCAGTAATGACTCCAACAGAAAGTAGATTTTTCTTCAAACTTGGTACATAAAGTACCTCCCTGATCATCCTGCTTCTGCCATCAGGTAGTTGGATTGAAACGGTGCCTATCCCCTTGATTTTGCACACATTACCATTTGCTTGTGAAACGAACGTTCCATTATCCAACACTTTCAAACTACTGAACCAATCCTTGTTACCTGTCATGTGTCTTGTGGCTCCCGAGTCAATATACCACACTTGATCATCTTGATTAGATGACAATGTTGATATGAAGATGCTAGAGTCTTCAATCTCACCCTCATCGACAAGGTTACCTGCTTGCGTTCGTTTCCCCTTGTCTTGTTCCGCTAAAAATTTTCGACATTCACTCTTCCAATGGCCCTTTTTACCGCAATGGAGGCACTTGCCTTTCTTCTTGCTCTTGCTGAAAGATCCCTCATCCTCTTGAGTCTTGGCAAATTGTTGTTTAGACTTCTTCTTGCCCTTGCCCTTGCCTTGTTTTTGGCGTGTCGTAAGTGCCTAATCGTCAGTATTTTGACGTCTAGCTTTCAACATTTCTCGCCACTGCGCTTCCTGCATCAAGATTCCTATGAGCTTGTCAAAGGTTGGCAATGTTTCTCTTGATGCTATTCTGCTCACAAACATCTGATAGGGTTCTTCAATGCCGCACAATGCATTGTGCACCAGCTCCACATCACGTATGCGCTCACCAATAGAATGCGGTTCATCCCTCATTGTCTTGATTCTGGTCATATAAGTCTGAATGTGCTCTCCTTGCTCCATACGGGCACTATTAAGTTTTGACTTCAGAAACATGATTCTTGATGGATTTGACGTCTCGAACTGCTCCTTTAGCATATCTCATGTCTGTCTAGGTGTAACAACATCACAAATGTGGGTAGTGATGTGGCCTTCTCTCATCACCTGTGATGACATCCCACACGTCTTTCTCCATCAATATATTTTTCATTTTGAATTTCCACACTGCATAGTTGGAAATCCCGTCCAATTTGCTACTTTCACTCAAAATGGACTCTCCCATGTTTGTCATCGCAAAACTGCTTGAAACTTCTGCCGTAGGCTAATAGTAGTATGCCGAGGCCAACTGTGATGTCAAAAGTAAAAAAAAATGCCCTGCACTTTTTTCCTTACCAGGACACCCGCCGCTTTTCCACCAAATTAAAAGCCAAATCGGCGTCGCCTTCCAAAATGCACTTTGTCGTCAACTCCCAACTACGTGCCCAATGGAATGGTGAAATCACTTTTGGCGCACTCCGAACACTTTCTCCGCTGCAATCACTCTGTTTTTCTGTACTGTACTTGTAGGTACAGTCCGGGTGCCCTTTGTTTGGAGTCCGTAGCCCTTCATTTGGGTCAAAACAGATAAAGGAGACACAATTAAGGGCTTTCGCACTTTTTGAACTAATTCTTCAGTTTAAAGAGACTTCAACTTTCAGTGAATTTAGACCCAACTCAACCCTCTTCTCTCCCCATCTAATGACCGATTTAGATCTTATGGTGGGTACTCATCCTGAGTAGCATGATCTCTACCATTGATCTTGAACATGCTTGATCCAATGGTCAAAACCAAATCTGTGCGCTAAGTTGGAACCCTGCAGCCGCTACACACCTGGAGACGCTGCCTCTCCACTCACGATGGTCGCGCGCGAGCCTCCCGTGGCTCCTCCTCCTCTTCCTATGTTCTCACCTGAAAGCTTTGGATATGGCTGCTGTTTGAGATCTGATCCAGCTCCCTTACTGTCTCGCGGCTACACACGGCCTTCTGGTTGCTATTGCACACTGCTAGCGCGCCCTCCAACAAGCTATTACAGCAACAAAAACAGTTGAATTAAAGAGAAATCCACGTTTTTGAGCTTTCAAATCCTAGGCCAGGATTTTTCTCTAGAAACTGATCTTGGCTTCATGTTCACAGTTCTCTGATAGGCCAATCCTCTTCCTCTGAGGTCTCCTACTACTAGGAGTGTGATGATTCAAACCGTTCTCAAAATGGTGTCCGTTTGAATGCACACTGACTGCAAACACCAAGTAGCCTTCCTTCGGAATTTCAAAATTCCGTTTGCTAAGGTTATGATTCAGCCGACAACTCTTGTCTCTGAATCCTCACACAGTCTCAAGCCCAACAAGCTTCTGTGTGTTGGACTCTGTGCACCAGTGCTTCACTTTCTGTCTACAACCTGTCGTAAAACCCGACCTCTTAAAAGACTGTACTTCTCCCGAAGCTCTCTTCAACGATGACACTGTACTGTGTATACTCCCTGTACGGCTCTGATACCAACTTAGAATTTGCTTCGAACAGGAACACAGATCATGCTACATAGTAACACAGATAGAAAACACTCTCCACAACAAGCTCACATAGCAATTGTATTTCTCAAAATGAAATTACACTGTACATATAGTTCTTCAGTCAGACAACTCATGCATGACCCAGGTTGTCGTTGGCGGGACGCGTGTCCCATCGACTTGCCTCGTGGCGAGGCCAACTGATTCTTATCAACTGATAGGATCCACAGTACAGTAGCACAATGATTCTACTTTAATTCTAATTGTTCTCACGTGTGAAATAAATGTACTTTTCATGTAGTATAATCATATAGGTTGTACATATGATTTAAATCAAGTTCTAGTGGCTAAAAAGTCCAAAATCATGTTTTTTAGTCATATGCCACATGGCATCAATCCAGAGATCTCATGAGACACATCATGAGATTAGGTGTCAAATCCCATGTGTAGAGGTCTGCTCACACATGTGGAAAAGACTGAAGTAGGTGAGTTTGTACTTCTAGAAGAGTTTTTTCTAGTTCTCTACAAAGAAGGAAAATTGACCAAAAGTGCTCAAAATAGAAGGTTTTGTCCAAGTGTCGATTTTGCATGATGAATCATCTAGTGACAAAGCATCTCACACGTGTGGGATTAGATGGATGATCAGTACCTCGAGCTGCCATAATCATAAAGCAACACCAATCTTGGTTTTGGAAGCAAATTATTGTCAATCTTTTTTTTTATCTTCATTTGTTTTGAATGTTTTGAGTTCCTATCATATTGTACTTTGTTTTCAGGCTAGAGTCCGTACTCTAACAGGTTCCACACGTGTGAAACCAGCAAATACAATTCTCTTTCATTTATGATTTTTTCTTGTTAGATTTTCTCATCTAGAATTGATCTAGATTGATCTAAATCTTGTGTAGATTGGTAGATCAATTGTATCTAAAATCCAATCCCTCTTGTGGATCATTTTAGGATCCATTCTTGGTCCAATTTTGCAGATTTTCACATGGTATCAGAGCCAAGTACAAGAGGATTTATTGAGATTTGATGGGGTTAATCCAAAACTAAGCCCAAATTAGCAAGCTTTTAGAAACTAGCTAATTTTGATGTGGGGAGTTGGATTGGATAGGTATAGTCAAAATTTTTGGACCAAAACTTGTTGTGGGCTGCAGGGGTACTTTTCACACGTGTTAGGACGTATAGTAACAGTTTTGGAGCCTTATGTTTCAGTTTGATGCTATATCTCACTCATACACCCAAATTAGCAAGTTTGTGAAAACTAGCTAATCTTGAGGTAGAGAATTTGAATGTGTAGATAGATTCAATATTTTGTACCAAAACTTGTTGTAGGCTTTAGGTGGCCTTCCACACATGTGGGGCCGTATAGAACCTATTTTGGTTAGAAAAATTTAAATTGATGCATAATTTGCTTCGTACACCCAAATCTAGTCATTTTTAGTGTAATTTCAAGCTTTTGGTGTAAAATTTCTATTCCTATGATTTATTCTTAGATTAGATCATCCAAATAATTGATTTGAAGCTTGATTCAGGTGCATTAAATGTGTTTCTCTGATTTTTTGAGTGTATGTTGAAGTTGAGAGAGATATCGCTAAAAATCGTAGATTAAGGAGTGATATGCAAGGTGAGAGGTTGAAATCCATTGTACCATCACTCTAGATGTTCAAGAGTGAAAGGGTCAAGTTTAGAAGCATCAATTTGCTAGAAAACATCCTTGGATCTGTCCTCCAAATGAAACCTTCGAGAGTTTCTAGTGCATATTCTAAATATAGCATCTATGTAAATCTTTTGTAGAATTTGACATAGATTATTGAGAGTTCTAGAAAAGAGATTGAGATCCAAGTCACATTATTCAACCCTACTCAATTTGTTTGAGTGATTGTTAGGCTTGAAAAGAGTCATTGAGGTGTGTATGGCAAATGTGTAGAGAGAGATCCAATTTTTTAAGAGTTCCTTCCTTTGTAGAGGGCAAGATCTAGAAGCTCATTTTGTGTTGGTATTGGTGGAGAGTTTGTCTTTTCCTAAGTGATCAAATATTTCTAAGTGGCATTAGCTCTTTGAAGCACAATATCTTAGTGAGAGAGAAGAATCACAACTTTCGATTTTGAATTTCATTCCAACTCTTAAGAGGTAGAGTCATTGGTGGAATCCAATAGAGGTGAATGAATTCAATTTATTGAGCAAAAATTGACATAGTATGTACGAAACTCAAATTAATTCTATTCAACTTTCTTTGTGAGAGTGTGTGGGTCAAGTTGTGATTCCATTGGATGTCTAGAACAAGGAGGAGTCCATGTTTGAGTGTTCATGCATGGTTGGGATTGTTGTGAGTCTCTAGATGTCTAATTTTTGGCAATCTCGTCTTTTTGCTCGAGTTGCCTATCCCATGCATCCTACTGGTCGCGACATCTTTTTGAATCTTGTATTTATCTAGTGTTCGTTCATCCGTTTTTACACGGGTCCAATCATTTCTTGAATATCAGGAGGGCTTGGATTGCCCGTCCTTTAAGCTCGTTGTGTTGTATCACAACGATGCCTAATCCATAAGCTCATATGCTTATGAATTTCCTTCTCGTCGAATTCCTCTTCTTGTTGGAATTCGTCACGAAGAGTACCAACAACCTGTCATTTAAGATCGGCAAATTGTTCGGACCATAAACAATTTGTCGCCAAAATGGCGTTGGCATAAAGAATAGAGTCGGTCCAAAACCACCCTCCCTTTTCAGTTGGCAAGTATGTTACCTTTAGGATCCACGTCGTAATAAGGATTTGTGGATGACTCTTCGGTAGGGGCGGGGGCCGCGGCCGCTTGTGAGAGACCACCCTCATCTTGGCTAAGCATACCTTGCAGTTGTGCTTTCTGCTCGGGAGTTAATGATGCATAAAAATTTGAAACATAATCTCCCGAGCTTTCACCACTGCCTGACCCCTACATGATTACTACATTCATAAACATACAATACATTACAATAAACCCTAATATATTGAAATGAAGTAGAAAAGAAAATCGATTACAAAACTTTAATGCATATTGGAGTGGGACTTTCATACCTGTGATAACAAAAGAAAGAGATAGACGTGAGTTTAGAACGTGCACCAAGATGCAAAAGAATCATATAAGTGACAACGTATAAGAATAGTACTATCTAGACATTAAAACATGAGAATCATACAATAATCGGAAGATAAGAATCATGCTATCTAAATATCAGATTGAAAAATAGATTAATTTTATGGTATTTGTGTTTTGTACTTGTGCATATATGCAGTTTATCACAAGGAGATGAATTACATTCAGATCAGTCTAGTGATGAAGACACTACTCAAGTTAACAGTGTAAATAATAAACATACATGTTTTCTTGTTCATAAAGACTTTATTATTATAAGTTAAACTTTGTTATTACATGACCTCAACTATTGTGCTAAAGTGACATGTACTTGATTTTTATTTCTCGTAAAGAAATTATTTTCAAAATAAAATATGGTGCACATGCGTCAAGTGTAATCGGCAAAAGATGCGTGAAAGACACATTTTTGAAAATCATTTGTGAAAGTTTGGACGAAAAAAAGAAGGTCAACCATCGAATTTGGAAGACGTTGAGGTTTGTTAACTTTTATATGATTGTTTTTTATTATAATATTCATCAATCTATATACATCACTTATGGAATTTGTTTCATGTGTGCAGCCAATAAATCGAATGCCATTCCACGGAGTTGATTCATCCGTGTTTAGTTACAATCAACATCAAGTTTTAATAGACATGAGAGAACAAAGAACGAAACAAATTCAAGAGGCAAACACAATTGGAAAAAAAGAGTAATCAACTTGATTCTAATGATGATGATGTGCACGTGCGCATGTGTGTGTCCGTGTGCACATGAGATCATTACTTTCAAGTGTAGACTGTCACATGTTCGCTAAGGTTCCTATATTCTCGTGTTCTTGTGTATCATCCTCGGGTTGCCAAATCATAAGCTATTGAGCTTGTGAGATCATCCGAATTGCACATCAAGTAGAAATTG
The DNA here is from genome assembly GCA_029204225.1 of Diphasiastrum complanatum. Lineage (NCBI taxonomy): Eukaryota > Viridiplantae > Streptophyta > Lycopodiopsida > Lycopodiales > Lycopodiaceae > Diphasiastrum > Diphasiastrum complanatum. The sequence goes on from CM055095.1 coordinate 23,680,567, forward strand.
TTGAGGACTTTCTATGTCCTTGGCACCCAATCCCTTGAGGTTGGGAAAGCATAAGCTGTTGAGAAATCAAGACATTCCTACCTAGTCTTACTGATTAGTAGCCATATATTTTGTCTAGACCAAAACAATCTATCCCCTCATCTGCACTTACTATATTCATAGAGTCTTGTACCACAAGTAAAGACTCCATTCTAAGTTTCCAAATAGAATAATTTGACTCAAGTCAATCTATCAATAGATTCCAAAAGAATGTTACTATTCAATGGCATTTGACTAGAATGTACCTAAAATGTAGAAAACTAGATCAAATGAAATCAGACGAGTATGATATACAAAAGCATTAATCTTGTTCTTTAAAAAGCACTCTATAAGTGATTAGAACCAGATTTTAAAAACCCATAAGAGATCGGACCTGATAAAAAAAAGATGTCTTTAAATAAATGTAACTCACTTGGCAATATTATAATTGACAATTGAATTCAGCATAGACAAGAGACAATAAACTCGAATCTGAAATTTTGATAATAAAGCCACTACATATGATGATGGTGCTATCCAATCCGTGCACCCTGGAGAAGGGCTTCAATGGCAATCTCGAATAGACTCTGGACGACTGATCTACAATAAACAGAATGCTCCAAATGTTGAGGAATGCTTCTCAATGTGGTAGTTATATAGTGGCACCCACCATCAGAGAGAGCGAACAGCCAAGTGACAAAAGGGATGCAAAACACCAAAAGTGTGTTTTCGCATAAGGAGTCGGAAGGCCAAATGATGAAGAGGCCGTTGGGGGGCTTTGCCCCCCAAACCCCCGCCAGGGGGCTACCACCCCCCGGACCCCATGTTTCTCAGGGGGGCTCTCCCCCCCCCAAACCCCTCAGACTTCCTGCTATGCAATCCAACCATCTCATAACCATCATGGTCTCACAGTAGACCCCATACTAGCAATCGTGCTCAATTATGGCTTCTCCTCATAACGGGGGCCTTACAGATATGAGCTTACGGTTAACTAGTGACTACTAAACTGAGAGGTGAATGTTTAGTTATGTCTAACATGCAATTCCAAGAAGAATGTCAACAAAAATAATACCAATTATAGCACAAATTACTACCAAATGAAAATTAAACTTGGATATGAATTTTCTTTGATGATTAATAAAATATAAGCATTTTTAGAAATAGGGAAAACAAAAAATTGTAAGAAATGTGTGTGAGAAATTGTCAACTAGTTTGAGATTTATCATGTCTAGTTCAATTGGCAATTTACCTTTCAAATGTTGATAAGCTTGAGCAAGCTCACCCAAATAGGTCAAGGACCTGTTATAAATAGTGTACAAGCGTGGGAAGAGTTTATCTCTCTCTCTCTCTCTCTCTCTCTCTCTCTCTCTCTCTCTCTCTCTCTCTCTCTCTCTCTCTCTCTCTCTCTCTCTCTCTCTCTCTCTCTCTCTCTCTCTCTCTCTCTGTCTCTCTCATTCTTGCTTATGGAAGTGATCTCTTTGGGTTTCTATATTTATTTTTGCATTGTCTTGTTGATATCTTGAATTCTTGTGTGTAGAATGCTATTTTAAGTGGTGTATTGGATCCACAAGCGGGAAAGCTTCAACCAATAGTAAACCAAAGGCAAAGCAAATTCTAGCATATAGTGGAGGGAGAAAGTTGCAATTTTGGGAATTGAAAGAAAGTGGCATGTTTCTTGGAAACGGAAATGCACGGATCTTTCTCTGTACTCAGCAGATTTGAGCATTGTAAATTGCTACCCAGTGTTGTATGGGAAAGGCCAAGTGATTGCCAGAAGGGTAAGGTCAGCCATGGAGCAATCATAGAAACATTACTCCTTCTCAGAGGCTATGGAAATTTGCTCAACCAGGGTCTGCAGCTGGTAAATGGTGGATCTCTCACAGTAGGAGGTCATTTTTGGTTCCACAAGTGGCTGAAGATGGGCGTGTTCACAGGGCAAACTAGCCTACAAAAGGCTGTGGACAGCCATGGAGAGTTGAAGGAGAGGTTCACTCTCATGCTATGGAGAGAATATAAGGCTAGGGTTTGTAGAGCAAAAATCAATGTTCTCTCTCTATATGAAACAGATTTCGAATCTGTAAAAGGCCACAGAGGGGCGCCCTGGTGATGTTGAGAACCTGTATGGTCGTGGCTGGCCGTGGGGCCAGTAAGGAGCTTGATTGAGCTGAAGCCTGCAACTAAGAAGCCATAGCTATGAAAGCTCGTGAGAAAGAAGGAGGAGATGAGCGTAGGAGGGTCGCGCGCAGCAATGGAGAGGGGCACCATAGTGTTTAAAGAGTAGCTCGGAAAGCAATCTTGACCGTAAGATGGTGAGACACCATTAGATTTATGGTGAAAGGGCCCATGAAGATTTGAAGACAAGAAGGAAGCTATTCATATTGTCAACTAGCCATTGAGAGATTCTGAGCTTCATGTCAGAAATTTGCCTACAATCAGATAACCTAGCAGATTTGCGGTAAAAAGTGAGAAAAAACCACCTTTTCAAGTTGAGCTAAAATCATCGTTTCTCCACGAGATTTTGTGTTTGAACGCTCTACATACTCAGAATCAGTAGGGCGACCCTAGTCTGGGCCCCATATCGGGCTCAAATTAGTTGAAAATCGAGATTGATCAGGGCAGAAACATCATGGGAAGGCGCGGTCATGGACAGAAGAGGAACGATCGAGACAGGTCGCGCACGTGGAACATAAATGTTCATGTAGCATGTTGAAGGGTCCAGCTGCCCGTGGAGTGCCTATTGGTACACAAGATCAATCTAAATGTTAGATGGTGATCTAATCATACTAACGGTTAAGATACTATGAGGATCGGGTGGCCATGATAAAGGGCTTTTGAGTGAACGGCTAGAATTGTTTTGAAGGGACCCAAATTGTGTTGAAAGGGAGAATAGCTTTCAACTTCATTTAAAAATTTTACTTTGAAAGGGACCCAAGGATGTGAAATTCAAGAAGAGTGAAGTTTCTTCACCAAGAAGAAATTGTTCAAAAACTTGAAAGGGCCTAATTTTCTTGTTTTAAGTCCGGTTTGGGTCAAACGAGGCTACAGACTCCAAACGAAGGGCACCTAGACTGTACCTGGAAGTACGGTACTGCAAAATAGAGTGATTTCAGTGGAGAACACGCTCAGTGGACATCAAATCTCTTTTTCCCCTTTCAGGGAGCGGGTTGTCAAGAGTGTGAGATAAAAGGCATTTCATGTTTGGAAAGTGACTTGGCTTGCGAAATGCCACCTAAGCGACGGGACGCCCTGGTGTGAAAGTTTAGCATTTCATTAAAACAAGTTACTAATGTCGCCATTATACTCAAAACACCTTTTTTAGCCTACAGTTGCAATTATAGGCAGTTTTGGGACGACAAACATGGGAGAGTCCATTTTGAGTGAAAATAACATATTGGATAGGATTTCTAACTATGCGGTGTGGAAAGTCCAAATGAAAAACATAATGATAGATAAGGAACTGTGGGATGTCATCACAGATGATGAGAGAAGACCACCAAACGAAGCGGACATTAAAGCGTTCAATAGGAAGGCAAGGAGAACTTTCACCTTCATCAACTTGTCAGTGAAAGACCACATGATTACCTACAAAAGTGATGCCATTACACCTAGACAGGCATGGGATGTGCTAAAGGAGTAAATCAAGACGTCAAATTTGTCAAGGATTATGTTTCGGAAGTCAAAACTGAATAGTGCCCGAATGGAACAAGGAGAGCACATTCAGACTTATATGACCATAATCAAGACAATGAGGGATGAACTGCATTCTATTGGTGAGCGCATACGTGATGTTGAGCTGGTGCACAATGCATTGTGTGACATTGCAAAACCTTATTAGATGTTCATAAGTGAGATAGCATCAAGAGAAAGATTACCCCAACTTTTGACAAGCTCATAGGAATCTTGATGCAAGAAGAGCAACTACGAGAGATGGTGAAAGCTAGACGTGAAAATACTGATGATCAAGCACTTGCAACACGCCAAAGACAAGGCAAAGGCAAGGGTAAAAAGAAGTTTAAGCAGACTCGGGAGGATGAGAGATCATCTAGCAAGACCAAGAAGAAGGACAAATGGTTCCGTTGCGGCAAAAAGGGCCATTGGAAAAGTGAGTGTCGAAAATTCTTGGTGGAATCAAGCAAGGGGAAACCAAAGCAGGCAGATAACCTTGTCGACAAAGGTGAAGTTGAAGATTCTAGCATCTTTATATCAGCATTGTCATCCAATCAAGATGATCAAACTTGGTACATTGACTCGGGAGCCACAAGACACATGACATGTAATAAAGATTGGTTCAGTAGCTTGAAAGAGTTGGACAATGGAACGTCTGTTTCACAAGCAAATGGTGATGTGTGCAAGATCAAGGGGGTAGGCATCGTTTCCATCCAACTACATGATGGCAAAAGCAAGACGATCAAGGAGGTACTTTATGTACTAGGTTTGAAGAAAAATCTACTTTCCGTTGGTGTCATTACTGATCAAAAGTTGAAAGTAGAATTTGCCCATGATCGTTGCTTTGTGAAGGATGTGAACCAACAGTTCAAAGTCATTGTGGATGGTATACGGGAGCCCAACACTAAATTGTACATGTTGAATACTACAATAAGAGGCAACATGGACTTATCTCATCCATTCCATTGCGAACTGAACTGTGGCATAAAAGGCTTGGTCATTTGAACCTAGTAAGCCTTAGCTTGATGAGGAAATGGTGAAAGGATTGCCTATGATGGAAGACCACTTGAAGATGATGTGCAAAGCATGTGTGTATGGGAAGCAACATCGAGAGAAATTCAAGAAAGGTGGTGTTTCAAGGGCAAAGAACATCCTGGACTTGATCCACACATATCTATTCAAACAGGTAGGAAGATCAAAGTCCTAAGATCTTATAGTGGAGGTGAGTACAAGTCTACTGAATTCAATGATCTTTGTGATCAATGTGGGATCAAAAGACAATTTACGCAAGCTCATACTCCTGAACTCAATGGTGTAGTGCAAGAATCGTACGATTGTGGAGAGTGCCAGATCTATGCTTGTTGGGATGAAACTACCAAAATATTTTTGGTCAGAAGCATGCAGTACCACAGTCTATCTTCAAAATAGAAGTCCTACCATTGCCGTACCAAAGATAACACCTGAGGAGGTAGTCACGAAGAAGAAGCCAAAGGTGAACCACTTGCAAATCTTTGGATGTAAGGCCTTTGTACACATTTTCTAAGGAAGAGAGACGTAAGCTTGATGTAAAAGCTATAAAGTGTATCTTCTTAGGATATGATGATCGTGTAAAGGGCTATAGATGTTTTGATCCATTGTTCTTTGATGTACTTGGCAGACAATACAAGGCCTGACATTGCCTATGCAGTGTCCAGATTGAGCCAATTTAACATTAATCCAGGTACGACACACTGGAAAATTGCCAAGAGAATTCTGCAATACCTGTAGAGCACAAAGGACTATGGACTCTACTACTCTCGACATGTAGGACTTTGAATAGAGTCCTACAGTGATGCTAGTTGGGCATCAAGAAAAGATGATTCCAAAAGTGTCTCAGGAGGATGTACAATAGCAGCCAATGCAACTGTTATTTGGATCAGCAGAAAGCAGACCATAACTGCCCAACCATGGCCTAAAAATCGGTCTGATGTCAAAGCTCGCTAACTCAGGTGAATTGAGAACTCCCACCCCATATTCAAATTTTCAAGGGCTAGTTGGTCTAAGATAAGTTGGCTCCATATTGCATTCTAGATCATGACCTAGACTGCTAATGAGTTCCATCATGAAACTCCTCATTGTGTAGTATGCCGACGTGTTCAGCTTACTTACGATGCGAAAATCTATGACATCCCCAATGTTTTAGAATGGATTAGGTAGTTTATTACGCCCTCTAATTAGGAATGATCGTCTTCAAGACCCATCACTTTTTCGCTCCTCCAAGGTTGTGGGTTTGAGGTCCAATTATAATTCTTGTTCTCATAAAAATTTGACTAGTTCCTTTTTTCGATTTCATTTGATAGTTTTGTTCACATGAGCCCTTACAAGTGATAGTGGCAATTTTCCTTTTGGATACTTTTTGTGGACAATCAAAATTATGTATTACTTGATTTATATGAGGTGTATTACTATTCTAGGCCCTTACCACTTGATATACTTTTATGGACAATCAAAATTAGTGTGATCCTGTATTTGCCTACTTTAGATAAGGTGTATTTGCTTTAGATAAGGTGTCTTACTATCCTAGCCCCTTACCAATGCTAACGAATGTTGTGATTTTGAAGCTTTGTTACTTTCTCTCTCTCTCTCTCTTTCTTTTTCTTTTTCTTTTCCTTTTTTCCTTTTCATTTTCTTGTGCCCACATGAGGTTATTTTGAGCCAGTTCCTAGGTGTGCATCTAGAAACTTGGGTGCTGGGTGCCTTAGCCACCCAATTCTTGGATATGCAAAAAAACCAATTCCTCACTCTAGAGTCACATCGAGGAACTAGAGTGCCACAAAATGGCACACAAATTGGCCCCCAAACCCCATGTGGGCAAAAGCCAGTTTCCACATTCGTGGCGAGGAAGTGGCTTGTTCGTGTGGGCATTCTCTCTCTCTCTCTCTCTCTCTCTCTCTCTGTCTCTCGTTTGCTCGCTCGCTCAGAGGTAGCAGCGATGGTCATGTAGCATCAGCAGCAGGCTTCGGTATGCCCAATGTCACAAATGCAAATAAAACACACACACACCCCCCTGTTACAAACTAAGTAAAGCAAGCTGCGGAGGCACATTCATGGCACGCCTTTTTAAGGTAAAGATTGATAGTTACCTTCTACTCATTCATCATTTCATTCGTGTGTATGTACGCCTTGTTCTTACTTTTGTTCCTTTTCTCTTATCATGCGCAGCACTATTATTTCTTTCAACCTCTTGCATACGTGAAAGGTCTAGGTTTAAGTCTTATTATTATGCTTCTTGTTAATTTCAGATATTATTTGTAAGCTGCTTTTAGGATTAAGAGCTGATTTTCAAAGGCTGGAATTTTTTGCTCTATGCAACAACAGGATCCGAAGCAAATATCAGCATATAAGGATCGAAGGTTCTCAGGATCAGACAGGGATTTTCAAGAAAAGCTGCGGGAATCATCAACTGTTTATGTGGGCAATTTGTCTTTCTACACCACCGAAGAGCAGATGTATGAGGTGTTCTCCAGATGCGGTGACATCAAGAAGATAATAATGGGTCTGGACAAAAACAGTAAAACTCCTTGTGGCTTCGGTTTTGTACTGTAAGTCCTGCAAAGCTCAGGCTTTCTTCTGGTCTATTTCCATTCCTCAAACTCAGGGCCTTAGTTCGAAACCGTACGGAACACATTTCGTAAGGAATGCAAATTATTTTTCACGTTCTAACCACACCCTTTTTTTTTTTTTTGAAAAAAATAAAGAAATAACCTCTTTTCTATAATATACCTACAGAACGTGGGGCCCCTGAAAGCTTAAGGAACAGGTATCATTAGCACATGATATTATCATCTCAATCCAAACCTCTTAATATAATAATTTTGTAGTTTAGGTTTACGTTTGAAATCTTTTTTGAGGGTTTAGGGTTTACATTTGTGACCTTTTTCTTATGGAGAGCTCTTATTAAGGCAACCAATCATCACACTTTACTGACTCTTTAGAAACCTGATTAGAGACTTTAAATGTTAAATATTCTGCAACACCATTTATGTTTTTTTGTTGATTGCTTCATTCTGGTTGTACTTAAAGCAGATTTTACACGAGAGAGGATACAGAGGATGCTGTAAAGTATGTAAGTGGTACAATTCTGGATGATCGGCCTATTAGAGTGGACTTTGATTGGGGCTTTGAAAATGGACGCCAATGGGGTCGCGGAAGAAGTGGTGGACAGGTTAGTCATGTGAATTTTGATCTGATTAGTTGCATTTCCAAGCTCTGATATATTACCGATCATAGATACCCAAACTCAACTAGTGATTAATATTTAACTTAGTCAGTCTGCGACTCACTGACATATGCTCTAAGCATGTATTCAAGGACTTGCTTGACCCTCTCAGTTTGCCCCATCAGTCTGTGGGTGCTCACTACTACTTGTTCACAATTGTGTGCCTAACTTAGCAAACAGATTAGTCCATAAAGTTTCAGTGAACCCGGGATCCCTATCTGAGACAATGGACTTAGGAAGTCCATGTAATCTCACGACACGTTCAATGAACAATTCTTGACGAGCGAGGCTGTCATCGTCTTTCGAGCAGCAATAAAATCCATCGATATGCTCTCCCAACGGTCCTGGGGAATCTCTAGGATTTGTTGATGGCTTACATGCTCCGCCTTGTTCGAATGACAAGGCACGCAACGCTGTATGTACTCACTAACGTATCGTCGCATAGGTGGCTAGGAAAAGTGTACGTCAACTAAATTTTCTTAATATTTGGATGCTCTGAGTAGGGACTGTCATGTCACGTCTAGCACGTATATCTTTTCTCTTACATACCATCATCAATGATGTATGCCAAATAAGTGTGTGCCCAATCAGAGGTACCCATCTGAGTGGTACCATCTGAAACTAGGCCAAACTTGTTGTCAGTGCTCATTCGACTGTTGAGCATGCCCAAACATTCATAGATATCCCCTTCTTCATGATCTAGGTTATTACACATCCTTTTGTCCCATAGAACAATATACTTCCATGTCACATGAGCAAGCTTGAGTTGTGTATGGTGAACCATTTAATGCTACTACATTCCAACGGTCAGCTTCAATCCTTTTGCCTATTTTAATCTTGCTATTCTGCTTCTATATGATATTCATGGGCCATACTCGAGCTTGGACTATCTACATTTTATTGCATCTATTGCTTCATGGCTTCTACAAATAGCTTGACATCTATGCATAACATCTGGGCCATTTAGTCCAACTGTTATCTGGTGTTCCTGAGCTACCTGATAGGTATGATATCTATTTTGTATGCAAGTCCTTTGCCACCTCTATATTCATGAATGTACATTGTATGCTGGTACAATATCTATTCAAATAAGCATTGAGATTTGGTATGATATTTTTGGTCCAGGTACTAACAAATGTCACATCCTGCCATCATAATATCAGTCTCTCATGATACAAAGGATCTTTCCCAATCACTTTACCCTAAGTTTCTCTATTCTTCTAAATGACACACACTTGTCTCATTAGTGATGTTATTATCCTTTTTTGGGCTTAATACATATACGCCTCCATGCCCCCTTCATGTAGCTCCATTCTAGCAATCTTCACTACTACGAGGTATATTGTTAGTTATGGATGGCAACCTTATTCTCTCTGATTTTTTGTGGTTATAGCAAGCCATGGACATTGTACTACCACTTTAATTATCAAAATGCTATTTCTAGTTAATACAACAAGCCTGGAAGTACTTTGTTGTTCTAAGATCGTTACTGTTGCTTCCAGCTGGCATGCATGTGTGTACATCTGCACACGCACACACACACACATATATCACATAGTTATGCTCTAGAATGCAAGATTCTAGAAAGGATCCAAAATGCTCATTCCTACGTGCACTTCAGTTTTTTGGAACACTCCTAAAAGTCATGACTCATAATAAAGATGCATGTTATTTTTCCTAAAAATTATTGATGGAAATCCCTTTAGGGTGTATAGTACCTTTGTTGCAGCGGATCGTGATCCGCTGCAAAAACGTTCCGGATCGCAAATTTTTTTTTTTTTTTTGTGGAAAAAGTAGTAATGGCCAATATTTTTTTTTTTTGAGTTTAATACTAACTAATAAGTTTTGAATGGTGTTCTGATGCCAATGGTTTGCAGATCTACTGATTCCGTTTTCCGTTAGAAAATGATAGAAAGAGTTAGAAGGAGCCTTCCTTAGATTGGCAGGAACTGTATACTTCTTTTGGAATAGCTGAAACAGGGGGTTCGGGGGGCGGTAGCCCCCCAAGAAACCGGCCCCCCAATGGCGGGGTCCGGGGGTTGCCGGTAGACCCCGGCCCCGACGGTAAGGCCTCTTCATGATTTGGCCTTCCAACTCCCTGAGTGAAAACACACTTTTTGGTGTTTCGCACCCGAAACAGTCGGCAGACTACACAGTCCAAATTTCTGAAACCATATGAAAATGCAGCCAGTTTTCTTAAACCATCTATTGATGTCCAGATTTCTACTCAATGTAGCCCGCAGCCATCTGAAACCAAGCAACAGATTTGCATAACAATTGCTTTTTTGATATCCTTTCACATGATACCCATATTGGCAACTATACAAAAAAATAAAATAAAATTTGCGTTCCGGGAAACCCTAATGGGAAATCCTGGATCACGTTCCGGAACGCGGACTGCAACCTTGGTGTATACAATGATTGAGAATATGGTGTATATAGAGTAGGCAGATTCATGGACAAGCCTTGGACACACAGGCCCAGGCAGGCCAGCAGGTACTGGGAGAGGCGAAGGACAACCACGTTGCATTTCCTCTGCCTCTCCCCCTACCAATCTTATTGTCTATGTGCCCACTCTGTGCAAGGCATGTCTGTGTACCTGCCTCTATCTGTGCTGCATGCACGCTCATCAACCTCATAGACAATGTCATGAACTGTAATTGGGGAGACATTGCAGTGACCACTTCTGGAACCCTAACTTTAGAAACAATTTAGGTCTATAATCAATGATGATTTATCAACAGTAGCATGCTGCAGGCCTGCATAAGGCATCTGGAATCTGGATTCTGTGATTGAAAGAAGCTTGTTCACTATGCAAGTGAATGTTTTAAGAGGAAAAAGAATCAAGAGAAGGCTGGTAAGCAAAGTGTTTTTACCTCTGATGAGACTGAGGAGAGTTCATTCATGGTTTCTTCAAGCCTTGTTTCATCTAATGTAGCATTTGATCCTTGGTGGATAGACAGTGGAGCTCGTTCTCACATGACTAGTCATTAGGAGTTCTTTTCTTCCATGTCTACATTTGATGGTTCAAAGGAAGTCATTTTTACAGAAAATGATGGTGAATGCATCATTGAAGTTTTGGGTAATGTTCCTTTACTCATCGATGGATGCATCAAGTCAAGGCCTGAAGATGTGCTATATGTTCTTACTCTTGCAAAGAATTTGATAATCGTTGGTCAAATGGTTGAGAATGGACATGATGTTGAGTTCAAAGATAATGTTTGTACCATTGTTAAGGGATGTTTCCGTGTCAAAGAGGACAACCACCTCACGACTAGCCACTCGTCCACTCATCCTGATCAGCGCTTAATCATAAAAGTGATAACTTGTTTGAGCTTTAACAGAAAGAAAGCATATAGGTGCATTAGGAATTACTTTATGAAATAACCATTACCTTCCTATGAAGAGTCTCATACTCATCTTCGCTACCTAACACGTTGGACTGGTGGCTGGAGTGCCTTCATTCTCACGAGCCTGCAATGCATGTAGCTTCCCACGTTTACGCTGAGGGCACTCACGAAAGAGATGCTTACCAAGACAATAGTAGCATAACCCTTAGCCTTCTCCTTATCATAACTTTGAGAGAAGTGGATTACAACGACACCTTCAAAATTAGCATGTCAGACCCAGAGGCTCGAAAGATCTTATTGTATATGTTGGCATTGGCACACGACGCACCTCCACTTAACCCACGGCTGTGGGTTGATACGCCTCCACGATTGAGATGGGTCATTGCTGCCTCTCGCGCATTGCGAGTTGCTCCTCTTGAGCCTCGTATATTCGACCAGGACGATGGATCGGATGCCTCAGCAAGTGGGAGTGCTAGTACTAGTATTGCCCAACATGACAGGTCTGATATAACACCTTTGCCGCTTGCTGGTCCAGGCTTCCTGAAACCCTTACGCTGGTTACCAGGCGTGCTGGTCAACTCCGCTTGAACTTTTCCCTTTGACCTGGCTTCATAAATCTGGGCCTTTGCAATGGCATCTTCAAGGGTCTTGCAAGCCTCATTCAACATATGAGGACGCAAGTCTTCTCGTAGGCCAAAAGTCAACTTGTGGACCTACATCTACTCCAGAATGTCCTTGGGAATCATAAGGATTTCCTGGTAACCATCTACATACACTTGCACAGAAAGCAATCTTTAACAGTACCGGTGCCACACCTCATCAGTAGATGCACGTCACAGCTCAAAATAACTCTCCCACTTGCTAAATCACTGATCGACAAAGTTGGCAGTTGCTAGGCCTATTAATGGTAATGCTTAATCCTGCATCTCTGATACTTGTCAGTTGGGCTTTGTGCGGCACACCGGACCCCGTAATGCATTGTGACAGCATGAAATTGTGTGCATTATTGATTCTGCAAAACAAAACATGTAAATTATTAATCAAACTCTGTCATAATACTTTGTTAATACACCATTGTCATTATACCATGTTATTACATATCATCTCAGCCCTAGTGAATTTTGAATGTCCCTGAATCTGAAAACAAAATGCACATCTAGTGTAATCCACCTCCAATAGAGCGCTCCTCCAATCCCTTGAGCAAAATCTCTGATTTTTGGCATGTTCTCTCTCTAGAAGGGCCTTTTATCTCTCTAGAGAACGAGTTCTCCCTAAGTTCTGATACCACTTGTTACACTCCGTTACCGTAAGCTCATTAAAACACCAAAAGTTGTAGGGTAGAATGAATTTCCTCCCATCCTTAGGTAACCCTCATAGCTCCTACCTACCATTCCAGTTCCAGGGCATGTGGCAGTTACGCATGGCTGGCTAGGCCCCATGGATCCATAAGTGCCTAGTTGAATAGCACCCAATGGAGCCTTTTGGTTACCACCCTCTGCACCGTCAGGTAGTGGAACGACTGCCCACTCTAGCCAACTACTGACTAACCCTAGCCCCGGCCCGTATAACCACAGGTGAGATCTGCTATAGTAGATCGACGGTTATGCACCACTACACATACAGATTATGTCATGATTGTCACACACCTTGCACGATTGTTGGCGGGTGCCCTTCGATGAGATTGGTCACGTGGCCATAATCCTGGTCACGTGACCCTGAGCTTACCGGTCCAGGCGGGATTGTGGTCGCACTGTCCTAACAGTGGGTAATAGAAAATTGTGCAAGAATGTTAGTAATCATCTCCTTAATTTGTCTAACAATGGTGGGTGAGGATTCAACCGAGGCTTACATGTTAAGATTGTTGGTGGTTGTATTGTAGATATGGGTTATGTAAATGTGTTGTCATACTTAATGGTATGGGATTCATATACATGTGAACTTTCATAAAAAAATGTAAAATTCTACATGTTATGCATTGCGTTTTGAAATGCTTGTTTTAGAATCAAAGAGCTAGATTTCCAAAACAGATTCATACTTTTAGCAAAATGTTAATTGGGATCAATTCCAAGACCTTTAAATTGCCATTCTTTGTGACTATGCTCGAGCATCCATCTCTTTTAAGATAAGCTAGCGAATGACGACATTGCCAACATAATTAGAAATATCTAGAATCTATGGTCGAAATTTTTATGATTAATCTGTTTCTTTATGAACATAGTTCACAGAGTAGGACCATAGTTGTAAGAGGGAACCAGGCATAAGAATACCAATTATACCATGTATCTAAACAATGTAGAAGATATACAAAATAAGCCCTAATGCAATCCAATATTAGGATGTTCGTGTTGAGCCCCTTCCCCAAAACAAGCCTGGAAAAATGTCAACACTCTTTTTCTAGCAACCCACCCTACAATACATCTTAGCAATAGGATTGAAAGAAAATGATGCATTGTAGCCTTCAAACGAAGCAAACAAAAAAATCATGGAAAAGGAGCTTAAACAAATTTTGAGGTGATTTTTCTGCACACACTATCTATTTCACAATCACCTTCGCTATTTTTATAGCAATTGCATGGACATCAATGGCTTTCCTCTAGTTACTCGTATCACTCTACCCTCATGGTTTTGCGCAGTCCTAATGGGCCTAAAGTTTGGTTAAAGCCTTGTTTATTTCAAAAAATCAAATAACAAATTTTTGGGTTTTTGCAACACTGAGGCTTTAGAATGATGTTCCGATGCAACTTAGGATGCTGATTTGGAATGGTACTAGATTTTAATGTTACACAAGACGCAGTTTGCAAAGTTTGCATGTTCACCAAATGCTGGAAATTTCCTTAAGAATGAATCCAGGATAGAAGTGACAAGCTGTGTGGAAGGTGCTGTAGAAAATCAAATATGTAACATTTCTTTCATAAATAAGTCTATCTTTAACACCTCTTGAAGCCATATGAGGATTGATTCATTTTTGAAATGTTTATAAAGCATAGCACCAAAGAGATATGGTTTTTGTACATTTATGACGTAGTCTCCTAGTTCTATATAGGGAAGTTAGCAATCATGCTTTTCTAAATAGATTGGGAACACAATACTAAACATGATTTTTTTGTATGGTGCACTTACAGGTGCGTGATGAATATCGTACTGATTATGATCCTGATATCCTTTCCATGAACTATTTCACTATATGTTTGTACTATGTAGTACTTTGTACTCAGTTGATGCCCCTCTTCTTTTCATCATTCATTTAGTTATCATAATTTTTTTAGTCAGTGATGGTTCTCATGCATTGTTGTATTCATAGATACATGTTCTGTGTGTGTGTAGTGTAAAAGCTCAAAAAATTTTATTTTAATTTTTGTCTGTTGCAAAAAATTCCTCCCCTTCAATTTTTTTTGAAATCATATTTTTGGAAGTCAACTTATTTTGGGGTCTTGGGGTTCTTTGGGAGCCAATGCCATTGTTCAACCACTTATATATCCATTTCCAAGTAAGAGCATCAATAGGGAACTCAATTGTACGTGACAAACTTCTTTTTCCACCATATTGCAATTTATTCATCACTTGGATGAACCTACATAATTTTTTTTTGTACATTTGATTGATATTCCCCGATCACCATATGAGGTACTTCAACAATCTTTTAAGGTGGCCAAATAGTTCTAAAAAATCTATTTAAGGCAGCCCAATGTCATTCCCTAGTTTTCACTAATTTAAAAATATTTACAATTTTTCAAAAACAAAAGATGGGTTCTGATTATTTTTTCAGGTCACATTTAAGAAATGGAACACATTCAAAATGTTGTTTAACGCATTTTGTTATAGCATTCAAGGTTTTTTGTCAATGGGCACTTCTTAGTTCGGGTGAATTTTGAAGATTGTACTTTTTATAAGATTATGAATTTGTTGTTTCACTTTGCGGTTTTGACCTGGATTTGCTTAACTATAGTTTGATCATGTAGACATGAGGGTCCGGGCCGGAATTTTTTTAAGTCTAATTTTTTTTTTTAAATTTAAAAAAAAAAAAAAGTTGACGCGTCCGGATGCAGACGCACCCCTGGCGCATCCCGCGTCTGGACGCGCGTTCGCGTCCGCCATCCGCTTCCTTAGGTTTGATGTTAAGTCGTAATAAGAAATGAATTATCTCAAACTTTAGCTATTTTTTGTCCATTAGTTGGTTTGGGAACTAGTGGTCTGTCATGACCAATGTCCTTGTTGTGGTTATGAATCCTTTATTTTATTGAGGGTTGTCATGCCACTGCTTCTTCTTGGTTGCAATACAGGTAGGTCCAACAGAGTTTTTTTGCTAGGAGCCTTTGGGCAACTTCTCGTGTTACCCTCGGGCCTCAATAGACATGATAGTTTACTGGTGTTGAAGCTTTGCTTCCTTTAGGTGCAAGTGAATAAAAAATATTGTATACGTATAGCTGGCAATATGGGATTGGGGAATCTAATATACTATACACGTTTGAAACACGCAATCATATTTGCAAGTTTGTAAAGATGCCAAAAAATTTGCACTCCAAAACACCTAACTAAGTTCACTCGAATTTGCACCTACGTTTCCACATGAATGAAAGTTTTTCTCTAGGGATCCAATAATTTTCTTCGCATATAGTCTTTACCTTTGTGATCTCATTGTAATTAGAAAGTCTTGGAACCTTAATTCCATCGAAAGTAGAGGAGGATACGGGAAGCTTGTACAAAAGGAATTGGAATCTAGAAGGCTTGTGGAGTACACCGATTCTTCTGTACTCGGAGCGATTTCTTCTTACCCTACCAGTTTTCAGACTCCACGCTGTAAGATTCTTGTCAAACTGGTAAAGTTTAAATGTTGGTGAGGCTAAACAATAATTTTTTTCCTTTTTGTACGACCTTTTTAGATGCAATTGTTCTTTCACCATTTTGGCTGACAAGAGCTTTATTATATCCATGGGAAAGCTGGTAGCAAATGCTACTCACAAACCTTTGCTGCTATGACTTTGCAGATTCTGCTGCTCAAGGTAGTCATGGTGGAAGCCACCGGGGGAGCAGAGGTGGGTTGGTTGTTATATTTTCTATTTTTCCAAAAGGGTATCAATATCTATATGAAAACATTTGAAGGCCCAAGGTACAGAGAGCGTTCAAGTATTACTGTTGTGGGTTGGCTTCCAGATGGTGGCCGTAAAAGACACAGGGAACAGGAGACAATATCAGCAGATGCTGTAATGAGATCAGCAGATCGTGAACCAAGACCGGTTTGCCATTTACTATAAGGCTGATTCAATATTTGTTTGACACTCGAATCTTGTTTCAGGATAAACACGTTTTAGTAGATTATACTAGTTTTACACTTTTGAGCTTTGCTTGGTTTTGAGAATTCATGAAGCCAGATGTTTGATTTGTTTATGCAGGAGAAAAATCCTCGTTTCAGGGAAAAAGGGGACTCAGATGAAGAGGAAGCTGGAAAACCATGACATTGGAGTGTAAGGATCTCTGTTTCATGGTTGCTTGCCAATCTTGAGTTGCAATTTAAGGGCTTTATATGAGTCAAGGAGGCTTACCTACAGACATTCATTCAATGCTTCTTTGTTACTCTAGTTTTTCTTCGACTACTAGGCAGACAGTTCAAATGTTTCAAGAGTACTAAAATTATAATGTAGTAATGAGCGTGAAAGCCTCTTACTAGAAATCTGATGTATACTCCTCTTGAAAGTTAAAAATGGTCTACTTTTTGGAATATGTTGGTACACTGAAAATATTAGGAGTGCAATTATGTTATATCTACCATTTGTATGGACTGTAAAAACTTATGAGCAAACTCACAAACTCAAAAATCTCATCTTAGTTCAAGGAAAAGACAAGCTCATTTTTTATCAAACTATGTATTGATACATATGTGGACCGTATACTTAACTGGTTATTGTTTCTCAACAAAAAAGAAGAGATTGCAATCAAGAGGGTGGTATAAAGCACATGAACAAGAAGAGCCCTTGCATGAATTGTGAGCATTTTATATTTTATTGAGAATCATGGAAATATCAATTTCATGCAAGCATTGCAAAACAATCTGTATCAAGTAAGGACTTAATGTCCTAGTTGGTCAACCTGTTATGATTATGGAGCAGTCAAAGGATCGACTACACAAGAATAATGAAAGACCATTTATTCGAAAGCACTTTTGGAATCTCGTATGTTTTGTGTTTGAACTAGCAAAAGAGAAAAGAGATGGGAGTGAGGATGAGGTGAGGGTGAGATTTGAGTGAGGGTTTATGACATTTTACTTGTTAGATGGTAATACTATTGTTATTATCAAATGTTAGTAATATTTCTTTGTGATCATATGCTATTGGTATAGATTCTAGCATCTTTTCTCTTTGTCAAACAATAGAGAGATCATTGAAGGAAGATGGATCAACAAGAAGATAAATCAGAGACAAGCATTGACTTTAGAGTTAAATCAAAACACATTAATTTGATATTTACTTGATGATTTCAAGTGTTATAACCTTGGGTCCTATACGTGACATGCCATTGTAGACATCCAATTACTCGTCCAGGATGGTTAAATTGTACCCATGCATTATTTAGATCCCTATTGCTTAATCAGGTCATCTAATTTACCAAATTGACTCTTGAATTAATTAAGCTCCTATGTTGACATTTTGAACACATGATCATTCTTCAAAGGATCCTTGTTTAGGAAACCTGCTATTATGAATGAAATCAAGACCATGCCCTAGAGACCCATCCTACAAAGTTTGACACAGACAATTGAAGAATATTCATTACAAATTGGTGGACTCATATGTCAGTACTTACAACTTTAACTACAATGTCCTTGTGATTTTTAGAAGAGAGATATACACTCACAACAAATTAGAAATATGTGAGGATGGAATGCTAATGTATGGATCTTAACATTTGTAGAGTTGTGTGGTTGTTCAACAAAATTTAGATTTTAGATTATCCACACATGCAAACTAGATTTATACAAATTTGGTACAATGGGTGAATACTTTTCCATATATGGGGGGGGGGGGGGGGGGGGGGGGTGTTTAGCAAAATAATAATGCATATATCAATTGATTTGTTTATATCAACGGTTTTTAAGCATATTATGTTTTCAAGGTGTAATGTACTTTGTTTAAAATATTCTAATATATTTTCTACCCTTGTGGAAGAAGGAACATAATTTGGTTTCAAGAAGAAGGTTTGCAAGCTCGAGAATATGATTGATAGGATAAACCACATGAATATTGATTTTAAATCGTCATTGGCCCTCGATGATGCTCTTGTTGATCGGATGATCACTTGCATGGTATAAGTAGTTCATCAATACCTAGTGATTCAATGTCTCTAAATCTCCAGGATGTTTGTACCACCCACAACCACACCTTTTGTAGATATTGCGCATAAATCTTTCACAATACTACATGTGGATTGCACAAACTCGACCACCCCTTTTAAAAAAGCGAACACGTCTTGGACGTATCATGACTAGTTCAACAAGTTACTACATATTGTTAATTTGTCAAAGAACACAAGTTATTTGTCTGACCTTTCTCTTTCACCTATCTTGCAACCATTAGTAACAAGGTTGCATAGAATTACATATTTATGTTGACCACTTCAATCACAATACCATTTGGAACACCATATACGTATTGGGGTCGAATGTATTTGATCATGCCTAGTCAACACTTTCTGAAGCTGGTTTGGGCCTTTTTGCTTTGAGTAGCATTGAGGTTCTCAATACACTTGGGAGGTGATTGGCCTGCTTTGTAATCACCAATGGAAGATGCAAGCATATGGCTTGAATCATTCAAATGTTTATTCTTTAGAGCAGCGACACATGCATCAATTATACATACATTGATAGACATTTAGATGTTCATGGAAACATTGTTGCATATATGAGTAGTTCCATTGGCCACCCTTTATTGACGAATTGTGAGTTTGAGGAATGCTCCAATGGAAAAACAAAAAGTCACTATGAATGTAAAGGGCACTTAAGTAATGGTTTGTGCCACTAGATCTATCAAATATGAAGAAGAATCGTTCATTAAGTATAGTCTCAACCGTCTTTTGCCTAGATGTTCACAAAAGACAATAATCAAATGGAAATATTTAGAATTTGTTGATATGCAAATATGTATCATTATTCTTGACTACATTTGGTTTGTATCATTAGATCTATCAAATGTAAGAAAGAAGTATCCGTAAAGTATGGTCTCAACTATCACTTGTCTAGATGTTTGCAAAAGATATTAAGTCAAAGCGAAAATATGAAATTTAAGCATGCAATTTTTTGAGTTTATTGAATGTTAACAAGTTGGAAAGAAGAAAGTTCTACTAGCTATATCGGTATTTTGTTAGATTTATTGTGGCTAGCATGATATTCACTTTAGCATCATGTTTATTATTGTAATTTTAGTGATAGACGTTTACAAAAGATAATAAGTCAAAGCGTATGTATATATAATACAAGCATGTTATTCTTTGACTTCATTGTTAATAAACGAAAAAAATGGAATATTTCAATAGGAATGTAAAGGGCACTTGTGTAATGGTTTGGCCACTACATCTATCGAGTATGGAGAGGAAATATTTATCAAGCATAGTTAAAACTATCCTTTGTTGTTTTGGTGTACACGATTCTTCATCCTCATTTTTTGTTGGAGACAATAATTCTTGTAATGTCCAATGTAGACGACAGATGTCATACAACGGTCTTCATATAGAGCAACTACCTCATCGCAACATCAAGGCTTGAGAGAGATGATGTGAGCACATCAATAAAGATACAAACACATCTAAATGTATCTCATTTATCTTCTCACAAACATGTTCGGATGATGAAAATGAGCTTCCAAAGTTTGGACAATTTGAAGCAATGAGAGACAAGTTTCATGATGTGTATGAGAAGACAATGAACAAGATGAGGAGGCATTTTTTTTCTATAGGAAAAGAATTTGTGAGAAAAATCAAAGACACCAAATTTGTACACCGTTTGGCAAATTCTCTACTTCTATTGAACTTGAGCCAAATATAGATGGAGTGACCAAAGCCTCACAACAATATTTGAATAATTTTTTTGTCCTCCACTTGTCATATTTATTTTGGAACAAACTTTACAATTTGGACATCTAATAATAATTTCCTAATATGAATTTTTTTGCCATATACAGACTATTTAAAACAAAATTCTCCTAGAAGGGAATGCTATGCTTGAGACAAGATAAGAGGCACAAAATATGTTGACTAACATTGGGATGGACTATAAGCATATTATGCATGCCCAAAGAATTGTCTTTTATATCGAGGCAGGTACCAATCACTCTAGGGATGTCCCATTTGTGATACTCCATGATATAGCAATGAGTTGCAAGGGGCCACCATTCCATGCAAAGTTTTGCGACAATTTTCTAGTAATTCCACGGTTGCAATGCTTATTGTTGTAAATCTCTGGCATAACTTATGGATTGGTATGCACATTGCACCTTTATAGATGGGATGATGAGGGGTACCTTTCGCCACTTGTATGGAAACACATCAGCAAAGAGTATTCAATCAGAATAAAGAAATGTGAGATTTGAACTTGCAATAGATTGTGCGAACTCTTTTGGTGTACGAACAACTACGTGGTCCATTTGGCCTATTTGCTTGGTAAATTGTAATGTTCCACTTTTGATCGAATACAAAAAAGAGACACATTATGGTTTGCTATATGTAAAATGAAAATCCAATATGTTCAGGCTCAAATTTTATTTTGGAAATTGTTGAATTGTGTTATGCCATTGGGATATAGCAATTACGTTCAAAGGTTTCATGGTTAATGAGGCTCAAGCCAATTGGTTGGTGATATGTATTGTTTATGGAGGAGATTTAAATACTCCGTTACTTGGGAAAGGACGTTCCTTCTTATTTCAATTCATGGATAATGTAAGAAAAAACATAGAGAAATAGATCAAGTTTGATTCTAAGGAAGAATATATCGCATTGTGTGTGCAAAGGAGACATGCACTATGCAAATATGATCCAGATGATGTCTTCAACAACATAAGAGCCTCGTGGAAGATAGGACATGCTTATGAAAGTAGCTATAAAGAGTTGGAGAGCTAGATAACCTGGTGGAAAATAGAATGCACCAATGGGGCTAATTTGTTTGTGAGGTACGTATTTTAACATACTTGTGAATATAGCTTGTGTGGTTGCTCAATCCTAGCTAATCAAATATGTTGTTGCAGATGATAGACAATGTGGACAAAGCATTCACGTCCACAACCAATTCCATAAATATGGCAAAATACAGCTTCATTGAGGCCAATTTTATGTACATATTGTCATTCCAACACATGTGGAGCCTATTCCCATGTGTGAAGCAATGGCATAGTTTAGTTTGTACATAATCCCAAGAGCCAATCAGGCAAATAACATAGTTTTTCAAGCTAGAAGCAAATTTCCTAGATTCTAGCTTTTTTCAAGAGGTGCAATTGAATGGATGGCCATAGATTTGTATGAGACTTTAGGAGGAGCCAAGGGATAAATGAATTTATTGTTCCACATGTGTGAAACAAGTTAGGTCAGTCCAAGCCTCAAGATTTTTGTATATACTCCAATTTAGAGCTCATTTTGTAAGAACAATTTGAAGAGATCTTGAGGATTTTGCATCAAGCTTGTCTATCTCTCTATTTGCATGCATTTTGGTGGATGAAATTCTTTGATTAGTCTTATTACTTTTCTCTTTGGTCTCTCCATACATCAGACTAAGGTTCACATGTGTGAATCCTATTTGATCATTTACACTTTGTTTTGATGCCTCTTGCTTACATATAGATATGATCAATTCTAGCATGCATTTTGGAGATAGTATTGTTAATAGGAATGCAACCAATCACTATTGTGAATTGAATGAATCCATTTATGGTTCTAATTGTACCTCTCTTTTACATGGTATCAGAGCCATGTACAAGAGGATGAGTGTTTAATCAAGATTTGAGTCTTTTGAGCTAGTTTTGGAAGGGCGAGCTTCTAACAATTGGTAGTATTGGAAATTTGAGATCAATCATTGGTTTTGAGCTTGAGGCATCTTCCTTACACATGTGGAAGTGTGCAGGACCAAAGAGGAGACCATTTCTTTGAGTTAATCTCAAATTAGTATGTTTGTAAAATTTGAAGAGATTTTTTGCAGTAGGTGTAGAAAATCTATAAGGATCAAATCTTTGGGTATATTTGAGATTGGATCATAGAGGAGGATAGATCTTGTGTTGCTTGTAGGGGTCCAAAATTGCTCATTTTGCGTGTAGAATTGACATGTGATTGATTGGAACACGTTGAAAGGAGAAGATCAGGTCACTTCAACATGGGAGATTCCCCAAAAAGTACCTAGTGATGTAGAGTTTATGACTTAGATGCAGGCAACGCTAGAGTTGCCACGATTAAGTTTGTCCCAGGCTCAAGATGAGCGGACGATTAGGTTCGTACAAAGCGTACTTATAGGGAATGTAATAAAGGTGATACGGTTTTCTTGCTAAGTCTAAGGTGATGAGAACTGGCAAGTGTTGAGGACCATGGCTGATTATCAAGAAGGTCAGCAAGGTGGCTTATAAGCGACAACTGCCCGAGGGATGCAAGGTGCATCTAGTATTCCATGTAAGTCATTTGAAGAAATGCTCCCATGATGGTCATAACTTGGTAAGTGGCGTGGTTGCACTCCAGGAAAGAGACAAGGTGCAATGTTTCATGGACCTTTTCAAAAAGCCTTTTTGAAAAAGGTTCGAAACGGGAAAGAAGTGGCGAATCAGTTTTAGGGTTTTTTTAGGAAATTTTTTTCAAGCCTTCTATTATAGCAAAAACAAGTGCTTTTTAGTCTTTAAACTGCAATGTACACTATAATCAATTAACAATCAATCCTGAATCAAACTCCCAAGTCCCACCTATTGTCATGATTCATATCAAAACATACGTCTTATTCTAGTTCAAAATGAATCTTTCTGTCATTGGTTAAGGTTGCCTTTTGAAGTTCATGAAGGCTTGAAAGGATCATTATATATCAATTCACTAATCTGAATTGGTAATACAATAACTACTATGCTAGTGTGTAAGTCATCCTACAAAGGAACTACAATGTTCTTCTCCCCTTGTAAAGTGCAATGGGAGTAATTCATAGTAGGAAGACCAAAAATGTAGAAAGATTGAACAAAAGTTTCAAAGGTTGACAAGAAAGATAAACTGGGCTTCTAAGAATCAGGTTAATGAATTTTAACCTGCATCAAAGATGCCCTATTGTAGGAATATGATAGGGTGGCGAATGACCAAAATCGATGACAATTATATTCAAAAATAATATGGGGTGTAACACAAACCAAAAGTAGCTTCGAGGGACCTGTAAAACATGCTATGCTACCAAAAAGCTTCCAAGTGTCCATCATGATGTTACAAAAACCAATAGACTGAATATAATACCATAGTTGGCATTCCATTTCAAAGACACATTCCAAATCATTCAGAAAAAATATTCAGACCCCTTTTTTACATCAGTGAAATAAAAAATACAAGTTCCATCTTTTTTTGGCATGTATAGAACAACATATACTAAACCAAGAGCAATGATAAGCTTATCTCAATCAACTGTTCTACTTGGAAGGTGAGGATGGATTTCTTATTGGAGATGAATGAGTTGATGGAGATTGTTGCAGGTGTGGAAGAGAGGCCTAAAGCACCTCAAGATCAAGTGAGTATGACAAGAGAGCTTAAAAAGCTCTACACATGATAAAGATGAATGTTACCAATGAGCTACTCAAGGAGATTGGTAAGTGCACATCATTTTTGGAGGCTTGGGATTCATTGAAGAAGCTTTATGAATCCAAGTCTACATCTAGAGTGTTGACTTTAAGAAGACAAATCTTTTCTTGTATGCAAAAGAAGGAAGAGAGTACTCATGTTTTTTTTTGAGGGTTAAAGCATTTATTGATGAGCTAGCATGTATTGATGAGAGCATTAATGAAGGAGAACTTGTTTAAGTTATTCTTAATGGTTTGTTGGATGATCATGCTAACCTTGCTCAAAGCTTTGCTATTCAAAAGACTTTACCAAGCATTGTGGATTTGCAAGAGATTTTGGTGAATGAGGACTTTAGGCTTCAATCAAGAGGAGGTGGATCTACATCAACATCTCAATATGAAGAGGAGGTTATGTTCATCAAAGGAAAGTTCAAGGGCAAAGGCAAAGGCAAGTGGTCAAAGGGTCAATATCAAGGTAAGCCTTCCTCTTTTGTTAGTAAGAAGAAAGATAGGTCAAAGTTAAAATGCTTCTATTGTGGAATCCAAGGGCATTTTGCTAATGAATGTTTGAAGAAGAAAAGAGATGAAGGTAGCAAGCAAATCAACTTTACTACTAATGATGAGGATCTAGGTGGTTGTGATTCTCTTTTGATTTGTTCTTCAAGTCCAATATCAAGTGAAGGTGACAAAGATTCGTGGTGGATTGATAGTGGAGCTTGTTCACACATTACTAGTCACAAGGAGTTCTTTACTTCTTTATACACTTATGATGGAGCCAAGAAAGTGATACACATGGCCAATGGTGGTAAGTGTGATTGAAGGTGTTGGTCAATTCCTATTTGCCTTTCAATAATAGGAAAGCAAAACTTGATGGCGTTCCTTACATTCCTTCACTTTCAAGGAATTTGTTAAGTGTTGGTCAAATGATAGAGAAAGGATACATGGTAAAGTTTGGTGGTGATGCTTGTTTCATTACAAAGGAAGAAATCTTGGTTGCTAGGGGCAATAGACAAGGTAGACTTATCAAGCTTGATGCTTTTGTTTTGGCTAACAAAAAGGATGGAATGGAAAAGAAGATTGGTCTCAACTTTCCAAAGTTACCTTTTAGCATCAATAAGATTGGTGGATATTATACAAAGTCTAACAAGCTTCCTTATGCTAGATCTAGGTCAAGATCTAATATGCTTCTTGGAGATGTTCATCTAACTTGGCTAGTTATGACGATAATTATGGTTCTTCATGGCAAGTGCAAGCATGCAGAAGGTAAGAAAAGGGCTAACTTCATCAATGGAGGTGGTGAAAGTTATTCCTTGGAAAATTTTGTTGCTAATGATTTCTTTGATCATATGGAAAAAGATGTTGCTAGGTACATTCATGGAGGAGGTGGTTCTTCTACATTTTTTTGTGATGAGTCCAAGAAAGTCATTTTTGCAGCAAGTGGTGTCACATGTCTTCATAATGAAAGTAGATCAAATGGTTCTATCATGACACTTGGTGAGGGAGATAATCACAAGTCAAGAAGAAGAGAAGTGCTACATCCGAAAGAATTCCTAACGTGGATAGCCGGTCACTCCGGTGTATATGGTTTATTGATTATGCCTCGTCATTCCGGACTTGGTTGGTAAAGTAATTAATAATCATATGAGGACCCAGACCTATAATTGGACATAGGAGCACTTGCATGGTGTATGACTGCTATAATGCAAGAATAGGAGATCAATAGCTTAATAGGTTGCATGGGGATCCTAAGGGGAATATTCTATCCTCTTGGAGAGAATACTTACCATGGAAACTCGCTCATCTTCCTATTGGACTTTTTGACTCTTGAGCCATAGGTTTGAAATCAAAGATTTTTGACGGTTTTTTTTTTTTTCTTTTGGTGAATTTTCACCTAGAATTTTTTGCTTGGAATTTATCATTGCTATTGATCTAGTACATTTTTCAGATTTTACTTGCAATTTTTATTGATTGGATCTAATGATTGCATGTAGGTTGAAAAGTCAAAAGGATGCTTAGATAGTGATTTTGGACCAAAATTGGGGTTTTTGGGCTAGAAATGGGCTATAGAATCCGTAATTCACTAAAATCAGGACTTGTAATGCTTGCATGTAATGGATTTACAAGTATTTGGGTCTGATTGCACTTAATTGTGGATTTGATCCACAAATTTTGGTCAAAAGTGGTCAAAAAACATGGTTTTTTGATGGTTTTTGGACTAATTTTGGAGATTTTTATAAAATTCATGGCCAATATTTTTCATGAACGTTTCTAAAGGTGTAATGAAGCTTTCCTAAGGCTTTCATGAAGTTTGGGTAGGATTGGACACCATTAAGGGTCTCAAAATGTCAAAAAATAGTGTATTTTTGAGGAGCATGAATACCTATCAAATGGTGGTCTGAACCTGTTGGATCCTGATAAAAGCTTAAAGATATGATGGTTTGCCTCTGATTTGAGCCATCATGCATCCAATTTGGATGGGTGAGCATTAGACACCATCATGTTGAAGTTTTGCTTGTTGAAGGAGTCCAAAAATGCATTTTTTGCATGATCTGAGCCTATGATTGCTTGCTGGACCTGATAGAAGCCTCTATGCCTCTCTAATGAACTTTAGAAGAGTGCTTGTAACCTCTGATCAGATGCATATTGGGCTGGAGATGGTTTTATGAAGATTTCACCTTGTAGAGGTGTGCCCTCTTACCTGATTTTGGATTTGTTACAGATCACACATGTGAAGCCTAGGTGGTAGGGCAATGTGGAAAGTGCCTTGTAGACCCACTCTCCCTTCGTACTGTGCTTTACAGCGACCAATTTGGTGTTCTGTAGAGAGAGTTATGGCTGTCGAAAGTTTGACAATTTTTGAATTAAAATTTGCAAAATTTTCGAAATGTTTTGATGCATGCATGCATGTAACTCAGTGTAGTGCTCTTCCGTTGATGGAAATGTAGGGATAGAATTGTATGCATGTTTGGATGCATGGTATATGGGTGTTCAATAGATTAATCAGAGAAAATTTTATGCATGAAGCTATTTTTAGTAATTCTTGTTCAAACAGCTGATTTTCCAGTTTCTAGACAACTTACGTAGAAATTTGATTTTTTTTTAAGAAATCACTGCATGTCATGTCTGATGCATGCTGGATGCTTCGGAATCCTTAAGAAATGTGATGGTAACTGTGAAACTGCAAAGTCGATGCTTTAGATCGATTTTCACAGTCTAGGTCCATATCAAATGGAATTTGAAGCCTGAACCATTTTTGAAAGGGAGGAAAAGTGATGAAGCCTGAAGGGATATATGAAATTATACTTCCATATATGAATTGTGAATATGGCTCAGAATCAAATGATGTTTTCAATTGATTAAGCAGAATTTAGACTTATTGAACCCAAATGTTTATCTCTATTTGATAGTTGATTATTGAGATGTAAGATTATATCACTTAGGATAAGATATTTTATGATTCTGAGGAAAAAGTCCGGTTTGTAATAGTATTGGATACTTATTACTGACTTTTTCAAATCTTTGATATCTTATATGTTGTCTCCTGAGAATTTTTTTAATTGAAATTATGGAATTTCTTTTAAAAGGGGGAGAAGAAAAGATAGGAATAAGACTTTCGATGAATCAGCCAGTTGCATAGATTTTTCCAGTAGGTGGAACTATCCAGTTGAAATAGAGAAACTCTCTAAGTGATTATTTTGAATAATATGGAACTAGAGTTGCTTATGTACATCCTAATCTTGTGGATCTGCTATGTGTTTCCTATCTACTGAGTTTATATCGTATACTTGAACTAGTCAGTGTGCATAGACATGTGAACAAGTAATGTGCGAAACAATTACTTGTAGGTTAATGTCTCTTTCCGTCGAAAGAATAATTCATTGACTTGGTGATGGTTTAGAAGAGGATCCAAATGTGGTGTTATACTAGCATGGACCTGCCATAAAAGGATGTAAACTCATGGGAAGAGATATTCTCTCTCTCTCTCTCTCTCTCTCTCTCTCTCTCTCTCTCTCTCTCTCTCTCTCTCTCTCTCTCTCTCTCTCTCTCTCTCTCTCTCTCTCTCTCTCTCTCTCTCTCTCTCTCTCTCCTCAATTCACTACATATAATCAACTATTGTTGTAGTATATTGAATAGATTACAATGATCTACTATATACAATTTTACATTTGTGCAGATGAGTGTACAAAGAGAAGGCGTGGAGCCATTGTGTCATTTGTGGGAGATCGTTGTGGCTGATGTCATTGTCAACTTAATTGCACAGTACAAGAAGTGAGCGTGAGGAGGCTTCGACTATTCGGATGTCGAGTAAGTTGCTGATGTGGCCAATCAAGTCGGGATAGTTGATGAGCCGATATGTCGGACACTTCGGGTGAGCCGATATGTCAGACGTGTCGGACTCCCCAATATGTCGTTTAGGATGGGCTTCTCGGTAAGTCGGCCAAGACCGATAAGTCGAGAGTTAA
Organism: Diphasiastrum complanatum; assembly: GCA_029204225.1. NCBI lineage: Eukaryota > Viridiplantae > Streptophyta > Lycopodiopsida > Lycopodiales > Lycopodiaceae > Diphasiastrum > Diphasiastrum complanatum. The sequence continues at coordinate 23,709,083 of CM055095.1, forward strand.
CCTCTTGCTTGTTTTTAGTAATAGATTTTGTGCGACAATGCATGTAATGTTGCAACGATATGAATGGAACTAGATTAACATGGGATTTAGAGGACTCGAGGAGATAAATCCAACAAGAAGATCAATCACATTGTTTGAGATGTCCTCACACGTGTGAAAAGTACACAAATGCCGCTCTCATTTTGAGATAGTCTTGCCTTCGATCTTTAGAAAGCCATTTGAACTTGCCATTTATGGCAAAACGTGGACATACAACGAGATCGGAGAGTATGCGGCGTTTCTAGCTCCCAAGGGCCATCCTTCATTTATTATCCAAATTTGGATCTAACCTCATGTCAACACCTATTTTTGTAGGTGGCCTCCATTTTTCTTAGCACGCACTTGGCCTTGGTGTTCTCAGGTAGCGCACACAGGTTGGCCATTTTGTTGGTTTTTTGCTCCGTTGGGCTACTAGCTTGGCCCGCATTATCTGTTTAGTGCCCGCAACTCGCTCATATTTTGTCATTAGAGTTTTGAAATTTTTTTGGCATTGTCGTAACACTTTTAGGTCCCATTGTTTAACACATTTTTTTCTTTGCCGGTTCCTTTTCGGAACTGACTTTTTGTAGCATTCATGACTAGGGCTCCCTCAACAAATCGGTTTCCTTGAAAATACACTAGGCAATTATATATTAGTATAAATTGCCTTAGTACATGGTGAAATTTTAGCGCGGCTTTGTCACCTATTTCCAATTCCGTAACTGCCCAATTTTAAAAGCCGCAAACTAGTTTTACATGCCATTTCTAAGGCCGCAAAATTTTGTCTAGCCACATTTAGGGGTTAGGACCCAATTCTACTGGCAATTTTAAGCTTTTTCTTACACTTATTTCCAGGCTTTACGTGCCGATTTTTACAGTTTCACAAAAATCGACTTCAATATTAGCCCAAGTTTGCATGCGAAAATATCGGTTAACAATAGGGAGAGCACAGAGGAAGAAAATGAATATTTTGAATCTAGCTAATAAAGAGAGGTCAAAAGTTAGAACCTAGGAAAGAGGAGATGAGCGATGAGAGAGGGAAAGTGAAGAGAGGCTAGAACTACTTTTTTATTTTAACTTCAGTGGTAATGATTTGCTAAAATGGTAGTTTATATAATGAGACTCGATAATGATTTAGACATTTTGAATAGACAAAGATGTACATTATTGTCGTGTGTGAGTGAGATTTTCTTTGATTAGAAAGCTCTATGATGAGAAACGTCTATGCATCTATATCCATAATTTCTTGGCTTAAAGCATTTCATTCATATGATTAAGGTAGCTATACAAAATACTAGTACATGAGAAAAACCTGTTGTGTGTAGTTTTTTTCGATTTAAAAATGCCATGTACTCATTATTGATATAGTATCTAAATTAGACCTATCAAATTGAATTGATTAATTAAGTAAATTAGTCATAAAAAGGAACACATAAAGCTCTAGATCCAAACAAACTCTTTGTATTAAAGCTTGCAATTGAATTGTTTAACCTTTTTACTAGAATTTGATTATCATCATCATTACATGTAGTAAATCGACCGTTAACGAACAAAAGCATTCATATTATGAAGCATATAAAAAAAATATGATGCATGCATTTTATGAAATATTTTCATGTTTGTTGCATGTCTCATTGCATCTTTTTCATAAAGGTACAAGTGTCAATCTAACTTTTGAAAGCAACCTACACCTTTTTATTCATCTCAACCGGTGCAATAAAGACAAGATAGTATCAAAATATTCTCATCATATCAAGAACTAATATGACAAGCTTGAGTGATTATTTATGAGATACACAAATTGTGTGATATACATCATATTGGGCTTATTTTCAAAAAGTAAAAGATTTGGTCAACAATTGTTCTATTAAGGTGTCCAAAAAGTATTGTTGTACTAGTTGCTACTAATATTGTAATTTACTTACCAACTTTGATAGTGGCAAATAGACATACATGCACTTTTCCTAACTTGAAACAAATAAGAAGTTTCTCGAGGTCATGTTAGTAAAATTGGCATTCGAGTCATTTTTTAAGGTATCATTTAAACAACAAAATTGGATGCTATAAGAAAAGGAATTATATAGTATGCTATTCAAGAATGACCTTTTTCTTTATCTTATATTCAATGTAAAAGTTAGTAAGAACATTTCAAGCTATGCATAGTGAAACTATAAAATTTTCATGCTTTTTAAATTTTACATATAGTTGAATTGTGGCACTAAATTTTTTTTGGAAATTATATAATTTGAATGGTGTCTGGATTCTAGTATCCAATTTCAACACATTGACCTATTTAAAAAAATTGGATTAGAAAGCCCAACAAGTCATAATCATTATTGTTTCAAAACAATAAAATTGAGACAATATTTACTTTCATAATTCCATATATTATTCTTCTTTTGCTGATATCTTCTTGATTTTATACAAATTCTATAGAAACAGCAAGTGTGACAAAATTTTCAAAAAATCAGGGAATAAGCTTATCAAGAAAGCTATATTGTAGCTTTTTAAAAATCTACAATAGTGACTATGATGTGACCGAGACACTACTTGTGTGCTTATGTGTTCTTCCTCCTTTTTGTGAATGTGTTCCTATCTACTAACACTTTAATCATGAATGAAAACAACTATCACAAATAGATTTAAGGTAGCATGTTTTTTTTTTTGCAGCAAGCGTAAGTATGAATCATAGCTCAATAGCAATCTACAGGTTTACACTAAATTGAGACAATGAAAATTATATAAGGGACAAGCCCCAATTGATGAGAGCAAGATACTTCTAGACTAGAAAAACAAGAATAATTCGTCAGCTAAAGCTAATAGCACATGGCACATGCAGATCTCTCAAAGCCGTAATTGTGACCAAGGTAGTTGCATGTAAGGTAGCAAAAAGATAACCATAAAAGAGAACTAACATATTACATGCATTCTAGAATAAACTTTGTGAACACCATTCTCTTTCTTGCATTCCAAACTACTCAAAGAAAATTCATCACTCTACATAGCTACCAAAAGAAAATTCATCACAATTTGTCAAGGGTACTTTTCGATAGTAAGATCGTGGGGAGGAAGATTAAACTTGATGAATTTTTCAAAGAATGAACTAGTAGGCTAGTTTACAATCAAAATATAAATTTGTAATAGTTTCATCTTCAATCTAACAAAAAGAGAAAGTATAGTTGTCTGAGAATGGTCGTTTGTTTTTTAGTAGTAAGGAATGGGAGAGGATGCATTACATAAAAGCTCTAAGTCATGAGGAATTCTAGAAATCACGTTGAATCATATTTTTGAGTTAGGCTCAAAGCGTGACCATTTGGTGTTCAAGTGGTAGGTCTAGTTTTGGAGGTGTACTTGTAGAGGTCATTGTAGGTCAATGAGCCTATATCTTGGGTGAGCTTCTAGATTCATTCTTTTGGCTTAATGGAGCTTATCAAGAATTGAGATGGATAAGGAGATCAATGAAGGTGATATATTTATTAGTCAAGGGAAAAAATAGATGAGAAGCAATCATGTGGAAATTCAAATTTTGGAAAGTGGAGAGAGAAAACATTTCTACCTTGCAAAAACGACTTCTTGGATGATAGGGTTTCTTCATTAACAAGAAAAGATGATTAGGTATTCGATTTGGACCTCTTTGCTGCTAGTATAATATTTGTGTAGGATTATTAGCCACAATTTCAAGGTTGTCATAAACATCTCAAATGAATTGTAAGCGTGGTTGTCATAGACGTTTGTTAATGATACTATGAATTTATTTGATTGTCTTGACATTGCGTTACAAAATCCTGAAGCCAACTTGAACCTCTAAGTTAGCTATATCTTTTTGCGCTAGTTTTCAACAGGCAAGAGGGACAAACCCACCATAAACACAAACCTTGTCTTCCATGCCTCTTACCTCAAATCCCTTGGGTTAGCTAACATAGACCTTCTCTTCAAGAATACGGACAATTTGACATTCGTTCGATGGATTTTCCGTCCATAATAAGTTGCCAAAAACACCATAAGATGTAGCGCGGTCCATGTTGCCACAGGTGCAAATGTCTCCTCATAGTCTATGCCTTCCACTTGTGCATAGCCCTTCACACCAATTCTTGCATTTTATAACAATTCCATCATCACGATACTTTGTTCGATACATCCATTCGCGTCCAATCACCTTCTTACCAAGTGATAAGTTGACTAGCTCCCAAGTGTCATGTTTGGCAAATGCATTCTTTTCCTCTTGCATTTGCCAAACTTTCCCCCCTTTAACTTCATTGAAGCAAGATGGATTCTTTGAGTTGACAATGCTCGACCTTGAGGTTGTTTCATGTGTGGATCTTCGAAGCTCTCCCTCACCACTAGTCTTGGGTTTCTCATTGCTTCCCTCTTGGATAAGTTCTTGAAACCACTTTGTTTGCTTCTTTTGGGGAAATCTACTTCGATAGTCGTGTGTATTAAATATACATGAACAATTCTTCCTCTTCATTCTAGGTGTATAAGGCCTTGTACTTCCATTCTTTGACACATGAGATGCAAGATCCACTTCCTCTTAACGTTTTTGCAAACAATATATTCTTGTGCTTTGTGCTAGGAGTAATCAAATGTATCTATACCAAGTTCTATGTGCCATTGAGAGTTATTTTGCTTTTCGACAATTGCTTTTGGCTCATTCAAAGCAAAATGAAAGGTTAGCTAAGATTTATTATAGAGGCACAATAGACCAAACTTCTTTCTTGGCTATTTAATCAACTTTTTTTTTTCCAATCTCCTTCAAGCCATTGTCAACTTCCTCTACAAATTGTTTGATCTTCTTAAAGTTTTTATGTTTCCCAATGCTGAGCTTGGATATTCTTTGTGACTAATACCTAATGATAAACCTTAGTTAAAAAGAAAAATATATATTGCTTTTCCGTCGTCGGAAGAAAAGCACATCACACTAAATCATGTTCTTTAGAAATAGAGGAAATGACCATAACATCAACATGCACAATTGAGACCACATAGAGGAGGGACTAGAATGGGGTTTCCCACTAGTTAGTGAATCTTTATTATGCAATCAGCAATGGATTCCTTTATGATCACAATTGCAATCTTTAAGTGGATAAAAAATGATGAAAGATTTGGACCTATAATAATGTCAAAAATCAGAGAGCATAGCATTCATAATGACATGTAAAAATAGGTCATGATCATCATTCACATAAGCAAGACAATGAGAACACAAGTATAAAAAAAGAAGAAGCAAACTTTCATATTCATCCATCTTGCACAACATTTGTTTGGTTTCTCATCAATGCTGACGAGCTCGTATCAAATGTATCGAATGCAATTGAGCTTCTCATCACCCAACACACGTTTTGAGCCTACTATGTTATGAGAAGCAAGCGTCCAGTTATGGATGTTCAACGACCTTTCCACTAGCTAAAACAATCACATAATCTAGTCAAGGTCATTAGACAGCACCACAATTGAATGACTACCTAGTGGAAAAGCCACTAAACAATATCTTCCCAATTGTAAAAGACTGGCAAAGCATTATAGTTTATGGCTTGAACTTTCTTATGACCCAGAGTTTTTGATTTGTTATCTATTGTACCATCCTCCAACTTCTTTATGAACTTTTTATATTCATAACATGCTTGAAATATTTTCAAAAGCTTCTAAATTCAGAGTCTGCAGACATGCTCTAAAAGTATCAGATCCTATGTAGTCCATGTTATAAAACATCAAACCTGGCTGCAGAAACAGCATAGCGCATAAGTACCTACATAATGGCCCACTAAAACTGTTGGTATCAGATGATGTATATGGTTATAACAGATCACCAACTGTCAATCCCAGCCATGTGACAAAAGATAATCTGTTATCTGTCACTTTTGGTTTTAGTTCACGACGCATATGTTAATACATGTTGTTATTACATAATGGTAGTTCATAGATGATAAACGTGTTTAAAGGGGGAGGGTGATGAGCAACCCATTTTTGTATATGCACTGTGAATACGAATGAGAAAACACGTTTTGTGCTATCTCTGATTCTTGTTCTCACATTTTGGTGTACTGAGAATGATTTATGCTTTCACTTCGATCATGTACTGTGCATGCGCTCTGATTAATCTATCAATGGTTATGGGCCCACACATGTAGAATTACATGCTCATGTACAAGCATTAGGATCACTTGTACAACCTACATTCTCTATTATTTTCTGGCACGAGTTAGTCTGTACAACTGGATCTTGCAATTTACACGCAAATCAGAGAAGACGGTAGAGCTTAGATAGTATAGTGATGGCGTCGGACGGATCCTTGGAAGCGAGAATGATTGATCGCCTAGAAGAACACAACTACACTTCCTGGAGTTGGAAGTTAAAAATTGTGCTCAAGGAGAAGGGATTATGGGGAGTAGTAGCAGGCACTGAGACAGTCGAGCGCGACGAAGAGGGATTTCCCAAGAATCGTCAAGCGGCTGAAGCAATTGTTGCGAAAGATGCCAAGGCACACATGCTGATATGCATGGCGCTTGGAGAAGCTGCCATATCTCATGTCAGGGATCAAGAGACTGCATAAGGGGCCTGGGATGCGTTGCAAAACAGCTATCAGGCGAAAGGATTCTCAAGCATTTTGATGCTGCAGAGGCAATTGACAAACACCAAATGATTGAAGGCGAATCTATGAGGGAACACAGAGAGAAAATAAAAGATCCAGTGGGTCGACAGCAGGAGGCGGCAGGGACAACGGTTGATAAACAACAATTGATCTACACTTTGTTTACCAGTCTACCTGCCAGTTATGATCCGCTTGTCATCATGCTCGATGGAAAGTTGGAGTTTGTGAGTAGGAGGCTGATTCAAGAAGAAGGCAGAAGAAAGATCTATCCAACACAAGATGAGATGGCGTTGCTGAGCGGATTCAAGAAATCGAATCTGAAGGGAGAAAAGCAGGGACAGCTGATGGAAAAGGGGCAATCCAGTCAACATTCAAAAGATAACAAAAGAAGAGCATGGCAAAGTAAATCTGAAAGAAAATGCTACTATTGTGATAAATTAGGCCATTATGCCAGAGAATGCAACAAAAAGAAGGAAGATCTACAAAGGAAAGAAGTTCAACGGGCCAACATGGCTCAATCGGCTAGCTTGGCATCCAAAGTTTCTTTGGTCCCTGGTTCGAGTGCCCCCTTGGGAACCAAGAAGCATTATGAAAAAAATCTATAGCTTATCAAACGACTCCAAAAGCAGCTCCAGTTCAGGTGGATATTTTTCAAGGAGCAGCACAGATAAGATATACGTGAGACCTCCGTTTAAAAAAGGGGTAGATACAGAGGATCCCTATTGGTACCTAGACTCAGCTGCGACCTCTCACATGACAAATAACAGATCAGCATTCATCACTTTCAAAATGTTGACTGGCAAAGAAATCTTGTTAGGAGATAATGGAAAGATTGATGCCATTGGTAGAGGTACTGTATCTTTATGGCTGGGACAGGGAAGATCTCTTACACTAAATGAAGTGCTATATGTACCCAGCTTAGCCGAGAATCTGTTGTCAGTAGGATGTGTCACAGATGCAGGTCTGCAAGTGCTATTTGAAAAGGAAGGGTGCAACATACAAGATGATGGCGAGCCTATAGCGATTGGATTTTGGAGTGGAGGATTGTATCAACTTCAGGGAGGAGCAGAAGAAAGAACAGTTGCATGCCTCAGTTTGAATTCAAACAACATCAACAATCTTCGGCCCAGGAGATTTGGACATATTGGAGGGCAAAGCTTATATCGGCTAGCCAAAGAAGATATGCTAGAAGGGTTTAATTATAATCTGAATGAGCCTATTGACAAATGTGATGCTTGTATATATGGCAACAGAAACAACCCTTTTCAGATGTGAGTCAATGGAGAGCAAGTGAGCTTCTAGAACTGATTCACACTGATATGTGTGGTCCCATGGAAGTCACATCAATAGGAGGATCAAGGTATTTTGTAACTTTTATTGATGATTTCAGTAGAAGAACCAGAATATGGATGCTCAAACAGAAGAGTCAAATATTAGAGAGCTTCAAGGCATTCAAGCATATGACAGAAAATGAGACTGGAAAAAGAATTAAAAGGATCAGAAGTGATAATGGAGGAGAATACAAAAGTAAAGAATTTGAGAGATTATGTATAGATCATGGTATAGCCAGATATTTTACAGTTCCTTACACCCCTCAACAAAACGGGGTGGCAGAAAGGAAAAACAGGTTCATAGTAGAAATGATAAGGTGTATGTTACACTAAGGAGATTTGCCAAAGTTTCTTTGGGCAGAGGCAGCTGCCACAGCAGTATACATCATTAACAGGTCACCGACCAAAGCACTCAAAGGCAAAACACCTTATGAAGCCTGGCATGGGAAGAAACCTAATGTGAATTATTTCAAGGTTTTTGGGTGCACTGCATATGTTCATACACCAAAGGAAAAAAGGAAGAAACTGGATCGAAAGGGAGAGAAATACATCTTTGTAGGATATCCAGAAGGTACAAAGGGTTACAAGTTATCACTGCCAGAGTTGTAATATTTGAAGAAGACTCGAAGGCAGAGTTAGGGTATCCTAATGACAAGGAGATGATGGGGACTCGTATATCCACCATTATAGTTACAAAGCAGCCCATACCAATATCAGACAGTGATGAAATTACCCAGCAGGATGAGAGTATTAGAGATAAAAATGTGGAAGGGCAAATGAATGAAGCTCAGGGTCAAAATTTCAACAAATAGGAGCAGATACAAGAGATTCCACAAGCAGTCGCAGAAGAAAATCCTAATCAAGAGAAAAGACCTATCATAGCCAGAAAGGTACCCAAACGTTTTGATGAAATGGTGTTTCTGAGTAAAGAACATGTTACAGAACCGTTGAACTATCAATCTGCCGAAAGGATTCTGAAGAGTGGAATATGTGGCACCAAGCAATGGTAGATGAAATGAATTCAATTCAGAAGAATGATACCTGGGATTTAGTAAAACTACCAGACGAAAGAAAAGCAATAGGGTGCAAATGGATATTCAAGCTCAAATTCAATGCAAAAGGAAAAATCGAAAAGTACAAAGCCAGAATCGTGGCTAAAGGATATGCACAGGTTGAAGGAGTTCATCAGCAAAGGTTTTCAACATTGCAGCACAGATCAAAGTGTATTCTTCAGAAGAACAAATTCTGATATAACAATTATGGCAATATATCTTGATGACATCATATTAATTGGAAATAATGCAGAAGAGTTAAAAGAATGCAAAACAGATCTAAACTCAGAATTTGAAATGAAAGATATGGGAGGATTACACTATTGCTTGGGAATACTGGTAATCAGAGACAGGGTAAAAAAAAGAATCCATTTGAATCAGGAAAGATATATATGGAATATGCTGACACGATATGGCATGGAAGATTCAAAGCCAGTATAAGTATCCTTACAGAAGCTTGATTGGATCTCTCATGTACACTATGGTGTGTACAAGACCAAATATTTGCATTGCTACAGGGATACTGAGTCGTTATTTGGTGAATTCAGGGCTAAAGCATTGGCAAGCAGCAAAAAGGGTCCTAAGATATCTTAATGGGACAATGAAATATGGATTATGTTACCAAGCCCTGTCATGGAATATCAGGGTATGCAAATTCTGACTGGGCAGGGGATCTAGATAACAGAAAGTCCACATGCGGATTTGTTTTCTTAATGAGAAATGCAGCTATCAGTTGGGGAAGCTTGAAACAAAAATCAGTAGCCTTGTCATCTACAAAGCTGAAATAATGGGGCTATGTCATGGAGCGAGAGAATATATTTGGATTAGTGATTTCTGCACAAAATTGGGATTAAAAATTGAGAATATGCAGATGTATAATGACAATCAGGGTTGCATTTTCATATGCAAAAATGGTGGTTTTCATAAGAAAAGCAAACATATTGATGTTCAGTATCATTTCATTAGAAATTTAGTACAAAACAATGAAATATGGGGACATCTCATCCATGTATCCAAACACAACATATCAATGTTATGTCCAGGATAGTATGCTAGGATAGTACCCGACAAAACTAAAGATATCTGCAATGTTAAGAAACAATCAATATCCATCCACTTTTCTGATACATTATAAGCAGATACATGTAAAACTAAACTTATAGTTTTGCTGGGCCCCAAGGCCATATTGGCAAAGTTAAGATACAACATAACATAGTACCTTGCCACAACTATGCCAATGGTAAGCCTTCCTTATTATTAAAATAAAGGAGTTGAGAGTACCTATCAAATCAATTGGAAACAGCATGCCTTGAGGGATCTATTCGTTCAAACAAACAAACAATTTTAGCTTTACGCTGAGATCCTGGTTATTGATCAAGACGGCTTTTTGATGGCAAAGGTCACATCCATCAAAAGTATTGTTTAATGAAAATATCACTTTCATTTTCCTTAGAATTCTCAAATGCAAACCTGAGAACATATTGAGCATGAAAATAAGGTAAAAGAAACAGAATGCCCAGTCAATGGAAAAAGTTACTCTAAGATCTGCCAAAGGGGAATTAAACCCCATGCCTCAAAAGGAATGATTAATACGTAGATGAGTCATCAAAAATTGTTTGCTCAATGCAGGCCACACTTCACATGCAAACTAATCATTTTCTGCCCTGATTGAGAGGCCTTCCAGAACATAACTCCTGGAAAACATAACTAGCCATTATCCTGTAATCACATGCATATTGGTCATTGCACATTTGCTCCAATACCTCTTCAATGGTTATAGAATCGATGTCAAGTCTAGGATAGTAACAACATCAACATAACCCAAATATAACCTGCAATCATTAACTCTAGGGAGTTCCGACACCCACAAAGATGGTCATATTGCTGTTGTATCTCAAGACATGAGCTTGATAGCTAATGCCATCTGTCCGTGATGATCATCATCCCATGGAGAATATAAAGAGCATTCTTAAACTGCAGCTGTCTCCCTGCTCGAAGGTAAGGGACTACCTTAGCATGAACAGGTTCTTCTGCTAGTCTTACCTCGAAGTAATAACCTGGATGGCCTCTTTTTTTCCTCAAAGCTTATCCTGCACATACAATTTATTTATAAGCAAAAAACTCACTCCATCCAGATACCAATCTCAACCTCACGTGAACTAACCAACCTTGAAAAATGTTCAATTTCAATCTTTCAAAGTATAACAGGCTCATCACAATTGCAGGTCCATTTTCAAATCAAGATATGAAGCTTATGAAAAGAAACAAAATCTCAAAAAATTGTACGTATTTATATCACTGACTCCAAAAGAAGGAATGCAAAAGGATCACATATAAGGCTTGGCTTCTTTCAATGTCACTCTAGTCGAATAGAGTGGTGATAACGATGGCATTTTCCTCTAGGAACTAAACTGGCCTAGTTCTGTTTCACAGTCCAGTCCAATATGCTGATGAAAACCAAAAGCCCAAGAAAGCTCCCTTGACTTCGTCTTCATCCATCAATGTCAAAATACATGTTGGTGCATACCTTGACTCACTTCTAGCAATCCTCGTTCCCTCGTAAAGGCATCATATGTGATTTGTAGGAAATGACCTATGCAGCCATGATGCAAGCTAGTACCAAAAGATAAAGCTGATGGTGGACAGAAATGCATATGCCTTGAGCCCCATCATACCAGCCAAATACTCTTGACTAATTTTACACAGGCATAATGATGCACATAAATGAGCTGGCCATAAGCAGCAAATTTTTGTGCACGACAATGTTGCCATCAAAATCCTGTACGCTCTGTTCAAAACCGTACGCTTGTAGGAGTATTTGAAGTATGCCGAAGTTTGCCATAACTGTAAGCTGAAAGCATAGAGTTCAATGAATATATACACTCGGTTCACAACAAAAACACATACTGCTAGTTTTAGTACTAAATTTTAGATTCATAGGCATGGGTGGTGTTATTGTACTTCATCTATTCAGGCTTAGTTTTGAAGTTTTTTCATAACGGTAGGTATACTAGGCAAAAGAAACTTCATGGGCGTGGGCTGGATATCCACCTCTAAGCTTATGACGGCCAAACAGATGGCCAATTGACCACAGGTATGGAGCGCCGTACGTACGCGTGCGGCGGTAATTATAGTACATGACACATAATAAACAGCGACTACAGCTTTGGAACCATCAGGATTCAGGTAGCATAAGATGTCATTCCAAGCAGTGCAACATGACAGGACACAAATATCCATGTAAAGCACATAAGAAAAAATCTGCTAGAACCTCCGAAAACATAGTCTTCCTTCAGCTGCAGCGCACTGTTTTGCATTTCAAACATGCTTCTGAATTTTATCAAGAAAAAAATGCTAGAAATTGGACACAAAGAATCAAGCCCAAATCAAGAATACACTCACGCTGGTTGTATGTTTGAAGGATGATGCAGTCGCCGCTCTTTGTAAAACAGGACGATCTTAATTCTTTGCCAATTTTTGATAATCTTTGAGCTTCTTCTGGTTATATGAAGTGACTCAAACCTCTTCCTGTTAAGCAATATACATCACTACATCAAAAACTTATCTGTCACATTGCTTCGTAATCGTTGCTTTCTGAAGCAACGTAGTAAGTTGTTCAGCTTCCATCACAGCTAAATCATTTCACAGAATTAAGGAATGGAATTTCTGAATACCAGCCACAAATCTTCTTATATGCTACAACACTTCAAACATTGAGAAGCTACAAATACTAATAGATGAATGCATTATGAAACTCAAATAATTTTAGGCATTTCCACCTTCTCATTTTGAGAACTATGACCAGACATATCAGCTCTCCCTTGTTCATATTCTTTTGAAGTATGTTCAGATTTGAGTTTTTTTTCTTCAACAGTTTCACCATCTGTATCAACTTCTGATTCTCCATCTTTTGTCAAAGCTAGCTGATACCGTCTCTTTGCACGAGCTTTCCGATTTTGAAACCAGTTGTAAACATTTGCCTCTGTAATCTGGCCATGCTGACTCAGTTCAACAGCAATTTCCTTAATTCTTTGCTTGCTGGGAGTGCCAATACCCTGATCAAACAGCCTTTCCAGTACCTGCAGCTGATTCTGGCTCGGCATCCACCTATGTCGTGCTCCTGCCTTCATATCTTTTAGTACAGTGCCTGGGTGCTGTACATGCTCCACAACGGGCCCACCTGATCGCAATTCCAAACATCAATTCATACTGCTGCTACAGATCTTCAAACAATCTTAAAGGCATTTACATAGTTTGCCCCACAAAGTAAATATTGCTAGATTTGTTTACATCAATTGATCAAAATTAGAGTTAGATTATGATCCGAAAGTCAAGTTTGCTTGCAGAAGATGTCATTTATCAAGTGACTTTTCCTAACACTGTCAGTTAATAATTATGTTCCTATAATATGAAGATCAGAATTGATCTGACAGTTTTTTTTACTGTCAAAACACTTACGTCTCATAACAAAACATGGTTTTTAGCTAGGCTGCCAAGAAAAAAAGGGGACGAAAGATGAGACAAATAACTTCTAAAAGAAAGCCGTTCAGAAAATATGTATACCAGCTAGAAATAAAAACGATGACAGAAATCAGTGGATGTAAATCACAAATCCAAAAACGGGCATTTTGTTGAAATCATATCACATAACAGAAACGAATTTTCAGTGAAAGTGCAATGCAGAGTTTATAGAACTTGTACATACCGTGGTGGCAATAGGCAAAAAAGTACACAAACATTACCGGCAACGGGCGACTGTTGCAAGACACTGGCCGCCTTGTGCATCTGAATTAGCTGCTGGCAAATTGTACCATATACTGAGATCTGGCGGCGTAGGGTTTCTAACTGTTCATCTGTCATAACATGTCCATTCTGAGCTAAAATGTAATTCGGCTGTGGCAAATCTAACACAAGAGGCTCCAAAACATCTGAGCTTTCCTCCATGCTTGGTGGTTTATCTGAAAATACCTTCATAATATGCTCTTCATGTGATTCTTCGTACTGAAGTTTGTGAGTGCCCAGCGAGGCCTCCAGTGTGGCCTTGGCACCATCATACAAGCTATTCTAAGATTGAATCTTTCGGTAATATGAAAAATTTGTGTACTAGGGATGAAGGCGGCTACTATTCACTTGGTCCCAGAAGGCTGCCCATTCAGGGTTTCCAGCATAACAGCTCCATTAAATTGGACCTTAACAACTCAATAACAGCTCCATTGGGTCGAACCTCAACAACTCGATAAAGAACATAGCCAACTCCAGGCTACTTTATCTTTCTGTGTCAAACTATTCTAGGTTTTCAGATTCTGACTAACGCTTTACATTAAATCCGTATGGATTATTGTCAGCTGAAGTAACGAGAAAAAAAGCTGAAATTATCAGTGCTACAATTTTATGAAGAGCCGATAAGAACCATTGGCATTACGATGTAGGTACCAAGCAACATATTTAAACATACTACTGACTTGGCAATGGATGCTAAGCCAATTAGGATGAGGTAGGGTATTGAATCCAAAATATGTGGCAAAAGTCCAAGACGAGATCAAGGAGAAGTTATCAAAGTTGGTTTGACTTATGCAATGTGTTGTAGTGGGTGGCAATCGCGTGTAGTCATTGTGCCAAAGAAGGACTATACATAGGAATAAAGAAAAGCAAAACCTCATAATCATAAAAAACTACGGACACAAAGATAGAAAGAAAAGTATCCCTAATATCAATTCATAGCAAAGAGTATAGAACGCAAGCGATTAAGTACGTGTTCTACCCACTTTGCAACAAAACGGTGCGTTATGAAGAGGAGCTAGAGGACGTGAATATGAAAAGAGCTAAAATCGGTGAACAAACCATTTCAAGGCTAAAACAAAAAGAACTACCTACACTGCAAAATGCTTACTGTAAACAATGGATTAGAGTACCTGCTCGGAAAGCGATTGAAGACTGATTCAAATGCAGAAGCAGAAGGGTCAAAACAAGAAATTCTAACTCATCAAAAGCCAAACAAGCAAAACCCAAGAACCCAAATTAACGTGTCTCAATGTAAACTCGAAGCCTAGGATGCTAGTTCACAAAACCGAAGCTAACGCATTCCTTTTCTTCAGCATTCTGAAGTGGGTCTGGTCAGAAATTCAAAGACAGCTCGCTGCTCAAAAAAACAATAGGCCATCATACAGGAATGCTCAAACTCCACTCTATCGGATGGCGATGAAGCCAGAAGATGGATTCGGACTTGTGGGTAGTATGATTTAGGCCTACGAGCTAATGCTAATCATACTAGTGCATGGAAAATTGTCAGATTAGGCTGCTGATATGAGATAGATCGATCGCCATCGCCAAAACCAGAATCTCTGCTCGCGCTTGCCTCCCTCCTCCTCCTTCTCTTGCCGTTCATTTTCTTCTCTCCTTCCTTTCTTTCCTTGATTTGATTTTTTGGGTGGGTGGCCGATGCGGGGTAGTCCACACACCACCTCAGGGCCCACCACCTCGATTCCGCCACGTGTCAAAACTGCCACGTGGAGTCCAATTAACGAAAAAATCCACGCGAGCTTAGCGAAATCGGAGCGCTACAGACGTAATCCGACGGCTAGCGCGCTTCAGATCATCGCGTTTCCTTGAAGATACCCAGGGTGGGTGGACAACGGCCCCCGAGCCTCAAGAAAACACGCACCCTATCACGTGGACCTTCGCCACGTGGCTAATTCCACGTGGGAACCTCTCAACGGTTAAAGCTAAAACACGTGGCAAGATCTGAACGCCTTTTGCGATATCCAACGGCGGAGGGCCCGACATCTTAGTGTACCGTAGAGGATAGGAGGGTGGATGGGTGGGTGGGCGTGGCCCCCGAATAAGGCCACAGAATCACTGACACTGGTCTGGTCTGTGCCCGTCGACGCGAGTGAGGACGAGAAAGCAAAGGACTCAATTTACTATAAAAAATTAAGTTTTTTTTAATTATTTTTAAATAATTATTATTTTAATGACGTAGTATCTTAATTTGGCAACCCCATTCCGCCTCCACGAGGATAACGACTTGACGCGACGCGGGGCTATTTTTATTTTCTGTTTTTTGAATTTTACGCCGGTCAGCTCTATTGTGAGTCGGACACGTGTCGGTCGCTACGGCCCCTGGTCAGGTTCACAAACACGAAGGACATCTGGCGGTTGGGTGCTGCAGAACCCTCTTTTAACTTATCCTCAAAAACCCTGAATATTTTGAAGAGGCTCAATTTTTTGAAGACTACACTCATACAAGGGTTTATATGTGTATAAAAAATTGTCGATATTTTTTTTAATCTATGATATACGTTTGTGAAAACTCATGCTAGTTTGTCTATCGTAGTGCGGTGTATGGGTAAAGTTGTCGATTGTGACTGGCAAGGTGCAGGCTCGAATCCCAATCGTTGTGTAATGACATCTTAGGAACTTCCTCCTCAAAACTGTTGCATAATGACATTGCTCCTCAATTGGCGTTTGCCAAATGGCATTGCTAGGATGTATATGTTGTGTATAGCTTCTAGTTGTGTAAATTTATATACAAAAAAAATCATGCCAATTTCATTCCACTACTTTGCATATTTTCTTGAGCGCTGGTGGAGCCTGGGCTTGCCTTGATAAATCTTTTGAGAATTCATATGACCACGTCAAACAAAGGTCTTGAATGAATCCTTGATGGCCTTTCAAGGAAATGCAAAAATTTTAACAAAGTGCAAAAATTGAAAGCTACCTTAATGTTGACAAGGTAATTTTCAAAATTCAAATTTCATAAAAAGGTCCAAATCTTAAATAATGTCTTTGCCTTGCTATTCTTCGAAAGTTTTGAGGGCCAATTTCCCATTTACAAAAGGAACGTGTCTTTTAAAGAAAGCTAAAGCTTCCAATATCATTTAAACATTGAATTTTAAAATCTTGCTTATGAACTTGAGATGGTTGAGTTCAAAATGCATATAGCCTTTTAAATTCAAGCATTTTTTTTTTAACTTTCATATGACATGTATGTTTCAAGGCTACTCTTCAATGTAATATTGTAAGAAGATTCAATGTTTTTATAACTTGATCTTGTTGTATTTTAAGATAACCAATTTAAAGTTCTTATCTACGTAAAATTTGACCTTTCAAATTTATCTTTTTGATTATGTAACATCCCGTGGGTTTGAAGTGCATGTCTTGATTGCTAGGTGCCCATCCAATGATGCAAATGAAGTGAGAGAGTGTCGGATGGTGCAGGTTATGTAAAAAGGTCATTTAACACTCTCTCACTTAACCTTCACCATTTGGATAGGCACCTAGCATTTAAGGCATGTGCGTGAACCTAGCTCAAGGCTTTAACAACAAGATTTATCATAACATCATTGGCAAATGATAACATCCAAGAAATTCAATAAGTACCTTAAAAAGTTTACATATTATCATTTACATACCAAAGTCATTAAATGATGCATGAATGCTTAAATCATGTTAGTGCTAGCACTAACATGCATGATACACATCTTCATGACATCAAATCCTCAAGACACACTTGAAACAAAAATATCATTTGCAAGACACTCATTTGTAAGAGATTCCATGATTTCTCTCTTATCTTCTCTCATAGTGACTCCAGTTTAGTTTTCTCTTGGATTAACCTCTTGTTGTTTTGGATTTATCACTCATATGACTAGCTCTTAGTGCCACAACTCCTTGCCTTTATTGTCTCAATCCATGAAGGTAGATGGAAAACAACGAAAAAGGACAATGAAAGAAAATGGATAAAGAGATGATGGAAGGAACGTCCCTTAACTTTTCCAACATATGGATATCCCCCTCCAACTCAAATACTTGTTACATTAATCATGAAGAAAGAAATATAACACAAAGCAGCTCTCTAAAAGCACAAGCCAAATGAAAAAAAACACTAAACGATACATTCTTAATGTTTGAAGAGAATGGGAGATCCAAGTGAAGTAGCTTGCCCAAAGTGTGACAGTTTGAGATTATCGACTAATACAACATTGCTCTTAGGCATGTTTCTCTTTCTATATCTCCCTTTTTTGTCATGAATTTCTTTTCACCTATTTGAGAGACTTCCTTTTGTTTAGCTTAGCGATTAATCATTAATAACTAGATTGAGTAGATTTTTCTTGGAAAAAAAACATTCTTAAATAATCTGGTAGAAGTGATCATTATAAATACATCCTTGCCCAAGCTAACTTTGGGACTTCTTACTTTAATGCCAAAAATTGGACTATAACTACAGTTTTCACTAGCAATAGACTTTGTATCATCATGACCATCTAAAAATTAGGTTGTTCTTTCAATGTCATCAATGTGTACACCGCTTGTTACAGCAATCTGAGAACTAACTTTGGAGATTACATTAGCCCTCTCCCTAATGGTTTCCATCATGTCTGTGCAAGTGATTTTAACATGTACATCAAACTCTCTGATGGGATGAATGGAGTTTCTTTTAGGGAGAGAATGGTTTGGGAAAAGCTAAAAATAGTAGGTGTCTAAACTAGAGCGAACTGAAACCTATATTGTGATTTAGATCCAAATCCTACTAAGAAAAGAACAAAAATCCATGAAGAGTTCAGATCCTTTGATACTAGATTTGCATGCACTTGTGATCCAGAACGAAAATCCCTACGCCTCATCAGACCCCGTGATCCACAATGCCAAATAGATCTAGTGTATTAGAGATTGTAGATCTAGCACTTTCAACACTCCGAATGATTATTCCCATCATGGCTAATCTAAAAATGCATTGGACCATAATTGGAGAGTGTCCCAAGTACAATTGCCAAACACCCAAGGTGACCCTAACAAATTCTGGTTTTGCAGATGGACAATACATCTGCAATACATCTGACAAAAGACCCTGCGTTCACTCAAGGACGAAACACATTGCGATCAAGTACCACTTGATAAGGGATCTGATTGGGAAGAAGATGTTGCAGACTACTTTCATTGGAACAAAGGAGATGGTAGCTGACATTTTCACAAAGGCCTTAGACAAAGGTCTGTTTGAGAAACAGAGGAGCAGTCTTGGAGTCCCTATCATGCTTTGAGAGGGAGTTGAAGAAACAAAATGTTTCTAGTGCCAAAGCCATGCTAGCTCTCCACTTTGATTTTGACAGAAAAGACACAAGAAGCGAAATTGTTCACATGATCAAGTATTGAATAGTTAGCTCTCTCTCTCTCTCTCTCTCTCTCTCTCTCTCTCTCTCTCTCTCTCTCTCTCTCTCTCTCTCTCTCTCTCTCTCTCTCTCTCTCTCTCTCTCAAGCCTTCGAGCTTGAACACTCCTGAGCATTCTAGCTCACTTCTTAGAGTTGTTTAGAGATTGCTATTGTGCTTACTGCTTATCAGCATTGCGCTTAATTCAGACTTACATTTTAGCCGTTCAGAAATAGCTTAGAGTACGCGGCTTCAATCCGCAACTTATTGTACTCATTTACATATGTTTCACTTCCATACTGAATCAATACTATCTTCTTATTGCATTCAGTTTCGTCTCAGAATGTATGCATTTCTGTAGTTCTTCGCGACTAATTATTTGTCTAGTGATTCACGGCTAATTATTTATCTAATGGTTTGCGACAAATTGTTTGTCTGATGTTTCGATGCTTGGCTACGTAATCACTGTAGTACTAAAGATTTCAAAGTTAGTTACTATAAGATCAAACGTGATTTCTATCACTATTGTTTTTGTTTGAAATTGATAGGCATAGTCATGCATGAAGAAAGAGGAAGATAGTCTATTCCAATGTGCACGATAAGTTCTAATCGTTCAAATACTTTTCATTCAAGTTCGTTTCTTTTCGAGTTCGACCTATCTTTCACACACCTCTTTCCAATATGGTATCAGAGCGTTGATTCTTCAAGGCCTAATTATAAGGGAAGCTCCTTAGATTCTGCTTACAAATCCTAAACACAAAAGGATAACACACTGTGGAGAAACCACCCAACCAAGTAGAAGCATCCAATCAATCTCTAGAAGCCTCACCCCCAAGCCAAGGAACAAGAAGAATGAATGTAGAGTGAGAGCCTGGCAATGAATCAAGAACCATGATGAGGAGTAGGGTCCTCTTATATAGAGCCTAATGCATCTTGGGCACATAGCCATGCATAGCCCTATGTTCCCTATACATAGATTCACCTAGAATAGAGTCCTATACACGGACCAACTATTCATAGAATTGTTATTGATAACTCTACACATGCATACATTGTCTCATTACCTTGTCTAAACTCCACTTAGTGTGTTCTGGGCCTCACAAGGATATTAGTTACTTTTGGGTCACGTCCAGTATGACGTGGCATAACTAACAGCTTGTTTCACTGGAGTATCGTGTATCCAAGACTAGGAGTATATTGTATCTTATGTACTAGTCATGGACATAACATTCTTCCCTCCTTAAACTGTTTCTATCCTTAGATAATAAAATTCGGAAAATTCTTCTTTATACTATCAACTCTCTCCCACGAATCATCATCCTTTGTACAACCCTTCCACCGAATTAAGCACTAAGAGATAGAATGATTTCTCAATTGTTTATCTCTGATTCTAAGCACTTTCTTAGGTTCCAAAGGTACACTAAGCGACAAATCTTCCAAATGGGATAAATTCTCATCCGATCCAACTGTATCGCCATCATGTAAACTTAGTTTCAAACGACTTACATGAAAAATTGAGTGTGCAGTTGATTTTTCTTGAAGATCGAGTTTATACGCCAAAGAACCAATTCTACGTACAATCCTGAAAGAACTACAATAACGGGTAGGCAGCTTATAATGCTTCCATGTACATAATGTCTTAGAATCTTTCGGATTTCTAAGATATACCCAGTCATCAACTTTAAAATCTCTTAGAGATTTCTTAAGATCGGTATAGTGTTTAGCTCTATCCTGAGCACTCCGGATACTATCCTTAGCCACTTGCAACATTTCTTGCATATCATGCAAAAAATCAACAACCTTCTGGATCTTAACAGTCTTCGTCTCAGCACTTACTGGAGATCTAGGTTGAGAACTGTACATAAGCATAAAAGGACTGTAACCTGTAGCAGAATGTTTTCTACTATTATATGCAAACTCAACCAGTGGGAGATGATCTTCCCAATGAGATTGCCTGTGAGAAACATACGTCCTCAAAATATCTTCCATAGTTTGATTAGTCCTTTCTGTCTGGCCATATGATTCAGGATGATCAAAAGAACTCAAACTCAAAGAAGTTTCCAGTTTATGGAATACTGTTGACCAAAAGTGACCTGTGAACTTAGGCTCTCTATCACTAACAATGTCACTTGGCAGGCCATACAACCGAAATAATCTTTCAACAAAGATCTGGGCTAAATCAGAAGCCTTTATAGTTGACTTGACTGGTATGAATGTAGCTAACTTAGTTAACCGATCCACTACAACCCAAATAGAATCATTTTGTTGTTGGGTCTTTGGAAGTCCAACTACAAAATCCATAGATATGCTTTCCCATTTCTTATCTGGGATATCTAACAGATGCAACAAACCACCAGCCTTATGGCATTCAGCCTTTGCTAGTTGACAGGGCTTGCATTTAACAACATATGACTCAACATATGGCTTGAGCTTTGGCCAATAAAACTCCCTCTTAACCAAGTCCAGAGTCCTGTGTATACCGGAAGGTCCTGCACAGGGTGTGTCATGACATTCAAACAAGATAAATTTTGAGCAAAAATTGAGAGGATTTCATCCTCTCTCAAATTCAAAACATCTTCTATATCATTAAATGAAATATAAATCTCATTATTTATAAAATATAAGGGAACATTGAGTAGATTTAATTGATTAACAGGAGTTGCAGATGAAAGAGAATTAGAGAGGATTATAGAACGAGGGAGAGTTTTTTGATAATCTGAAGCCATAGATGCTTCAGCTTCAACCCCTATATCTGTATTCGCATCATCTACATCAACTGGAGCAGGTGCAGATGCTTCGATCAATGGAACAGTTGAAGATTCAACAAACTCATCATCTGGAATTTCAGCAGATATGTAAAAGACAAATGTCATTCCTTTGATTAAAAGGCGACATATTATTTTGTGGATATCACAATAGATATTTCTTTTGAAATGGTCATGCAGGTTAGAGTACTTCCTATTGTGTTTATGCTTAGAGGATGGTTGGGAATGCACAAGGTCTTGAAAATGAACGAAACAAAAACTATCTATATCCAAAACAAGAGTACTAATAATCTGAGAAAAATTATCAAGATAAGAAATTAAAGCATAACGATTATCATAAACTAGCTTATCGAAGGGAGCAAAAAAAATACTAGCAAAATACTCTATTTTCTCAGATGGAATGTCACTGGCATTAAAAAAATCAAGAAATTTGTTATTTGAAGACATGGAGGAACTAGCCATATTGAACCTAATATCGGTTCAACGCGATAGAATGATATCGGTAGAGGAATGAACAGAGTGCGCGCGTTGATCCGATATCGCTAGGACGAGATTGAAATTTGTCGCAAGAACACGTCAGAAGTGGGTGATATCGATTTAGCGCGCCTAAATGAATCCGACCATGCAATGTTTGGGAAGGCGCGCGTCGATTTGATATCGTGAAATAGAAAGAAAACAAAAAGTCTAGTGAGTTCAGAATAAAAGATCACGGAATCAAAACATGGCAAGTGGTGTCCTTATTTATAGCCAAATTTTGTTGATCACAACCATACATTTATCAACTAACGAATTGAGAAACACAGCCTATATTTATCCACCAATCAAAGTGAGACAAATTTGTACCTACGCCGGAATACATTAACTAGTCTATCACTAGATTCAACGAATCATCATTAGCCCTGACCCTAGAATTTGTACCTGCGTCGGAATACATTAAATATTCAATCAATAGCCTCCTCGAATAATTATTAAACAAATAATAAACAAATGATAAATGGATATCATTGAAAAATGTGTACGAGGAGAATTATTACAATCTCTCGTCCTATTTAAGCAGAGTAAAGACAAGATTTTTCAATTCATGGTTGTATTTGATTTCCTTGATTTCAAAAGTCTGCACAATGATATGCTCCAATACGTCAAACTGGCCATTTAGTGAGGTTCAAGCATAGATTTTTGATGGATTTTGATGGTTCAACTTGTGCTAATCTTATGAGAGCATAATATATTGTTTCTCTCATCATTTCAAGTGTTTTAGGATCCTTATTTGCTATAATTTTCACAGGAGAAAAGGACGAAAACTTAAGCAACAGATGAGCCAAATCAATCTTAATCAAAAGAGACTCTCTGGAGCAATGATAGTTGGATCTCCTCCTATGAAGTCCAAAGAGACCCAAAGTAACGGATCAAACGGAAGAGCTGTAGAAAAAGAAGGATGAAGACAACCGTGAACCTGCAAATAAAGCAAGATCCTCACCCAGCAAGTGGTGGTCAAAGCTCGACATTGCAAGGGTCCAAGGCTGCAACTGTAGAACTATCAGTTCCTTCACCCTACCACCAAGCCTTCATCATATTTCCTTACCATTACCAAACCGTCCATCCAAAACTGTTCCTACCACCAATTTTTATGAATCCATTCCCTTGAGACTGATAATCAAAGTTTGTGCAACCTGCAGATCAAAGATTTCCTTGAGATTGGAACTTCAACTGAGAGAAGAACCACGGAAACACCCAGAGGCAAATGGAGGATACAGACCTCCCAGAAGATAGAATCTGCCAAGAAACCAAAGATGAAACCGTCACTGGTAGATACAAGTGACTAAACAAAGAGACACATGGAAAGCACTCGAGCATGCAAGTTGTGAAGTTGCTGAGAGCTCTCCGTTTTGAGAATGTCAACCACCTATAGCAATAAGACATTCTAATCCAATTGCGGCAATTTGTGAAAGACAATTTTTGTGATAAAGACTGGCGACAATAAGCACTTGGTTTTAAGTAAGCGAACGAGGATCTACGCTTTTCCAAGTGACGATCAAAGATGCCAATGCAAAGCGGAACGACATCGTCTAACATGAGTTGTAGTGAGTCCTGCAACACATTAGGGGTGGGATGATGTTGGCTAATTTTGACGAATCCCCAAGATACTCGGACAGAGCAACTCAAGAGCACCTCTCACCTTAGACCGAGGAGGTCTCTGAGAAGACGAGACAAACGAAGACTGAGAGCCGAGAAATACTAGTAGTAATGACAAGCAAGAACTATGTAAGCCTCATGGTGAATCCCGAAAGATGGAATGACCATGTAGGAACTAGTATTTCTAGGCAAATGTAATAAATACAAGTAGACCCCTCTTAAAGAAAGTAGAGTGAGCCACCTTTTGATGGTGACCTCTAGTGGAGAGCATTATTACACTTGTAATTTGTGAAATGTGGAGATTCCACTATGATGCCACCTAAGGAGCTCTCTTGCTTATTTAAGAGACTCCCTCTTTGTGAAGAGGAGCTTTTGGCATTGTATCTACTCCATGCTTAATAAGAAGATTTCCCATGAGTTTGATGCTACACTAAGCTCCTTGATTATGATGGTTTTCTTGAGTGATGCTCCTATGATCATGTCCTTCTATTCATATTGTGTGTGATTGTGGATTTAGAGTGGATTAGTTTTCTTGCTTTCCTAGTTGTGGATTAGATTTCATGTTTTCTTGTGGATTAATGTAGGAGCCAGCATTCAAGTAAACTAAATAGGCTAGAAATGTGGTATAAATCTTGCATATTCTCTAACATTCTAGTTCTTGATGTTCTTGGGATGTCCAAGAATCAAAAGGCTGATTAGTTTCTTGATTCTTGGACTTCTAACATGTTGTAGATTAGTTTTTGTTGCTTGTTTTGCCAATTTATGCAAGTAAAGTAGTGTAGGATCTGATTTTAGTTCATTTTGCAGCAAAGTAGAAGTAGAATTTCATTGTTTGTTCAATGGATCTGCACTCCAATTTTATGGTTGAACGTTTTGGCATGTATGAGTGGTTGTTTATGCATGTGCATTAGTTCAAGAGTGACTTCCTTGGATTGTCCTCTGACAGGCAAGACATTTACTACATCGATATCAGCCCCTTCTGCCTAATATGGGCCTTAAAACAATAAAGAAACAAAGAAGACTAGTAAACAAATTGTATAGGCATCGAAGATGTCAACAGAGATCCTATTATCGAATGATAAGGATAATTGCGCATCTGCTCATTTTCTTCGATTGTTCGAGGACACTGGTCCTTCGACAATTTGAGACCTGGTTCCATTGGTGAGAGAGCTAACTTGCAATTAACCAAATTATATCTGACTAACATATTGTAGATGTACCTCTGTTGAGTAATGTAGATCAACTTTTGATTTTTGTCTTTGTAAATTTGAATACCAAGGCAAAAATGAACTTCGCCCAGATCTGTCATGTCAAATTCGGAGGATAGCATTGTCTTAGCTTTTTTTTTATCAAATCGATACTGTTGTCGAAGAGCAAAGTGTCGTCCACATACAAAGTGATAATGATAAAAGACTGCTGCATTGTCTTGAAGTAAACATTCAAATATGAAGAGCTTGGTGTGTAGTCATGATCAATAAAAAAAGTATTGATTCTTTATAACCATGCTTGAGCAGATTGCTTCAAGGCATAAAGTGCCTTATAGAGTTTACACACATGATTGTGTTTACCTTCGATAATATAACGTTCGAGTTGCACCATGTAAATGTCTTCTTCGATAACTCCATTGAGATTTGTTGTCTGTACATCCATTTGATGTATTTCCAAATCTGTTGCAGCAGCAAATGATAATAACAGTCGAATAGAAGAATGCTTGACTACTGGACTGAAGGTCTTAGTGTAATCGACGTTGTATACCTGAGAAAAACCTTTGGCAACAAGTCAAGTTTTTCTTCTGTCGATGCTTCCGTCTGCTTTGTACTTGACTTTGAAAATCCATTTGCAATCAGCTATATTTCTGCTAGCAAGTAATTCGACAATTGTCCATGTTTGGTTCTTGATAAGAGATGTATACTCTTTATCCATAGCTTTTTTCCAGAGATCGGAATCGAAATGATTGAGTGCCTCTTCGACAGTAGTCGACCCTGAACAAGATAGGCTGCAGACTCGTCAATATACCTGATAGGTGGTCTGCTAGTTCTTGATGATCTTCTGGGGAATAGAGGAAGTTGATCATTTTCATCATGTTGTAGTTGCTGAACTGCGACATCATCTTCTTCGGATTCGCCATTGATATCTTGTTCGTCGAAAGTAGATGAGCTTGGACCTTCAATGAGAATAGTCGACTGAGGAACTGGGAAGTTCAATGTGTTGGATGAAACTGAAGAGTCAACTATGTGGGCTTTGCCTTGAGGTCGATAAACTGATCTTCGATGAAGATGACATCTCGGCTAACACATATCATCAACTCGATAGGATTTAACAACTTGTAGGCTTGACTTGAAGTAGTGTAGCTTATGAAAATACATTTTATGCTTTGGAAGTCGAGCTTCTTCTTGAGATTATGAGGAATCTGCGCATAAGCAGTACATCCAAAAACTCGTAAGTTTGATAAAGAAGGTTTGGTACTTGTCCAAATTTCGAATGGTGTTTTGTCTGAGAGACCTTTAGTAGGACATTTGTTCTAAATATAGGTTGCTGTTGAAATAGATTCAGTCCAGAAGGACTTCGGAAGTGTCGCATGTGATAACATGCACTTTGTCGATCCGACTAAGGTTCTGTTCTTTCTCTCAGCAAGACCATTTGACTGAGGCAAATAGGAGGTAATGTATTGTTTCTCAATGCCGTTGTTAAGACAGCTCCTTGAATTCGATGGAGATGTATTCTCCCCCGTTATCGGATCTTAGTGCTTTGATTCGTTCACCAGTCTAATTTTCTACATGCTCTTTGAATTGTCTGAACTTGATGAAAGCTTCTGACTTCTGTTTAATGAAGTAAACGGCTGTTCTTCTGAAAAATTCGTTAATAAAGGTAATGAAATATTTTGCTTCTAGTGTTAAAGGAGTTTGCATAGGTCCATAAATATCTGTATGAACAACATCTAACAGACCTTTTGTTGCATGCCTATGACTTGATCTAAAAGGAATCCTAGTCTACTTTCCAAAGATGCAGCTATGGCAGATAGGAGATCGACTTTACCAGAAGGATAGTCGAGATCAAATACTAGAGATTGTATGGACATGTTTGAAACAGATGCATAATTCAAGTGTCCTAAGCGATGATACCATAATAATGCTTTATTGACAAGAACAGAGGATTTCAAAGCTTGACTAGAATCAGAATAACAATGTGCCAATCTATATAAGTATCCATGCCTCTTGCTAGTGCAAGGATCTTATTACTCCTATCGATAATTCTGCATTGGTCAGATTCAAACTCCACCATATAACCTAACTCTGTGATTCTACTTATTGATAATAGATTTGTAGATAGTTTGGGAACGTATAAGACTTGCAAGCAGGTTGATTTTCAGACGGATTTGCCTACGATTGTTGTTTCTTGCAGGTCATTTTGCAGGCAAGGTAGTTCGTTTGCAAGGTAGACTTCAGATCAGAACACTGTTGCAACAGGTGTGGGTTTATGAGGTGTGGAGTTCAAGCAGCAACGGTGCCAAATGTTGACATCTTTGATGCCTATACAATCTGTTTACTAGTCTTCTTTGTTTCTTTCTTGTTTTAAGGCCCAAATTAGACAGAAGGGGCTGATATCGATGTAGTAAATGTCCTATCTGTCAGAGGACAATCCAGGGAAGTCACTCTTGAACTAATGCACATGCATAAACCCACTCAACATGCCGAAACGTTCAACCATAAAATCGGAGTGCAGATCCATTGAACAAACAATAAAATTCTACTTCTACTTTGCTGCAAAATGAACCAAAATCAGATCCTACACTACTTTACTTGCATAAATTGACAAAACAAGCAACAAAAACTAATCTACAGCATGTTAGAAGTCCAAGAATCAAGAAACTAACCAGCCTTTTGATTCTTGGACATTCCAAGAACATCAAGAACTAGAATGTTAGAGAATATGCAAGATTTATACCACATTTCTAGCCTATTTAGTTTACTTGAATGTTGGCTCCTACATTAATCCACAAGAAAACATGAAATCTAATCCACAACTAGGAAAGCAAGAAAACTAATCCACTCTAAATCCACAATCACACACAATATGAATGGAAGGGCATGATCATAGGGACATCACTCAAGAAAACCATCATGATCAAGGAGCTTAGTGTAGCATCAAACTCATGGGAAATCTTCTTATTAAGCATGGAGTAGATACAATGCAAAAAGCTCCTCTTCACAAAGAGGGAGTCTCTTAAATAAGCAAGAGAGCTCCTTAGGTGGCATCCTAGTGGAATTTCCACATTTCACAAATTACAAGTGGAATAATGCTCTCCACTAGAGGTCACCATCAAAAGGTGGCTCACTCTACTTTCTTTAAGAGGGGTCTACTTGCATTTATTACATTTGCCTAGAAATACTAGTTCCTACATGGTCATTCCATCTTTCGGGATTCACCATGAGGCTTACACAGTTCTTGCTTGTCATTACTACTAGTATTCCTTGGCTCTCATACTCGGTTCTCAGTCTTCGTTCGTCTCGTCTTCTCAAGGTGAGAGGTGCTCTTAAGTTGCTCTATTCGAGTATCTTGGGGATTCGTCAGAATCAGACAACAATCTCTTATCTACGCAATGATCTGTACCAGGCCCCTGGTATAACACATTGGAAGGCTCTCATCATAGTCATGAGATATCTTCGAGCTACTATGGACTTTTGCATTTGTTATGGAGCAGTCAACAACGACAAGCTTTTTGATGCTATTATTGAGATCTTTGAGCAAATTGTGTTTGGTTGGACTTATTTTACGCATTTGAAACATGAAAGTCCTTTGTGAGTTCGATTTCAGAATACCTAAACAAGAGTTACCAAAAACCCTAATAAGGAAAGAGAAGTTATCTTTTTCTATTACACAAAAATTCTTTCAAATAGATTACAAATGCACATGATTGCTACTAGGGTGGCCACATTTCTTACAGGAGCTCATGGTATTCTGACTCCACTCCTCATGGAGGGTGTAGGCCTTAGGGCATATACATACTGGAGTATCCTAAACGTGGATTTGGCAATACAACTCATCCACTGAATTCCACCATAATGTGCCAAGCAAAATCACCTATGTATGGTTTACTTCCAGTTTATACAACTGGCTTCCAATAGACGGGTTTAAAAAAAAAATACTCATATAAGGTAAGCATCTCACAAAGTATTGCTGCTATGTATTGTACGAGATCACCAATAATATCTTCATACACAATATGTTTCCTGGACTTATGTATGAACTACCAAAAAATTACTGATTTTATCTTGGTGGGCAGTTAGCACTCCATCTCAGGGGTGCTAACCGCCCTCGAGATACCTTGCTAACTGTGGGTACGGTTGGTGGGTTTTTTTTCTCTCTCTCTCTCTCTCTCTCTCTCTCTCTCTCTCTCTCTCTCTCTCTCTCTCTCTCTCTCTCTCTCTCTCTCTACTATATGGTTATTTTGCCCTTTGAAACATCATGAAATCATTTTCCCCTTGTGATAATAAACTAACAATATGCCTTACCTTGCTAAACTTAGTAATATGGCCCCCCTAAGAAGTTTTTTTAAAATTTAGTCTTTTGGTGGGAAACTTTGTTTTCATTGAATGGCTATGATTAGTGCACATTATAGAGATTTGATCTAACAATGAGCATCTTTGAATACCCAGTGCACTAAGATGTATTGAAAAATCTATAAAAAAAAAGGTGACTACAATCCTAAGTTCCATTCTTCTTGTTCTCTCCCTCTCTCCCTTGCTCTATCTCTCTCGGTTTGCTTCTCTATTGTGACCATTGCTGCTTGGATGAGAGGAGACATGTGAATGCTATTGGAAGAGTGTTCGGGTGGAAAGATACTAGTCTGGTTGAATGATCATCTACAATTGAGGAATTTCATTTGCTTGCTTTGCTGGAAAGGAAATGAGCTCATAAGATGTTGTGATTATCATAGATTGATATAGTTTTTTTGCTTCCAAAAACACGTTGGAAGCTTCTACAAGTGGGCGCTATCTCAAGAGCAATCGTGAACATATCTATAGATATGATATTCATATTTTCGTATGGTATGCTGTCTCTTAATAGCAAACAGTCACCTGAGATTTTTGTAGCAACTGTTCATACATGATTTGTACCTATTTGCAAAGGTTGATAGGCCGCTAGCTAGCGAAATTCAGATGGCCAGTAGTCGTTCTTCTACTTGTGAATTTTCTTACGAAGTGATTCATGATAGTAGTGCATAGATGGCCGCCATCTGAAGTGGATGGACTATTTCTCTTGTCCGCTGTTTTTTTGAAAATCGCTGATGGCCGCCATCTGAAATGCGATGGACCATGTTTTTTTGTCTATTGTTTTGAAAATTAGAAATATATGATGCTATTGATGATGCATGATGTTGTCTCCACGCATAACCATCCATAGTTAGCCACCCGATATGATTCCAGTTCGTCTCAGTATTGCCTTTTGATAGTGATAAAGAACTTTA
Organism: Diphasiastrum complanatum; assembly: GCA_029204225.1. Classification (NCBI taxonomy): domain Eukaryota; kingdom Viridiplantae; phylum Streptophyta; class Lycopodiopsida; order Lycopodiales; family Lycopodiaceae; genus Diphasiastrum; species Diphasiastrum complanatum. The sequence continues at coordinate 23,739,584 of CM055095.1, forward strand.
TATGTGTGTGCTCATAAAACTAACAATATAAACGATTATCACTGGACATTACTATAAGATATTATGTGAGTCTTGGATAATAGTATCAGCCGGATTGCAATAATAACTTAAGCGACCTGTTGTTTTCTAGATGTGCTTATGAACAGTTAAAGGAATGATTCTATGATGTTTTGATACACAAATACTCACCTTTGTAAGATTACGATACTTTTTTAAGGAGGCTGCTCTACTATAACCCGTTACGTTTGGTTTGATATCATTAAGAACGTAAGCAGGGTCTTGCTTAAAAGCAGTGGGAGATGGGTAGCTCGCAGGATATGACTTCGCCCTGCATCAGGTATGAAGCTTTATGAAGTTACACCAACATGGAAGGTAGTCTCACCCAACACTACAATACGATTCATACACACTTGTGGGACTTCAGGAGTTGCGTAAAGATAATGTTTTTTGTTATGATCCAAAAAAAAGTGGCTACATTGTATACTTTGAATTTTATAAGGATTGGTCTATTATTACCTATTGCAAGACGGTTTTTTAATAAAAGCCTATGTGCAGCCTTTGTGAGTATGCTATGGACTTGTACAGAGGTTGACTTTGACATGCTTGAATGGCATGGATTTGCCCAAGCCGTAACGTTGTAGGGTCGAAGATCTCGCGTAGTATAGCCCTCCCGCCTGTCAACAAGGGTTAGATCACTGGATAGGTACCTAACTATGCATAGATGCTATTTTTAGTTAGTTTTTTTACTTTCTCCCTTAACTCTATTCACCATTAACACTACCCTCCTTTAACTCTACTCCTGTACACTAACATTCATCATGCTTTTGAGTGAAGGGAAAGGATAGACAAGAAGAGGAAGAGAGAAGAGAAGAGAAAAAGAGAGAGAGATGAGATGGAGGTTAGCTCAAATGCTCAATGTCATTGCTTATGGAGAAACCTTAACTAATCACAAACAAAAAGCATGGAAGAAATGGAAATAACAAGCAAACACAACAATAGCATAAGCAAGATTGATTAGCAAATGAGGATGCTTGAGCTCTCAAAATAGTAGAGTCTCCTCCTCTCTAATAAGCATCCAAATAGTGTACAAATGGTGCCTTTTTATAAAATGGGGAAGGCCCTTGCCCCTCAATCCTATTGACTAATATTCACATTGATCCTATCCATTCATCTTGGACCCAACTTGATCCAAGGGTCCACAAAAAGTACATTGGAAATCACAAGATTCATGTGAGTCCAAAATTGGACCCAACTCTAAAAAGTAAACTCTAAGTTTAAAATTGACTTTGGGCCTCAAGTTTTATTTTAATTACAAAGGCCCAAGTCTATTTTATTCTATTTACACTTTGGCTTGCGTAGGCTTATTGGGCCATGAGCTTATACGCACAGGATGCCATGCCCTCGCAACACATTTTATTGGACAATTTTATTTATTTACACTTTGTTGGGAATACCCCCAACGGGACCCATGGCTTGAAGTAGTGCCGGTCCCTTGGCGCTCTGCCGGTTTAGTATAGCTTCCGCTTTGCCCGCCTTTGCTGGATCAGGTAGCCTGTAACGTCTTCCATGAAGTTGAGACGGTCTAGTTTCTTCGAGTCCTTGGGCGTGTGGAAGGACTTGTGGACTCCTGTCAGCCATTCTTGATCGACCCATGCTTGGTATCGGCGCGTCCAAGGATCTCCAAGGAATGCAGCTCGGTAATATACACGAGCGACTGGCAGCTGATCTTCGACTTTGTCGGAAGCTAGCGCCTTATTATGATTAAAGAATATTGAGGGAAGAAAATCATCCCATTTTGTTTCAATGCCCATTAAATGTTCTAAGTCCTGGGCGTAAGTGGCTGTCGCGCGGACTATTGGATCAGGGCAGTTGATATATTGCTTTGCGAACGTGGTGAGAGCCCTTCTGACATCTACATCCGTAGTCCACCCATATTCTGATGGTATGATCGGCCAATTAAAATTTTGCAGTGTGATATTGTCCAGAGGGGTGCCGCATTCCGCCCATTTGGATCGTCGTGTACATGGCAAGAAGTGCACGTTCACCCATAATTGTTGCGGACTCGTCACATAGGCCCTGATGGCCACATGGTCTCTTTTGAACAACTGTTGACGCCACTCTGGTTGTGGTTGGAGGGCGGGTAATGCTTGTAGTTTTTTGCCCTTTATTGTCTGAGCTGAAAACGATATCTGCCAGCCGCCTCTTGATGACTCGTGGGGATGCTTTGATATGAATTCGTTGATTTTTTCCTCCACGAACTTTGGTCTTTGGAAGGCCCGGCTAACAGATATCGTGCGTGAACCTCTGGATGATGTGGCTTGGCTTTGGCTGCTATTTGCGCCTTGGCCCTGGTCTCGCGTCTCAGCAGCTGTATCTGTTTGTCCTTGGTCTTGGCCTTCGGACCCTTGATCTTGGGTGAATCCCCCTATTACCTATTGGCTTTGGTCTTGGCTGGTACTGGCCTGTGCAGTGTCAAAATTAGGTGGCAGTGGAATTACCACGGGGGTGGGCTAGGCCTTCGTTTCCATTTAGCAAGCCTTGAGGGATTGTTTGGCCTGGGCGAGCTCGTGAGTTGCGCTTGCCCGATATTTGTTGAACTCTGCTTGGTAGCTATTTAAGGTTTGGCTATAAACTTGCACCTGACGCCGAAGAAGATTCATCTCTGATTGAGAGAGCGGCCTTGAGTCTGGTGCAGGTTGAGCTAACCAGACGAGCTTTTCATCTTGTAGGGCTTTGACCTCCGTCCCCAGGCGCGTATTCTCTGCTTCCAAAAGGTTTAGTTGCACTTGGATGGGAGCAAGCCGTTGGGATGCTTCGGATTGAAGTTCCCACACCTTCGTGGAGACCTCTGTCAGCGCTTTGGAGAGGCTTTGGATATGATTATTGAGGCCCTCCTCCTTTTGCTACAGCTTGGTGATCTCCTGGTGCCCTTCTTGTTCATGTTGTTGAGTCAAAATCAGCTCGTGCTATAGCTTGGTGAGTTCTGCTCGCAGCTGTGTGTTGCTTGTTGCCAGGTGTAGTACCCTGCTTTCCAAGATAGCTTTGGCCGCTACCGCATCCAGGATGTAAATCCCCAAAGTCTGGTATGTCGTCGTTAGGTCTGTGGGAGCAGGCGGTACACTGGCACTGGTAGGGGCTTGTGTTGTATCGGCCCCGACGACTTGTGGAGTACCGTCGTCATCATCTTCTATCAAGTTCTCATTGGACCTGACGCCATCTGGGGCGGTAGGATCAGACTGATCTGGCGATGGTACGAAAACTGTTTGGACAAATGCGTCATCAAGCAACGGTTGGTTTCCCTCGACAACCTTTGTTGGCTAAGCAGGTGGGGTTTGAGAAGCAGCTGTGGAAACAGGGGTGACGGCGGTTTGCCCGAACGAGAGGATGAGAGGAACATAGGGGAACTAAAGGGTGGTGTGGAGTATGGAAGAAGGTGAGGATGGAGAAGAAAGTGTCTGGCGTGGGGTGAAAAATTGATGACTTATGATAAAGATGGCAATTGGAAATCTGGAAATGAGGCCTTGGAGGCCATGATTGAAAAATCTAAAGCCTATGAAAAAACTTTGCCTACAGAGGAGGAATTTACGAAATTCCAAAAAAAAAATCCCCCAAGGCCTAGATATATCCCCTCCGGAAATGTAGAGGCCATTGGAGGACATGACATTAGCAGAGCAAACGTCGTTGATTACGATGATTATGATTTGGTACTTAGATATTATATTGGTATTGATATTGTTCAGTTTTCTTATTGAGTTTGCAGTGTTATGTATAATTCTAAATTTATTTATTTTTCTCGTTTACAGGATGCTATTGAAATAGATGCCTTTGGTATGAGACATGGAGGCGTCTGTGGTGTATCAGTCGGGAGAAAAGATGTGTCTCTATCTCATTATTTGCAACACTTTCAAAATAATGAGAATTGTATATATCATTCATCTTTTAATCCATATGCAACCACTGTCATTATGGCCATCAAATCATTATCAGTTTGTTTAGGAGGCCATAAGTACGCAAGAGGAACATATAAAATAATTTTTGTGAAAAGAGATTTGACTATTAAGATATTGGATTATACTCCCAATGAGACTACGAAAAGATCATCTGCAATGGCCCTTTATTCGGGTTACATTGATATGAGCAAGAGAAAAATTTTAGAATTTTTGGATCCATATGAAAGGAGATTATTCCTTCATGACAACACCATCCGTCTGAATTTTGAAGAGGATGATGATGATAATTAAATAATTTTCTGTAATAGATTTTTGATATATTACACGGATTTTTCTTTTGTAATGAATTTGAATGCCTTTCGAAATATCATAATACTTGGTGAGTTTTTAGCTTGATATCTAAATTGTGCTCTTCTATAAAATCACTGAAAAAGTTGAACTAAATATTTATTTCTTGAATTGTGTCCTCCATGATTTGTTGCTCTATGAAATGCTCCCCTGGCTTGCCAATGAGGTTTTTCTATGCCTTGTGATGACCAAATACTTAAGCTCCTATATTCCTTTGCAAAATAAGTTGCATGATGAAGAAGAATGTGCTGCAAACAATAGTTTTGATTAGTTACATCAGTAGAAAAAAATATAAACTTGAATGAGAAAAGTACCAGATAATGATGTAGATTACCACCATGTAATGAGTAACGTTGTCTTTTCCCCAACAATCATGTACAGATTCTACAAATGTGGTGCAATGATTTTGCAAAGTCCTCATATCTTCTGATGATAGGTTTTCTTTCCTGATAACACCTATGAGTTTGTCTAAGTTGGTCCACACTTGTCCCTTTTCCACTCGATTACTTCCTTCCAATGTTCGTGTGGCTTGAACAATTTCTCTCCAAATTTCGTATCTGACACTTGATTCTTTGCATGTGCGATTGGATAAGAATTTTCTTGCTTTAGCACCTCCAATTGATGGCTTATTGGGAACGTTTCCTTTTTTCCGGAGAGTCTGTCACTTTTTTCAATCGTGACATTCTCTTTATGTAGTCCTGCATTTGACAGAACTATTTCTAACCTCCTAATTGCTGCTTTAGCCACAGACTCTGGTTTATGATTCCATGCTAGTAGAATATGCAGGTAAATAAGTTTTTCAATAATACGAACCTCAGCATGCAATGTGCATATGTGAACATATTTTAATGGAATTGGCAGAACACTTTTTATATTTGGATCTTCTCGTGTTGGGTCAGTGTTTGTTGATCGTCCCAAATTCATATTGTAGCAATTCTTCATGCAATAAAGACATGGATGCTTTGATGTTGCCCCATGAGAGACATTATACATACATTTTAATGTTTTCAAATCCCCTGCAAGGTGCCATTGAATTTGAAAACTTCCATGGTTTTCGACTGTAAATTTCTCACCCTCCAAATGTCTCCTTATAATCTCGCCATAATTTGTTCTTGAAAATATCCATGAAAGTATTTTATGGTCCTCTTTCAAGACATGTAGAGAAACAAGTAATGCATGACCTGTCAATAAAAATTGGCAAGGTATGAATTGTTAATAAATATATTCTAAATGAAAATTGAAATGTATACCTGGAATGCCGCCAACCACCATATGCGATTTTCCGATTGAACACTAAATGTTCAATCATTTGTGTTTGAAATTTTGTTCATCAAAGTGACACTCACTCATTCCAACTTCTGACCCTTGATGATTTTAGATTCATCCAATTTTATTACAATAATGATCTTTCCATTTACTTGATGTTCGTCTAGTTTATAGAATCGAATAATGTATTTTAGAACATTTTCAATATCAAGAAAAATATTATTGCAATCGGTGAGCTCACCATATTCTGATTTGTATAATTCAGTTATATGAAGTGGTTGGCCAACTACTTTGAACATTCCGTCATTATAAAAATTTCTAACTAATCTTACCCGATATGGACGCGAAAGATAAATTTTCTCCACCATCACTTGGGAAAAAGCTTATTCAACTATTCTAAAAAAAGTAGAATAAGCATTTCTGTTAATTCTAGATACATCACATGCACCTTGTATCACATTCGCATACAAGTATGATTGAACCTTAATCAAAACAATCTCTACAATTTCATTTTTTATTTTTTTAAACCAAGCATTTTTTATCATTTCCTTTGCTAACTTTCTTGGTAAAACATGACCTAAAGATGATCCAAGGCATGAACGATCTGTTAAATAGTTCTTTGCCACCAAACATGATCTACAACAAACATATGAAACTCAAATTATGTTTAAATAAATAATCCATGTTATCAAGTGCAAATCAAACTTAAATGACGTATACAAATCAAATAAACAGTTTATATGACAATGTACTTGAATGCTCGAATTCTTTTTTTTTTTTATTGCTGCTATGTGTAGATAAGTCATCAATATTCTTCATCGGTATTCTCTTTCTTTTCCTCTTCATCATTGCCTTATTGATAATTTTTATATCAACAACAGATTTTAAACTCTCGGATCGCAACTTTTCCATGGATTCTAACATTTCTTGGTTTGATCCCCGAAGAGTAGTGACAATAGCATTCAACTCTGACATAGCATTCTTGAGTGCATTGTTTTCAGCACTAGTGTGTTGCACATAATGAAACAATTGTTGATTTGCACTTTGCAATTGTTGATTAGCAAACTGTAATTGTTGATTAAGACAAGATATGCTATGCATTCCAATATCACGCAACCTTTGACAATATCCAAGTAATCCACTATTTCCTTCACATACATATCTGAGAAGATGAGTTACGGACTTAAAATCTAGACACAAATTGGTAGCTGGATCATTAGGATAAATTGATCCATCCACCCACAAATCTATATTTATATGATTATTCATTCTCAATTCTCTAACTATTGTAGCAACATTCTCTACAACTTTCGCATTTTTCTTAATAATTGGAGTGCATTCCATCAGAAGAGCAACATCCAAATGGAACATTGCCATTGTTAAAGCTACAATCATGTAAGTGAATCAAACTATAGTAAATCAATATGAATAGATCTAGCATTCCTTACTTTTGTAATGTTTATGTCGCATTGAAAAATCGTCCCGCCTCATATTTCACTATAAGCCTGCATTGAGCACACCAAGATTTTCAGTCTTAAAGCTCTAGTCCCGAATTTTGGAACGAGAATGAAGAGAAGTTATTACATCTCATGCTTAACTAACTATTGTCTGAAGTTTACCATACTAGTTAAACGTCGGGCAAGGCCAGAAACTCAAAAACCGGCGACAAGAAGTTACCGGTTTTCATTCTCTCTCTATGTAACCTCTCTCTAAAGTGAAATTTTTCAAAGGGCCCATTTTGAGCCCATATTTCCCCTAACGGAGTATTCCACATCATCTTTTAGGGTGATTATCGAACACCATGGGAGGGGTTCCTTTTCACAAGGTTCTGGGGGTGGTTCTAAAGGGAGTCATGAAAGTTCGATCATATATTCACCCCGATTTCGATCTTGTCATCAAGGGTGACATGTTTTTGGCTGGAGGATTTCAATTCAGACTCTTTGTTGATTTCTTTGAGTAAGAAAATGGGTCCTTTTATAAAATTCATACAATCGACTGTAGCTAGAGCCTCAATCCAATTGATGATATCAGTATTAGAATCATGATGGATTTCCAATGGTTTGTCGGATGCTTATTTTGGTCTCGATCAATTGTATGGTCAGTGGTGAATGAAGCTGTCTCTTCTAGTGGGCTAGTAGGCTTAATCGTTCAAGTATTTGGATCAACCCTCATGGCTCGATCCCGGTTCTGAAGTGTGATTCGGTCTGTATCCCAGTCATGACATATTTTAGCTAGCTTCAGCCACGGCCTTTCCAATAGAAGTCGATAAGATGAGATTGCTTTTGAAAGATCTAAATAGTGAAGTTGATGACAAAGCGAAGATCCGTGACCTTCAGGTGCTAAGTGACATTTGATTTATAGGCATTTGAGGCACTCGATGTATTCATGTACCCTCTCATCCTTTTTCATCTTTGTCTTACTAAGTAGTAGGAATGGGCTCTCTAGGAACTTAGATGATTTAAATCGCTTGACGAATGAATCCTTGAGGGATTCTCACTCATTCCGTTCATGACACTTAAGATTGAAATATCACTCTCGAGTTGTATCAGTCAGAGTCATACTAAACCATCTAAGTTTCTCTTTAGGAGTTATCTCTCCGTAGACTTTGCATGCTTTCTCCTAAACTTGAAGATAGCGCGCTGGGTAGGTGGCTGGGTTGGTGGTACCATCATATCGAGGTAGATCGAGTCTAGAAGCCCCTTAGTTATGAGGGACAAAATGCTTGTGAACTTCACAAATCTAAACAAAACTAAACATCATCATTACAAATTGAATCTTAAACTCAATTGAATATGTATAGAATTATCATAGTAAAATATATTATTGTCACAAAATCCAACTGCCAGCAAAAGCTCCAAGTCGAGGAGAATATGCTCACCTACATCCATACACAAAAACAACAATGTTAAAATGAAAAAATTCTTGTGAACCATAGATGTCTACACGTATTCTCAGTTGTTATCAATGTCACAACAAATAATCATTGTCGAGTTAGGTGCCTCTAATCTTGTCCATAATATGAGAAAAAAGTTGGACATTGTTTCAGGTCTACTCAAAGTTACTAAATTATAAGGCTAAAATTGTAGTTAGAAAATTTCAATGGCCCATTAAAAGTTTCTAAAGAGGTTGGAAATTATGCCCATAATTGCCTAGATAATGAGAAAAAAATAGCATTGTTTATTTTGGGTAAAGGACCTCAGTGAAGACTTTACGAGCCTTTGCGCACTTGCCCTCAAGCATGAACCCTTGAACTTGTGAAGTCCTATCTCGTGAGTCTAACTCCACACAAAAATAGGCCTCTCATGAAGCTTCTAGTTTGGGGTTGCTTGAATCTAAATAGATTCTTAAGGACAACCCAGAGGCGCTCATGCTCTTAACACTCCTACCCTCCACCTTCACAAAATTTTATAATATAAGGGACTATTGTGCACAAAATTATAATTGAGATTATAATTGGGCACGATCTCCCTCATCCAATGGTGAAGAAGTCACCATGATGGTGGAGATATCATGATGGCATCTCGCATGCATACTCATGAATCCAAAGCTCCTCCATTCTAGGGCCCCACTCTCATCTGGCCCAACGGTGTCCAAACACCATGAAAATGAATACAATATTTTTTATGCTCTTACACTTTTGGATGAGGGTGGGGCTTTCGCCACACCTTGAATTTAGTTGATTATAAGCACATCTCTCCATTCCATAGATGGTGGTGGCGCCTGGAAGCCATTGTGCCATTGTGATGTCTCATTGTCATGGAGGGATGAGCATATTCTACACCATGATAAACAAGTAAATCATGTTTCATCAACCATCCAATGCCAAAGGTGGCAGACACCACCATCCATTGAACATGGTATCATCTGTGCTCACCCTTGCATCCTTGGTTGGGAAGCCACCATTGTGAAGGTCGTCGTGGCAATAGAAAGATCTCTCATGGAGCCTCGTCGCATATAATTGGCACATATCAAATTACGGAGCAGTTTATTTTGCACCATGGCAGTGGTGGTGCAGTGCCCATCTAATGGAGATGAGCGATGATAGCACTCTTTTTTTTCAAAATAATGCTATCATTGCCTACCCTTAGATCTGTGGGCCACCACCACTGCTGTGGCAGTGGTGATGTGGAATACATGTGAAAAATGCAAAAAATATGCTTGGACAAGGCCAAATCTATGTATATAGGATGATTACACATATGTGGAGCCTGTTCCCACGTGTGAAATAAATGTACTTGACATCTACCATATTCATATAGGTTGTACATCTGATTTAATTCAAATTCTAGTGGCTAAAAAGGCCAAAATCTAGTTTTCTAGTCATATGACACATGGCATCAATCTATTGATTGCATGAGCCACATCATTAGATTAGGTGTCACATCCCCCGTGTAGAGGTCTGCTCACATGTGTGGAAAAGGCTGAATTAGGCGAGTTCTCCATATAGTAGGAAAATGGACCAAAAGTGCTCAAAATAGAAAGTTTGATCCAAGTGTCAATTTTGCATGATGATTCATTATGTGACAAAGCATCCTCACACGTGTGAGATCTGATGCATGATCAATACCACGAGCTCCAAGAAATGTATATATAGAGGCATATTTGGCCATAATCAACAAGGAATACCATGGTATCTTGATTTTGGAAGCAACTTTGTGTCAATCTCTCCATTTGTCTTCAATTGTGATGATTGATTTGAGTTTCTATCATAGTGTAACTTGTTTTCAGGCTGGATTCCGTACTCTGACAGGTTTTCACATTTGTGAAACCAGCAAGTACATTTACCTTCATTAATGATTGTTCTTGTTAGATTTTCATGCCTAGAATTGATTTAGATTGATCTAAATCTTGTGTAGATTGATAGATCAATTGTGCTATTCTTGGTCCTATTTTGTAGATTTCCACAATACACTCTCCCTCAGATTATGCCCTGAAACAGTCCATTGTTCGTCTACCCGTGTCCAGAGACTGTCAAGCTCTCAGAGATCCTTGTCGGTTACTACCATGGATCAGATTAAGTGCTCACGTCCAGTGATGCAGGTGTTAAACAGCCTCTATGTGCTAGTAACTTTGCTCATAGAGAGCAAACTTGAGAGTATGCTCCTCCCAAAATTAGGGTTCTCACCAAAAATACTAGTTGAAGGCTTCTTTCGCCATTGCTTGGGATGGAAAGGAAAAATATAAGAGAGAGAGAGAGCAGAGCGACAGAGGGAGAGATATGAAAGGATGGCTATGCTGCTCAGCTTACTAGCACCAGCAGGAGCAGCAGCGATGGCGTCCCAGCCCACTGCTCTCCTCCTTTCCTCCCGACCTCCTCGCCTCTCCCTCGATCACCGCCTCCATTTCCCATCAGCTGGCGCACCAGCCATCGCCACCTCCTTCGAGGCTTCCCGCATTGCCCTTTCCGATCCCACACCAACACTCACACCGTCACTCCTCCGCTATGAAGAGCATCAGCAGCAGCAGCAGAGAGGTGGAGCAGCGAAAGAAGGCGAGCAGCAACTGGTGCAGGAAATAGGCAGATGCATTGAGGAGGGAGCCGAGGGAGCCAGGATTGAGCGGCCTGTTCGAGATGGCGGACGCAGTGGCCCTGATGAATGGGTTGCATCTTCGGGATCAGGAGGTGGGGGTAGGGTTTCCAGCGGAAGGGTTTCAAATCAGAGATTTAGGCACGGCCGCCTTGGTAAGCATCATCTGCACCCTAAGGATCCCAATCAGGGAAGACTGTCCATCCTTGCAGAGGGTATTGTGTCCTCCATTTTGCAGAAACAGTCTGCAGATAGTGTCGGGGCTTTGCTAGATCCCGTCGCAGAGGAGGTTTCATCGAGAGAGCTGATATCCATCTTGAAGGCGCTGGGCAAGGAGGGCAGATGGCAGCTGGCCGTGGAGGTTTTCGAGTGGATGAAGCAGCAAAGCGACAGGAAACCGGACTGTGCCGCCATTGCCGTCGTTTTGAAGATTTTAGGGCAGCAGGCACAGCTTTCGGTGGCGCTGGAGCTCTTTAATCATCTCAAGATGGATGGTTACTCCTTGGACGTTTATGCATACACAGCATTGCTCAGCTCTCTCTCCCGGGGAGGCATGTGTGCTGAAACCCTTGCCCTATTTAAGGCTATGAAGGATGAGGGGTGCAGCCCTAATTCTGTCACCTATAATGTCATCCTGGACATGTATGGGAAGAAAGGTGGTTGCTGGGATCGGGTTCTTTCCCTCTTTTCCGAAATGAAGAAGCAGGGCATTCGGCCGGACGAATACACATACAACACCATGATTAGTGCATGTGCAAGGGATGGCCTTCATGAGGCAGCAACCAATTTGTTCAGGGAGATGAAGGTCTCCGATTGCACGCCCGATCGAGTGACATATAATGCACTTCTTGATGTATATGGCAGGGCAAAATTGCACAAAGAAGCGTTGGATTTATTGCAAGAGATGGAAAGCTCTGGGTTGCCTCCCAATACGGTTACCTATAATGAGCTCATTGCAGGATATGCGAGGGCGGGTTTGGTTGAAGAGGCTGTTGCTTTGAAGCAGACCATGGAGAGTAGGGGAGTTCAACCTGATGTGTTTACCTATACAAGCCTGCTTTTTGCTTTCAGTCAAGACGGTCGAGATGCTGAGGCCATGACTCTCTATAAGGAAATGCAGGAGGTTGGCTGTACACCCAATCTTGTTACATTCAATACCCTGATTGACATGCAGGGGAAGAAGGGAAAATTAAAAGAGATGATGGAGATGTTTGATGATTTAAAATCAAGTGGCTGCACTCCTGACATTGTGACATGGAACACGTTGCTGGGTGCCTTTGGCAGGAATAGCATGCACGTGGAACTCTCCACCGTTTTCAAGGAGATGAAAAAGGCAGGGTGTGAACCAGAGAAGGATACATTCAACATCTTGATTGATGCATATGGGAGGTGTGGGACATCTGATCATGCCTTGCAAATGTACAAGGGTATGCTGAAAGCAGGATACCAGGCTGACATAGCTACTTACAATTCTCTGTTGGCAGCATTTGCAAGGGAGGGAAACTGGGAATTGGCCGAACGATTTGTGCAACTGATGGAGAAGAATGGCTTGGCTCCAAACGAGAATAGCTATGCCTCCTTGTTACATGCATATGCGAATGGAGGCCAGCCTCAGCGCATGCGCAAGCTGGTAAATGACTTCAGAACTGGTGTAATTCCTTTGACAGAAATTCTTCGAAAGACTCTTGTGCTTATATATAGCAAACTCAACCTTCCTGGCAAGGCTGAGCAAGCATTTCAGGAACTGCAGCAGAGTGGAATTTTGCCCGATATTAACATCTTTAATGCCATGATTGCTTTGTATGGGAAGAAGGGTCAATTCGCAAAAGCTGTGGAAATGTTGGAGAACATGCGCAAGGCTAGGCTCAAGCCTGATCATATTACGTATAATGCAATGATGAGTATGTATGGAAGAGAGGGGCTTTACAGAAAAGCAGAGGAAGTGTTGATAGAGATGAAGGAGGCAGGGGAGAAGCCAGACCTTGTCTCTTTCAATACTTTAATTTTTGCTTACAGCAAGCATGGCCGTATGGATGAAGCAGCACGAATATTCTCTGAGATGCTAGAAGCTGGTGTCCAACCAGATACATTTTCTTATAATACCCTTGTTGCCAGTTATGCAAATTTGGGTATGTTTACAGAGGCAAAAAATGTGATAGATTACATGAAGAAAAATGGATGCAAGCCTAATAAAGTTACTTATAAATCTCTTGTTGATGCTTATTGTACAGTGGGGAAATTTACAGAAGCTTTTCACTTTCTTAATCGAATGAAGGAAGTTGACCCCAAATTTGACGTCAATTCTTATCAACGAATTCTGACAACCATACCCAATCACTGACCAAAAGTGTCATAGAGCTAAATCTCACGTGTTTTGATGGTTGGGTTGCCTACTGTAAGAATGGACAACACCCCCATGTCCTTTTTACTGGAAATGGTTCAATTCAGTGAATTGACTTTGTTCCCAAGAGGATGTAGATATTAGAGTAACGGTTTCTGTAAATTATGTATTCTATAAATGTGTGTCTTCAAAAGCCGAATGTAAGAGATGATTGAAGGATATCATTACTTCTCATTTCAACGTTGGTAACTGCTCTTGTTTAGTGTCTGCTCTTCAATCACAAGCGTGCCATGGTTTCTGCAACCTGTGCAATGTGAACAAGCAGACGTTGCAATTCTACTTGTTCTAGCTCGATAAGCATAAAAAAAAGATGGAAGCTGCAAAGTGTGTTTGGTACCTTCAGCTATTGCAGCCAAGCAATATGATGTTCTATCCCTTGTTTACATTGAACTTAGTTGCTATTGCTTGCAAGAATATATATATCAAATTTCTAGAATGATTTGTTGCATTACAAAGTCTCTTGTTTTTAGACATTAGGTCCTTGATAAATGGCATTTCCCTTGAAGACTTATGGCAGTTTATTTTTATGAGTGGGATTGGACATGGGAGTCATTCTGACTTGTAAGAGTTTTTACATGGAGTTTGTAGGGGTGTCCAAAAGGTTTGTGTGCTAGTGGACCTTCTGACTCGGAGAGAATTCATGAGTTTTGAGTCACTCAAGAAGAAGGTATAGAGACTAGCATTAATTACCCGTACAAGATTAGCATCATCAGAATTAAACAGCAATCTATGATTAATATCAAGTGGTTTAGTTTAGATTTCTTTGATTAGACTACGATTCCAAGTTTAGACAGTGCAGCAATTTATGATTAATATCAAGTGGTTTAGTTTAGATTTCTTTGATTAGACTACGATTCCAAGTTTAGACAAAGATTGTACAGTTATGGTATTATAGTATTGCGATATGATATTTGTGTTAATTAGAAGGCTTGTGGACATCCTTTTTACTTTGTATGGCTACTGACCTGGACATATCCATTCAGTAACTTGTTTCTTGCTCAAACTGTATGGGCAATGTGGCTTATCTGTACAGAATAAATTCATGTCTTTCTGTATATTCTAGAATCTATATGATGTTCAATTCAAGCGATAATCCACTCCATTATGATTTGTGCATTACAGCTGTCAGAAAAAATGGTCTAACCAAAACAAATAAAAGCAATCACATTGTATTGAAGATTGACTATCATTGTTGTTACTTGTATATGTCATCCATTTAGGATTCTAGGATGGTTACTTTCTATAAGGAATTCTGTGACCATATGGGTAAATATATATTTGAATCTTGGAACCCTTTTCATGAAATATTCTCACCTTTTATATTCTATCATGAATTTGTTGTGTGCAGAAAGGAAAAAAATTCATTTGCCACTTCAACTGTAAACTTCAAGCATATGGATGGTCCATATTGATTATTGTGGTAGCTTTGGGTCTTTTTTCTAGATGCTAAGATAAAACTGAACTTGAGTGTACTTGAACATGCCAGGAAGCGACACATGGTTACACGTCTCAAACATGGACAGAAAGGAGAGCTTCATTCATTCACTTTGGGTAGCTGTCCTTGATATAGGGAGGAAAGAGAAAATAGCTTTACCTTCACCATAGTCACTTCTGCCATTAGATGTCTTTGCACTGATAGTTTTTCCTTTAGTCACTGTCCTTTCTTAGAGATAAATGTATATGCATTGCTTCTATAGTTAGTATTAATACTTTGCAAGGAATATATGGGTTATGGAAAGATCTATCTGTGTTGTTGGCGAACTGTTGTGTCTAGAAAAGATGCGAAAGTGACTAATATTGCTGTCAGATGAGAAGTAAAGAACAAAAATAGCTTATTAGCATTTGGACAGGTTGATTCTGTTTGCTCCCTCGATGGCTAATGTTCTCTTACTCATACTTACTCTCAGATATTTACTTATAAGGTGCTGACCTTATATGGACATACTATCGCCAACTCTCTCTTGGTATGGGAGAAAACCAAATTCTCTCTCTCTCTCTCCCTCTCTCTCTCTCTCTCTCTCATGCATGGACTATATTCGATGCTTATTTTATCATACATCCCCTTTGTTATTAACGCACTTTTGCATTACTTGGAGTATCGGTGTTATCAACAGGCCAACCACGTAAGCACGGCGCTTTGTACTTTCTCTCTTCTTAATACTTAGTTAACGACTTTCACAAGAAGAGGCTGAGAGAGCCTTTTCGCTTTTTGCGAAAACTTGTTGCACAAGTTGCCTATAGAGGGATAAGACTTAGCTTTACTATCCAAAGGGTGGAGGGAAACCTCCTCTTCCACTTCATTTGAATCGTAAACTATCATAAATGGGATCATAAATGGGCTGATGGTGCATCACACCTCTTCCCTTCACTTCTTACTACTTTGCTTCACCTCTCTCTCTCCCATACTCTCTTGCTTCATCCTCATAGCTCGCTCTACAGTGGGCGGCCAGTTACATTCAGCATATCACGCTATAGCCCATCACTGGCTTGATATATTGGCTTGCCTTCTTTGGATACATCAGTCTTGATGATAAACAGGTATGGACGCCTTCATAACAATGTATTAACATATTATTTCACAAAGATTAATGCTCATTAGCTGTAGATCGCAGCTATTTTATGTATTGTATGTCCTTTGACCATACCATGTATGCTTCAATTAGACAACAGTGAGTGTACGGATTTGGGCACCCACCTTCCATAGCAGTAGACTTTGGATTTCAGCCCTTCTGCACATTTTTTCTGAGGTATTTTCATCACATAAATGAACTGTTGAATGATATGTAGCAAATCGCACTTCCATTAAGGAGGTATTGGTAATTTTTAGTATAGTTTGTTGTTGCCATTTGATGTCATCTACATGAACTATCGTTATGGGCTTCAAAAAGAGATCAGTAAACAGCTTCTCGAACGTATAGAATATACGGAATAAGAGGTGGTTGGTTTTTGTTGAATGCCAAAATAACAAGATAACTTCTATTTGACGACGCATTTTCGGAATGACGTAATTATTATAGACGGGTGTTACTACTAAGTGAGAGATGGCTAGTACTCAGGACATAGCTTCACCTTTGATACAGGTATTGCACGTATCACACTCTCTCGTCTTTGGGTTTCATTCCATTGCTTGTATTTTCAAGCTTGTAATATTCATTATACAAACTACGAGGATAGCATTTCATTTCATTTCTTTTGTAGAAGAAAAGAGCTTTAGGAGAACTTTTTGAAACATACGAAATGTCTTAGTCTTCCAATATGCGTTATTTGTATCCACAACCATTAAAGAAAAGATAAATTAGGCTTCGGTCCTCTTAAAAACCATGATAACATTGTAAATACTAAGCACTACCATCACAACGTTTACGAGTTGGTTGTTGATTCGGGGTAGGTGGTATGGCATGGTATTGCCTTAACTACTTACCATAGTTCATAGACGTTCATGCCTATACATGAGGTCTAAAAGGCTAATAAGACATGGATCTGCCCTAATACTTTAAGCTATGAAAGAATCACAACCTCTCTACTTTTAAAGAATTTGTCCTTTGATTGATTATGCTAGCATTGTAGCCATTATGTGTATGAGTAGGTGATTGATTCTAGGTAGTTGGTATGACATGGATTTGCCCTAACTACTTACCATACTTCATAGACGTTCATGCTTAAACATTAAGTCAGAATGGCACGGATCTAGCCTTATACTTTTGACTATGAAAGAATTACACTCTCTCTGCTAATAATGATTACAGTACTATTCTTGTACTTTACTTTAATGTATGTTTCTAATACAGTTTCTTGGCCTTATATCAATCAGTATGGCGTGTGCTCTAATGTGGTTGCGTTAGGGCTAAACGTATTGCTACCTTAATATTGTTGGTAGGGAAGATTGGGGTGAATTGATATGCTTTGCTATTAAAACTGTCATGTAGTGAATCTTATTTCGGACATGGATAACAACTGATGCTCAGTTACGACACCTGTCTTTCTCACATACTAATTCGCGTGGTTTTGTGATATGGGATGGTGGCAAGTAACAGTTGGGCGTCTTAAAACTTGCTTCACTTTACTGTACTTTGTATTGTGAGATTGTATCTAGTTTTTTTATAACTTGTTATGCTTTAAAACAAAGGGTTCAAAAAGTCTGGTCTTGCATTGTCAAGGGGGACTTTGTAAAATTTCTCTCTCTCTCTCTCTCTCTCTCTCTCTCTCTCTCTCTCTCTCTCTCTCTCTCTCTCTCTCTCTCTCTCTCTCTCTCTCTCTCTCTCTCTCTCTTTAAATGCACACCCGACTACCTTTTGGCCAGGGTAGTACATTATCTTTAATTTATTTTAGTTCTATGGCTGACTTAGGTTTATTGTAATGTTTCAGTCCTCAGATTGGTTTCTTGATGCTATAATTTTTTGTTATGGAGAACCCCTTCCTTCTCCTAACCTCTTCATTCAGACTATCATATGTTGTATGAGAAAAGTTGTTGACTTGCACCAATTCATTACTACCATTGATAAAGCTACTTGTGATGTGGCTGGCATTGATGATAAGATTTTTTGTCTTGTTGCTTTAAGGAGTACTCTCGATTGGGTCAATGTCTACATGGAGTTCGTAAAAAAGAGAGATCCTTTGATTTGCATTGAAAATATTTTATATATGATTGATGCTACTATTGAATTATCTCTTTACTCTCAAATCTTGGCGATGTTGAAAACATATGGTAAATAAAAAGACTCCTTAAGAAACTCAGCTTCTCTAATTTACAAGACAAGTATTTCTAGAATTCCAATAAGAGGACAAGTTCTTTCAATCTAAACAATCCTAGCTTAGTTATGTCAATAAGTGACAACCAAAAAAAGAAGTATATATCTAACAAGGGCAAATTTGGACAAGGTAGTACTAGACGCGCGAATTTACCAATAAAAAAACCTAACTTTTACAGAGAATAACTCTTGTGCAGGAGAATGAGATAGAAGAAAAAATGATACCGGTGGTCAATGCAACTAAATGAATTCAGTTGATTACAAAAGCAAATAAAACGAGGACTAAAGGCAACTTCGTACCAGAGTATCCTAAATGTGGATACTAATCTGTTTTGGCAGTGCGAATCGTCTACTAAATTTTATCTCAATATACCTGATAAGATCACTTCTATGTGGTCAATTGATATTGCTAAATGCTATGAAAATATCCCAGCGTCCCGCTTAATGGTCTAGATGGGCTGAAAATGATTATGTGTAAGTTTATATATGACGTGTTTAAGCATCCTAGTATTTAAGATTATATTGCATACAAATGGAATCCGTAGATAGATAATTTTGTATGGCCATGGGAGTCAAAAAAAGACTGATAGACAGACTAATATTGATAGAGAACAAGTATGTCTATGGAATGACTTTTTGATAGATATTTGTATAATAAGACTGGGTGATAGAACTTGGAGACAAGTGTGTGGTATCCCTATGGGCCTTTTTTTCTCCCCCTCTTGGTGTAACTCGTATCTAACCTATTATGAGATGCAATTCATAAAAAGAGTAGCCGAATTTAGGAAATTGGATATTATGCGATCCTTCAAGTGTACTTTTCATTATATAGATGCCATCTGCTTTGAACCCTTCTGGCATGATGGCATCAAACTGCTTTGGAGATACCACCACATGAACGATCCCTATGGTATATGGTGCCTAATCTGCTTGAACTGCTTGTTAATCTGTCTGAAACATCGAATCAAAAGTATTAATGGTATCATGGAACTGTTCAAATCCTCTTCTGGGGGATTGGAAGTCAAAGGGCACTAGGCTCTTGGGCATCTCAAAAATTTCATCTGTCCCTAAGGGGTCGGAATCATCGAACATGTCCATAAACGCTTGAGTTCCCGGTGAACTTGCTCGAGTGTGTGGGGGTGAGGTGGCTTGGGCAGCTGTGATTGGAATGGCATCTACAATGGTCACAGACTAACCTTCTGAGGAAGCAGAGGCTAAGGAAGCATCATAGGATGGGGGAACAGGTAGTGCGGTGCGAGTAGTAGCAGGGGGTGGTAGCGTAGCTGAAGTTGGTTGCCGAGTTCGACGACGAGACGCGGGAGGCAAGTCAAGAATAACGACTTTGCTACGTACTTGTTGGCGGCTCTGTGAACTTGAGGCCTGTCGGGAGGATTCGGCTAGTGCTACTTCTTCGTAGATCGATAGCATTGAGTCAGCATGAACCCCATGGATCTTATTATTCAGATAAGAAACTACGATGGAAGATAGAAGAAGGCCAACAGTGAACTTTTGTTTGATATTACCCTTGATAGCCCTCTTAAGTTCCCCAAAGACCATTTTAGACCAATTATAGTGGTTCCAATGGTGTCTTATCAAACTTGTAGTTGGATTTTATTATGTGGTGCAAGATTTGAGAGAAAATTTGTTTCTTCTTGAGGTCGCCAACCATCAGGAAGTTATTCAGAAGTTGCGCAGCCGCATGGATGGTAGGATCTCGGATGGACTCTAGCAAATAACCATCATTCGTCCGATAAAGTTCTATGGTCAAATCAATGAATGACTTGATCACATTCTTGGCATGCTTGTGGTTTGGTGAGGATTGGGTACCTGAGGATATGTCAATGGTAGCAAAGGCGGCTTCACTAACACACGCCTTGTGGGTAGCTTTCTGGTAGGTGATATAGAATTTGGACTTCTTCTCAATCCAGGTACTAAAAGCCATATTTATAAACTGCATATTGATTTTTCTGAAAAAGGCATGCTCGTGGATACCCATTGCCGTGAGCAGAGGCTCAACAAGGGTCATCCACTCAACCACCCTGCTTGTGCTAGAAATCATCATAAGTCCGTTGTAGTTGGAACATCATGATGAATGACATAACGAGGAGATTGGCTGGTATCATAAGAAGACATGATGGCAGATTGTAAAAACTGAAAGCAGAAAAGACTTAGGAGCGTATCAAAAAGTTGTGTGGAAGTTTTAGGAATGTTAGGTCGCGGGAAAAATTTGCAAGAACTTCGCTAGCAGAAGTGAAAAATGAAATCGAATTCAGCCCTTTTATATGTGAATTTGGAGGGTCCATTAGGCAAAGTACTAGTTTGGCTGATCAGTTCTGGACAAAAATTTGCAGGCATCTTCAGTATTGTGAAAATAGCTTTCAGAATTCTTGGCAAAGGTTTCTGACAACTGGCGTAGAACAACACAAGAAATCTCCCCCCCCTTTGGGCGCCCTTCCCTAGATTGCAAAAGGCTCCCTCCAAAGCAGTAGAGAGTGTCCTCACAAGCCAATGAGAAGAGAGGAGGCAAAGGAAAGACCAAGAGCCTCACAAGTTAGTGGAATGTCAAGAGACACCTTCCATAACTTATGTTTATTGAATAACTACTTCTTGGTTGCTTTACGGACATCAAGAGACCCTAGTAGGTGCGGCCTCCTACTAGGTCCCCATGACCCAAATGTGATGGCTAACTTTGGCCCAAGGCCAATTATATCATGGCTCAAGGTTGAGGCCCAAGGTTTAGGAAAATGACCAATACTCATGGTAAGGACCTCCTAACACCTCACAAGTTTCCATACCTCAATCCAAGACATAGACACCTTTATGCCCTTATCCAAGGACTCAAGTACCTTAATTCAGAGGCACCTACCCTTATCCAAGGGTGACTCACCATTTAGCCCCCCAGATACTAAATGGGTACATAGGGGTTACTGAAATACCACTAGTTACATAGGTATATAACAAGTGCCATCACAACATTTACGAGTTGGTTGTTGATTCTAGGTAGTTGGTATGACATGGTGTTGTCCTAGCTACTTACCATAGTTCATAGACGTTCATGCTTATACATGAGGTCTAAAAGGTGAGCAAGGCACGAATCTACCCTGATATTTTTGCTATGAAAGTATCACAATTGTCTCTCTACTATTAAAGAATCTATTCTTAGATTGATTATTCTAGCATTGTAGCCATTAGTAGGTGTATGAGTATGTAATTGTTTCTAGGTAGTTGGTATGAGATGGATTTGCTCTAGCTACTTACCATAGTTCATAGATGTTCATGCTTAAACATGAAGTCTAAAAGGTCATCATGGCACGAATCTACCTTGATACTTTTGACTATGAAAGAATTATACTCTCTCTACTAATAGGGAATGATTATAGTACTACTCTTGTACTTTACTTTGATGTATGTTTCTAATATAATTTCTTGGCCTTATACTAACCAATATGGCATGTGCTCTAATATGGTTGTGTTAGGGCTAAATGTATTGCTACCTTAATACTGTTGGTAGGGAAGATTGGGGATGAATTGATATGCTTTGCTATGTTGAATCAAACTGTCATGCAATGAATCTTGTTTCAGACATGGATAACAACTGATGCTCGGTTACAACACCTGTTTTTCTCACATATCTTTTTCTTTGTCATTGCATTGTGCATTACAACTACTACATTTTTTTAACATTTTTGCTTGCATGATTTTTGGCAAGGTCTTTGAGATGAGTTTTTTTTGTGTAATCAAGGCAAGTTTTCCCAACATTTTTAAATTTATTTTGAGGAGGTTTTCTTGGAGCAAGGTGATATTTTTTAGCACATGCAACTTGCCACAACCTAGCGCAACAGTAGGGCAATTGAAGGGTTCTCCACCCTTGAATTGCATTATATCATTCATGAAATAAGCTTGAAGAAATTTGCAATGTTGCCTTTTGTGCATTTCCAATTAAAGTTTTAACCCTTCACTTTTTTAATGTGTATGTTCGCCTTTGCTACTAATGTGGAAGTGCAAAAAACTTTATTCCACCATTATGGGGATGGTTGGTGACTTAAAACTTCTCATAAAACACATCCAATACTAGTGTTGCTATTTCTTCTTGGTTGTATGTGGATGCTTAACATAATTGTTTTCAGATATGTAGGTGAAATAATTGACATACTCATGCAAGAAAAACTTTCAGACCTAAAGCTAGCATATTATGGAAAGTAGATGAAAGAATCAAATTCATCAACTTGATAAAGAGGACGGATATGCATAATTTCAAAAAATTTCTATCAAATAAGAGATGTACTTGACTAATGGTTTCTCTCTTGTGGAGACACCACATTAACATACTTTATTATCTTCTTTGAGACTTTTATTCCCTACAAGAGTTGACTCCCCTGCTTATTATGTTTTTAGTTCACTAGAGTTATGATCTTTAGGCTTAGGTGAAGGGAACATCAAGGAGGTGGGTTGACATTTGTTGCAGATTATGGCTAGTGTGATTGGATTGTTAACTCGGGGTTTATCATCAACATTCACTCTTATTCCTTTTATCTATAAGCCAAAATATTCCACAATAATCCTACTTTGCATGTAATTTGGAACAACATGTAATTACAATGCATGCATGGCAGTCGAGGCCCATGTAGTCCTACAGTGATGGGCTTGGACCCCGCATACAACAGTAATCTAGTGCATGCAGCATGAACGGTGGGTGTCAGCAATAACTATCACCTACCGTTCTCATGCAACTCACATTGGGCTAGGAGGGGCATTCTATAAGAGAGTGCATTGGCCGGGTGGATCAGACTAGCTTTGCCTTCCTATGGTTATGCTGTTTCCAACACCAAACCACCCAACTGGAGATAAATCTTCCAAAAGGACTAGAACCTCACCCAAGATTCAAATCTGAATATTTGCAACATTGAATCTAGTCTATATTGTGAGTAGGGTTTTAGATCTAGAAGCTTCCTATTGTTGATAAGATTGGAGAAGGACAGTATGGACCTGCTATAAATAGTGTACAAGCATGAGAAGAGATACATTCTCTCTGTCTTTCTCTCATCTCATTCATGCTTATACATGAGTTCTCTTTTGGTTCATATATCCATTGGTGCACTATAGTGTTGATATCTTGCAATTTTGTGTGTAGAATGCAATTGTATGTTGATTATTGGATCCACATGTGTGAAATACAGTACCTTATTGTTATTGTACGGACAACAGCTTCATTTTATCATATATATGTTTGATCAAGATCTTGTTGAGTTCGCATCTTCTATGTGTAGTTGATGTTAGATTTCTACATTGTCAATGGTGCTTGATGTGTTGTAGTTCATAACCAAAGATCAAAGGGACATATTGGATCTTAGTGATCTAATATTTCTTCACATTTTTTACTAATGTGGATTTTCTGCTTCTATGGTTCAAAGCACTTGTAAGTCGTTGTCCTCTCATCGTATCCAACAAAGATACATTTAATGGACTTCGCATCAAGCTTGTTTCGCTCTTCCTTTGGTTTTTATAGCTTACCTCCCTAAGTGAAATATGATATCTCCTCCAATTCAAAGAAGCATTTTAGCAACCTCTTAAAGTGGTCTCTATAGGTCATTTAAAGATTGAAATGTGATGCAATAACACTTCCATTGAAATGTGGGAAATGTCTCGATCATGTATGTAATATTCATGGCACATCTACATTTTTTTTCTTGATTTTAGAAAGAGGAAATATATTGTGTTGTCACTTCAACTCATGATTATGCATTATTTTGTTATAAAGAAAATCTATCATCCAAATTGCTTTGGAATGCAAGAGAAATTCATCCATGTGCTTGTCAAAAATCTTACTAATTATTTATTCAAAAAAGAAATTGGCTCTCATTAAAATTACAAAGTTCTTTGCTTACTAGCTGTTTGGAAAGAAGACATGCGTGTGGATATTTCTTGAATGTGGAGAATGTAATCTAGCAAGGGAGAAATTGATAGTAAGATGTTGCCGCTAGACATACAAATCCCATGAGCCATGGATGATTTCACTTTCGATATAGTCTTGAAGAAACTTTTACAAGTACTAGTATTTCCTTTTGCATCCCCTTATTCTTTTCTTTTAGCCAATTAACGCACATTAGGCATAGCTTATACACAATTGCACAATATTAGGCCAAACCTAACTCGAGCACTAAGCTTCAAACATGTCATGAACCAAGAAAAGTGTTTCAAGCCTACATCAACATAAAAAATGTCCTTCTTACATAGTTGTCTTGTCCTTGGCATGTTCCCTTATTCCTAGTAAATATCCTTAAATACTTTTAAAACCTTGGAAGATATTTAAGGATGGATTGTGTGTGTGTGTGTGTGTGTGTGTGTGTGTAAGCCCTCTTTCAATACCATCAAAATACCCTAATCCACTTTGCTACTTTAGATGCTTGTTGCATGATAAGTCGAGGATATCATCCACAACAAAAGAAGATTCGCTTCATTGACATAATATTCTTTTATGAAATCTAGATCGAAACACAAAACAGTCAAAGTTCACATCTTGGATGCTTCAAAAGTGTTGTGCATACATGCAAATTCATTCAGCTAATTTGGATCTGGCAAAATTGCTTCGCGTGGAAAAAAAATAGCCACATGACCTTAGGGTTTAAGCCAATATTGCACGTTCCTATCCGGAACGTGATCCGAGAAATCCATTTAAGGTTTCTCGGAACGTAATATTTTTTTTTTTTTTTTTGGGGGGGGGTTCCAATATGGGTATCAGATTAAAGGTGTTTTCAAGAGCAATTCAATTATCTAGTTTGCTCGGAGTTCCAAGAAGAGTGCGGTCCAATTTTGGGCCATTAAGTGATTCTTTATCGAACATTTCTACTTCTATATTATGTGAAAGGAAATCACATGCAACTGTATTGAAGGACAACAAACCAACAACAATTTATGAAGCATAAGCACCCATCTCAGATTTTGTGACCAAAACTCGAGTCAACATAACATGCTCAACAAATATGAGTACATTATACAGTGCCAACAATATCTCTATCTATAATTAACCGGATCAATATGGCTCTAGCCTCTAATGAACGTTATTTTTGCCTCTTTCCAGTTTATCAATATGTTGTTCCCCAGTTCATTTAATACTCTAAACTATCAATAAAACAATGGCCATTAGTCTTTTCCACACACAGAAATTTTTTGATCCGGGTCATAGATCGTTGACATTCCGAAACGTTTTTGTAGTGGATCGCAATCATTGGTTGAAACAAAGGAGCCTAACAATCCATTTCTTGCAATGCTTTCTCATGGATGGCTTGCATCTGTGTACATATGAGTTTGCTAGCTTTTGATTGGATTCTACAACTTTGTAGATTGAATGATGTGAAAGGAGCTCATGACTTATAAAAAATATCATAGTAACAATATGCGCTCTCTCTCTCTCTCTCTCTCTCTCTCTCTCTCTCTCTCTCTCTCTCTCTCTCTCTCTCTCCCCCCCCAAGAAAAGCCCTTAATAAAATTGCCTATGCAAACCCAATGACCATGAAATTTTCAAGATTACTATCAAGGTGCTTGACAGTAAATCAAAAGATTTTGAAGTTTATTCTGATTGCAGCAAGAGCATGCAATTAAATCATGGTTGCTAACAATTACGAAATGAGAAGAACTAAATATATTTACATGTGGCCATTGTGAATCTCAAGTCATGTCCAACTTTTTGAATGGATGAGTGCGAGACAAAAGATTAAATCAATCACATTTGGTTGTTAGTCGGGTGAAAATGAAAATTTCTGCCATGCTGATGCATGCGCAAATCCTGCCTGCTCTTTTGTTGACATGTTTGGTGCCTTGTGCTCCAGAGTTGGGTCCTTAACACTGCACGTTTGCACATAAAATATGCTAGTATGTTGCGAGAACAAAGAAAACTAAAACAATTAACTCCATAAAAACTTTTGAGTTAAAAAAGTTTGTTTTGCTTTTTGCATGAAACAAATAAACTCAAGGAAACACATGCCTAAGGATAGATATGCATGAAGCAGATTCCAGGCCTCTGAAAAAAGTTTGTACCTTCTCTCGTGTGCAGGATCAACTACATCTGATTTATGTGCTTAAAATTCAACAGGCTGTCCTAAGAGGCATTGCAAGAGAAAATGTATAGGTGGGTGGCTTATTACTATGGTAGCAGGAGTAAGTGACCTTGGAAGTGTTTGCAATAAAAAGTTGAACCTTGAATGAGGAGTCACTAGATTGTTCTTGACCAATGTTGATCTCAATAGAATCAACCACATCGATTCATGTGATTAAAATTGAACAGGTTTTCCTATGAGACATTGCAAAAGAAGCATGTCTAGGTAGGTGGCTTATCACTTTGGTAGCAACAAGAATAAGTGACTTTTGCTATGAAAAAAAACCCTCTGGAATGAGAAACTCACTAACTTGTTCTTGACCATGCTGCTCATTTCAAAAGAACTGTATCTTATAACTGACAATGTTCCATAATAGCATTTTATTCCAGATATTAATAAAACTGGGCTAACAAACTTGCTTCCACTAGACTAACTATATGCAGGTAGACTAAACTAATCTTGATTAACTAAATGAAGATCATAATTTCTTTTTGTAAGAGAGCAGCGTTCAAGCATTTCTATCACTGCAAATTCCTCTATACCTTATCGATTTTAGGCTTTAAACAATACAAAAGACATCTGGGTACTTGACAATATAATGTGTAACTACCACCTCGATCTGAAAAGGGAAAAGACATTGTGCATCTCAATGCATTACCTCTGTAGAGCACACCTGAACGGCAAGCAGCCGAGCCGTTTGAATCTAAAGACTTTGAATAGCTTGAATATTACCATGCAGAAATAGCTTTCATCTGCAACTAAAGAATATGATACTCAAGTCTCAAGAGACAGTTTAATACACCTGTGTGGTATGCAATCACCTATTTTTGCCCTCTGATCAAAAGGCTTGTAGTAAGCCAGTATGCAGGCAGGTGGAGGCAGTAAGAATGCAAGCAGGCATAACTTAAGCGCCAGATTGATGCTGAAGCAGACATTTTGGTTCCACATAAACGAGAACCAACCTTGCCCGGGCATTGCAATGCCACTGTCGCGCGTCTTTTCAATTATAAGAACTGCAGTCATTTGGCTACAAGAGAACCCCATTCACTTTAACTAGATTAAATTGAAAGTGAATGTGAAATCATTTTCTAGCCTGTGACTCAAACCCCATATCTGATCAGACCACAGTCCGTCAGCTAGAATATTAAGACTTTTGCAGCGACCTTTTCTTTCACTTGCAGTGTTGCATAGTGGCTGTGAAGGAATAAATGAGCTGAAAGGCACAGATCTCATATCCACGACAGTAATTAGGGCCTAAACAGAATTTTTTAAAGAAATCAACAATTTATTCCTGGTGGTCATAAGAAGATGGCAAAACCCAAAAATCAGGTAGCGTCTCTTGGAAAACAACCACATATTTTAGCCTATCCCTGTATTTCCATTCGTTAAATGCATCCAATCAAGGGCAGAAAAGCAATCTTTATGAGCAAGAAGAAGATGACCAATGGCAGCAACATTAGCACCAGAGGAGGAGGCGGTAGAGGAGGGAGCATAATTGGCAGAACCAGCAGCATTGTTGTTAATCCTAGAAGCATGAACAAAGAGCCAGAGTCATAATAATTCACCATCCACTACTTTAGAGGATGTAAATAACATTCCTGAACTACTGCTGGCAGGAAGACCGACACAAGCTGAAGCACAGATTGATCTTCAATCAAAGAGCTATAGGGCAGAAATCAGCTACTGTTCTCAAAACAGCTATGCGAAAAGCACAAATTTAATGTCAAGCTTTGCACAGTCACCCACATATTGGAAAGACAGCAGGATGCCTTTTTGGCTGCATACAAACCTCCACCAGCTCTTTAAAGAGCCAGACACGCTATCTCCAGCATTATGATACCCTCTGCTTGTTCTTGCTGTCACCTCCTTTAACAAATAGTGGGTTTTCTTGTTTCTGCTGTCAAGATCTCCTTTTGGCTTTGTCCTTCTCCTCTGGAATGATGCCCTGAGCCCCCCTCCCTCCTCTGCTGTTGTTCTTTAAA
Source organism: Diphasiastrum complanatum (assembly GCA_029204225.1). NCBI lineage: Eukaryota > Viridiplantae > Streptophyta > Lycopodiopsida > Lycopodiales > Lycopodiaceae > Diphasiastrum > Diphasiastrum complanatum. The sequence goes on from CM055095.1 coordinate 23,767,900, forward strand.
GACCCACACCTGAGCCCCCCTCCCTCCTCTGCTGTTGTTCTTTAAAGACCCACAGAGAAATGGGTTTCTAGATCCTGCAGCCATCTCTTCTGTACAATTCTGGACACCTTTTTGCTTTGCACAGCCCAAAGGTGCATCTTTTTTCTGCCACCAGCTGCATTTAAAAAAAAAAAGCATGCTTCCAATTTTGCAATCTTGAAAAAGTGCTTGTAAATTTTTCCAAAAAGACCTGTAAAAAACATGCAACACTTCAATAAAAGCCAGAAATCATTAGAATAAAACCTAAAGATCTGAGATTTCTAGCTAAAATTAGTGCAATTTTGGGAGACAAAAAGCAAAAGACTAGATTAGTGGCAAGTTTGATTGCTTGGCCCTCCTTTCTCCTACCACCCAAAATGGGTTCCTTTGACACCTTCACAATTGAGATGACAGGTGCATGATCACCCCTTTTCCAAATAAATTAAGGTTGATAAGTGCTATAAGCCTATTGGCTTGATTAAATTTCATACACGGCAATGTTTCTTTTATTTTAAATTGCTTCTATAACCTTACAACTCAACTTGCAAGAAATATGGCCGCTCCCAAAAATTGGATTGGAGTTGTCCCTTTGGTGGTGAAGTATTTAGCCACCTCATTTGCCACACCATGGAAACCAACATGTAATCTCAAGGGCCTTAGACCCATTTGGAAAATGGAGCTATGTCAACCATCATGCTCCACGGACTTGTTGGGTTACCGTAGTCATGAAATAGAACACAAACCAGTGCATTTTTCACACCACAAAAACCTTCAAAAAGAAGACTTCAAAGATTGGCATGTTGAGTCTTTTTGGAGCACTTGAAAAAGTTGATGGCAACTACGAAGTCTTGTAATTGTATGTGCAAAGTCTTCTTTCTACACTTCACCTAGTCTTCACGTGTCTCTTTCACAAAGCCGACAAGGAATTGCACGTTCTTGTAGCACCCCCCCCCCCTAACTTTTGACTTCTAAGGTTATCTACATGGATTTGTTTTGTAAGTTCTAACCAATGAAATGATGAGTGAATCAACAAAAGCAAGTAGACGGAGGATGGGAAAGGCATCTACATCAACATGAACATGAAGATGATTCTACATAGTGGCACTAGAATTTGAGAGTGGAGCCCACAAACAAAAAAAGCGGTGCACTTTTTTGCTACCATTAAAGAAAGAAGTGCTCCTTTCACATTGAAAACAATGTTGCCGTAAAAGATAGAGGTAATTCCTTTCCATTAGAAGTGCTTTTGAAATTAGACCAAAATTTGTATCCTTTAAAACCTCCTCTAATTTGTTTTGTTTCCTTTCAAATGTGGAAAGGGCCCAATTTGGAAAGTTAAAGTAGAAGGTGCTTTGCAAATGGCCTTAAAAAACTATGCGATTGTCCAATGGACACCATGCAAATAAATATCAAGGGCTCTCGCAACCTCAATTTTATTAGTCATGTGAATAAATAAGCTAGACACCACATAAAGATACAGTTGTAGTTGCACAAAAGTGCCGATAATTGTAAACACGCCAAGAGTGTTAGGAGTAGTTTATTTGATAACAAATGTGCCTCGAAGCACAATTAGGGAACAACGTCACATGGCTCAAACATAAAATTTAAAACTATGTGAAAGTCAAGCTACTTGCAAACCTCAATAAAGCAAACCAACTTAGACTCTTAAGTTTAGAAATGAGCCATTAATTTTGTGCCACTTACTTCTTTTTGGACCCGTCTATATAAGGGTCAATTCCTCTGTATTGAATATTCTCCAACTTCATCTGTTTAAGACAAAAGTTTATATGTAAATTTGTACACGTGTGAATCCATGTTGCCACGTGTGAAGGCTACCCTAGATAGGTTAGACCTCATTCATAGGGTTAGTTAGGTTTGTTTGGTCATGATTCCTAAATTATAGGACCAAACTCCTCAAATCATGGAGGTAGTTGATCAACCTAACCACCAAATTAGCATAACTCTAGGGTTAGGTAGATTGACATAGTAGGGCAAGAAATGCCAATTAGTCTCCTTATTACATGCTGGATTTTCACCTCACTTGAGAGGAGAAGAGCCCTATTGTACATACAATCCATCATTTCATAGTGAGGAGATATAATTTTTGGAGCAGGTTGGCAATCTCGACTTTTCCACACATTTGTCTTGAGATTTTGTGAATGCTTTGCTATCTAAACTTGATTACACTATCTCTGATAACATGCCATACTGGAGGCACACTTTATCTCTGATAATAGGCCATACTGGAGGCCGTACCACACACGTATTGAGTTGAAATTCCATTTTTGATCCATGCTTTTGATTGCTCTTGATTGTGGGATCCAATAGTGCTTTTCTAGGTCAAGATCTTGTGACTAGTTTTGCAATAGATAGGTTTATCAATCAATCAATCACTCTTGGAGCTTTATGTAGGCTCAATACTGTCAACATGGTATTAGATCCAAGTACAATAGGATAATCATTGATCAAAGCACAAGCCAATTTTAGCAAGTTGTTGCTAGAAAGCTAGTCTTGAGAGGGCGAGTTCAAATCAATTATTAGGTTGAAGATTTGGGATCCAAACTTGGTGAGGGTCATCAACTATGCCTTCCACACGTGTGGGAACCTCTATACTATCATTTAATCTTCATTATTTGCAAGATCCAAACAATTTGAGTTTACATCATCTTGATGAGTTTTTTGGTGCTAATTCTAGGAAAAGCATCAACATATGTTTCCCATCAATTAGATTTGGCTATTCAAGCCCTTTAAATGTGTTTTATAGCTCTTGAAGAACCATCAAGAAGAGGAAGAGAGATTTAGCCCTTTCTTTGTCCAAAAATTTGTAAAATTGACTTGATTTGAGAGTTACTTGATAGAATCTCATCTTATCTCCATTATATCTTTGTGAGGGAGTGTGATGGCCATGACTAGAAGTCCAAAGAAAGGGCTAGAAGTCAAATTTGAGGTAATCAAGAAAAGTGAAACCTTTGTGAGCTTCTACAATCAAATCAACTCCAATTTTCTTAAGCATTGTTTTGTAGAAGTCTTCCATTAAGTTCTTTTGAATCAAGATCAACATGATCTTGCTACTTGAATCTTTGTGAATACCAAGTGAGTTGCAAGTGAGCAAGTTTTGAAAAAGAATCTAGGGAGGGCCGAGAAGTACAATTTCAATATGGAAAGTGAGGATGGAGTCACTCCTAGTGCTCCAAGACCTCTACGATATTGTCCTAGATGAAGAGAATGAACCTCTTGGAGGACAAGAGTTGGTAAAAATACAAGAAGAAGGAAAAACTAGCACTTCATTGCATCAAAATGAATTTTAGTAATGACCTCTTGAAGGAGGTAGCCTCTTGTATTTGGGCCGAGGAAGCTTGGGATTCTTTAAAATCTATATATGAGTCCAACAACACTTCAAGAGTGCTTATGTTAAGAAACCAGATCTTGCAAAGCATGAGAAGAAGTGATGAAAGCGCACAAGAGTATGTGCTAAGGACCAAGTCTCTCAACAAAGACCTAGATCTATTGGAGACAAGATACTTGATATAGTAATCCTCAATGACTTAGGAGATGAGTTCTCCAATTTGGTTCAAGTTTTTTTCATCCAAGACACTTTGCCAACTATTGATAAGCTCCATAGTTTTCTACTGGCTGAAGAGTGTAGGATGTTCTATGAAACTGTGAAGAATTGCCAAAAATTGGCAAATCTAGCTTGATCAAAAACCATGTAGTATAATGTAAATTTTGTACATAAGTGGATTCCACACATGTGAGGCCAAGATGCCACGTGGCAATCCACTCCTAATGTAGGTTAGGTCAAGTCCATAGGGTTGGTCATGTCATTTTGGTAGTGATTCCTAGTTTATAGGACCTAAATCCTAGATTTAAGGTGAAAATCTGACCAAGTAGCTATCTACCAAGCTTGACTCTAGGAAATAGACTAGGGTTTCATTTTAGGTCAAGGAGAGTGAGTTAACTTCCTTATTATATGCTGGAAATCCACCTAACTTCAAGAAGGAAGTCGAATTTGCTATGTATTCCCTCTCTCCATAGTGAGAAGATAGAATATTTTTGGAGCTCATTGGCAATCTCAAGCTAGTTCACTATGTACATTGAGTTTTTGTGATCCAAATGAAACCAAATCAATTTCTACTTGTTTCTCAGGTTGAAGGCCGTACTACAGCCTGTAGTACACAAGTGTGGGCACGGATTTCAATGTTTATCCATGCTTTTGATTGTTAATGCTTGTTGTTTGTCAAATTGCCAATCTAGATCAACTTTTTTGTGTCTAGGTTTTTGATAGATTGTTAAGCAAGCATCCAATCACTCTTGTGGATCTTTTGTAGATCCATTTATGGTCCGAAAGTATAGTACTTTCACATGGTATCAGAGCCAAGTACAAGAGCATAAGCCGTTGATCTAATGCAAATCCATTTTTAGCAAGTTTTGGTGCTAAAAACTAGTATTGAGAGGGCAAGCTAGAATCTTGATTTTGGTGAGGAGATTTGATCCCAAACCTGGTAGGGGTCCAAATCCATACTATCCACATGTGTGGGCACCTCTGAACCTGCATTTAATGCATGGTATTCATTTGATCCAAAGAAATTCAATTTGTGAGCTTTTGATGTAATTTTTGGTGGAAATCTTAGGATAAACTACCAAGATTGAGTGCCATTGATTAGGTTTGACTTAGGGTCATGAGATCTAATCAATCTAGGCTGAAATTAGGTCAGTGTGAAAGAGATTAAGTCATTTTTTTGTCCAAAAATAGCCAAAATTGGCAAGATTTGATTGTAAGTAGATTTCACATCATCTTATCTTCATTCCAACTTTGTGAGGGAGTGCTAGAACTGAGATTATAAGTCCATTTGTTGGATTAGAAATCTAATTTGAGTGAAACACTACAAGAGAGAGACCTTAGTGAGTTTCTAGAGACAATCAAATCCATTTTTTGGCAAGAATTGTTTGGAAGTAGTTTTCACTTCATCTTATCTTCATTCCAACTTTGTGAGGGAGTGATAGAACTGTGATTATAAGTCCATTTGTTGGATTAGAAATCAAATTTGAGTGAAACACTGCAAGTGTGAGACCTTTGTGAGTTTCAAGTCAATCAAATCTATTTCTTGTTTGTAGAAGTCACTAGTAAGATGGGATCTGCTGGAGCATACCTTCTAGAAGCTAGTGAGAGGTTGAATTCTACAAACAATGCTATTTGGAAGGTTAGGATGGAGTCACTCTTGGTGCTCCAAGACCTTTATGAGTTCTTGATTGAAGATGAAGATGAACCTCTAGGTGCACAGGAGTTAGCTAGATACAAGAAGAGATCTAGGCTTGCACTTCATTGTGTGAAGATGAATGTGAGCAATGATTTGTTGAGAGAAGTATCAGCTTGTACTAGTGCTAAAGAGGCTTGGGAGTCTTTAAAATCAATCTATGAGTCTAGCAACACTTCTAGAGTTCTTATGCTTAGAAATCAAATTTTGCAAAGCATGAGGAGAAGTGAGGAGAGTGCACAAGATTATGTACTCAGAATCAAGTCTCTAAATAGGGAGTTGGCTTCCATTGGAGAGAAGATTCATGATGGAGAGCTTGTACAAATTGTCCTTAATGGTCTAGGAGATGACTTTGCAAATTTGGTCCAAAGTTTTGCCATCCAAGACACTTTGCCAACTATAGAAAAACTTCACAGTGTATTAGTGGCTGAAGAGTATAGGATGCTCCATGCAAAATCTAGGATGAGTTTCTTGTCTTTGCAAGATGGTGATGAGAAAGCCAATTTCTCATTCAAGGGCAAAAAGAAGACCATTGGAAAGAAGAAGCATCCAAAGGAGGCCAAAGAAGAGGATGATGCATCAAGTTCAAAGGACAAGTCAAAGCTACAATGCTTCTTTTGTGGAAAGAAGGGGCATTATGCATCTAAATGCTACAAGAGGCTAAGAGCACAAGTGGAGGAGGACAAACAAGGAAACCTTGCAAAGGAGGAGCAGGAGGATGAAGTAGATGTATTTTTGATGGCATCTACATCCTCACCAAAAAGCAATAGCAATTCAAGAGACAATTGGTGGATCGACAGTGGGGCTAGCTCCCACATGTCTTGTAAAAAGGATTTTTTCTCAACCTTACACTCTTTCAATGTTGCTAAAAAGTTTGTCTTTACTGCAAATGATGAAGAGTGTGGGATAGATGGTGTTGGTACCATCTCTTTGTGTCTAGAATCCTCAAAATGCATGGATCTAGAAAATGTCCTTTGTGTACCATCAATCACCAAGAATATGCTTAGTGTTGGTCTACTCTTAGAAAGTGGTTTGGATGTCCACTTTAAGCATGGTGTTTGCTTCATCTTGAAGAATGATGTTTGCATTGCAAAGGGATTTAAACATGGAAGATTGTTTAAGTTGGAAGCTAGTGTTGCTTTTGAAAGAATGAGCTTGGCAAAGGAGGAGATCACTCAAGAGAGATCTTGGCAAAGTGTGATCTGTTGAATTTCACACGTGTGGACTATCCACTACATGTACTTGTGATCTCCTAAGGTGTGTAGATGCACCAAGATCAAGACTAGATTGAGATTCAAGATCAATCTTAGATCCTATGGCAAAAACACACTACTACATGCATTCAATCACTTCCAACTCTCACTCACACGTGTGGGAAGTATTCAAAAAATAATCTAAGTAAAAACAAGCTACTCTCCTCGGGTAGAGAGAGAAAATGCATCATGAGCTCTCGGGTAGAGAGAGAAAGCTAGAAATCCAATAACTCACAAAATCCATGAAATCACCAAATCAATTGGATCCAAAATGAGGAGTACAATGATACTAATAGATTCATGAGCTACCACTATGCTTAACTATGATTGGATCACACTTTTCCACCTCTTAATCCTATTGGACCATTGATCCATGCACCTCTAAATTCTATTGGACTATATTCAAGCACACCTCAATTTCCTATTGGACCTCACAAGGTTCCACCTCTAAATCCTATTGGACCTCTTAAACTTCATCAAACAAAAGCATTACACTTGTCTACACTCTAATTGGCACAAGTTTGGCCTCCTACTCTATTTTGGCTCAATAGTGGCATTACAAGTGGAAATGGATAATTTGCCACCTATGCCAAATTTGACCCTATCAACATCCTACACCTAAATGCTTGACTATGAAATTCTATGAGACCCCTATATCAAACATTTTGATTTACTTTACAATTCTCCACACGTGGGAACATCCTCCACACATGTGAGATTCACTTACAAACTTCTATCATAAAAAATACCAAGCTAGATTTTTGCCAATTTCTCACACTCCTCCTCAAAAAATAGCTTGGAAAGGTACTAGATCACTTGAGAAGTTTGTAAATCTTTTTGAGTGGATCCTTTGGTATGCATAAGAAGTGAAGATCAGCCAAGGGATCCATCATAGCAGCACCCTCACCATATCCATGATAAGATTTCTTTGGTAGAGATCTCTTGCCAATGCCTTTGAAGAGTGCTCCACCAATATGCCACTATTATCATGGGCTTCCTCCATGCTTGATGATGATCTTTGCCTTGAAAGTTCCACTTGCATGATGGATGCACCGTAAATAGAGAAATCTGAGGCTTCCAAGCCTCATAAGGATCATAGAGATCAAGATCATAAGATGTGAAACAATGATGATTATCAAGATTATGCTTTCTAGCTTGACTAGTCCACATACAATGAATATCCATGATGGATCTAATCTTGATATCAAAGACTATCTTGATCTTTTTTAGGCTAGTTACTCTCTCAAGGATGTAAGTGTCCACTTTGGATGCTTCACTTAATCTCAAGAGGAGTTTACAATTTGCCTCAAAACATGTGAAAACATGATTTTCAAAAAAGTGAGTACCAAGCTCAATCTTGTTCTTACTAGAACCAAGAGCATACTTTTGACAATACAATATCTTGCTTTCAAAAAGTATTGGAAACACATCTAAGTCAATAATGACAAGAAACATGTCCATACCATAAGCATCATAGAAAACTAGTATAGCTTTTCTTGAACTTTGAGATCCAAAAAATTCAATGAAGCAAGATAGCATTTCAAGCAAAGGAAGAGAAGCATATATGAATGTGTTGTAGTAGATACAACATGAAAGATGCCCCTCTTTGCCATGTAAGGTGAGCCATAAATACTCGGCCATGCATCTTGAAGATCTTCTTGAAATCATATGAAGAAGAAACTCCTCCTCACACATTGGCCACGTCATAACTTGAATACCTTCAAAAAGGATAACTTGTGATGCTTCTTGAGAAGCCTTGATCTCGGCCACTTCCAAGATTGAATCTTCATGCAATATGACATCTCTATTCACAATCACATTTGAAATAGAGAATGTAAAGACACTAAAGGCCTCCTTGATGGATGAGTATCCAATCATGATCCATGAGCTTGGATCATCCTTCCTTCTTGTTTCCAAGGGAATATGTGCAAAGCAAGCACTACCAAGTTCATTAAGGTCATCAACCTTAGGCTTCATCTTGAATAAAACTTTATATAGTGCTATTCCTTCAAGAGCTCCAATACTCCTCAAAGCTTTGATCTTCAATGAGAATTTCTTCTCAACATATGCTTTGAATAATAAGGAATAATCATACACCATAATACTTGAAGAGAGAAGATATGTGCATCTTGTGTGATCATCCTCCTTTGAAATATTGAAAATATAAGAAACATCAAGAGAGTTTGCACTCTCACTTGGATCCAATTTGTAGATGCCTTCAAATCTTGATCCATATGCAAGGATCTCACCATCCTTCTTAATCACACAATTGTCAATATTGAAATTGACATCAAAGCCACTATCAAGAAGTTGTCCAACACTTAAGATGTTCATTGTAAGCTTTGGGACAAAAAGAACATTGTTGAGAAAGAGATCTTTAAAAGATGCAAGCTTCAAGGGAATAATCCCTACTCCTTCAATATTGCACTCATGCTTACTTGCAAAGTATATGGTCTTCTTGACTCCATCATAAGGCAAAATAGATGAAAAAAAGTGCTTGGAGCCACACATATGTGAAGATGCTCCACTATCAATATACCATGAGTCATCCTTGTTGAAGGTGGAAGAGGAGAAGCTTGATGCCATAAGAGATCCTTCTCCATCACTTGCAATATAGTCTTCTTTCTCATTGGTGATGTTGGCTTGATTGAGTTGATTCTTCTTCTTGAAGCAATTGGTGGCATAATGGCCTTTCTTGCCACAATAAAAGCACTTGATCTTCTTCTTCTTGACATTTGAAGTAGAAGCATGAGAGGTATCCTCCTCCTCCTCCTCATCTTGGTCTTTAGCTTTTTCATTAGAGAAGTGATGGTGTTTATGCTTGGCAAATAGAACTTTGCCATCATCATGATTGAGTGATAGCTTGTCCATCCTCAAGAGTTTGTACTCTTGTCTTGATTCTTCAGAAATAAGCACACTTTGAAGGGCCTCCAAACTTGGTAGCTCCTCCTTAATGGCATAGGATTGGACAAGGTTGTCATATTCATCTCTCAAGCCATTGAGAATGACTTGGACTAGCTCACTTTGATTGATTGATTCACCAGTACATGCAAGCTCCCTATGAATATCCTTGACTCTCAATACATAATTAGATGCACTCTCATCACTCTTTTGACTACTTTGGAATATTTGATTTCTAAGAGTGAGGATCCTAGAGGTGTTCTTAGCCTCATAGATGGACTCGAGACAATCCCAAGCTTCCTTGGATGTAGAACAATCACCAATCTCCCTCAATATCTCATTAGAGACATTCATCTTAATGTAGTGGAGAGCCATCCTAACTCTCTTCTTGTATTTTTGTACTTCTTGAAGGACTTGAGGCTCCTCCTCAATCCCAAGTACAATGTCCATCACATCTTGGAGTATCAAGATGGACTCCATCCTCCATGCACCTCTAAATTCTATTGGACTATATTCAAGCACACCTCAATCTCCTATTGGACCTCACAAGGTTCCACCTCTAAATCCTATTGGACCTCTTAAACTTCATCAAACAAAAGCATTACACTTGTCTACACTCTAATTGGCACAAGTTTGGCCTCCTACTCTATTTTGGCTCAATAGTGGCATTACAAGTGAAAATGGATAATTTGCCATCTACGCCAAATTTGACCCTATCAACATCCTACACCTAAATGCTTGACTATGAAATTCTATGAGACCCCTATATCAAACATTTTGATTTACTTTACAATTCTCCACACGTGGGAACATCCTCCACACATGTGAGATTCACTAACAAACTTCTATCATAAAAAATACCAAGCTAGGTTTTTGCCAATTTCTCACATGATCTTGCTTGCATTGAGGAGGAGCATCAAAAGGAGGAAGATCTTGAGGATCAGCCTCAAAGCATGAGAGTTCCAAGGGAGTCCTCAATGACAATGGCCGAGTCATCAAATTGCATGCAAATTGTCCATTCAAGTGTGCATCTTGCAAGGGTGGTGAGCATTGGAGAGTCTACTATCTTTGAATACTTTTTGGAAAGTATTAGTAGACATGAGGTGACTTGTTTCTTACCTTTAAGATTCATGGTGTTTATTACTTTGTATGACAAGACAATGAAATGGGATGCTTTGAAATCTACATTTGTTGTTGTTAAAACAATTTCATTGGATAGCTGTTTTTGTAATAGTTTGAATAGGGTCATAAAAGATGAAACATCATTTGCTTTGGAAATCTTTGTGTCCACATGCTTTGTGCATGATCATTCCAATGTAAGGACCAAAAATTATCATATTTCAATGATAGGAATAATGGTAGTGTTTTGCTCTTCAAGTAGAGATTGTAGAATCTACTACCAAGAATTTGTCAATGGTGAAAATGTGATCTTTCAAGAGTGGAAGATTTGTAAACTTGAAGAAGCACCTTTGGATCAACACCTTATTCAATTCATTGCACATAGTATTCTGAGTTTTGTCTGATCTCGAATGAATTATTGTCTGTTATTATTCGTGTATCTCATTTACTTGTTTTATCAATTCCAAACATTGGTTCAATTTTCTTGAATGTTGTATTAATCTATAACGTAGATCAGTAGTGTCTGTCTACATTCTGGAGGATTGTAGGAATGATATAGCAAGCAGTGACCAGCAATCATATCCGAACTCCATCCGAATTGATTTCGTTCACGACTATTTTTTGCTTTGCGTTTTGTTTCGCTTCGTGATTACTTTGCTTCAGCAATGTCAAAGCTCGTTCAAGTTTTGCTTTATTTCGTTTCGTTACAGAGCTTGATAGACTTGCACAATTCTTTCTATTTCCCTCAATGTCATGCCCACAACTGATCTTAGATTGATTATCCCATTAGAAGGCATACCTTGACTTGTAAGTTAATTGTGACTATGAGGGGTTTGGGGCCCTCAAGTGCATATAGTCATAATTGATGGTTGGAGGCCTAAAACTCATGATGGTAGATTGTTATGGGTCTATCAGTGAGTCATAGGGGAATTGGATGATGTGGCCTAGATAGGCTGCATAGGTGTCTAGTGAGGTGTCACAGTGCACTACTGGTGGTGCATGGGCCTTGGAGGGTATAAGTATACCCATTGGGCTCTCACTAGTATATGCTTGATTTTGGTGCTAGTAGCTATATGGAGCTGGTATGACTCCTCTATCCCTTGTTAGTGATTGATCTATAGCTTGGGGGCTAGATTCATAAAATCTAGGTATGGTTGGGTTGGTTTGTCCACTATCTGATTCCCTTGTGTTGCTTTGTTGGGGCTTGTTTTTCTAGTGCATTCTTGGTTTGGAGCTTTATAGTGGTATCAGAGCCATGCTAAGCGGTTTTGCCATCGAAAAGTGCTCATGAGGAGGCCAAGAGTTGGAAGAGGATCTTTGTGGTGAGGTCCTGAATTCTTGGATTTTTTTTGAGCAAAAGCTTGGTGCGGTGGTTCTTGATTTTTTTAATTATCATGATGTTTTCAAGAGGATTCAGTTGTATGGTATACCAAAGTTGCAACCGGTTTGATAAATTACGCTCTTTGAAAATGATTTTGAGAGAAGATTGAGTTCACTTTTGCCAAAAGTTTTGCAAGTTACTATTTGTTTCTAACTTTTTGAGGATAAGGCAAAGTTTCAGCCTTAATAAGGGACTACTGCACTTGGAATTAAGGCTGAGAAGTGGTTCTTTCAAAAGTTGTTTTTTGAGTACTGTTAGTCAAAGCAATCGAAATCTTTTACTATGGTAGAGGAGTGAATGCTGGTTTTTTGGGAATAAGCCTACAACTTCGTCTTGGGCTTCCTTGTTCCTCTGCAATGATTTTAGCTTCTAGTTCATGTCTTTCACAAGCAAACTCTACTTTCAGTTTTGATCCATAATCACTCACATATACTATCTCCTTGATGCTTTTGCTTGTCCCATTAAGTAACTGAATGGAAATTGTGCGAATTCCCTTGATCTTGCAAAATTTTGCATTCGCCTATGAGACTTAAGCCCCATTATCAAGCCCCTTCACTTTATTGAACCAGTCTTTAGTATTCGTCATATGTCTAGTGGATCTTGAATCATTACACCATACTTGATCCTCTTGGTTCATTGATAATGCTGAAATGAAGATGCTTGAATCTTCAATTTCTCCTTCATTAACAAGGCCGCCAACGTGCTTTGTCTTTTCCTTATTCGATTCTACCAAATATTTTTGACATTCATATTTTCAAAGACCACCTTTGTCACAATAGAAACACTTTTCCTTCTGTTTCTCTTTCTTAGGTGATGTCACATCAATGGTGTTTTGGCGTGCGATCAATGTTTGATAATAGGATGTTGGTCTTTGACCACTTCTCATCATCGCTCTTCTTGCATCAAGATTTCTGTGATCTCTAGGCATTCTCTCTCTTGATGCTAATCCACTTACAAACATTTGATATGACTCTACAATGCCACGTAATGCATTGTGTACCAGCTCAATGTTGCATATGCACTCAATAATTGAGTGTAACTCATCCCTTAGTGTCTTGATTCGAGCCAAATATGCTTAAATACACTTTGCTATTTCATGCAAATGTTATTCAGTTTCAATCTCAAAAATATAATTAGAAATGGATTTGATATTTTAGACTGTTCTTTCAACACATCCCAAGCTTGTCTTGGAATGCGTAATGATGTAGTAATCTTATGGAAGGTTGATGAATGCCAACTTTCTCGTAGCTGTTCTCTCATAGATTTTGACATCAGCATCCATGAGCGATCTGCTTTGATCGTATGTGATATTATGCCACAATTCTTCTTAAATCAAGATTTTCTTTCATCTTAAATTTCCACACCGAATAGTTAGATAGCCCATCCAACTTGCTACATTAACTCATAATGGTTTTCCCATGTTTGTCGTGTTAAATGGCTCAAAACTACAACCATAGACTAAAGGAAGCCTTCTAAATATAATGGCAATATGCAAATTCGATAATGTTGACCTGCGAAGATTTCTTACTAGCCCCGTATGTCAGTTAGATTACAAATTTGTCAATCAAAAGGGTGAGAAATGCGAAATGTTTCTTGTCGCGTATTCTACAACTGATGCTTCCTAAAGGGATAATTTACTTTGGAGGATAATTAGGTAATTTCTTTGTAGTTTACACCCTATTTTCACTTTCTGTACTTGTAGTGTCCTTCACTTGGAGGTCATAACCTTTGATTTGAGAAAAAAAATGGTCCTAAGGCAAGGAACTTAGGCCGTTTTTTAATAAAATGAAATTTTTTTTTAGCTTGAAGAACACCCCATTCAAAATAAGTTGAATATCAGGGTCCATTCAACAATTTGAAAATGAAATTGCAAGGTGTATTGCCCTCCAATTTCTGCTTCAATTTAATGGTCCTGCTAGAACATCTATTCCCAAACTGTGCCATCTCAAATTGTTGATGTCTATGGATCTTGATGAAAGGGCTCTCAATAGATCCATGCATTGAAGGAAAGCTTTTTAACACTCTTTTACACTAATTTTTCAATTGAGTTGGTCATGCAATTACTTGCGAGAGGGTGTGCAATCACTGCGAGAGAGAGAGAGAGAGAGAGAGAGAGAGAGAGAGAGAGAGAGAGAGAGAGAGAGAGAGAGAGAGAGAGAGAGAGAGAGAGAGAGAGAGAGAGAGAGAGAGAGAGAGAGAGAGAGAGAGAGAGAGAGAGAGAGAGAGAGAGAGAGAGAGAGAGAGAGGTGATTTCAAGATAGATTTTGGACATATCTATTATGTTTCTGGGTAGATATCAACGAGATCTCCTGCTATGGCCCTTCTCACCGTGCCTCCAATGATCAAATTGATTTCTTGAACACTTGTTCTCATGGAGAACTGAAGGTTTTCAATACCTTTGAAAAGCTGATTTTTTCATTCCATAGAGAGCAAACCTCTCTCTTTGGACAACATACATGACCCTGTCTAAAGTAGTAAAGAATTTGCATGGCCCTTTAGTGACCTATGTCAGCTGCATCTCGTGCCACATATACGATACAAAAACTTAATATTATTTATAAATGCTATAAAAAATAGTAACATTCTTCTCTAATCTCCTAGTTTCTCAATGATATCTTGACATATTTTGGCTCTTTTTAAGTAACCTTCAGTGACATACTGAAAGCATAGATACCATTTTTTTAACAAACTGGAACTTCACCAGTTACCAACCTCTCCAAAAATTCCCTTTCCAAAAAAGAAGCATCATGTATTTTAAAGTACATCAAAATATCCGAACCCTTTAAAATTGGTAGATTGGGATTCCAATTAATTTCTAATCTAGGTTTGCTTTTCTTTTCCATAACTCTTTTGAACCAAATTAGTAGATAGCTAGCATAAAACCCAGCTAGTCTTATGCACTCTTGTGAGGAGCTTGTAGATATCGCAACAAAGTTGTTTAATGTTTTACAAGTTGACTTGAAAGTGGAAAAATCTTCTTCAATGAGTGGCCATCTAAACATAGGATCTGGGTGGCGAGAAGTTGACAACCTTTTTGGATACACTGTATCTAAAAGGGGGAGAACCATGGGAGGTATGTATAGAACTTTGCTTGGAAAGCCACAAAAATTCTCCCTATCACTAATCACAGAATGGGTATTTTGACATGGCAAGAACATGTGTTGGGCCCTCAAAACATCTGAAGTCTCTTTCTCGGTCACTTCAAACATTTGTCGAAGTCTATTGATCTCTTGACGTTGTCAAATGGTCTCATATCTAGCGACATGAAATTGCTCTTTGTACAAGTCCTTTTACTCCCTTTCATCTTCTAGACTCCTCTTCAAAACATTTTGGTTATCTATGGAGTCCTTTAGTTTTTTGTTCATTGTGCCTTCTCTTTCTTCATGGTTTGTGTTTCCATAAAGGCCTCTAGTTTTTGGCATATGATTTCCAACGACTGATATTCTGCTAGCTCAACAATGGGCTTAGGTGGAGGAGGTGGCTTGTCCCTCAATTTTTTGATGTTAGGGTGAAAAAAGTTTCTAACAAGTCTCACTATTGGAATTGTTGCTTCCACAATAGAATCTCAATTACGTAAACCACCATTAACCTCAAAACCAAAAATGGCTTACTTGACATGTGGACTACTACCACCTTTTGCAATAGTTGTAGTTGCATATTTTACAAGAGGATGGGTGTAAAGATCGCCTAGTGAAGATCCGATTAGATCCTGTTGCATGCAACCAAAAAAGATCCGACTAGATCCTGTTTCTTGCAACCAAAAGGACATTTGTGGAGCAAAACCACCCAACCAACAGGAAATGGCTAGTCAATACCCTAACCACTTCACCCCCAAGTCATGGTGAATGAACGCAAGAGAGGAGAGGCTCTTGGCTACAATAATCAGAAAATCCAATAGGTAGATGGGCGAGTTTCCACTAGTATATATTCTCTCCCATGAGGAGAGAATATTCCTCTTAGGATCCCCATGCAACCTGGAATAGCAATTGACCTCCTATTCTTGCATTATAGCAGTCGGACACCATGCAAGTGCTCCTATGTCCAATTATAGGTTTGGGCCCTCATATGATTATTAATTACTTTATCGGCCAAGCCTGAAATGACGAGGCATAACTAACACCACATACACTGGAGTGACCGCCTATCCATGTTAGGAATTATTCCGAATCCCTCATACTGAACATGGACGTAACAATGGGTGATGGTGGGAATGACAAGAAACATTCTATTAAATACCTTGGTTGAAGGTAATCATTCTGCTAATTGAAGATTACTTACAAGGAGTGTGTGTAGATTTTTTCCTTTGTTGAACAAGCTCTAGCCATTGGATTGCGTAGAGGAATACTACATGTGTTTTTTGTTATTGTGCTTCGTCCTATTTGGGGGAGAGCATTAGAGAATATATAGATAGTGATTATTAAAATAATTTTATTTTCAGTTTTTATAGTGGAGTGATTAAATTGTCCATTACCTTTCACAATTTTGTATAAAAGTGCAAGAGAAATACTTGGGACATATGACAATATGTATTTGGACTCAAAGCTTGAGTCTAGCTGAGGACATGCCGCATTCATGTCTAGTAAAAAAAAATCTAAAATATATATTGTGTACGATTTAAAATTCTCATTGTGCAATGAGCTAAGGGAGTCTCACACTCTCACTTGCTACTTTAATGCTTCAGAAGACTCTTGCTTGCAAATTTCAATGCAAAGGGTGTGAGGATGGCGGATTAGAGGCAATGTTGCCATGCCCAACAACCAATGAAAAAGAATTTCTCTTGCTAGTAGATTCTCACAAAACTATCAGTAGCACGTTGCATGAGGATCTTCATAAGGGAAATTGTGGAAGCCCCCATTCTCAGCAAAACCAATTGAGTGCACTGGATAATCATGATTGGCTTGAAATTTGATTTGCACCCTTACCTTTCACCTCGATGGGCTTTTTATGTTGTTTTAAGGGCAAACTAGCCTTTGAAGTTGTGTGAGAGAGTGAACGCCAAACCCCCCCCCCCCCCCCCCCCCCCAAGCCCCGTGGCTCCTCTTTGAACTTTGAGGTTGACTAGCATGCGACGGACGCTGAACGGGTCGCACGTCCTTCACTCTTTCTTTTTATTTCTCTTTAATTTTCAATATGGAGCAAGTTCCAACGCCACAAGATAAAAACAAAACAAAAAAAAAAAGAGAGAGAGAGAGAGAAAAAAAACGAAATTCATTTATCTAAAATTTATTTAATAATAATAGTTATGGAAGGCGGGTCCTTGTCTCAACGTCCTATTATAGCCGTTATATTTTAATCCGTTACCAAATAAAATTCAAAACTACGATTTGGGAAGAAACTGCCGAAACTCTCTCCTACTTTCCACACTCACTCACTCACTCTTCTACTGTTTTGAGAGATTGGATTGACTCGAGAGAGAGGGAGAGAGGGAGAGAGGGAGAGAGAAATTAGCGCCTATGATGATGGTGGAGGTGGTGCTGCTGTAGATCGTACTGGTACAAATGACTTTTTGTTGAGAAATTGGCGCCTATGTTTGTGGAGGGAGCCGGGGGGACACTGCACTGCTGCTGTGTTGCTTTGCTTTGCTTCTGTTGGTTGGGTGATTGATGGATGAATGGATGCAGCCAGGGGCGGGCAGTATGTCAGAAAGTGGCTGTAGAGATGGGATCTACAATTGTTGTGGGTTGTTGTAATGACATGGAGATTTATTAGCATGGAGCTCGAACAGCTCAGAGAGTGACAGACAGATAAGCAGGAAAAGCTAACAGGTGTGTGTGTGTGTGTGAGAGAGAGAGAGAGAGAGAGAGAGAGAGAGAGAGAGAGAGCGAGATGGCTTCGTGGCTGGTGCTATCAGAGGAAGAAAGGAATGTAGATCCACAGCTGGGGTATCCTCGTGGGTATGCGAAGCTGTGCCGGCATGCTCATGCGTGGGTGCATAGTAACATATTCCCTTACAGCGAAGGGCCACCACGGAAGTTCATCCCTTACGCCCTCCCACCTGATGATGTAAGTGAGCTATAATTTTTTCACAGAAACTCTTTCAGATATCTACTTAGTAACTGTTTTGTTTCTGGAATAACTTAGTTTAAAACTCTCTACATAAATGCCTTATTCAATATTAAGGTTAGGAGACAAACTTTCCCTGGCCTTTTCAGTTTTGCTTAGTTTATTGCTTTGAGCTAACATCTTCCAAGCATTGGTGAACCATATGATACATCAACTTTTACAGCGAGTGAAAATTTTCCTCTTTCATACTCTAGCGCTTTCCTTTTTTGATATGCACAATATTCTTCTGTGTTGCGAGTTCTCTTTTGGTTATTGGATAGATAAATTTTAGAGCTAACTCTGCACTGTGGATCTCACGAAGATTTGAAGTGGGGATACTTTTAACATAAGGAATGCTAACAATGACCGTAGGCAGATGAGGATGAGCCCCTGCGTGATGAATATCTAGATACCTAAAAGAAGTGAGAAGATCGTGGGTTGCTGAAGTGCCAATTTTGCATGTGTGCAGAACCACGTTTGGCCAGGTCCATGGGCTGTGTTTAATTGAATGCGAGTATTGCTGGTGGGTCTTGAGATTTTTGTACTGCTCTCTGCGTCTGTCCACGTTCGTAACAGACTGGACACAAAATGTTTAACTTTTCTGCAGCCATTTTACATGTGTCATGTACAATGGGCCATCGTGTCTCAGTAAGCGATTAGCTGTCATTAGGCACCTAATTGGATCATTCCTTTCGATGGAAGAAGCCAAGATCAATTTGTAGAAAGCAAATTGTCTGTTACTAGCTGACAAGAATTTCATATCCAAACTGACAACTAGTCTGAAGAAATTTGTCCAGTTTAATCCTCAAAGCCCTCAACTCATCCAAGACCTATCCCTAAATAATCATACCAATCTATGAAGTACAACTGATGCACGGGCTCCAGGACATGTGGAAAAATGAGCGGTCCTTTTGCTCCACTCTGACATCATAGATGCACAGTGTTCTGGAATGCTGTGTTCCGGAACGCTCCCGGAAATAGATTTTCAAAACGGTTCCGGGATTTGGGAGCGTTCCTGATCAGAACATTGGAATTTTTTTTTTTTTGTGGTTTTTTAAAATTTTTATTTTGTGTTGGGGTGGGCAAGAACAACATTTAGGGATGTAACAAAATTCCATCTTCATTTGTCTGAATGATCTACCTTAAATGTCAAAGCTTATAGAGATTTTCTTTTAATGTATCTCCTTGCCATGTTAGACAAAATTACACAATGTCTAACATGGTAGAGATACAGTAAAAGAAAGTCTTTTACATAAGATGCACATTCATATTCCTTGCATGTGAATGGAGAAGCCAATCAGCTTTGCGCTTTACCTCTAGCATTTGTCATAGTCAAGTTTGTCTTTCATGTTTGGAGAAGTGATAGCTTGTTGGTCTTTTGAAAAATCTAGGAAAGTGTTTTGGGACATATATTCATGCATGTGAGGCCAATGATTTCTCAGGTTGATGTTGTAGGAGATAGTCCATCTGCACATTGTGGAATTGAATATCAAAATATGTGGGTGGAATTCATACAAAGATTTCATGTCTTGTTAATGATGTTTGGGCATCCTAGAGTTCTTGGCTTGCACTTTGAAGATCTGCCAGCTCCACCATTTTCAATTCAACAGGCATTGTTCTAGACTGTATTATGGCTGCACAAACTAGTTTGAACCTGAGTATTCTGAGTGTGGCTGGAAATGGGGCTTAAAATTTAGAATTTTTTTTATAGCAGAGTTCTGAAATGCTGCATTCCGGAACGTGGAGGTTTGGAACACCGTTTCGAAGCAACTTCTTCTGACATCATACCTTCACAAAGCTGAATTGTTATACCTGTAGATTACCTTTTGAGCTTAGGTAGTAAATTCAGTGATAAGACATCAAACTTTGAAGCTAAGTAGGCCATGCCCATATTCATGTCTAGAAAGAAAATCTCAAGTCCTCTGTTAGTATTTTTGATAGTCCTCTCATCTTAGAATCTATATTCTGCCTTTGTTCTAAATGACCTTGCAAGTATATAACAAAGCTTATTTCTGGAACTTGTACAGGATTTCAAAAAATATTGCTATGACTCACACTTTGACAAAATCGCCATGACTTAAAGGGTGTAGCTTGTTCAGAAGAAAATGTTTGTTGGACAAAATCTTACATTGGACCATATACCAAATAGTGATGACAAAAGGAGACTGTTATCGCCGAGAATACAAGGTGAATAAGTAAGATGAGGATGTAGGGTTTTTAAACAAAAGTAGATTATTGATAGTAAGCCCTCAAAAGCTCTGCATCTTTTCTGTTCAAAATCCATCTAAAGATTGGTGACAAGTATGCAAGATGCATTGTCAAGATTCAAGAGCAAAGATTGCAGGCTTAAGAAAATGAATAGTGTAAGAACAAATGAGGTTTGTATTAATTGAAGAGAAAGTCCAAGAATTTTTACATTTTGGACCATACCAAATAGTGACGACAAAAGGAGAATTGTTACTGTTGAGAATACAAGGTGAATAAGTAAGATGAGGATGTAGGGTTTTTTATTAACAAAGCAGGTTATTGATAGTAAACCCTCAAAAGCTCTACATCTTTTTTTATTCAAAATCCATCTCAAAATTCTCAAATAGATTGCTGACAAGTATGCTAGACGCATTGTCAAGATTCAAGAGCAAAGATTGCAAAGGCTTAAGAAAATGAAAGATTTCAAAAACAAATAAGGTTGGTATTAAATGAATTGAAAGTTCAAGCATGATTGAATCCAGGAATGTGGAAAGTTTTTTCAGAGGTACTTTGCCTATGTTTCATATTGTAGCCAGTAGCAACTTGATCAACAAGAAAAATGATTGAAGTTTTATAAGAAAACTAGTGATTGATTCTTCTAATTAATTCATTCAAATTGTGAGCAGCTTCTGCTTCAGGAAGAGAATTCTAATATTATACACGACTTGAAAAGTCACCTAAGCTTCACTTGGTGTGTTTGCGGATGAAATTTGGGACATGATTTGATCCTAAATACTCATGCTAATCATTCCCAATGCTTTTCCAATGCTTTGGTAGCATTCTTGCCTTAATCCAACTGACTGTCTAAGGGTCCCTCAAGCTCTCTCTTTGACATGTCTTGTCTCTCGAATCGAGCAACGTCCACTGTAGGAAGCTTCTCTTGTTCTGTCACTTTTTCCAAGCATCTTGCATCCACATTTTAAACTTCCAAATTGGATAATTCCTACCATCTGAAACTCTCTTCGTCATCTCTCTTGTCAAGTTCAATTGAAAGTCATGTCTTCATGTCATTCAATCTTAAAATCTCACATGCTATTAATTACAATTTACCTGTGTGACAAATTTGCAAGTATTTATTGGATAAAAGAGTTTTTTTTTATAGTTGATGCTACATGGATGATGTGTTGTTTTTCCTATCCCTTTTCCTGGGGGACCCATGTTTCCCAAGACTATACATCAAATTCTCTGCTATAAGCTTCTGAAATCCCTTTGTGATCTCTACTCTACATTTATTTCCTATTTAAGAGCAGAGCTTTGTCTACATTTGGAGTCCTAAAACTTTATTTCCTATTTGAGACTCGGATGTTTACTGAGCTTTGTCATAAGACTCTATGAACGAGAACGGAAACAATGTCTTGTCAGATTGAACCTGAACTGACATGAGCGCTTCATGTCTAGCAGATTGCCAAACTTAAAGACTTCGAAAATTTGTTTCCTGTTATCAACGATGATTCAAGAGATACCCTTAATGTGCAGAGATATGCAGAGATGTTATGGAGACAACTTGACCACCTCGGGTACTTCAATTATCTCTATGTCACAAATTTCATGACTTTTTCAAAATTCCTTTAAGCAAGAAAGAATCTTCAGAACGCATTGTCGGTTTTTATGTCCTAGCTGATCTTAGCTAGCATGTCTTCTATATGCAGTAATGCAGGATTTGATCCAGCCAAATTCAGGGTAGACACCTATGGGAACGTGCTCTACTGGCATGCAGACCCTGCCTCCCCTCTAGCCTGGGAGGTTGCACATTGGTTTCCTCACTCAAGTATGTAAAGCAAGGCATACACTGACATGCCAGATATTTGTTACAAGGAGAAGTAACAGTGTCTTTGCTCTTTAGAGCACTTTCAGATAATGATCTTGGAATATGCACAAATTTGTAGTTTTTTGATTGAGAGGAATGTGACCATGGCACTTCATCATTGCAGGAGGAGGTAAGAGCGTATTAAACAATCTCAGGATTGTGCAATGGCAAGTAAGTCTTCGAAAGAGGAACAGATTGGAGTTCCTTGTACCATGGTGGGATTTGCAGTTGGGTGTATCTGTGAATCATTTTCTTTCAGCATTTGCATCTACAAATGTAGAGTTCAGGTATTAACCCTAGTTAAATGTTGGGGTTTTATTTCAGTCTTATTGAGCTATTCTTATTGTGCCTAAATCTTGATGACTCAATTTGAATTATGTTGACAACCTGTTCTTACCTGAGTGGCAAGTACAAACATTCTTGAATTGCATACAATTAGAACAGGCCTGCAACTCACAGAGCAAATGTATCTTCTTTCATCCAGTTGGAAAGTTCAAAGATAGTGGTACAGTTGGGTTATTCGAGTAGATAGAGGTTACAATAAGCTCTCATACTAACCTTGCATCTTTATTGTTATGAACCAGTTATATATTACAGATGACTCTGGACTGAAGCTCTTTGATGTTGAAACAGGCGGAGATGCTTTTCATATCTATTCCAATCAGGTGAAGATGAGCAGATAAGTGATGAACTTGTTGTTGAAAATCATCACTGGCCCCACCATTTCCTGGAAAAGAAAAGCCGCTGGGGGCTTGCTGCAGCAGCACTTGTGAGACAGCAAAGAGATGTAGACGATGTTCTACGATCTTTGAATGGACCCAGGCCTGGTTCTGGATACACAAACAACTTTGTGTCAAGTAAGATTATGAAGTTTATGTTTTTCTTCTATTCTAGTCACAGTAACAGCAGTGTTGTTATCATGGTTCTTGGTAGTGGGATGCACTTGAATTCTGAGTTAGATTACTGGCGTGACGCCTCCAAAACATAAAATACATATAGACATCAGTTTCTAAGTTGTTAGAAGCATCACAGACAAAAAGCTTGTCTGAAATCACAGGCATTAATAAGAGGAAGCAATTTTTTTGTCTCTACCAGGTTCATTAGCTCGAAAGAGATGGAGTCTAGAAGAAGAGGAAGCTTTGAAAAGGGCAGTCCAAAAGTTTGGATTTGGATGCTGGAAAGAAATCAAGGACTGTGAGCCCGCCCTTATGCATCGTTCCACCGTTCAAATAAGAGACAAGGTAGAGTTCAACGCCCTGATTTTAATGTCGGCACACTGAATCAATCAGTGGCTGTTTTCTGACTGGGTTTCTGGATTTGGGTGATGGGTGATTCAGTGTAGATTAATGAGGGAAGATGGGCAGGAAGCAGACAAGGAAAATATGAGGTCAGATGCCAGTGACAAGCAATCCACTTTCACATTCAATCTCCAGAAAGAAGCAAGACTGAAGAAGATCAGAGATGAAGAAAAGGAAGAGAAGGCTGCAGAAGTGGCACAACAGGAGGAGAAACTAAAAGCAATCAAAGAACAGAATGAAAAGGAGAAGGAGGCATTGGAGACCCTGGAATGCATGCTTATGCAGCAAAGAAAACAGGTCGAGAAACAGCAACAGTGGAATGAGACACAGGCTTCGTATCGACTGTGTTTGGAGAGGATGGTTCACGAGACAATGCATCAGTAAGTTGTATCTCACTTTGCCATTTCCCGTACGCTATCAAACATATTCTCTAGTTTTAAGGTTTGAACAATGCATTGCTTGCTTCTACACAGGAGTGTGATATACAAGGAGGAAGCAAGGTTAAACCAAGCAGCTTGCAACTCGCTTATGGCACAGCTTGATTCTCTAACAGCGGCCTGCGGTGCTGCCGAAGTAGACTTTCTTAAGCGCTCAAAGCAGAGAGAGGCGCTCTTATCGCTCATTCAGAACAATCTGAGCAAAGCTGGGGAAGCTTTGAACAAGGCCAACGTCCTGCCACATGCTGGAACACAAATTGAAGCTCCTCAACAGCTAAATTATCATAACAATGCTAGAGCTGCGAGTACAAGCCGTAGGCGCTCTTCAGGAAAACGTCACAGGCTGAGGGTTGACGCCGACAAATGCGCAAGGCTGAAGATTGATGATGGTTCAACTGCGGCGGAGCTGGTGATGCAGAAGGATGAACAGGATGCCAAGAGATCTAAGCCAGAATACAAGACTTATGATCCTCAATCAATAATGGCAGCAGAGGAAGCCAAGGCACAATGTGGAGGGGCAGCACTGAAAGTAGAAGCTTTTGAGGAAGAAAGAGCTCCAAATGCTACCCAAATGGCAATGGAAACAGCAAGTCTTGAAAATCAAGCGATACAGCAAGAGGAAGGAAATCAAAGGAATTCAGCAGCAGCCCAAGTTTCCAAGCCAGATTCAATTCATGACATGCACTCTTTGCAGAAGAAGAGTGAAGAGGATCAGTTAGATGACCTCTTGGAAGAGGTTTTAGTCATGCAGGGAAAAACTGATGAAAGCTTTGAGAGAGATGAAGTAAACGAAGAAGAGAAGCTGCGTTTAGGGAAGCACACTCTTGACAAGTGGTTGCAACTGCTTCTTGTCAGTCCAGCAGACTTGTTAGAAGAAGAAAAAGTGAAATCAAAGACTACTGAACAGGATGAGCAGATGCAGCAGGCAACTATGAAGGATTGTAATGGACAGAAACCCGTGGAGAATGAAATAGTGGAAATAGTTGAAGCGGAAATGGAGTCAGCAACCGGAAGGACTTGGGCACATGAGCATAAGCTTGCACAGGCACCCACTGAAATGCATAATATGGAAGTATTGGAAACACAAGAGGTTGTGCAAAAGAGTCGTGCAGACAAATGCAGAAAACCTCTTGCTGGTGGACTGTTTCGAAAACTAAGTGTAAGACATCAGCCCAATGAGCTTAGATCTGGTAAAAGAAACGGACAGGATGATGTAGAAAGTGTAGCATCTGGGGATTGTGAAACAATAACAACGAAGATGGCTGCAATGAAAATTGAAAGTAACAAACCCAAAGAGACCGAAGCAACAGTAACAAAAATTATCAAGCGAGCGATATCCCCCTTCAGCAGGAGAAAATCGCTTAAAACTGACAATGCCAATTCTCAAAATGGACTAACTCAAAAGGAATCTTCCCAGGCAACAGTCATTCAGCCATTAAAGCCAGCTTCCCTGGTAGGGGTTGTTCCCTATGCCGATACAAGGAAGCTAGATGCAAGACAACAAGCCTCGATTAAGGCTTGTGCCCAAGCATCTAGAAGAGCATCTCTGAATGAATGTGCTGAAACATGGAAAAATGAAGTCAGGAGACTTGAGACCAGAAAAAACACCAGGCAATACTACTAACAGGAGGCTACAGCTTGGCGGGGACTGACTGACTATGCAGTGGGGATTGTCTGTTGACCCTGACTCCGTTCAATGAAAAAGGAAAGCTGTGCAGTTTATAATATGTATGAGGAATTCGATGTTGTAGCATAATCCTGTGTAAAACCTAGAAAGATGTACTGGAAGCAGATTATGAGGAAATATTCCCCGAAGATTGATTTGAATGTAGCAAGTTACTATTTGCAGAACAAATGTGATGGATGGAAGCTTTAGTGTGTAATCTTGTAGTAACATGAGCAGGCATCTGGGAACCAGATGATTGGATCAGCGGGGGTGGGGGTGGTGTTCTACTATTTATTGACCAGTTTCAGTTTGGGAGAAACTGAAAGTGACAGATTTGCTCTGCTGTTTTATGTTTCTGAAAACTGCAGATGCTCATATTTGTATGTACGATAGTTTTTGTACTTGATTCCAATTAATAGCTGGTGATAGATCTTGTTTTTCAAGCTTCAATTGATCTATGTGCAAACACAAAGCTTAGGAAGATCGATCATTCACACTTTGAAATTACATCTCACACGTGTGAACTTCTAAAAAATTTCACATCCGTATCAGAGCCAAACTAAGCTTACCATGTTATAATCATTTCATGTATGAGAAATTTTGAATTCTATTCAAGCTAGAAAGCAGTTTTTCACAATTTTCTATCATTTCTTGAGAAGTTTGTGAATCAAAGAGACCAAAATAGAAGCTTTCAGATCTGAACCTCTTGCTATACAAATTTCTGAGATTTCACATGTGTAAAAATCAGTGCACGTCATTCCTCTTGTTCTCTTTGATGCTTAATCCATAGTGACTAGATAGCTTGTTGGAAAACTAGAAAAGTCTAGTTTCCATTGCAATTTGTTTCAAATTAATTTGATGAGCCAATCAAAAGTAATAAGCTTTTGATTAATGGTAAGTAGGTCGCCTAGACCTGTGTGGACACTTTTTGATTTGATCAAAAAATTCATATCTATGCATACCAATCACACAAACTTGAGATCTAGACATTGTTTTGAGTTGTTTGACACATTGTTTCATACAAAGCCATTGTATTTGAGTCAATTGTCGTATCTTTGAGCATCCCACACATGCCAAAGAAAGTTTGTGCCAAAACTTGTCTAAACTCCATTGCAAAGTGAGGTTGATTGGTAGAAATTTTGAGAAATTATGTTGCAAGATCTTGCATAGGAATTGGTGAGTCCTATAGTGAGAGAGAAGCAACATATCTTTTTGTTCATTACAAGGATTTTTCACACATTAATAGGCCTATGGGATCCTACCTCTTAGAAGCTAGTGAAAGATTGAACACCTCAAATTACTCTATTTGGAAGGTTAGAATGGAGTCAATCCTAAAGCTCCAAATAGCCCTTCATTTTATCAAAATGAATGTCTCTAATGAGATCTTAAGAGAAATTGGCTCTAGCACCTCTTCCAAGGAAGCTTGGGATGCACTCAAAGTTTCCAAAGAATTGATGAGAGTGCTTCTAATTATGTATTGAGAATCAAAGGTCTTCATAGAGAGCTTACTTTGTTGGAGTCTCAATCAACCAAAGTGAGCTATAGTTCAAGTCATCCTTAATGGCTTGAAAGAAGAATATGACAACTTTGTCCAATCAATCCTATGCTATCAAGGAGGAGTTACCATACTTGGAGACTCTTCAAGGAATACCTATTTCTGAGGAAGCAAGACAAAAGTACAAGCTTTTGAGAATGGACAAGCTAAGCTATCTCTCAATCATAATGAAGATGGCAAAGCTCTATTTGTCAAAGACAAGCACAAAGGGAGGAACAAGAACCAACACTATCATGCCTTCAACAAAGTTGGTAGGCAATGATGTCTAGTAATTTCAGTTAAAATGTGAAATTAAACATATAGCTAGTATTTAACAAGAGAGAGAGAGAGAGAGAGAGAGAGAGAGAGAGAGAGAGAGAGAGAGAGAGAGAGAGAGAGAGAGAGAGAGAGAGAGAGAGAGAGAGAGAGAGAGAGAGAGTGCCTGTTTGAGGAGAATTCTTTAGGACCATTTCAAAACTTGATACATCTGACAATGTTAGCTTGAAACTTGAAGTATTTTGGAGGTTGGGTTGTGTTCCAGAGCTGCTCATGTTCAAATTATGAATTCCATTCATGTTGAGTTGGGTCCTTTCTCTTAAAAATCTACAAGTTGTTTAATGTTATTGCCAATGCTTCTGTCACGGCTGGTTTGCCACATTATATAAGATTATACATAATCAAAAGTGAAAAAAGTATAAAACCTTTCAAACTAATTTTGACAATGTGATCCAGAGCGCCTATGAAATTTTAACAAGAACTCTCACTAGAGCATTGAGAAAGCAATGATGATACTAATGAGTTGTACTAGGGTGTGTTTCGTATATTTCTAGAGAGGAAACTTGGGTACCTACCTACATGTGTGATGTATAGTTCATAATCCACACTTTTTATGACATTTTTTAGGTTAACAATCCTAAGCCAATTCTTCTAAGATCAATCAAATTCGTTGTATACCATATGCAAGTGATATTAATAGGCTTGCATTAACTAATTAGGGTCCCTAACCATTGTTTGAGATCTCTTGACTTGTGGTAAGAGCATGTTATTTAGGGCTAACGATACTTTCTCCTTTCAAAACGTTTATCTTGAAACATGAAAGTCAAGGAAATTCTTTTCTATACTTTCAACTCTCTCAAGAATCATTGTTTTTTAACAAACCTTTCCATCAAATCAAGTAGTAAAAAACCAATGCAAATTTTCAATTGTTTATCTTTATTATCAAGCACTTTATTTGGTTTTAAATGTACTTTTTTGGACGAAATGTCTTCCATAATATAATGTCCATTGTCATAAACAAGTGAATCACCTTAATGTAAACTCAACCTCTGTAAATAAATAATGAGTGAATCTCAATTCCTTCCATAAACTCCAATTTGTAAGTTGAAGATTTTAGTCTCTTCACTATCTTGTAAGGTCCATGATACCTTGTGCATAGCTTGTATGGTCATCACAAGGAATGGAAAAATCTTATTGGCACATAAGAATGACATTCCATAAAAGTACACAACATGTAGGAACTAAAACAAAGAACAACTATATTTTGGAACTTTTTCAATGGTTTTATAGAAGAGTTCAAATTCACTTATCATACAAAATCACCATATTATAGAAAAAAGAAAAGCATGGAAGTTTACACAAAGTGATAGACAATAGACACACAACTCTTTTGTATTGTGAAATGTAATGAATACAAATATTTTTTTGGATTTCTATCAATCTACTCCATCTTGGATACTTCTTGCAATGAAAGTTGCAACTTGGAATAAGTGCTTCACTTATCACACTTTCTTGGATATTTGCCATAATTTCACAAAATCGATACTCAGTAAAGCTTATTTATAGACAATGGCGTGTGTTAAGGACCTACAAAAAAACTTGTACTAGGACACCTCTGTCAAATGGCTTTTGGGCACCAAGTTGTAAAATTTGTCCAAGTAGGTGACAACTCTCCTCTTTGGGGCATACTCTCTATTTTGGGCTTTTGTACTTACAAATACATATCTATACCACCCTTCATTTGGATCAATTTTTATAAGGGAAAATATTGCCGAATTAATGTATGTAAAAGGCTAAAAAGTCCTTTTTGATCAATTCACTAGTTGGGCCCTTCATGTACTAGTAAGTTAAAGTGGGCTTTGCATTTCAAGTCCCTTCAAGGACGTTGCACAATGAAGGCATTTCTTTTTTAAGTGAATAAATACTTTATAAAAAAATGAGGTAATTTACATTGTAATGAGAGGACTTTCCTCTTGGAGGTCGTGCTCCACTAGTATTTCTCTAAAAACAAGTTTTCAAAAAAAAAGAAATGCAATTCTCCTTTTGTACTTTAGAAACTTCTCAATGAAACTAGTTCCTCCTGGAGAAATGTTGATCCAACTTTGTATTCACTCTGCGGCTAATTGTAGCCTTTTGCCATCATTGTACCTACCCTAGGGCATCCTCAACTCAAGCTTTACATCACAAACTTTTGTGTATTGTAGGTTTCTATGCCTTAGACCCTAGTAGTCCAAAAAGAGAGTACTCCTTGTTATTAAAAAGCACAATGTGAATGTAGTTCTTGACACAAGCTTGCAAGTTGTTGTTACAACCTTTCTTGTGAATATGCTTCCAACTAGTCCAAGTCTTCAAGCATAGCAAATGGCTTCCAATTGGCCAAGTTATAGCCAATAGATTCTCATCTTTTGTGACTCCAAGAAAGCTTTAAATAAACTTGTTTTTAGTGCTACAATCATCCTTGCAATTTGAATTCTTTGTGAATTCACCTACTCTGATACAAATCAGAGGCCTTGCACATGAGCTTTCATAGAACAACCAATACTCCATTGATTGGATTGTACCCAAGTTTCCGTTGACATAGAAAATTGATGACACAAGCTTTATACCAATCCTTTTATTGGCTATACCTGGTTCACCCTTCCCGTTGCTTTGATGCCACATAGAATTCTAGGATCATAAGTAGTGTAGATCATGATAGATTTATAGTGAGCATGATGCACACTTTAGTATGCTAGGTATGAGTGGGGTTGAAAGAAGCATCATTTGAGGTTAGACATTTTGCAAGTAATGAAATTGCACATTAAATAAGATTTTTTGCTTTCAATACATATTGATTGGAAATGCACATTGAGCTCATTGAAATTGCACTTTATGTTCATTTCATTTTTAATTCGGACAAAAAGTTATGGTCATGAAAGAAATAAACGTCGAAGCCCATACTTCTCAATGACATCTTGAACACATGTTATTTTAATCTCTTTTGTAAGCAA
Organism: Diphasiastrum complanatum; assembly: GCA_029204225.1. NCBI lineage: Eukaryota > Viridiplantae > Streptophyta > Lycopodiopsida > Lycopodiales > Lycopodiaceae > Diphasiastrum > Diphasiastrum complanatum. The sequence goes on from CM055095.1 coordinate 23,798,121, forward strand.
GCATAATATTCCATATTTTTAGTTCACAAATAATATTTGAAGATGCAATAAAAAAGTTGTTGTGTCGTCGATGTAGCATAGGGGTCCGTCGCTGGGAGCAGCAACCTCGCCTTCACCTGCATAGCAAGAAGAGAGAGGGAGAGGAGAGAGAGGAGAAAGAGAGTGGAACTAGAACACAACTTAAACTATTTTAACTAGTATGCTCATTGGGTTGGGCTTACACACGCAGGACGCCAGTGCCCTTGCACTTATTATTCTACTGTACAATGTACTGTGATGGGGCCCACTAGTTAAGGCTTGGCCAACAATATTTAAGTGGTAGGACCCACTTGTTTATTATTGTGCAGGAAATACCCACAACAGGGTCCACGGCCCAAAGTAGTGCCGGTCCCTCGGCACTAGGCTGCAACTGTCGTGAAGGGGCGCTGTTGTCGGTTCTTTTATTGCTAGGACATGGCTGCTTCAGGAAAAGCGTGGATAGAATTCGCTTACGTAAAACTTGAGGCTTTATTAGTGGATGATCAGCAAGAACCGAGACTTGCCAGATTTTCAATAATACCCATAAGGGTCTGGTGGCCATTCCGGATAACCTTGTTCATCGACAATTGGGTAGTTGAGGCATTCCATCAGAGGATCCCAAGATAAATCTTGCTGATATAATGGATTCTCATAGATTGGCGCAATTGGTCCCAATGTCATAGACCATGTTGATGCTAGTCCCCTTTGTAATTCATCACTAAGAATTCTTTGCAGTGATTGCGCCAAGAGACTTGGTAAAATCCGTTGGACTTCATTGGATGCCAATTTCTTGACTTCCTCAGTCACTAGAACACAACTTAAACTATTTTAACTAGTGTGCTCATTGGGTTGGGCTTACACATGCAGGACGCCAATGCCCTTGCACTTATTATTCTACTGTACAATGTACTGTGACAGGGCCCACTAGTTAAGGCTTGGCCAACAATATTTAAGTGGTGAGACCCACTTGTTTATTATTGTGCATGAAATACCCACAACAGGGTCCACGACCCAAAGTAGTGTCAGTCCCTCGGCACTAGGCTGCAACTGTCGTGAAGGGGCGCTGTTGTCGGTTCTTTTATTGCTGGGACATGGCTGCTTCAGGAAAAGCGTGGATAGAATTCGCTTACGTAAAACCTGAGGCTTTATTAGTGGATGATCAGCAAGAACCGGGACTTGCCAGATTTTCAATAATACCCATAAGGGTCTGGTGGCCATTCCGGATAACCTTGTTCATCGACAATTGGGTAGTTGAGGCATTCCATCAAAGGATCCCAAGATAAATCTTGCTGATATAATGGATTCTCATAGATTGGCGCAACTGGTCCCAATGTCATAGACCCTGTTGACGCTAGTCCTCTTTGTAATTCATCACTAAGAATTCTTTGCAGTGATTGCGCCAAGAGACCTGGTTAAATCCGTTGGACTTGATCGGATGCCAATTTTTTGACTTCCTCAGTTACCATTGGCGTGATGGATTTTACCATCTCTGTCTTCTGTGATGGACTTGTTTGCCCGAGGGTATCTTTGCGTACTTTGGGACTTTTGCCACGTTGTCTTCTTCATCACTCGCTTCATAACCCGATGGCACTAAGATTTTTCTTTTATAGTGCGTTCAAGGTGGAAGGGTCACCACAGGTGCATGTCAGTCTACAAAGGCCAAATGCCTCCTGGCTATTTGTGAATCTCTCATCGGGCAATCTCAGCATGGATGATTAACTCCACATTGTGAACACGAGGGATCAAATGTTGATGGATCCCCTCGATGTGGACATTCAGCACGACGGTTTTTCCCTCCGCATCCATAGCATCTTACCGAGTGCAATACACCATCGTCTCTAAGTTGATAGGCATACACTGGTAATAGATTCCCCTTAGGATCTTCCACAAAGTAGATTGGTACGTTGTTATGGTCCTCCATTGAGTTCGGTGACATGCAAGAGGATATAACCAAAACTTCTACCTTGCTACTGGTTGTTGAAGAAGCTCATGATTTAGGTGGGTTTATCTGACATCCATCCTTTGGATGAGCTCCTTGTTGGCTTGATTCAGCTTCTGACCATTGAATCGCTGGATCTTGCCGTCGACGAACTTGTTGCTCTGCATTCTGTCCTTTTAATAAGCACGGATTCTTGATTGGACACTTGGTACTTGGATGATCTCCAAAGCAAAAGGTACATTCGTCCTTTTCAGGAAAATTGACTGTGCAAGCATAAGCTTGATGACGGTCTGAGCTTGAAGTGCAAGGTTCTTGGTCTTCCACTGCACTTGATCTGCTTGACTTTGCTGCACTTTGTTGCCTCCCACAAGTTCCCATTCTTGTTGGATCATCGTTCACTGTTGACCTTTGTTCCTCTGATTCCCCATCTGATGATTCATCAGAGCGATAGGGAAAATCCCTCATCCCTTGTGAGATTTCCATCATGGCAGCATCCTTACAGAGTTGTACAGGTGACGGATGCTAATTCTGCCATACTAGATCTGATCCTTTTGGGCAGTCCAGCATAGTATTTTGCCATGATGATCCGTTCAGGAATCGGTGGATTATAGTCCTTCACTAATTGGATGATTCGATAGGTGTAGTCTCAGATTGTTTCATTAGGGAACTTTTTTAATTTAGATAATCCTGCATTGGTGGTCTTCATAGTTCAGCACTAGAATGTCGCAAAGTAGCTGGTTGGTGAATTGCTTCAAGGAGAAGAAAAAGAAGAAGAAGAAAAGATAATCGGTAAACGCTGGATCAGTATGGATGAGAATGGAGATAGAAATGGATTTATCTAGCAGAGATGGAGATAGAAGATGGAATAGAGATGGGATTGAAGAATGATGGATGGATAGGGGTTGATGTGGAGGGAACTGATCGGCTTGATCTGACGTTCATTCACTTGATTCTGTCTAGGGATGTTGGATCTTGATGGATAATGTGAGTGCAACCTAGATTTGACAAGATTTGATCAGTTTCAGTTGGCTAACAGTGTGATTTTAGCCCCTTTTCTTGGTTTTTTGTGGTTTTTTTTTTTAAAATTTCCTCATATATGAGTGAATCTAACCTTCAACCTTCCTACAGTAGATGTATCTAAATCATTTCTAGATAATGTGAGTCCTGCAAGAGTTCTTGATGGACATATTTGTCAAGAACTTGAAAAAACTCTATTTTCAGGCACTTTTCGACACTATTTCCTAGATATTTCTAAATGTAACCATTGGATCTTCACAAAAATCTCACAGTAGCCAGATCTAGGAGAGATTTATCTATTAAATTCTTTGCAAAGGTTACTTCCGAGCAGATCTCAAAAAATCATGGAAAAAGTGCATTTCTTTGGGGTTTTCTTGAAAAATTTCAGGATTTTCTGGGAAAAAACCCTTGAAGACTGGTATGCACTTGTATCTAAGTTGGATTCACTTGCTAACCATGCTAAATGAATCACTTCCAAAGTAAACTCAAAAAATCTTGAAAAAAGTGCATTTTTTTGGGGTGTTTTTGCAAAATTTTAAGATTTTCTTGGAAAAAACCCTCGCAGACTGGTATGCAGTTGTATCTAAATTAAATACACCTGCTCACCAAGCTTCAAGAGTTACTTCCCAAGGAAACTCAAAACATCTTGAAAAAAGTGCATTTTTTTGGGGGTTTTTTTGTAAAATTTTAAGATTTTCTGGGAAAAATCCCTCATAGACTAATATACACTTGTATCTAAGTAAGATTCACCTGATTACCAAGCTGCAAGAGTTACTTCTCAAGGAAACTCAAAAAATCTTGAGAAAAGTTCATTTTTGGGGTTTTTTTTTGTAAAATTTGACAATTTTCTAGGAACAAACCCTTGCAAACTAGTATGCACTTGTATCTGAGTCAGATTCACCTGCTCACCAAGCTGCAAGAGTTATTTTCCTAGGAAACTCAAAAAATATTGAAAAAAGGACATTTTTTTGGAGTTTTTTTGCAAAATTTTAAGATTTTGTTGGGAACAAACCCTTGCAAGCTGGTATGCACTTGTATCTAAGTTAGATTCACTTGCTCACCAAGCTGCAAGAGTTACTTCCCAAGGAAACTCAAAAAAATCTTGAAAAAGGTTTTTTGGCCAAATTTTGAGATTTTCTAGGATCTAATCTTCGCAAGCCGGTATGTGCTTGTATCTAAGTCAGATCCACCTGCTTACCAAGCTGTGAGAGTTACTTCCTAGGGAAACTAGAAAAATTGCTGTCTGAGAAGGTTCTAGGCCACTTTTTGCTCTTGGGAACCTTCATAGGGGCACTTTTTTTGGGATCTAACTCTTGCAGACTTCTCTGTGTCCTTGTCTTAGTGAGATGGAACTTCAGAGAGCTCTGCAAAGGTTACTTCCCAAGGAAACTTGAAAATTTGTTGTCTGAGAAGGTTCTAGGCCATTTCTTGCTCTTGGAAACCTTCATAGGAGCACTTTTTTTGGGATCTAACTCTCGCAAACTTCTTTGTGTCCTTGTCTCAGTGAGATGGAACTTCATAGATCTCTGCGAAGGTTAGTTTTGAGTTTTGAAATTTTTTTATTTATGATTTTTTTTTGGGTTTTTCTCTATTTTTTGAAAATCTGATGGACACTAACCTTCACAGGCTTCTATGCAGGTCTGGGAGAGTACCCTGGAGCTGCTGCCAATCATGCGAAGGTTCATGCCCACTGGTTTTTGAGAAATCAAAATCTGATGAGATTTTGCCTCTCTTTTTCCCTCCAAAAACAGATTTTGAGCTTTTTTCTGATTTTTATGGATTAACGAAGGGATTGGGTGCTTGGATCTGATCGTCCCACCTCACAATCTCTCCCTACAACACTTCCAAACAAAAAATCAACACAAAAATGGCAAAATCTCAAAAAAAACGGCAAAACTAACACTATCTCACACTAATCTAACCCCAAAATTTTCAATTTTTTAGGTGAAAAAGAATGGTGAGAGAGAAGAAAAGAGAGAGGGAGAGAGAGGAAGAGATTAAGAAAACTATACGACGAAGCGAGTGTGTGGTGCTCCTCGGCAACGGCACCATTGTTGTGTCGTCGATGTAGCATAGGGGTTCGTCGCTGGGAGCAGCAATCTCGCCTTCACCTACATAGCAAGAAGAGAGAGGGAGAGGAGAGAGAGGAGAAAGAGAGTGGAGAGAGGGAGAGAGAGAATGCCTAGATTGAGGAAGGCTTTGGGGGCTCGAGCACCTACCCAAAGCTATTCTATTCCAACTTTGAATCTAGGTCTAAGTATAATTGTAGATTTTCGATCGTGTCTCTTTGAGAATGTGAGCTACCCTCATATTCATCATCTTCTTCTTCTAGTTCTATCTCATCCAATCGTGGGGGCCTCAAACCCTCAATATGGCCTTGTAAGATCATAGGAATATCGTCATTCACAATTGTATTTTCTTCTCTCATCATTTCCATATCATTTGGAGCACCAAGAATCCAAGCACCAGTTAGAGCATCAGGTTCTATTTCCAATGCTTTGCACCATTCATGCTTTTGTTGTGGGTATTTCCTGCACAATAATAAACAAGTGGGTCCCACCACTTAAAATATTGTTGGCCAAGCCTTAACTAGTGGGCCCTGCCACAGTATATTTTTGTAGAATAGAATAATAAGTGCAAGGGCACTGGCGTCCTGCGTGTGTAAGCCCAACCCAATGAGCGCACTAGTTAAAATAGTTTAAGTTGTGTTCTAGTGACTTGGGCCCTAGTTGTAAATATATAAGTTTGAGGCCCAAGTTCACAAAGTCAAGCTGAAAAATAAGGAATCTAAGTTGCACAAAGTAGAACTCACACGAATCATGTGAGTGCCCTTGTGCTTTCTTAGCACCATTAGATTTAAGTTGTGTTTCTTTGAAAGGCTTGGATTAGAATCCTAATCCCAATGAAGTGGCCAATGAGAGTGAAGGAGGCTCACCTCTAAAATCTATAAGAGGGAGCCATTTCCTTTGTATTGTATCATCTTCCATTCTCATTCTAATAAAACTCTCTTGGTTTCTCCATCTCCATCTCTCTCTCTCTCTCTCTCCTCTCTCTCTCTCTCTCTCTCTCTCTCTCTCTCTCAAATCTAACATTCAATTATCATCATACACTATCTATTCATCTAGTACCTTAGACCCTAAATCAAAATGCAGAACTCTCTCTCTCTCTCTCTCTCTCTCTCTCTCTCTCTCTCTCTCTCTCTCTCTCTCTCTCTCTCTCTCTCTCTCTCTCTCTCTCTCTCTCTCTCTCTCTCTTATCATCTAATTTATTTATATATTATTTCCACAAATGTAATAATTTTTATAAGATTCTAACAATCACCTCTCTCTCTCTCTCTATTAAATCTTTCACTCTATTTTAGTTTTGTTCAAACAAATTATAAATTTTACTTGCTAACAATGTAAATCATCAAACAATATGTATTTAGTTTTTTTCTTCTCTCTCTAACAAATTACAAATTTAACATTCAATTTTCATCATACACTATCTATTCATCTATCACATACAACCCTAAACCAAATTGCAAACCTCTCTCTCTCTCTCTCTCTCTCTCTCTCTCTCTCTCTCTCTCTCTCTCTCTCTCTCTCTCTCTCTCTCTCTCTCTCTCTCTCTCTCTCTCTCTCTCTCTCTCTCTCTCACACACACACACACACACACACACACACACACACACACACACACACACACACACACACACACACACACACACATTCTATCAAATCTTTCATTCTATTATATTCTTGTTCAAACACATTACAAATTTAACTTTCTAACAATGTAATTCATCATACACTATGTATTTGACTCTCTCTCTCTCTCTCTCTCTCTCTCTCTCTCTCTCTCTCTCTCTCTCTCTCTCTCTCTCTCTCTCTCTCTCTCTCTCTCTCTCTAACAAATTACAAATATAACATTCAATTGTCATTATACATTATCTATTATCGAAGAGCTCCAGTTTCTCCGTTCATATATTCATTCGACCTCTGGTGTGTCGATGAGGACATGGTTGGTTTCAAGGCAAGTCCTGTGCTGAGCTAAAAGGTTCAACATATTCAGAAGCTACAGGTTCTTCAACATCAGGTATTCGAAGGATCAAATAATATATAAATCTAGTCTGATACTCTAAAAATCTACATTTTTTTTTAAGAAACGCAATAACACATTGCGGGGATTGCGACATGGGTGTCCGCGACGGATTTTGGAAATTTTATAATCCGTCGCATTTCGACGAGTCGGAATTTGATGGTGATCCGAAAATTGTGGCAACAACTAATTTTTAAAAGTGTTGTCGCATTCTGACATGTCGGAGACCAACATGCAGACGTGGATATGGCATGACATATTTTTTAATCAAAATAAAATTTAGTTGGCATCTGACGTGGACGTTGTGTGTGTTTTGTGTTGAAATTTCACAATTCTAGCTTGACCAATTTTGGTCACATGCATTGTAATTGGCAAGATGGCCATGTAAATAGATACCACACGTGCCAAATAGCATAGGATGATTTCTCAAGACTTCGTTCCTCATATTACATTGTGATAGAATCTTTGAAATGAGGCCAAAGTGTGCCTAGATAAGCTAGAGAAATTCTAGGAGCTAAAAATAGCATGTTTTACATTGTGTTTGGATCTTGAGATCTTGACCCCAAGTGAGGGTGGATCCAATGACCTATTAGGTTAGATGTTAGGGTTAGGTTATAATAATAACAGAGATGCCCTAAAACATTCAGATCCAAGCTTGAAATGTATAAATGTATGATGGGATCTCCATCCAAATATTAGAAAAAATCAAATTTTTCCACTTCTATCATCATTATCTTTTGGTGGCGAGTTCTAGCTATTGGATGTGAGTGTTCTTATGCATTAATTGCTTGGTTTGGAAGGTACTGAACCTGTTTACAGGTCTGATAATCTTGTTGTACTTTACTTTGGTTCATTTGATCAAATCTATGTGCCTAATGTGGAGTTAAATGCCAAATTTGCTAGTTTTGGTAACTAGTCTTGATTCTAGCTCATAGTTTGGATATAGATCTTTGATTTGTGCATCCTCCATCACTTTTAGGATTTATTGGGATTCATTTTACTGTAAAATTTTGACATGGTATCAGAGCCTAATCAAAAGTGAGCTTTAGATTTGATTTTTTCAAGCCTAGATCCTAGATCCTAACCAATTTGTGATGGTAGCCAAGGAGGACAAATTGACCACAAATGATTTGTGGCACAAGAGGCTTGGTCACATCAACACCAAGTCTATGGAAGCCACATGCAAGGAGGAACTTGCTCTAAGCCTTCCAAGATCCATGGAAAAGGAGAAAAAGGTTTTTGAAGCATGTGCTTTGGCTAAAGCACATAGGCCCACTTTTCTCTAGCACTATCACTAAGACTACTCACCCTCTTAAGTTGATTCATTTGGATGTACATTTTGCTAGCACAAAGAGAAATGGTAGAGCCACAATTTTTGTAATCTTGAATGATGAATCCTCTAAGAATCATATTGGCAAAGATATGGTTGAGATCAAGGAGGAGCTTGATCAAGAGGAGGAGCAAAATCCGAGAGCTTCAACTATTCCAAGGAGAGCCACAAGAGCAAAGATGGAGCTATCAATGCTCGTTTTTGTGGACAAGGAAAGGCAAGTTGGAAAGGGGTGTACATTTTGTACTTCATTTGCTGAGTTTTGTAATTAGGTCCCTTTGAATTCTAAAGTACTTACTCTTGAGTGTGCTAGAAGTAAGCATGACATTTTCATTCATAAGTTGAAAGATTTTTTACTTCATTTTCAAAGAGGCATATTGTGAACCTTATATGAGAGTAAGTGAATCATCCTTGAAGGACACTTATATCCATACAAGAGTATTTGGACTCATTAGTTTCAAGTTCAACAAGTATGTAATGCAAATTGCTAGTGGTAAGCAATTGTCGACTAGCCACTAGTGGTAAGCAATTGTGGACTAGTCAATTGTGGACTAGTAAATTTGGTATAAATAATCTTGGTGGTTGTTTTGTTGACTTGAAAGATCATATTGAGAAGGAGAACATTCAGGTTTGGAGACTTGAAAACAAAGTCCTTGAGAGTCTTGAAGAAGATCATGGTTTGGATCCATGTTTTCATCATCAACACTAAGAGGGAGTGAGCATGATGAAGAAAAATGACATCAAGGAGGAACCCGAGAAGGAGCACTTGTCTCAAGGCAAAAGAGACCTGAATCTACATCAATATGAAGGTTTGGGTAAAGAGAAAGGAGCATCAAGGAAGTTTATCCATATCATCTTATTTTGTATTTGATAAAAACATGTCATGTATTTGACAAAGTCCTTTGGTGATGCTAGTATGAACATTGTTTTCCATCATATATTTTATGATGATGAAATAGTGATCATTATTACTTTGATTGGAGTTATAAATATGTATTCAATGGCCTCATCTTTTGATCCATTCACTCTTGAATTTCCAAGGAATGAAGACCTTCATTGGAAGGATGCCAAGTTGGAGTTCATTGTTTTGGTGGATAAAGTCAAGATGGTGATATCTCAAGCTTTGGTCGTATGTGCTTCATACAAAAGTTGGATCTCATAGAAAGCTGCTGTTTTTCAAGTTTGTTTTGAGGAGAAGACTCACATTTTGTAGCCCAAGGTGATCATTCAACAACCTACCAAAGACAAATCTTGGATCTTGAAGACAACCTTTATGGAGCTCTCACTACATTTGACAACCTGGAGCTCAAATTATGTTCTTATTGTAATGAGTGATCATACTCACTACATACATTAAGAACATGTTAATTATGTTGTTTTTATGCATGTAATTATTATTGATCCAAGATAGTCTCATCAAGCTAAATTGTGAGGAGGAGTGTTGAAATTTCACAATTCTAGCTTGACCAATTTTGGTCACATGCATTGTAATTGGCAAGATGGCCATGTAAATAGATGCCACACGTGCCAAATAGCATAGGATTCTTTCCCAAGACTTCATTCCTCATATTACATTGTGATATCATCTTTGAAATGAGGCCAAAGGTGTGCTTAGATAAGCTAGAAATTCTAGGCACCAAAATTAGCATGTTTTACATTGTGTTTGGATCTTGAGATCTTAACCCCAAGTTAGGGTGGATCCAATGACCTATTAGATTAGATGTTAGGGTTAGGTTATAATAAGAACAGAGATGCCCTAAAACGTTCCAATCCAAGCTTGAAATGTACAAGTGTATGATGGGATCTCCATCCAAATATCAAGAAAAATTGAGTTATAGCTTCAGGAACCGAGATTGAGCCATTTCCAATATGAAAAGTTTTTACACTTGGTGTGTGTGGTCCAGATTGAACCTAGGACCTCCCCCATTCCGGTGGGGTGCTCTACCAATGAGCTACCCATCCATTTGTGTTCCTAGAGTGTTGTGCAAGGGCTATAGCCTTGACGCTTTCTAGCACTCCCCCTCAAGGCATAGCCCTTTTTAGCTAATGCCCGCCTAGACCACACTCACAACCATGGCTTTGATACCATGTGAAAAGCTTTTACACTTGGTGTGTGTGGTCGGGCTAGGGATTGAACCTAGGACCTCCCCCATTCCGGTGGGGTGCTCTACCACTGAGCTACCCATCCATTTGTGTTCCTAGAGTGTTGTGCAAGGGCTATAGCCTTGACGCTTTCTAGCACTCCCCCTCAAGGCATAGCCCTTTTTAGCTACCGCCCGCCTAGACCACACTCACAACCATGGCTTTGATACCATGTGAAAAGCTTTTACACTTGGTGTGTGTGGTCGAGCTAGGGATTGAACCTAGGACCTCCCCCATTCCGGTGGGGTGCTCTACCACTGAGCTACCCATCCATTTGTGTTCCTAGAGTGTTGTGCAAGGGCTATAGCCTTGACACTTTCTAACATTTTCGCTCGTCGAAATCCGACGTTTGTTTGGTTTTCGCAATTTTTGTGCATTTTTGCAGATTATTCCTCACTTTTGTTTGCAGTTTTGGAGCATTTGGAGGTGCACTTGGAGCATTTGGAAGGCTTCCATTGTGGTGATTGAAGGTAGTTGTTTTGTGTTTTGATTTTTCTTTTTTGGGAAATAATTTTTTTTTTTTTGTTTTTTTTTGTGAGAGAAAGTGAAGAGGGGTATTAAAAAGTGAGGGGAAAAGAAAATGAGAGAAAAGACTGTAAAGTAGATAAAAGTGTAAAGTAGATAGTTACATTGTTAGAATAGTAATAAGATAGTGAATATATTACTTCCAACTCATCTAAGCCAGAGAAGACTTCCACTATAGAAAATAATTTTATTTTTGATATTTCCTTTGTATTATATAAATGATGATGTATTTATTACAACTGCAGATTTGTGCAATTTTTTTGATTACAGGGAAGACAAGATCATGTGTTTGCTATCAGTTGAGCTATCAGAGTATTCTGATTTTGTAGAATTTGAAGCTGATGACCTCGTTCCCGGTGTCGATTTTGAAGAGGATGGAATTTTTCTAACCGACGAGGAATGTTTGTAGAGGACAATCATGGATGTACATCATTCCTTCAGAGCGAGAATTTGTGTAGAGTTAAGAAGAAGTCCTTTTCATAAGTCATGTGGAAACTTGCCTCACTATCAATCCACCAAGTGTCTCTTGAATTGCTTTTGCTTGTTGGTGAGGATGTAGATGTCATTAAAGATGAGATTTTCTCATCTTCCTCTTTTTTTTGTGCAAGGTTCTCTTATTTGCTCCCCTCTTGTGCATTTTACCTCTTGTAGCATTCGGATGCAAAATGCCCCTTCTTTCCACAAAATAAGCATTTTAACTTAGACTTGTCTATCTTCCCCTTTGAACTTGATCCTTGATCCTCCTCCTTGGCCTCCTTGCTTTGATTCTTCTTGACTCCCTTGGTCTTCTTTTTGCCTTTGAATGAGAAGTTGGCTTTCTCATCTCCATCTTGCAATGATAAGGAACTCATCCCAGTTTTTTCTGTGAAAGTACTATATTTTAGGACCATAAATGGATCTACAAAATATCCACAAGAGTGATTGGATGCTTGCTTAACAATCTATCAAAAATTTAGACAGAAAAAAGTTGATCTAGATTGGCAATTTGACAAACAACAAGCATTAACAATCAAAAGCATTGATAAACATTGAAATCCGAGCCCACACGTGTGTACTACAGGTTGTAGTACGGCCTTCAACCTGAGTAACAAGTAGAAATTGATTTGGTTTCATTTGTATCACAAAAACTCAATGTACATAGTGAACTAGCTTGAGATTGCCAATGAGCTCCAACAATTTTCTATCTTCTCACTATGGAGAGAGGGAATACATAGCAAATTCGACTTCCTTTTTGAAGTTAGGTGGATTTCCAGCATGTAATAAGGAAGTTAACTCACTCTCCTTGACCTAAAATGAAACCCTAGTCTATTTCCTACAGTCATGCTTGGTAGATAGCTAGTTGGTCAAATTTTCACCTTAAATCTAGGATTTAGGTCCTATAAACTAGGAATCACTACCAAAATGACATGGCCAACCCTATGGACTTGACCTAACCTACATTAGGAGTGGGTTGCCACGTGGAATCTTGGCCTCACATGTGTGGAATCCACTTATGTACAAAATTTACATTATACTATATGGTTTTTTATCAAGCTAGATTTGCCAATTTTTGGCAATTCTTCACACTCCTCCTCAAATTTAGCTTGATCTATTTACAACTCTCTTGATAGATGAATGAAAGCTTTTAGAAGTTTCTAAAAAATCCAGCTACAAACAAGGAACTTTTGAGACTCCAATAGAGAATGATGTCCATGAAGGATCTTTCACCACCTCTTAAAGGATCCCTTACAAGATGTTCCACAAATGTGTCTATATACATGTAGCACACTTCAAAAACTATACATCATGCCAAGCCATGGATTCCAATGCATTTTGTGCACTTGAAGATACATCAATAAAACTATTAAGTGCATACATAATGTTGCCAAAGACAACTTGCCTTGCTTGATCCATATGATTGAGCCTAGATGGCTCCATTTTTATACTCAAGGTTCTTCTTGGAGTCCTTGGGTCTTGAGCTTGCTCCTCCACTTGACTTGACTCCAAATTGATCCTCTTGATTTCGAGCATTGTGCGACAGACCCACACAGTGCATTGGCATGAGAGAAATAAAATTCTCCCACGAATAGTGTCTCGCTTACTAGCGGACTTCTTGGATCTATTGATCCTCTTACAAAATTGTCTCGCTCATAGGCGGACTTCTTTTCTGTATTTTTGTCTATCTGTATATTTTGATGCATCTAGCAAAATGTGTATATACTGCAAACATTTTCGTGTCGCTTCGGGTAACATTCTTGATCAGACAGATTAAACATCTATAACTAATCATGGATTACAAGAGTGGTGGATTACCCCTAACACTCTTCTGCTGATGTCACAGTTAGAAATCAGTTTTGATCTGATTCATTAGTATAAGCTCTAAATGTGATATTGTAATTAGTGTACAGTTAATTAGATTTGCTATATTCAGTTGTGATTGAAACATGACCCATTAGGATATATTGATCCGGCACTGATCCCGTAGACGGCTACTTGGGTTAGTCGGGTAGCCACACGTAGGAAGAAATTAGCCTGTATAGTGATTTTGAGTTCATTATGCTATACTCTGGGGCATGTCCTGGGTTTGTCAGTATATGTGGCCATATTGGACCTAACTCTAGTTTGGCAGGTGGTAGACCAATTTAGTGACACCTGTTGAACCCATGCAGTTTGGGGCTTTGCTATATGTACAATGTTTCTTCATAATAGACTTAACTTTTGTTGTGCCATCTTTGAGAGCTTGTGAGGAGTGGCTATGGTGATTGTGTGATGTGATCTGCATACTGCACTAGATCCTAACAGGTTTCAACTTGGTATCAGAGCTACAGGGTGTTGCAGGTATGCACGATCCGGTGGAGCTATGGGATATCATCTTTCACTAGGAAAAATAGCACTCAGAGAGTCTCGGGAGAGAGGACTCCATACGAGGTATCGGCAGTCCGGATGGCAGGAGACATCAAAGTTCCTTCAATCGGAGCTTCGGGGAAGATCAGAATGATCGTCGTAGGTGGATTCCGGGGAGAATTCACAGAAAATATTGCAGTTTCGGTGGTTTCGGGGAAATCATCGGTGTTGGCTTCATGATTCACTGTGTGGACAGCCGTTTGGTGCAACGGGGCTTGCAGAGGATGTGACAGAGAGCCATAGCAATTTACAAGGTCAGATTGGGTTGAAAATGGAGGAAATTTAGAAAATTTCCAGTTTTGTGGGGTGTTGACGGATTTCTGAGAAAATCAGCTTGTTTGCAGTAAATACCGCATCAATTGGATGTGAAAGATTTCAGATCCTTAAGATCCAATCTACTTGAATGATCTTTGGTTAGAAAGAGAAATACACTACCAATTTCACCAATGTAGAAAAATCAGCATCTACACACAATTTGAGATGCAAACACTAATAGAACTTGATCAAACTTGAATGAGATGATTATAAACTGTTGCTGTCCATAAAAAACCAGCAAGCTACTGTATTTCACACGTGTGGATCCAAAAATAACAAATATAGATCATTCTACACATAGAATTGCAAGCAATCACCAAGATAGTGCACCAATGGATAGTAGAACCCAAGAGAACCATGTATAAGCATGAAATGAGATAGAGAAGAGAGAAGATGACTCTCTCCACGAGTTACATCCTTTTATAACAGGTCCAAACCCTATTTCGCCACTTGGCTTTCCCACCAAAATGCTAACCCTACCAATTTTGGGTCTAGATTCAATGTACCCAACTTATTCAAATTGAATCTACTCAAACTCGCATTCTATCTCTCCCAAACTTTCAAAAAGTGTCTATTCAAATGAAATTTAGACTAATGAACTTTGAAAAGTCAACCTCTAAGTCTAAAACAAGTTTTGGCCTCAATATGCCAAATATGAAAATATTGCAAAATGTGATGAAACTAGTTGAATCTTTCACACTCCCTCTTCAACTAGTTTTAGCATAGACTTTGATAATACTCCAAGTGAAGTCCTATGCTTCATGAACAAGTCTTTTCCCAATGCTTTGGTGAAGATATCAGCTATACATTCCCTTGAAGACACATGTTGAAGCTCCACCTCCTTTGCAATGACTCGCTCCCTTACAAAATGATATTGTATCTCAATATGCTTGCTCCTAGCATGAAAGATAGGATTGGATGCCATTCTTTGGGCTGATTGATTGTCACAAAAGATGATTGGGCCCTCTGAAAAATCCAGCAAGTGAAGATCCTTGATCATCCTTTTGATCCATACCATCTCCTTTGTGCAATGTGTAAGAGCTTTGTACTCGGCCTCACTAGATGACAATGAGATAGTGGCTTGTTTCTTTGACATCCATGATATAGCTCCATCACCTATGAAAATACAATAACAACTAATGGATTTCCTATCCATTACATCTCCAGCATTGTCCAAATCTGAAAATCCAAAAAGATTAGGTGATGATCCCTCATACAATATGCCAAAATCTCGAGTTCCAATGATGTACCTCAAAACTCGCCTTCCTGGCTTCCAATGCTCCTCACTAGAATCTTGCATGAATTGACTCAATCTTCCAACACAATAGCTTAGATCAGGTCTAGTAATGGTTAGATAGATGAGTGAACCAACTAGCTTTCTACAGAGAGTAATGTCCTTGAAGGATCTTTCATTACCTCTTATAGTAAGCTTTACATGAGACTCCATAGGTGTATCAATAGCTTTTGCATCTACCATATGAAATCTTTCTAGAATAGAATTAGCATATTTCTCTTGACAAATGAAAGTAGATTGAGAAGATATAATGACTTCTATTCCTAAAATGTAATGCAAATTACCAAGATCATGCACCTCAAACTCCTTCTTAAGAGCATTCTTGATATCCTCCACATCTTGATTGTCTCCACCACTCAAGATGATATCATCCACATAGATTAGCAAGATGGTAACATCATTTCCAGCAAACCTATAATAAAGTGAATGATCATACTCACTCATAACAAAGCCTTGAGAGAGTTAAAAGGTGTTAAGCTTAGCATACCAACTCCTTGGTGCTTGCTTAAAGCCATACAAACTCTTTTGTAGAAGACACACATGATTTGGCTTTGTTGATGAAATGTAGCTCTCGGGTTGCTCCATGTATACTTCCTCCTCAAGATCACCATTCAAGAATGCATTTAAAATGTCCATTTGCCATAGATCCCATCCATAAAGTGTAGCAAGTGAAATGATGACTCGAATGCTTACCATCTTTGCCACGGGTGCAAAGGTCTCATCATAGTCAATTCCTTGTTGTTGAGCATATCCTTTTGCCACTAACCTTGCCTTGTACTTGTTGATAGATCCATCTTGGTTTGTCTTCACCTTGAAGATCCATTTGCATCCAATAGCTTTCTTGTCCTTAGGCAACTCCACCAATCTCCACGTTCCATTCTTCATAAGAGCTTGATACTCAAGATCCATTGCTTGGATCCACTTCTCTTCTTTCCTTGCTTGATCTACACTTGTAGGCTCATCCAAAGAGGTTAGGAAAGCAACATAATTTCCAGAAACTACTTGCTTACTCTTTTGATCATATGTGAGCCTTGAAGGTACTTGTCTTTCCCTTGATGTTCTCCTTGGCTTTTGACTTGATGAAGGTCCATCATCACCACCATCCAAAGTAGGATCCTTCTCATCAACATCAAGAATGTTAGATCCATCTACTTTACCATCAATCATGCTTGAAGACACCTTTGGAATGTTTCCCTCATCAAAAATGACATCTCTACCAACAATCACTTTGTTAGTAGAAGGAATGTAAACCTTTTAGGCTTTACTCACCTCACTATATCTAACAAAAATACCTCTTCTTGAAGATGGATCCTCCCTGGTCCTATCATCAAGAGTAATGTTGACATAGCATGTGCATCCAAAGGTTCTTAGAAAGTTGACACTCGGCCTCCTCTTGAATAGCATCTCAAAAGGTGTCCTTCCATCCAAAATAGCACTCGGCCACCTATTGCACAAGAAATTGGCACACAACAAAGCTTGATCCCAAAATGGTTTGTCAAGATTAGCACTTAACCTCATGGCTTTAGCACTTTCACATAAAGTCCTATTCTTCCTTTTAGCCACTCCATTTTGTTGTGGGGTCCTTGATGTTGTATACTCCCTCTTGATCCCATGCTCATCACAAAAGGCCTTGAACTTGTTAGATATGTACTCACCACCATTGTCACCTCTCAAGCACTTGATCTTTGTGGAAAATTGGTTCTCCCTTGCATTCTTGAACTTGACAAAGACATCATACACTTCATCCTTGCTCTTTAGTAGATAGATCCAACAAAATCTACTAAAATCATCAATGAATGTTACATACATCTTAGCTCCATTATTGCTAATTGTAGTAAATCCATGAATATCCGAATGTACAAGTTGAAAAGGCTTTGTAGATCTAGAAATAGATCTAGTATAAGGTAGTCTATGTGACTTAGACAAAGCACAAGACTCACAAACATGCTTGTCATTACTTAAGGAACTTGGAAGACCAATCACAACCTTCTTCCTTGCCATTACCTCCAATGACTTGAAGTTGAGGTGTCCCATCTTTTTGTGCCAAACCTCTTGAATAGAAATTTGCTCCCTTGCAACACATCCAACTTGGTTAGCAATAACACAAGCATCAAGTTTGAACAAATTCCCTTGCCTTTTACCTTTTCCAATCAAGACATCCTTCCTTTTGATCAAACAAGCATCTCCATCAAACTCCACCTTGAGGCCCTTACTTAGCATTTGACTCACACTAAGCAAATTCTTGGTAATAGATGGAATAAACAAGACATCCTCCAAATGAACATTCCTATTTGTAGAGAGAGAAATAGGAATTGTGCCAATCCCTTTGATTGCACACTCACCATCATTGGCCATGTAGATCACCCTCTTGTCATCTCCATATGCTAACAAAGAAGTGAAGTACTCTTTGTGAAAGGTCATGTGTGAACTTGCTCCACTATCAATCCACCAAGGATCTAGATCTCCATCATTAGCAAGCATACATGAAGACATCACAAAAGCATCATCATTTTCATCTTGCACATCCAAACCATCCTCATCAAGAGTAAGATTACCTTGCTTGTCTCATTGACCTCTCTTCTTCTTGTAGCACTCACTTGCAAAGTGTCGTTTGATGCCACAATAGAAGCACTTGAGCTTTGATCTATCCTTCTTTTTGCCACTTGAAGAAGCATCCACTTGATCTTGCCCTTTAGACCACTTGCTTTTGGTTTTGCCCTTGAATTTGCCCTTTGTGAACATAGCATCCTCTTGAAGTGTCGATGTAGATCCACCTCTTGCTTGAAGCCTATATTCCTCATTGATCAAGATCTCTTGAAGATCCATCAAACTTGGCAAAGTCTTTTGAATAACAATACTTTGAACAATGTTAGCATGATCATCCAACAAGCCATTAAGAATCACTTGAATAAGCTCTCCTTCCTTAATGCTTTCATCTATGCAAGCTAACTCATCATTCAATGCTTTCATTCTCAAAACAAAAGTACTTGGGCTTTCTTCATTCTTTTGCAAACAGGAAAAGATTTGCCTTCTTAGAGTCAACATTCTAGAAGTAGACTTGGATTCATAAAGCTTCTTCAATGAATTCCAAGCTTCCAAAGATGATGTGCACTTAGCAACTTCCTTGAGAAGTTCATGGGTAACATTCATCTTTATCATGTGTAGAGCCTTCTTGGCCCTCTTGTCATACCTCAATTGATCTTGTTGTGTTGCTGGTCTCTCCTCCAAACCTACAACAATATCCAAAACATCATTCATCTCAAGAAGTGACTCCATCCTCACTTTCCATAATGAATAGTTACTTGAGGTAAGCCTATCATTGGCTTCCAACATGACTCCAATTGAGGTTGCCATGTAGCAATGACCTGATCTTCTCTTTCAACCTGCTTCAATGCACAAAGCACTCCTTTGAACAAAAACAAATTCTTTCAAAAGAAATCACCAAGATTTGAAACTATCTCACAAATTCTCTTCTAGCACTTATCCAAGCAAATCAACACATAGAATCATGGAATCTTGATCAACCTATGATCTATCCTCAATCTAATGACTTTTGCCACTTCCTAAGATTGAAACACACTCAAATGAGGTCTAGCAACCTCCCTATCTAGAGATCCAATCAAAATTAGGGTTTTGACAAAATCACAAAAAATTGACTATTCCAAATCTACATGCAAATGCTGAAAATTTGATATGCAATCTATAAGCCACCACTTAGGCTGAACCAATGATCCAAAAATCGGCCAAATCCAGCATGTGAATTAAAAAAATGGAATTGAACAAGTATATTGACCTATTTAGTGTTTTGATCTACAAAAGATCCAATCTACAAAAGCAAAAAATCCGATTTTGGTGTAGAATCCTCTCTAGCATGCTCTAGACTTGATATCTTCACCAAATCATTGATAGATCTGATTTCCTCCTTCATAACCTGAAACACAAGCTTGGATACCATGTGAAAGATTTCAGATCCTTAAGATCCAATCTACTTGAATGATCTTTGGTTAGAAAGAGAAATACACTACCAATTTCACCAATGTAGAAAAATCAGCATCTACACACAATTTGAGATGCAAACACTAATAGAACTTGATCAAACTTGAATGAAATGATTATGTACTGTTGCTGTCCGTACAAAACCAGCAAGCTACTGTATTTCACACGTGTGGATCCAAAAATAGCAAATATAGATCATTCTACACATAGAATTGCAAGCAATCACCAAGATAGTGCACCAATGGATAGTAGAACCCAAGAGAACCATGTATAAGCATGAAATGAGATAGAGAAGAGAGAAGATGAATCTCTCCATGAGTTACATCCTTTTATAGCAGGTCCAAACCCTATTTGGCCACTTGGCTTTCCCACCAAATTGCTAACCCTACCAATTTTGGGTCTAGATTCAATGCACCCAACTTATTCAAATTGAATCTACTCAAACTCGCATTCTATCTTTCCCACACTTTCAAAAAGTGTCTATTCAAATGAAATTTAGACTAATGAACTTTGAAAAGTCAACCTCTAAGTCTAAAACAAGTTTTGGCCTCAATATGCCAAATATGGAAATATTGCAAAATGTGATGAACCTAGTTGAATCTTTCACATTGGAGAACTGTAAATTGCATTAGAAAGCCTGAGGTAGGGTGACCTCTGTGAGGCAGGTAGCTGCAAGAAAAATCTCAGTAAAAGACTGAGAAATGCCCAAAAAAACTTCTTCTTCCTCAAGACTAGGGTTTGCAGGGCAAAAAGTCTTGATTTCTCTCTATTGGAAATACGTTTTTGAGCTGTTAAGACTGAAGGTGGGTGCCCTGGCAGTGCGACCCAGGCTGCAGATGGTCGTGGATGGCCGCGACCTGCGGAAGGAGTTGGAGATCGATTGGGGAGGGCTGCCATAGCTTGCTGCGAAGAAGAAGCTTGAAAACATCAAAAAAAAAGAGGAGAGAGAGAGACATAGAGTCGCAAAGGTCGCGCGCGTGGTGAAGAGGAGAGGCTCATAGTGCCTTGAAGGAACCTGCAGACCCAGGGCTGAGGATCAGTGCACGGATTTATGGACAGTCGTCCGATTGAGAGGAAACAGATCTATGGTCAAGATCTTGCTGATAAGGAGTAATGTGGATCGTGGATTTGCAATAAACCATTCGATTGGTTTGGAGAGGACCTGAAGGCCCATGAAGTGCAAAAGGCACTTAGTTTTCATTAAAAATTTTCATTTTGAATTGCTGAAAGGGACCCGACTTTTAAAGTCATTGGTTCTTCATTAAGAAATTTTTATATGAAGTTATAGTTCATTTTGCAAGGGCAATCTTTGAAGAGGGCTATCTTTAACTAAAAGGCACTTATTTTGGTCATCCTTGGGCTAAAATGACCCGTGAAACTGGCTGCTCAGAGCCAGCGGATAGAGCGATGTCACAGACAGGGAGAAAGGTGTTTTGGAGAGTTTTCATCACCATTCTATCGAGCGGAGTGCGGGTGACCTAGTGATGGGTTACATTCGCCATTTGGGTACTGTAGGGCCAAATTTGGGGCAATCTTTGGCTGGTGAAACCTGCTACAGGGCGGTACAACGAGGCATTATCGCTTCGGAATCATTATTACTTACTCTTGACAAGATAACATGATGTTTGGAAGTGGTAAATGTAGTATGGGGATGAATGGTAGCGAAATTGTGTGGAGAAGGCTAGTATATGGGCTAGCTTGGAGGTACACACATTTTGGCGGTCACAGGTGATGGAAGTGCGAGGTGGTGCCAGTTGAAAGCCATTGGGCAAGATAGCAGACTTGCATTGGACGAGCTGTGTGTGGAACACGCAGAGGATGAAGAATGGGTCAATAATCATACTTTGGAGACTCTTGGAGAGTGTTGAGTGTGATGATTTTGCGGTTTTGCAGTCGGTAAGTCAATTTTTGATCAAGCCATTGTAGTTGTGGAGCAGTGTATCAGGTTTGTCATCGAGGAGATACACTTCAACTGCCAGTTTGAGTAAGTCAAGTCAATTTGCCATATCAGTATTGCATCAGGGATGCAGATTTTAGTGATGGCAGGGTGCAGATCATTCGGCTTAGGCCATGGAAGATCTCATAGGGTCACTTGGAGGGATATTGGCATGCACAGTTATGTGAGGGACTTGATGGTGGCTTTAGAGTTCACATTTCAGTGTATTTTTAGGGAGTGGTTTGGAACCATTCACAGGAGCAGCTTGGAGCTAGCTTGGGAAAATACAGGTGGGCACTACAGGGTAGATGCTCAGATCTTTGTGATTAGGGATGGCATTGAAATACCTGGTAGGGATAGCACTGTAGGATGACATGGGATGATCATCAGGGGGCAGCTATTTCATATTGGACTTGAGTCTTTGTATTGGATAGGGCTTACAGGTGGGATTCATGATAGAGTCAGGACACTGCAAACGCAAATGGACAAAGCGTGAAGCTTTGAGAGCCAGCTCTAGGTTGGAGAGCTGATGGAGATCGCACGGAATGTGATCGGAGGGCAAACACTATGATGAGTGTTTTGCTAGCAATCTACTGTAGGGGACATTGATGGCGAGGACTTCATGGTGTGCTCATTTGGGAGTACAGGTTGGCATTACAACAGGGGGCCAATTTTGGACATTGGCATCGATGGGGAGGCATCTACCATCACGGGCGTGGATAAGCTACCTATAGCTTTCATGCATTTGGCTGTATTTGCAGGAGTCTAGGCTTAGCACATGTGTTGGAATTTCCATGGTGCATATTCTCAAGTGGTGAGATCAGAGATAAGCCTAGAGGAAGTCACTCAGAGCCATATACCTCAGTACGATCAGGGAGACAGTAGTCTTGGGATCCCGTGAGCGGCAACTTAGGGATATGCTTACGGTGGCATGGTGTCGGGTGGCACATAGCTAGGGAGAGCGAGCAGATGCTAGGAGCCAGGTGGAGCAGGTGATGCTTTGGAGTTCGGCTTGTCTAGCAGGATGGTGACCAGGATCGGAGACATCAGGTGGGCATAGTATGTGGATGACGAGTCCATTAGGGTGGCACTCATGGAGATGCTACAGTTGCTCAGGTATGATATGTCATTTGATGTATGGATGATGTTCTTCAGCTGGTGCATCATGTGGTGACCTAGGGACGGTTAAGCCTACTTGGAGGTAGGTGGCATGGAGTGTACCCAGTGGTGGTACATATCCTGAGGGCATGGAGAGCATTACGGGGTGATGTGGATCCAGCATGTCCATGGTTGTGAGCCGACAGGGATGGAGATGGTTGCTCAAGGAGTGACAGCTGATACTTTGGTGAGTGATCAGGTGAGCTGCATGGTTATATGCACAGTGATCTCCAGGTTGGCGTCACATGTTGTGTCTATCCATCATTATTTGGTAAGCAGGATGCAGCTATTTGATTAGATCCAGTTCAAGTCTAGTTGCACTACAGGTGGACAAATTCTTGGGGAGCTATCAGCGGGTAATGGATACTTGGTGATCAGATGGTACAGGGTACAGGGTTCTGGAGCTATCCTACATGATATGCTATGGATCTTGGGTGAGATATTCATCACGATAGTGGATCTAGTTTGCATTTGCTTTGGCTTGGACGCTATGATGGATGTGTTGGTGAGATAGGCTCCTTGGTGGGAGGCCTATAGCTGCAATATATTGTTTTTCACTCTTATCACATTTGAGCTTAAAGGAGAGAGTTAGAAATCAGTTTTGATCTGATTCATTAGTATAAGCTCTAAATGTGATATTGTAATTAGTGTACAGTTAATTAGATTTGTTGTATTCAGTTGTGATTGAAACGTGACCCGTTAGGATATATTGATCGAGCACTGATCCCGTAGACGGCTACTTGGGTTAGCCGGGTAGCCACACGTAGGAAGAAATTGGCATATACAGTGATTTTGAGTTCATTATGCTATACTCAGGGGCATGTCCTGGGTTTGTCAGTATATGTGGCCATATTGGGCCTAGCTCTAGTTTGGCAGGTGGTAGGCCAGTTTAGTGACACCTGTTGAGCCCATGCAGTTTGGGGCTTTGCTATATGTATAGTGTTTCTTCATAATAGACTTAACTTTTGTTGTGCCATCTTGGAGAGCTTGTGAGGAGTGGCTATGGTGATTGTGTGATGTGTCTGCATACTGCACCAGATCCCAACAGAATTTCAACTGTCACCAAATCAGATCAGGGATTTGTCTTTATAGTACTTGGTTGATCTTCTTGGTCCTTCGGAGCACGAAGGGTTTCTTGTTGCGAACATTTCGTTTCGTGTCTTTTCGTCAAATTGAGAGTTGAAAGCTAGCAAAGCTTTGGTAATAGAAACGTTTAGTTTCTTCAGACATTATGTGTGACAAAAGGGACATGAGATAAGATTGGCGCAAGCCAAATATGTCAAAGAGTTATATACGTTCAGGTTACAAGATTGTGACCAGGTCATCACTCTAATTAAATTGGATAAAAAGCTTTTAAAGTTTGATCAAAGTCATTTGATGGTACATTATGCAAATAAGTTACAAAAAGCTTGATTTACCTCACAACGACTAGGCCAAGTATATGTTATGTTGTTGGCATTGTGAGTCAATTTATGGTAACAACTAGTGTTGGGTGGGTATATAGGTGCCCGACTGGTATAAACAATGGTATTGTAGAACATACCCGCCCAATATATGATTTTGTGATACTACGATCGATATCCGCCGACCCGGGCTGGTCTTAGCCAATCAATGCACATATCAATACCCAGATTAGGCGCAAAAAATTTGAATTTAACACGGTATCAATATAGTATCCATTTTTAGTTGGTTTCCGGAATTTACATATCTGATAAATATTATTCACTGATGTCCCAAAGACATTGGTGGGCACCAACAAAGTTTTGGCCTTTAGAATCATATGCATATTACATTTAAAAAGGTCATGCTTTTCATTAAATGCATACTACCCTTTATAAAATGGCTAATTTAAAAAAAAAAATTATATACTCATACCCGGGTTTATACTCGGCTGGTATCACGCCTACAATACCCAGGTTGGTTGATACCAGCCACCGATTTACAAACATGTTGATATTGATACCTAACGGGTATCGAATTTTTCAAAAAAGTATAATACCAAGACCCGGTTGGTATTAAAAATATCAATACCCGCCCAACACTGGTAACAACCATTGAAGAGCATTGAAAGGCGACTTAACGCATTTTGAAGTATGTTAAGGGCACTTCCAATTATAGTCGAATGCATAAAAAGCAAACTAATCTACTTGAAATTCAACGCTTTGTTGATGCAAATTGGATAGGCAACTATGATGATCAAAAATCAACTAAGGACTATGTATTGCAATTTGGTGGTAGTTGCTTTTCATGGTTTAGCAAAAAGCAAAATACAATAGCCCTATTTGCAATAGAAGCAAATATAATGCAACGTGCAATTTAGCGCAAAAAACTATATCTAGTCAAGACAAATCATGAGAGAAATTGAATTGAAACAAGGAAATTCGACAATGATATGTAGTGACCATCATAAAGACGAAGCACATAAAAATTCACTACCACTTCATTCGTAAAAGGATCAAAGCAAAGAGATTGATGTTGTTCGTTGTGGTAGAAATAACAAGTGGCCGACATTTATGAAACCACTCGTGAGTGAAAAGTTTGATAAATTTAGATCAAAAGTTTCTATGTTTGAAGTTGCTCAAATCCAATATGCTATACATCTTTGAAAACATAAATCTGTTTTCAAAAAGACTGTTGGCATAAAAATAATATTTAGCAAGTTTGTCAAATCTAGAATCCACTCAATATACCAGGGGCCAACTATACACGATAACTAGATTACCACCAATTAGTCAATGGAAGACATTTTCTATTTTGGCATCATTCCAACAGTCCATTCACACTTACAAAGTCAAGTATAAAAAAAGATGATCCTTTGCTTGTCAAGGCTTGGCTTTATATTCGGTGGAAAGCAAAAGTAAACTCACAATCTAACTTATTAGTGTGAAATCTACCTAAGCAACTAAAGAAAGAAGATTTTCATATTTCGCATTATTTTTGTTATAAGCATATGGTATTTCTTGAGCTCTTCTACAGAAAACATACTCTGCATATATCAAAAAACTTTCCAAGGATGTTAAACATTCGAAATGAAATCAAGAATTAGATTTGGTATCCTCTCGAAAAATAGCAAGACAATTTTTGTGGCAATATAATTCTTTTCTAGGAGATGTTAGTCTCAATCCTATAGCAAAAATGGAAGAGATTCCTTACCCTACATACCTTGAAAGAGATTCCCTACCCTACATACCTTGAACTAAATACAAAAGCTCTTTAAGAGACCTTTTACTGGAAGATTCTCGAAGGATCAATTAAACCCTATTCCAAAACCTAAGGAAGCTAGTCCATTGTCCAATTTACAAGTCCAATTCAGAAGTGGAAAAATCCAAACTAGTAGCAGTGGGTACACCATTGGGAGGCAAAATACAGGTTACTTCATTTGAAAAGCTAAATGTAAAAAGTTTTCCATTACAAGCATTTTCTTTCAGAGTATACTCTGCATAAGTAATGAATACTAATGATCTGGATAAGTAAAATGTGAAGCTGATTAATAAAGACAAGATTTGTAATCTGGGTAGTGCTTCATGTTGACTACAACATGCTCTTCATACTTCACACTTCTTTGAGTACTTGCAACACATTTATGTATTATTGGTTGGCAGATTAGGAATACTCTGAAAGTTGCAACCTGTAACTTGATGGGTTTTTGCTAAAGGAAACAAATATGGTTGCTCTCAAGAAAGGGCAAGTCAGAAATACATGTATGTTTTGCTAATACAAGAG
The DNA here is from genome assembly GCA_029204225.1 of Diphasiastrum complanatum. Taxonomy (NCBI): domain Eukaryota; kingdom Viridiplantae; phylum Streptophyta; class Lycopodiopsida; order Lycopodiales; family Lycopodiaceae; genus Diphasiastrum; species Diphasiastrum complanatum. The sequence continues at coordinate 23,824,477 of CM055095.1, forward strand.
GAGAAATTTTTTTTCTAGAGAAGCACCTTAAAATAACAAAAATATAAACGAAACACTTAGCTTGACCTTGGAAACATGCAACCCATTCTTTTTCCTTGCAAAAGTTTTATCTCTTGTGGCCTATTAAACCTGTTAACGTTTTGACCGGCCAATTGTTCAGCTGCACTAGCATCCTTTCAGGATTGATCATAATAGAATGGGCTGTTTTGCGATTTTTTGCCCAACTCATAAAGCCCTTCTCAAAGTCAATTTGATCAAGAGGTGTGATCACCCAATACAGATACGTCAAATAAGCCATTTTCTTATCTAACATCTTGAGTAGAAGTTCAGCTTATTCATAACCAGAAAAATTGTAAGATGCTGTGTAGAACTTTTAATGCTGCATTTCACATGGCACAGTAATTCTTCTTATTGGCTGGTAGAAGCTATAGTACATGCTATGAAAAGATGAGTGTTGTTTGTAGGTCTTATGCTTGCCAGATCGTACGTGTTATAGCCACCTCACTTTATGCAGAGTCTCTGCAGCAAAAGTCCTGAATCAAACTTACTGTATTTGCAAAAGCTGGGTATAATAAAAATTTTATTGCTAGGGTATTTAACATAACTTTGTAACAATCAGGATATATTAGGCAAAATTTGCACCAAGTTATCTTTCAAGCATTTGCTAGGTGAAACTTTTCTTTTCGAATTTTCAGGAGCATTTTCCGATTCAGAAAGGTGAGCTGAGGATACACTAGTATATGCTGTAAAGTTCTGAATATTTTTTCTGAAATAGAGAACCAGTCCATTAAACCTTGAAGCTGAATAGAGGACCACGAAGGTTTTGCTGCAAGTATGAAACACTAAGGTTGTGGTCAGTGCTCTGTACTTGAGGGGTTGTGAATATAGAGCTTATGTTGACATACAGGAGCAGAAATAGCTTGTAAGCTGAATAAAGATCAACGAGAATAGAATTACAGAGTACTTAAAGATGGCTACAGACTGAAAAAGGCGCTACAGATCATCTTAGTATAAGAAAGTGTTTGCTCCAAAATAAGAGTTCATCATGAAGTTTTTCATGCATTTGACTGAACAAGCTCTAGTACAATTCTGGTGCTACGGTTAGGCTTGATCCTATTTTCCTTCAGAAAAAAGCTGAAAATGCAATACAGGACACTTAAGCTGACTATTGACTAGACTAAACAGTTATTTTATCTGAGAGCTCCTCAGAAGCTCAACCCACTTAAGGACACAAGAGACTACGCTGATCTTCGCTGTTGACACTAGAAATTTTTTATGATCGTTCACGAGCTTAATCTTGCATTTTCTATCAATGGTGACACAGAATACTTCTGAAAGACACAAAGGTGATGACGGAGAACAAGGATAAGATTAGAAGCACGAAGAAGCTAAAGCTGAAAATAAGCTTCTTGGGAAAGCAATTGGCTCTTCCTTTCGGCAGACTTGAAGTCAACTGAGGAAGATCCATCAGATCAAACAAGTCGCCCAGAGATCTAAGCTTGTCAATGTACTGCAGAATCACTCTGGTATCGGTTTTATAACATCGCAGCCGAGACAGAAGCTCCTCACGTGCTCCAAGCTTATGCAAAGTAGCGAGAAATGTAGCGACGGAGACAATGAGGGACATAATGAGCGGAACCCAAGAGCTATGACAGTCTAGAGCAGATGCTTGAGCCGTGCCTGCAACAATGACCGCCTGGAAGAGGAAGTTAAGACCGAGGATGAGGTAGACATCTCTCTCAGCAGAGGTGCAGTAGGCTTCTTGCTCGTGTATCGTAGACCTCAGCAGCCTCTCCTCTTCTATCCAAAGCTTGAGAGTCACCTTATGGGGAACACTTTTCTCCAGACGCTCAAGTGGGTGAGGATCCACGCTTCCCTCTTCAGTTGTAAGGTCTCTATTTGCAGCATACTGGGCTCTGGGCTGTTGATGATGGCGTAGAAGAGTCGTTTTGGCTCTGCTCTTCAACTTCGGCTCGCATTCAGAGACCACTAAGCTTTCAAACGACCTCTCCGCTGCGTATGGTTGTGGTTGAGAAACCAGAGAATCCACCTTTGTTGCAGTCTCTTCTGTGTATGTGGTCTCGGCTTTCTCTAAGCGCTCAGATTGATAGATGGCTGAGAAATGATTTTTTGTGGATGGATCAAACTGCGGCGGCTGCGTGGTGAGTGCCAGGCTCCATCCCCTTTGCTCCGGAGGCTGCAACGGATGCCTATCAGAGGGCCGCGGTTGTTCAACCTCCTCAGATCGGCTCACGGTTCCACCCATGGCAGAGGCTGGATGATTATCTACAACTGCTGCTGCTGGGCTCCATGATCGCTCCGGGAGGTTCGAGTCAGAGCTTCCGGTTTGGAAATCTTCCTCAGAATCGCTCAGCTCGGAAGAGCTGCTGCTGTTATCTCGCCTCTGCAACAATCTGGTGGTGCTTGGAGGCTCTTGTGGCTGATTCAAAGGCAAGGTCTTGAAATGCTGCTCTCTGTTCAAGTGCGAGCTGGTTGCATTCGTAGGATGGAGTTGAACAGATGAGCTCTGCTGCTCGCTGCTCAAATGCAAGGTAGCGGCACCTGTATTATGGAGTTCTTGTGGAAGTGGGCTCTGCCAATGCTGCTCAGTGCACAAAGGCGTGCTGGTGGAGCTTGTGGCAAGGTGTTCATGGACTCGTGAGCTTTCACAACACTCTCCACCGCTGGACTGCGAGGATGTACCGATGCCTCTAAGCTCATCAGCAACCACACTCGGTTCAGAGCAACCTTCCTGTAGCTGTTCAACGGGGACGATGCTGCGGTCGGATCTTAGCACGAGCTGCAGCTGGGGTGACTTCTGAGCATGCAAACAGTAGCTGTTGCCTTCCTGTGGATTCATGGAAGAAGGCCAGGAAGAAGCAACAATAACTGCAGATCATGCTGCTGAGCAGGAGGCCAGCAACAACACAATCCACTTAAACAGCCATCAAGCAATCTTAAACAGCAATGTGTCATCGTAAGGACGGGATGATGAATGTAAAGTTTAAACACATACTAATCTCCCGCACTGCATTTCATAGCAGCTGGATGCTAAATCACAACCCTACTGAGAGTACCTACACCAATAATAGAATATCTAATATCCTGCATTTCATAGCTAATGTATGCAAACTGCAACAGTACTGCGAGTGGGTAATGAGAGTGAAGCAAACAAGCTAGCCATAAGTCTGCAAAACTATGCCTAACACTTGGAAGTTTGCACTAACCGCTAGGAAAACGAGAAATACGAAATCCCTGAGCAGCTAGAAAAGAAGCAGAAAATTCAAATAGCTATAGCTGATTGAAGGTGGTGGGGTTGGGTTAATGTGGGTACTTGGAATTTGGCTACCTCCTTGCCTTGGGAAGAGAATAAACAAAACAATTGCACCTTATTGCTTTGTTGCTTGTAGATTGTGCCAGAATCCTCGGCTCTGGTGCATAGTGACTTATGGTACAAGCAAAATGGCAAAAACTGTAAAGCCTGTAAGTAGTAGCAGCATAGTTGCAGGCATATGTACTAAGGACTGGAACATGTGATCAGTGTCCTACATAGAGCAACATAACATATACCATTATTACCGTCCACGTCCAGAATCCTTCAGGAATCAGAGCTCAGCCCGTGCTAGGAAAGCAGCCAACCTTCAAAGCAGTGCCCGAGAAATATCTTTTGAGTTATCCTCAAAAAGCTTGCATTTTATAAATCTTCTCAGTTTTTGGAAGACTCTCACTTATATATGCTTGTATAAGGACGTTCATTGATGCCGATTTTTGAAAAAAACTTGCCGATTCCATTCTTATAGTTTGCAGATTTTCCAAATTGCTGCTTCAAAGTATGAGAATTATATCTGCATTTTTTTCAGCTTCAAAAGACAATGAGGGAAGGGTTGGCTTCCATAAAATCTACAACTTTTTTTCTTTGTAATAAATTTCATGTTTCATACGTACAACTCCATAAATTTACAACCCTTTTCCTTTGTACTAAATTTTGTGTTTCATACTTACAACATCATAAATCTTAAGTTTTAGTTGGGGGGGGGGGGGGGGGGGGGGGGGGGGCTTGCCTGAGGGCGGGGCCCGACTTGCTCGGAAGGCCCGAGGGCTCAGGCCTTCCCCTACGTAATGACATGTTTGAAATTTTTCTCTCTCATAGATTCTGGACAAAATCCCTGATGCTTTTGTTGGAGAGAGGGAGATGAGCTTAACGTACTGCAGAACGCAAGACATGGTTGCAGACATCTTCACGAAAGCACTTAGTGTTAATGCACACAACAAATTTTGTGCATTGCTTAGTCTGAAGATCAAGGCATTCACGGATCCAGATTAAAGGGGGGTGTTGGATTTATTCCCTCTACTCTCCCTAAATCCCATTTTAATCTGCCTCCATTCATGTTGCATATTTACTAACATTGTCACGCAGTCTGCATATTTACACGCAAATTCGCACAGACGAAGAAACGGCGAAAGAATCGCGACACTGTGTTTTTACACACGTTATAGTGACAGGCAAAGGGGATACCATGTTGGAGAGAGGGAGATGAACGAGTTGAGAAAAGGTGTCATATGTTAGAAACGAAAAATAAGCTCAAAGAGGTAAGACGAACACGAACGAGAAACGAACGAGAAACGAACTCGAACAAAAAATGTTCGTGCACAGCAGAACAAGCTATACAACTCTCTCTGTAAGCATGACTACGCCTATCAGAATAAACAAAACGATACTGATGGGAATCACAGTCGTTCTTGATTACGTAGCCAAACTTTAATAAATGAATGAAGCTCCAGAAGAATGGTTTGTCGCGAATAGTAAGACAAACTATTCGTCGCGAATGATTCGCGAAGAGCTAGATGGTGCTCGACTGATATTTAGTCGCGAATGATTCGCGAAAGACAAGACTAAATGTTAGTTGTCTCTTACCAGAAAGAACAACTAGAAAGATCAGACAGAATGAATGATAAGCATAACAATATTAACATAGATCTGAACGCAGAACAAAGAACTGTATCAAATTGAATATATCATGTATACATGTCAATAATGTGGTAGAGCGCAAGACAATAGTGGACGAAACCGTGTGCCCTATGAAACTTATACAATCTGTAAAGGAATAAAACCTTATTGCTGACAATCAAGAATCAGTGTGCAAGGCATCTACTTCGTCTCTTTCATCAACTCATCAACTCATTCACTCATTAACCTGAATACAGAAATGGTATCCAGTATATATACATTATATTACAGGTGTGCATATGTGAAAAGTACAGAGTCGATGAGTTCTTCTTGTCCAGATCATAGAAAATCTTGATTTTTACCCTCGCCAAACTATAGAAACTGTATTTTCTTGTGTCAAAAACCTTCGTCCGATTTTCCATAGTTTTATCTGTGTCAGATCTTTCATCTGAGAGGTCGGCGAAGGTTATTTTCCAAGAAATTGTTAGTAAAGTTGATCAGAGAGTTCTTCTCAAAAATAGCACTGTTGAACCTTCGCCGAGCCAATCTTCGAGCTTAGTGAACCTTCGCCAGTCCTATTTTTAGGTTTTGATTTTCCAGATCAAGTCTTTGTCAAAATTTGGATCAAATCTGATATATTTTGATTTGGATTCTAAGAAATTTTTCATTTTTGAGAAGTATCGGTTGATTGAATTTCGAAATCTTTTTCACGATATAGCAATCAGATTTTTGGAAAGTCATGATTATGTGGTTTTTGTTAGGCCTACCTAAATGGATCAAACATGAGCTGAAACGCCATAATGAGTATGCACTCTTGCAAAATGCTATGGATGATGCAATTCAGGAGGAGGATGAAGATTCAGACGATGAGCCAAATATCAGTATGTTGTCGTATACAGCAGGGCAAGACCACTACAACATCCACCACTATTGCATCAATGAATGCCAACGCTACTGCAGAAATGATGCTCAATGAGTTCGAGAAACTTGGGAAGAACCAGCAAAAACAGATGGAAAAGTTGAGAAGATTGAAGCATTGGAAAATTTCCACGGACAAGCGAACAAGGAACCTGAGAAGTTTGCAAAGACTTTTCCTACCAGGGAAAATGTCTGGTGTTCTATTTGTACAAGAAATCACATAGTGATTGAGTGTCCTCAGTTGAAAAAACGAATGGAACTCAGTGGTTGCAATTTTTGTAATTCGCCTGATCATGAGACTGCTTTTTGCAACTTCAACACTCGGATAATTCAGCAACGGTATGCCCAAATGGGATATCAAGAACCACAGTATGGAGGAAATCCAGCAACTAGACCATGACAATATGCTCTTGGAGACCCAAAACGTTTAGCCTTACCTGCCCCACCAAAGCGCTCCGCTCCTCCTGCCAATTTGATGGAACCAGAACCGTACATAAGTGTTGAGCAATGGAACTATGGTACTAATCAAGAAGGTGAATCTTCAGGAAGATCTTCAGAACAATACGCTATTTATGCTGCCACTCAACACCAAGCCTCTAGAAATTGGACCAGAGCACCACTTGGATGCTTTGCATGTGGAGAAAATCACAAAGTTGCAGAATGTCCAAATAAAGAAAAATTTGTACCATTATGTCGTGTGACTGTGGTTATGGGCATTGCTATAAAGACTGTCCAGCAAGACCGAAGCCACCACCAGCTACAACTCCTGTAAATTTGATAGCAATCAAGCGAAGACCAGCAGCTCAGAATAAACCAAGTTCACCCTTGATGGTGGTCACCAGAGCATAGAAGTAGAAAGAACCAATAGCGGATCCAGTACCTGCTGATTCTATACCATTGAACGATACACCAACAACATCGAGAGTCTATCCAAATCTTCATGCAGAAAAACGAAGATATCAGGATATGAGGCAGTGGATTAAAGATCTGCAAGAAGAAAAGGAGCTTGAAGCTGCTAAAGCAACAGCAGAAGTTTGTTCTTCACCATTGCAGCCACCAAGAAATTCACGTGTAGATATGAGTTGCATCATCATAAAGAACCTTCAAGATGACTGAACCGGAAGCACCGCAAACAGAACTGCTCATGAACATTTTGTCTAGCAAGATCAATATTTCATTGGGAGAGTTCCTGAAGTTGGTGCCAAAAGCAAAATAAGTCTTAGTGCAAAAGTTAGCTCAAGTCAAAACAGAAGTCCATTAGGAGCCACTTTTTTGTGCTGGATTTGAAGAATCTAACGAAGTACTCCATGTTGGAGCTGCTTGGGAAAGTGAACAAAAGAATATCACTCTACCGATACAACATAGACAATTTCTTAAGGAAGCAGCTGTGATAGATGGCGATTCAAGAGTTAATCTCATTTCTACAAAGCTATGTGCAAAATGAGGCCTTATAAAGATCAAGCCTGCTTTTTTTGCTATTAAGCTAGCTGATCAAACAACAGTTCGTCCACGAGGAATGGTTGAAGATATACATGTCAGAATTGTGGGAGTACAGTTCGTCATTACTTTCATAATGATGGACTTACCAGAAGCGCCAAATGTCTATCGAGTTCTATTGGGACGTCCATGGTTACGAGTTGCACAAGTAATTCATAAGTGGGGTACCGCAAAAATCACTTTTGAAAATTGTGGACGTGTAGTTAAAGTTGATTTTACAACTTGGACTATCAAACCAGTGGTTCAAAAAGAAGATGACGATTCGTCAACAACGGATCACACTTGTGACCGTCCAGAGAAAAATTTGGGAGTCCATTACGATTCTCGAACGGATACTGTCAATTGGAATGAAGCTCTTGCAACGATTGATTGTACCGTAGGATATATGTGTCAACAAGATAATCAATCAGATTTGAGCGAGATTTCATTATTAGATCAAACTTTGGATACACCAATCACGTTTCCACTGAATGTGCTGAATGCAGCCTGGATATCAACAGAACCTATACCAGATCCGATTGAGAATGATTTCATACCTGTGAGTCATGCCTTGACTTATGATGGCAATGCAGAACTTATGGATGAGCAGATTCTAAATCATATGGATCCGACCAGATTTGGAGTGCGTAATGTTCCTGATGAACCAACAATAAAACCGCCCAAAGCAGTTATATTGAAGGAAGATAGGATCACAGGATCAATGACGAAGAAACAAGCTAAGCAACATTATAATACGGTCATGAAATGGGAAAATTTCCCTCAAAAGATTGATTCAAAGAATGTGCCACCCTTATTGGATAAAGGCAAAGAAAAAGTCGAGGATGATTCTACAAGTCAGAAGTCTAGCAAGACATCATCATCTCAGAAGTCATCACCTCCACGATCAATTCTTGCTAAGAAGGCTAAGCGAAGATCCAAGACAAGTACTTTCGAAAAAGAACAAGCAGATGTAGTCCAGCATGATATGCCTGTGCATTTTAAACATTTTACACTAGATGATGTGGTTATCATGTTACCTAAAGCACATCGTGAACCTGAAGAACACGTGCCAGAATCGAAAGAGGTTTACGATGGCCCAGCTAAGACGCAGCCAATGAATCTTGCTAAACCAGGAGAACCCGAAAAGATTGTACAAGTTGGATCACAACTTAATCTTGAACAGTATCAAGCACTTCGCATGCTACTTATTGAGTATCAAGATTGCTTTGCATGGACTTATCAAGATCTAAAGGGTATTCCGACGTCAGTTATTGAACATACCATACCTTTAGTACTTGATGCAGTTCCAAAGGTTACAAAGTTCTATCGCTGTAATCCTAATGTTGCGGACCTGATAAAGAAAGAACTTTAGAGATTGCTTGATGCCGATTTCATTTATGAAGTCGAGTATACCATGGATTTCACCGAATGGCAGGTGTCGTGGGACCGCCACCAGTTTTGGTGGGGGATATTGTTGGAGGGTTTGCGGATCCCAAGGCAACCCTAACCCTAGTTAATAAGTGAGAGGGATTTCGCACCCTGCGTGTGTAAGTCCAACCCGATGATCACATAGTTATTTGATTGATTAGTTACAAGTTAATAAAAAAAACTTTTAATGTCGCAGGGCCTAAATGTCAAGTTAGTGAATAAAGTTGGGTTTTCCTCCAAATTGGATGGTTCCCGCTCTTTTTAAAATTTGAATAATTAGGGAGGTAGCAATGAACCAATAGGATTCATAGGCCAAGGTCCTCCTCTCTACTATAAAAAGGGACCAACTCGAGTTGCTCCTCATGTTCATTTCCTCATTTCAATAAAGCAGATTGGTTCTCTTCAGAAATGGATTGATGAATGTCCTTGCTCTCTATCACTTTTCCTCCATCTCTCATGCTTTCTTTGGATTTGCTAATTGTTGGATCTGATTGTTATTGGGATTGTGTGTTATTATACTTTTTATGAGAGAGAAAGGGTAAGCTATCTTTGTTGTGGATCGTAGTGTTAATGGATGTTAGAGTTAGATGTGAATCCTCCATTCATGTTGAAATCTGAAGTACACTATCGCTCTCATGGGAACGAACCTACACGTGACAACTAACTTCGTCTCTTTGATGCTAGATTGACTAGATCGTGGTTTGAGGTTAGGCCAAGAAAGAAACCCACTACATAGGCCTTGACATGGAATTAAATCATGGCGTGACCATTAATCTCGAGTACTCGAGGGCCGGTCTACCATATTAGGACTATTCCAGGTCCTTAACCGAATATGGCCATAACATTCTTCCCTCCTTAAACTGCTTCTATCCTTAGAAGCTCCAAAAAAACAAAAAAGAATTACAGTCCCTTTAACTTTCAGTATTTACTGAGAAAATCATTATCCTTAATTTGACTTTCATATCAAACAAGTACTCATAGATAAACCTATTTCCAATCATTAATCTCTGTTCTAAAATACCAGCTCTGATTTGAAAAGTACACTAAGAGATATATTTTCTCAACAGGGTTATACTCAACATAAGTTAGTAACATCACCTTCATGTAAAACACTTACATGGACCTATGAGTGAAATATTCCCTAACTTAGGAGATTAAAGCTAAAGAAAAAAAAATGATAATTACAATATGAAATTATTCACAAACTCTGGCAAACAATTCATAAAAAACTTCCAAGTACAACTATCCTTAGAATCCAATTCTAAGATATGATAATTCATTCAACTAGAATCTCTAGGAGAATCATTAAGATATAGAATGATTAAAACTCAACTATGAGTATCCCAGACACTCTTTTGAGTTAAATGCTCATGTTTCTAGCACCAAATGCAAGAAAATAACATTTATTCATCTCAATAGACTTATCTGTCTCCTATTATAAATGAAGATCCAGCCAAACAAAAAATTGTACTCAAGCATCTGCAGACCATAAACTGTAGTAGAATAGCATCCACTAGATAAATAAGATAATATCTGTGAGATCCATAGGTTCTCAATTAAAATACTGGAGTAAAGAGATTTAAAACACTGATCTGAATTCATACTCAATTAACAAACCAAGACTTAATCGTCACACTTAAGAATCATTACAATTCTTTACAATCCTCTAACAACAATTAAGTATATATTTACGATCCGTCAACCATAAATATTTAGATTCGTATGATTCGTCAATCATAATTTTCTGGAATCCAAAACCATAATCATTTATAGGATACTGGAGTATATGTCTAACATAACTCAGGAAAAGTAAGAGTCATTCCAAAATCTTTCTATTAAGAAAATACTGGATTTAGAAATAACTGAAGTGCAAGATTCAAGGTCTAGGAACCACTGGTAATTAAAGACTGAACGCATACCAAGATGACGATCATCTTCAACCACAAAAACTTTAGATTACAACCTAGAATCAAATCTAGATACCCAAAGTCATGCTGAATCATATAAACCAGTCTGATGTCTTATATTCGAGAAATTACTAAAAATTAAAGGATTAATAAGAAAGCAAAATAGATTTGAGGGTCTCTGATTTTGTAAATAATGAGATACCACATTGGAATCTAGATTAAACCTCAAAATTTCTCAAAATACCCCACATTTGATCAAACAATTTTTTATTTTTCCCATATCGCGACTAGGTACTAAAACACACCATTGATCATCAGATCTTTACGGTCCTAGAAATTTTCTTTTCAAAATTACTGATGTCCCATACCATCAGCTTTTTCTTCCAGAAAATCCTTAACCGCCTTATCTGATATTCTAGAGATCCATTGATCTTCTAGTTGTCCTATAATCACTATAGGATATAATCTCTTGTTCCCATATATTGGAGAATCCATTTATTTGTATGGCTGGCATGCCTATCAGATGGATACCACAAATCCACACCTGATTATGTGTTTTAGACAGAAGAATTAACATGGTTCAACACTACGTTTTGATCCTTATAAGTTATGATAAGCTTCAAATCGGGCATGGATCCAAGAGCATCAACTCTAGGGACAAGCTTCTATCAACTAACAGATCCAGGTAATCCATATATCAGATTCTACTTCTAACATCACAATTGACATCCAAAACTGCGGATAACTCAATGGTCACAAAGATATTAGTTATGAATTCAACTAAATGAATCCTACCCAGGAAATTAATATCCGGTATTAAGCAATTATTTATTGGAATTGCTAAAATCCTAATTGCGAAATACATTTCTCGATCACACTTACTACCCCTGATGTCCACTCCTCTTCCCTCCTTAGAATTTTCAGTTCTCTGCAAATCTTTCAGCTAAGGTATCAAGAAGACGTAACGACATTAGTAAATGTTTTAAAGTTAATTACTGTAGGAAAAAATCTGAAATAATTCATTTTTGTCCTATATTTGGGCTGAATATTTGATATATCAAAAATCATCTACTAGTATGTGAAACTGTACTAGTCTGATCTTTTGAATATAATTCACCATAGGATTTTACTGGAAATGAAATCAGTTCTATAATTCCTATTATTACAATTTTTCCAAAAAAAAAAAAACTATTCTCCCATTTCACTTTCTGGTTTGAGAATTACATCGTTAAAGTTATCTGTAATTAATGGGAAATAACATTTGAATTCGGGTGTTTCTACATTGTATTCCCCCAAAACAATATTGCTGAGAAATATCTCCAAATATTATGAATTTCCCTCCATTAATTATTTAACAAGTATCTCAGAAGCTTTGGTTTGTTAAATTTTAATGACCACAATCATCAAAACCACAGTAACTAACTGATCGATGTTCCCCCAATTTGAAAAGGAGAAAATCGAAAAAAACACAATTTAACTCCATTTACTGGGAGTAACAATACTCCAGAGTTAAATGGTTTAAATAGCATCCTACTAAGGAATCGAATTCCTAAACTGGGTATATGCCTAAGAACCGTACCATTCCTTTCGTTCCGTCAAGATCGGTTTCCAAAAAATTCCCATCGAAAATCGATTAATACTGCTTGACCACGAATAATGGTATTCAAGTTCCACAAAAGCTGGGCCTTACATTGCTGAAAGCCGAATGCCAAGTTGATAATAGCGTATGACATGCACATTGTCCATGGAGAAAGAAAATCCAATTTTCTTCTAACCATACTCGGGAACAATATACAAAACCAAATCGACCCTTGGATAACTGTCATGCAACAATCCATGCAATTACAGAATTGCCGATTGCCCTCAGGCTCCAACTCAACCTTACATATGCATGCAAAAAACCTTAAAAATAAAGTTCTTTCTCTTAAAGAAAAACATAAAAGTTCATGGGTCCCACCAAACCCAAAGGTATCCTTTCCATGCAAAAACTACAATCCTACTTGAAAGGCCTACATTACCCACAAAAGGGAAAAACGAGCACGATCCCTAATCGACCACACAGCCGCCATGCATCTTCACGGCCGTCTGTTGCTCAAATCACATCCTTTCTTGAACCCCCATGCGCCCCTGGATTATGCATGTATATCTCTGTCGAGATTTACATTCAGATGCATAATTTCTGAGAATCGCGCATTAGCATCATTCAAGAAGAATGATGATCAGGGAACATAAGCAAGGGCCTGAAGATCACACTACATCAGCTACCATGACGGCGCCAGAAAGAAATCGGACTAAACACTTCTCCAATGCCTCAACGATCTGCTGCTAAAGCTTTGTCCTCCATAATAGCTGACACAACATCTACGCCTACTATGGATTCACAAGACAAGGGTTCAAAGTGGAAGCTAACAGCCACCGATGAACAAGGCATTCCAGCGCCTTCAATTAGTCGTTCCACTACTCAACTGCGACCTCCAACCTGCACAGATTGACCAACAGCCAACACTGCGCTCAGAATCATTACTGAGAATTCATGACCAGGCTGAACTATTTGATCAAAAGGTTTGCAAAGATCTGGATTTCTGAGATTTTAGAAATCATCACTCCTGCTCACAAACCCACTGTCTCTGAGGTCAGAAAAGTAACGTGAGGCAGATTCAAGTTGCAAGAAACTTATTCTACACATCACAACAGGTAGGCCCACAATCGTTTCCTATCTGCAACAAATCTATGCAAATCAGGCATGAAATGAACCAACTGTCTTATGCTTTCAACAACAATCCCAGAGTTTCCAGAACTCTAGAAGAGTCAGGGAGAAGGTTTAAATGCATGTCAAGCGTTTCAAAAGACAGGGTTACATTGCTCTTACACCTAAACACAGATTTATACAAGTCGAAAATTCTACATGCATAAACCCTGTCCTTGCTTTCTCTAAACTATTAACTAGAGAAATGATTGAATTGCAAATTCACATCTATGTTATAATTCTGCCGTAATTAGATTCATGTAGCCACACCACTAATAGTTTAATTCACCGGAAAAATTAATTTCCATCAATCAATCATTAAACTGAAGTAGTCATGCATGAATCAAATCACAGATAACATCATGGACTCATACATCAATCCAAAACTCCATAGAAAGTGAGTTCAAGCCATAAGCCACATGATTCACCATTGCAAATCATCCACATGAATTGGAAACATCCTCAAGAAACCAGAAAATTAAGAATGAATTACAAAACTAATTCCAACATTTTTGAAAAAAGTAAATGTGTAGAAGGGCACTCTACCACAACTTTGAAAAGCTCAATGAATTAGTAAATCCACTTCTAAACTTCCCTTGAAAAATCAACACTTCCAATCTGATGTAGCGCTTGCCTCCAATTCCTATCCAAAGCCGCATCTTAGCCGTGCTCTGATACCAATGTAAGAACCCAAAAGGATTGCCTCTAAGATGAAGATAGGAGAACACAATAGAAGAGACTATGGAGCCAAACCGCCCAACCAATCCTAGATCAAAACTGGATCTAGCCCCCAAGCCATGCCATGTGAAGCAAGAGGAGAAGAGAGAAACTGGTAACCTAACCCCAATATGTCGACGAGAGAATCCTCACCTCATTATATAGAGAGTAGAGTCATGTGCATGAAACCATGCAATCTCCATGCTGGTCAACTATAAATAGATCACATCTCTTCATGCAGTCCTCTGGCCTATATCTGTCACACAGACATGCAATGCTCCAAATGTCTCAATTAGAGTGTCTGGGTCCTCTCAAGGTAATTAGTCACAAACAGGCCTTGACATGAAATTAAATCATGGCGTGACCATTAATCTCGAGTACTGGAGGGCCGGTCTACCATATTAGGACTATTCCAGGTCCTTAACCGAATATGGCCATAACACCATGCCCCGAGGTGTCGATGCAGAACCTCTCCACCCAAAAGGGCTTCCAGCAGAGATGAAGTTGAGAGCCGAGCAAAAAAAAAAATGTACAATTTGTGAGCCCTATGGTAATTCCCAAAAGATGGAAAACCATGTGGGAGCTAGTAATTTAGACTTTCTCAGCTTCAGTTATGTTTTTAATATTATCATGTAAGAGGTGGAATCCAAATCTTTATAGAATGGGGTTCACTCATGTGTGAGAGGTGGAATCCAAATTATGTTAGAATTGGATTCACCAGCTCGTGGATATACATAGAGGCCTCCTCCACGAGTTTCCAAGCATGTGATACTGTAATGAAATGTTGTTGATTTGAAATTGGAATATTTCTCTATTGCATTTCCATCTATGTTCCATTTTCATGCATTAAGTTTGGGTCCTGATGTACAAATGTGATTGTTGTTGATTCTTCCTCTTCAAGTTTGGTTTTGTGATTAGAATCAGGTAGATGTGCAGGGCTTTGTGGTAGACCATAACTATTCTAATCTAATGTTGCTTGCTGCTTGGCTCCCTGAGGAGGTCTTGTTACAAATGTTGAGTGATATTTGTGATAAGCAGTTTCTAGGATTTGTAGTTCTTAGTTAAATTCAGTCTTGTTGATTCTGTTGATTTCAGTAGGATTAGTTTCAATTCCATTTCTTGTTCTTGCTTAGTTTAGAATAGTAATAATCTACAATCTGTAAGTACCAAAGACATATCTGGAACAGACTGTAGAATGTAGAGATTCGAATTCTGATAGATCCATATTCAAGTTGAGCATCCATTATCAGTTAGGATCGAGATCAGGTTGTAGATGTACTAATTGACAGGCGGGTACATCACCATTGCACCACCATTGCACTACAACCAGTAGAGTTGAGAAGAAAAGAAGGATCTGTTGGCTGTAGGCTGATAGAAACCTGTCATCATTGTCAGTAGAAAGCGTGTAAAGAGCATAATAGAGGAAACGACAAACATTGGCCCGTTGCTACTGATAATCTTCTTGAATCCTACTCTAGAACTCGTATCTTCCAGTCCATTTTCCAGTTTTTCATGCTTTTGACTGTCTTCTTATTTTTTTCTTGCATTCATCATTTTTTTTACACGCACGGTTTTCATCTCTTCTCAAAGATCAGCACTTGATTAACAACCATCCCAAACGGATCCAGAAACCCACCTCCCTATGAAATTTCACACGTGTGGGATTGCCCTAATGTGTGGGATTGGTACAAGTTATGCATGGCTGACTAACGAATGATGACACCTACAGGTCACATAAGCAATATACTGATTAAAATTGTCGGTTTGATTTTCACCATAGAGTGTGTAGTGCTAGATTTTCTTGATGAACCGCACACTTATCAATTCCTTCTTGGATCGCCTTGTTTAGAAATGGCCGGAGTGATTCAAGATTGGAAGAAAAACAAAATCGTTTTGGCAACAAAGATAGGAGAATCTCTGTCAATGTCACAGGAAAGATAAAGCCTACACGAATTGAAGACAATTGGTCTTTCAACTATCTATGATGACCCCAACAATATATTCAGCCATAAAGGATCATTATGTGCAAAGTACTGATATTATCAATTGGGATCATGCCTTAGCAACCATTGATTGTGTCAACGCCACTCTTTGTGAACAAGAAGTTCAAGAAGAGGAATCAGTCAATGTTACTATAAACTCCACGGATATCAACACTCCCATCCTGCCTTTATACATGGTAGATGCACTCTCTATTAAGTGGATACCTGAAAGCGCTTTTATTACTGAAGTATCCACCAGTGAGGACGACATTCTTATTGTGGGAGAACATGAGTTATCTGACGATCAGCTTATTCACTGGCACCTTTGCGTATCAAGTAATGCCATTCGTTCTATGCAATGCCCCATCCACATTTCAAAGGGTGATGCAATGAGCTTTCAAGGACCTGTTACACAAGAATCTAGAGATTTATCTTGATGATCTTGGTCTGCATTCTTCTGGAGATAAGCATCTCTATGCCCTTGAACAAGTGTCCATTCGATGTCGAAGGTTCAGAATTTCATTGAATTCCGAAAAGTGCCAAATCAGGGTTACCCATGGTGGGGGTTTCTCTCTCTACTAGAGGAGAGGAGCTTGTTGGGACTTAGTTTTTAGTAGTACATGTTTCCACACGTGTAAAACTACTTTGGTTATGAATGTATGGATGTAACTTTGCCTCTTTGCCTTAGATTTCATCAATTGATCTTGGATTTCAATCAATAGAAGATCTAAAGTGCATAAGCTTTGCTTAGGAGATCATTTTCACACATTAGGGCAATCCCACACGTGTGAAATTTCACATGGTATCAGATCCTACCTATAAGCTTTTGATGCATCTATCATCCATAGTTTCAAAATTTCATGAAAATCTAGGTCTAGAGAGTGTTGATTGCATTTCCCATGCTATCTCAAGGAAATTTGGATCAAGAGGGTTAATTATCATAATGATTGAATAATTTCAGGTACTATACAAAATTCAGTGTGTAGGCACGTGTGAAGTACATCCAAGTTCATTTGGAAAGTTCTCTACCAAGTTAGATCCAAATTTGGTGCTAGATAGCTTGTTTGAAAGCTAGTTTTGTCTAGTTTCTGTAGCATTTTGTTTCAATCCATTTGGTGAGCCAATCAAAAGCTATAAGCTTCTGAAGAGGGCTAGGTAGGGCTCCTAGACCTATGTGGACACATTTGGTTTGATCATATCTTGCTAGTTTGACCAAAAAATTCAAGAAGAGGCTTGCCAGTGTCATCTATTTGAGACTAGTCAACTTTTTGAGGTCATAGCCACATTGTTTAATAGAGTGATTTGTGGATTCTTTGAGTATTTCACACGTGCCAAAGATAGTTTGACCCAAATTTTGCCTATAATCCATCAATTGATGAGAGGTTGATCTAGTTTGAGAGAGATTGGTAGAGCTAGTGAGATCCATCTCACATTTTGTTGCAGGATCTTGCATAGGAGTTGGTAGTACACCTTTAGTGGATCCTATAGTGAGAGAGAAGCAACAGTTTAATGTCTAATTCACAAGGAGTCTTCACTATTACATGGCATCTATGGGTTCCTTTCTATTGGAATCTAGTGAGAGACTATCTACCTCCAATTTTTCTACTTGGAAGGTTAGAATGGAGTCAATCTTGATACTCCAAGATGTGATGGACATTGTACTTGGGATTGAGGAAGAGCCTCAAGTCCTTCAAGAAGTACAAAAGTATAGGAAGAGAGCTAGGATGGCTCTCCATTATATCAAGATGAATGTCTCTAATGAGATTTTGAGAGAGATTGGTGCTTTTACTTCGGCCAAGGATGCTTGGGATACTCTCAAAGCAATCTATGAGGCCAAATTTACCTCTAAGCTTCTCACTCTTAGAAATCAAATATTCCAAAGTTGTCAAAAGAGTGATGAGAGTGCCACTAATTATGTTTTGAGAGTGAAAGACATTCAGAGGGAGCTTGCTTGTATTGGAGATTCCATCAAACAAAGTGAGCTAGTCCAAGTCATACTCAATGGCTTGAAGGATGAATATGAGAATCTTGTCCAATCCTGTGCTATCAAGGAGGAGCTACCAACCTTGGAGGCTTTGCAAGGAGTGCTAATAGCTGAAGGATCAAGACATGAGAACAAGCTATTAAGGATGGACAAATTGTCACTCAATCATAATGGTGATGGCAAAGTTCTATTTGCCAAGCACAAAGAAAGGAGCAAAAAGCAACACCAACACTTCTCTAAGGACAAAGCAAAAGACCAAGATGAAGAGGATGATGATTCCTCTCAATATTCTACTTCAAAGAAGAAGAATCCTATAGAAAGTGTTTAGCCTCAATAAGATCAAGATTTCATTTGATTTCAATATTAGATCCATCATGGATGAAGCTCATAGTATGTGGACTAGTCAAGTTAGTTTGCTTAATCTTGATAATCAACACTTTTGCTCATCTTATGATCTTGATCTCTATGATCTTTGTGATATTTATGAGTCATGGAGGCCTCTAATTTTCATCATGGTGTAGCCATATTCAGGCAAAAGGTACTTTCAAATCAAAAATCATCATCAAGGATGGAGAAAGCACATGGATATAGTGGCAAATTGGTAGAACACTCTTCAAAGATGTTGGCAAGAGATTTCTACCAAAGAGATCTTATCATGGATATGGTGAGGGTGCTGCTATGATGGATCCTTTTGCTGGGTTTTTTACTTCATATACATACCAAAGGATCCACTCAAAAAGTTTCATGAGGAGTGTGAAAAATTGTCAAAATCTATCTTGGATATTTTTGTCTTTCTAGTTTGTGAGAAAATATCACATGTGTGGAGCATGTTTCCACATGTAGAAAAAGAAAAGATAGTTTAGTCATGTTGACTTTAGGGGTATCATAGAGATTTTGTATCAAGCATCTTGGTGTAGAACTTTGATAGGGCCAATTTTGGCTTTAGAGGTCAAATGGTCAAGTACACATGTTTTGTCATGATTAGGCCAAAATTCAATTGTGATGTAACTCGAGCTAGTTGGGTTGCTTACACATGTCAATTTTATGTTTGATGAGTGATGCACCCTATGTGGTGGAAAAATTCAAAGGGTCCAATCATAAGTGAGAAAATTGGTAAAAGGGCCCAATCAAAATCAAAGGATGTGAAGTCACTCATCCAATAGGATGTTAGAGGTCAAAAACTCACATTAGATCATGATAGAAAATCAATGTGCATATAGAAGTCGTGGAGATCCAAGCTTCAATCCTATTGGACCCTTCACCAAAAGTGGGGTTTCTCTCTCTACTAGAGGAGAGGAGCTTATTGGGACCTAGTTTTTAGTAGTACATGTTTCCACACATGTGAAACTACTTTGGCACGTGTGTACTACAGGCTGTAGTACAACCTGCAAGTTGAGAAACAAGTACAAATTGATTTGGTTGCATCTGGATCACAAAAACTCAATGTACAATGTGGAGTAGCTGGAGATTGCCAATGAGCTCCAAAAATAATCTCTCTTCTCACTATGGGAGTTTGGAATACATAGCAAAAGTGACTTCCTTTGTGAAGTTAGGTGGATTTCCAACATGTAATAAGGAAGTTAACTTGGCTCTCTTGCCCTAATTTTCAACCCTACCCTAATTCCTAGAGTCATGCCTAGTAGGTGACTAGTTGGTCAAATTTTCACCTTAAACTTAGGTGTAGGTCCTATAATCTAGGAATCACTACCAAAATGACATGACCAACCCTTTAGACTTGTTCTAACCTACACTAGGATAGGTTACCCACCTGGACCATGGCCTCACACATGTGAGACCCACTTATGTACATTTTACATGATTCTACATCAAGCACCCAATCACTCTTGTGGATCTTTTGTAGATCCATTTATGGTCCTAAAGTACAGTACTTTCACATGGTATCAGCGCCAAGTACAAGAGCATAAGCCATTGATTAAAATCAAGTCCATTTTTAGCAAGTTTTGGTGCTAAAAACTAGTATTGAGAGGGCGAGCTAGAATCTTGATTTTGGTGAGGGGATTCAATTCCAAACTTTGGTAGGGATCCAAATCCGTATTGTCCACACGTGTGGGCACCTTTGAACATGCATTTATTGCATGATATTCATTTGATCCATAAAAATTCAATTTTTGAATTCTTGATGAGATTTTTGGTGCTAATTTTAGGAAAAGCCACCAAGTGTGAGTGCCATTAGTTGTGTCATGAGATCTAATTAATCTAGGCTGAAATCGGGTCTTTTAAAAGTGATTTACAGGTCTTGGATAGAAGTCAAATTTGAGGTAATCAAGACAAAGTGAGACCTTTGTGAGTTTCTAGGTTCAAATCAAAACCAATTTTCTTGAGCATTGTTTTGTAGGAACCTTCCAAAAAGTTCTTTTGAATCAAGATCAAGGGGATCTTGCTACTTGAATCTTTGTGTATTTCAAGTAATTTGCTAGTGGAAAATTTTGGGAAAAGAACTAATTTGATTCAAATCTCTTTTGATCCTTAACAGCTCTCAAGGAGAGAGTGAATTAGACCTAAGAGAGTCTAGAAGTAGTGTTTGGATCTGAGAAAGTTGATTTTTAGCTCAAGCTTAAGTGCTTTATTCTTGGTGAATTAGGCAAGACATTTTTCCAAGCATTATTGACATATGTGAGGAGAGTGAAATAGATAGTGATCAAGACCTTTGTGGATCTTGATATAACTTTGTGTAAGTCACTATAAGGTTGCAAAAACCTTGGTTTTCACCTCTAATCACAACTCACATGTGTGTACTTTGTGTACCACAATAGTTTTTCCATGGAAGCTAGTGGAAGGAAGAATGAGTCAAGATTCAAGTGCTACTTGTGTGGCAAGAAGGGCCACTTTGCATCCAAATGCTACAAGAGGCAAAATGCACTAGAGGAGAGCAAACAAGGAGGTGTTTGTTCCATTTTGAATAATGATGTTTGCATTGCAAAAGAATTTAAACCTAGAAGATTGTTTGAATTGGAAGCTAATATTGCTTTTGAGAATGTGAACTTGGCAAAGGAGGAGATCACTCAATTGGAGATCTTGGCACAGTGTGATCTTGCTAGCATTGAGGAGGAGCATGAAAGGGAGGAAGATCTTGAGGATCAACCTCAAAAGCATGAGAGTTCCAAAATGGTCCATTCAAGTGTGCATGTTGCAAGGGTGGAAAGCATTGGAGACACTGCTATCTTTGATTTGTTCATAGATACTGTTAGTAGACATGAAGTGACTTGTTGCTTATCTTTAAGATTGATGGTGTTTAGTACTTTGTATGACAAGACAATGAAATTAGATGCTTTCAAATCTACATTTGTTGTTGATAAAGCAACTTCATTGGATAACTATTTTTGTAATAGTTTGAATAGAGTAATAAAAGATGAAACATCATTCGCTTTGGAAATCTTTGTGTCCACATGCTTTGTGTTCCATCTTCATATGCATGTGTTTGTTCTAAGATTTGTGTTTACAAAAAACAGCTCAAATGTGCACATCACTACTATATGCATCAATTAATTTTTCATTGCAGAATTTACAAAAATACATTCATATGATATATATTGCAAGTATAGAGTATGGACACACACATGCATTTGCTAACTAGCCATAATCAGCATCACATCTCTATGTAGACATCAAGCTGGCGCAGTGGAAATGATCCAGCATATGTTGCTACTAGTTTTCTTCTATTTGGCATTATTCATTGTGATACTGCAAGGAATGACAAATCTGTGGAAAGAGACTGACTACATGTAATTTGATAGGAGAACTACAGCCATTGTCTTAAAATGGTCTCAGATCATCATGTTACTGTAATCAGTATAAAAGTCATCTATTGAAGTTGAAATTGTGGGGTCAATTTCGAACCCTTATTATATCATATTTTTCACTCCTAGTATTTATCTACTCTCCAAGCTCCTCCATGAGAATATTAAAGAAAACAATTCAAGATTGTTCTGATCCAGAACTTCTGGAATTCCAGGATGCCATTTCACTGGTGCTCCAGAAAGCAATGCAACTATAATATGAACATTCACCAATACTTGTTTATAACAGCCATTGGCAATTCAAAATACTAGCTGTACATACATGCATTCCGGTCATTTATCCGGGGACATGTTTTAATAACCCATCTACATGGAATATTTTCAAAAATCCATCTACATTCTGTAGAGTGTCACACTGACAGCTATAAATGCCATGTATAAACTAGTATCGTTGACAAGTAACAATTTTCAGTAAAGTATAAATATAAAACTACCTCTTGCTATACCAAGCCACACAACATTAATCAATCATCTATTATATTTAAATAAAAAAACAACAGTTACGTCGCATGGCATATTCCACACGAACAGAAAATTTAAGCATGCTCCCGCAGTTTGACTATGACTTGCATGCCTACTCAATTTACAATCTTTTGAACAATGATGTAAGCATCAAAAGGAGGTGATGCATATGAATATTATTTACCCATTCGGCATTTAACATAGGTTTGAGCAGATACAATGAAACAATTCACCAAATACTGGATTCACACTGCATTCGAGAAATTCAACATTTCAAGATTGTTCTTCTTACAATAAGCTGAAGCAACAGGACAGCATAATCCGAGGTTGCAGGTTCCATGCCCTATGATGAGCCTTAACTTATGCCACCACAGGATATAGGCTGTAGACTTGATTATAGGAATAGCACAAATATACAATGAATCTTCAGCTTAAAGAAGTAACCATGATAGAACATAATTTTGCTCTTACAAGCTTTTAGGCTTAGCCGGGTAAATGATTCTGCAACAAATTCGGCTGCACTGACACAACTTGGCAAAAGTCAGTTATTTGAACATAGAAATGGTTAGTGTCCATTGCTAAGAGACTTTCTTTCGATCTTTGCATATATGGTTTTTCTGAGACCTGACCATGATTTTTGTTGTACTTTAGCAGTTTTCTTGTGAAATTCTTCTTCCACCACAGCCTCCTAGCACGGTCTCAATAGCCAAGAGAATAAGGCCCATAGATTTTTTACAGTTTCCCAATCCCGCTTGATTGAAGAAATTCTTTTGCATGTGATTCATCACCTTGGAAGGACAGCTGCCCTTCGAAGATGTCAACCTAATCCTTGTAATATCATTTCAAAAATTCTTTCATAGGATCATCGTGATGAATCCTTTTCATCCTGTATGCTTCCATATCTTCTGCAGTCACCTGCAAGCAACATATATAGGAATATAAAAGTCAATACATTGTGAAAATAGTTCAGTCTCAATGTAGCACGCAACATCTGATATTTTTTAACAGCGAAAAAAATGAAGCGAACAAGGTACCTCATCATTGTAAGTAATGTTGTACTTCCTTTTTCGTTCATCCTTCTCCTCTCTCATTCTTTCATCCTCCTGTTAAATAGAAAATGCATACACTTCTCAATTAAAGAACACAAACTGCATCGGGCAAGAGACTGACTTGTGCAGCAGACAGCTTTCTGTTAGAAGTCTATACCACGCACAGATGCTCGACATTGCGTAGTTCCAACATTATTCAAATCAGTTCAGTTTGTTTTTTGAAAATTCAATCAAGATTTCAAAACATTTTACCAAGAAGAAATTCGAAAAAACCACTAAAGAATCAATTATAAAAGAATCAGATCGCAATTCTTGGAAACTATGCAGCATTGCAACCTTTACGTGCAACACTAATACACATCATGAAAAACAAATAAACAGATATCAAAGTGAAAATGCTCAATGAGGAAGCAAGAGAAACTCAGTTAACCACTCACAAGAGTTGATATCAAATCTCACTTTTGGGATGGAAAAGTTGCACCTTTGAGGGAAAATGCGTCGAAATTGTAGAAACACAGTTAAAGGGATATTCTATGTAAAAACCTCTCAGAGCCACAGCCACAACTGCTGAGGGCCCTAAAAATCCCTAATCAATCAAATGTGTAAAGACTAAAGCTAGAAAATGTGCTCCAATAATGCAATACCATTTCAGAGATGAATATTTCTTTTAAATTGGATGACTACTGAAGATCGTGGATAAACTGTTTACATAACAGAAGTTGTCTATGAGATAAAGCAACGACCAGATATTTTCATGAACAATTTTAAGGTCCAAAATAGCCTCCAGTAAGGATTTAATGTGAATGTTAGCTAGGTGATGAATGAGCTCTAGAAAAGGTTTGTCAGTTTAAACAGAATGAAAAATTAGAAAAAGATTTTGGTAGTATTTTTGTGAGTTAACCATAATCATAGGGGTTGAAGAAACCTCCAATAAAATCCAAAATTCTCAATGGAGCGACATTCTTGAGCTTGGGGTTAAATGGCTTTAGATCATAGTTGCAGCGAATCGCGATTCGCCAGCTTCGCGATTCGCTGCAGTGAATCGTGGACAGAATCGTTAAAAAAAAAAACCCGAATTTCGGCCTCCTCCTCGCGCACAGAACCGCGCCAGCAGTGGAGGCAAATTTTTTTTCTGAGAGCTGTGGGCGTCTAATCTTCGCAAGTGAATACTTGGCAGGCATCTACTCGACGATATGGAGTTGGTGTGCACGGTGCCGGGTGGGTCTGAGCTTCGTGGAGAGCGAAACGACCAATTTTCGATATTTGGTAAGTGTAGGCTTGATTTTTGGCAATTGTTGACATTGAGCTGTAGGCAACCAAATCGAGCGTAGTTTGGCTCTAGACCACCTTTCTTCACGCCCACAGTGATTCCTACAGCATCAGTTTCAGCCGTTACGACACGCCTAGCGAGATTTGATCACCACATTCCAAATGCTTGTGTATTGTGGCCATTTTCACAGAATGGCTTGTTGGAAACCGAGTGAGGTGATGTCTGAGCCTAGAATGCATTTCCACATGCTTGCACAGACTCCTATGACCTCCGTTCCGCCCGTCTACGTCCGTATCACAAATTTCAATTTTCATGCCCTGATTCCATACTTTTTAGGGTTTAGGCGTGGACCATCGTGCAAACATCTGCTAGGGGCGCGGTTTAGGCCCACACTGCACTCCTTTATGCCTGCACGAACTCCGACGCTAACGTAAGTCGCCTGTTATCCCTCATACAGAAATTATTTTATCCCACGCCCTAATCTCTTGTTCTTCTTTGGCACTTGATATAATGTGTGAACTGGAATCGTTCTGATGTATGCTCTGGTATTTTGAGCTCTATTTGAGCTCGGTAATGTTGTTCAATGCAATGTATTTTTTTTCTACTGAACGTTTGCCTGATTATTTGTTGTTTGCAGGTTTAGGGTCGTGTTGATACGATGCCAATGCGGGACCGAGGCCTTTGGGCCGAGGTAGAGCTTACCGACGGGGATGTGGGCACACACCATGGCTCAGGCACCCGCAGATGTAGATGCTTGCATTGTGGTGGTCACTTCACGGGATCACTCACCAGGGTTAGGGCTCACTTGCTGCGGGTCAGAGGGCCAGATGGGCGGACATTGGGCATATCTGATTGCCCCAGGATTTCTGATGAGGATCTGCAGAGGTTGTCTATTATGTACGGGCCCGGTACTGCATCACAAGGTTCTAGACAGGGACAGGCAGCAGGAGCAGCTACAGGCAGGCATGCAGGAGGGCTCACAGGCAGACAGGCAAGGCCTACCATGGATATTGGGCCTAGTACATCACGGGCAGGGCATGGTATAGCTGCAAGGCGTAGTACATCATGGGTTAGGCATGGTACAGGTGCAGGGCCCAGTACATCACGGGCAGAGCATGGTACAGCTGCAAGGCCCAGTACAACACGGGCAGAGCATGGTTCAGGTTCAAGGCCTAGTACAACACCTTCAGTTCCATCCGCAGCAGCAGCAGGACCATCAGATGAGCATGTTGGTTCAGCAGCAGCGGGTGCTTCTCGACCCTCCTCCTCGGCAGTAGATGCACCACATGCTTCGACAGATGTTGCCAAAGAGAGTGACACACCCACGGATCAGCCATCCGTTGGGCATGCTAGACCACAAGCACCATATACACAGCAGAGAGGGGTTAGGCCCAGGCAGCAGACCCTTGATCGATGCGGCTGGCAGAGAGAGCAGCAGGCCCGTCGCACTCGACTGTGTGGCTAGTTCTTTTACGAGTGCGGCATTGCCTTTGCTGTTGTTGACACTTGGGTGTTCAGGGAGTTCTGTGCACAGATGGCGGCCGTGGATGCTACATGGACACCTCCCAGGCGAGATGCACTACGAGGGAGGTTGCTTCGTCAGGAGGAGGAGACCATCACGCGGGAGTTGATTTCCATTCGCTCAGCTTGGCAGCAATAAGTAACTTGTCTTTGTAATCTCTTTGCATGTGTTTAGGATTTACTGGTGCCGCAATTTTTGCATGTAGCTAATGGGTGTTTTGCAGCAGGTATGGATGCACGATATTGAGTGATGGATGGACCGACATTTGTCGGCGATCCGTCATCAATGTCTTGGTTTCTTGCCCGCTTGGCACAGTATTCCTACGTGGCGTGGATGCCACTCGAGGTGGTGACGCCATCACAGCGGATTTCATATGGGAGGTCATTAGAGATGTTATTGCTAACATCGGAGTTGAGCACGTGGTTCAGGTTGTCACCGACAACGCCTCGAACTGCAAGCAGATGGGCGAGATTATGATGAGGGAGCACCCCAACATTGTGTGGACACCCTGTGCTATACATTGCATAGACTTGCTCATCCATGACCTGTGTGCGCTTCCATGGATCAGAGAGGTATAGTTTGTTCTATTTGCTATGCTTTCTTCCTTCGATGTTGCTAACCACATCTCAACTAATGTCTAAACTTTTTTACTGGGTGTTTGTGTTGCAGATCACTTCTACGGCCATGCGCCTGGTCACTTTTGTCACCATGAAGAGGCGTGTGTTGGCCCTGTTCCGCACCTTCTCCACCCTAAACCTGAAGAAGCCTGCACCCACGCGCTTTGCATTTTACTTTTTGGTGCTAAAGCGATTGGTGGTGGTGAAGGACGCATTGCGGCGGATGTTTCCAGCGTGGCCTTCCGGGACTTTACAGACCTCCCCCATTCGGCATTTTTCCAGTCCACTGTGTACGGCGACGAGTTCTGGAGAGCTGCTGAGGAGATTAGTGGGATCCTACTACCCATTTACAGAGTGCTGCGTCTGGTAGACCGTGAGAGGTGCACCCTCGGTCTCATTTACGAGTTCATGGAGCGCATCGGCGAGGGAATTCTGTTGTCAACCTTGGACGAGCATAGGTATGACTCTTCAGTGTCTAGTTTGTTGTTTCTCACTCGAGTCTGATTTATGCTATGGTTTAGTGATTGTTGTAATTTGTCTGCTGCAGGAGGCGCAAGATCTCACGCATCTGGGAGGCCAGATGGGACTACTTCCACCGACCCATCCACGCCGTAGCCCACATGTTGCACCCCTTGTGGCGCTCTACACGAGAGAGGGACGATCCGGAGCTGCACCGAGGATGGGTGGAGTACACGGAGCGCGTATGGCCCGGACCAGGTACGTGTGAGAAATCGTTTGGTAGCAATGTTACTGCAATATTATACTCATTGGTAGTGTCTGAATTCGAGGGGTCTTACATGTGCCATGTTTTTCCTTTTGCCAACAGGTCCGATGCTGGCCAACATTGCAAGCCAGCTGCTCGCATTTGAGCGCTTCCAGTTTCCTTTCGATGGAGAGCAGAGTCGGCGGAGGGAGGATCAGCTGAGGCCCGTTACATGGTGGTGCATCCACGGGCGCAGCACAGGTGACCTGAGGCGATTGGCTGAGAGAGTCCTTGCATAGGGCTGTTTCGCAGGAGCTTGTGAACGGAATTGGAGCACCTGGGCCTTGTATCACACGCAGAAGAGGAACAGGTTGTCCATCGAGCAGTGTAGGCGGCTGGTGTTTGTGAACACCAACGACCGTATGCTGAGGCGCACACGAGGAGAGGGTCAGATGCTCGAGGTGAGTCACATCATCACCCCTTTTTTCTTGGTATGCTTTGATGAATTGATTTGCTTTCAAAATATGCAATGAGTTGCACAATACCTGCTTAACAACAATGTATTGTTTTTGGTTGCAGGTGGACCCTGACACTTGCTTGGTGGATTCGATAGCTGCTGCTCCTCGGGCACCACCCACACAGGAGGAGATGGATGATGAGATACATAGAGAGCTCTACAGACAGGCACAGGCTGACGCACGGGCTTTACGGCGGCAAAGGAGGACAGAGAGGCAGAGGGAGAGGGCTGAGGAGGGAGATGACGAGGTCTCGGAGGGTGGAGAGATGCTCGGGGCAGACTATGTGGAGGAGGAGTGGGTTGAGGGAGATACAAAGGAGGACTAGGAGATGTGGGCGAAGGCACAGGGGGATGACCTGGCTGACCTGCAGGTGGACCCTGATGCAGAGACAGAGGAGGAGCCAGCCATTCCTGCACGTAGGCCTAGGGGGAGACCTAGAGGTTCTAGGGGGGGGGGGGGGGGGGGGGGGGGCTGAGTACTCTTTTTGCAGACAGGAGTGGAGCATCACAGGCAGTCGTCGGCCAGGCATCATCACAGTGGGTAGGGCCATCCCAGGGCGTAGGGTTACAGCCACCTGACACACATGCACGACGGAGTAGACACAGGGCTGGGGGCAGCCAGATGGGGGCCAGAGGAGGGGAGAGAGGCAGAGGCAGAGGCAGAGGTAGAGACAGGGAGAGGGGGGTGGTCCAGAGCCAAGGCACGCAGCAGGGATCCAGAGCACGTAGCAGAGCCAGGGCCACACCACGGCATATGGCTCCCTCCAGTTCCGATTCATCTGCGGACCCATGGGACCTGCAGTCCACAGATTCGGATGATTTATCTTGCCATGACTCTAACGAGCCTTAGTTATATAGTTTTCATTACGTTCATGGAACATCATTGTACCCCTTTTTGGTGCCATGTGGCCCGACATTATATATTATGATGATCCTATTCACAGCATTGTCGTGATTCAGTATTGTTCTTTGTGATTTTAGTTCAATAACTTCGGTTTTATGGTTTATGATTTATGGTTGTAGAGAGAGAGAGAGAGAGAGAGAGTATGGTTGTTTTGTCAAAAATTGTTTCATTTAAGGCTAAAGTTCAGAATGATTCAGCTAGGTTTTTGTTCAGCATGGTTTTAGTTCCGTTTGTTGTGAATCGTGATCAGAGAGAGATAGAGAGAGGGAGAATCAGAGAAAGGGAGATTCATGCTATGTTCACTGGGAATGCCCCAATGTGTTCTCTTTTTTTTTATATGGGATGCAGCTTTAGCGTAAAGGGACCATCCTGCACCTGAAACAGTCGGCAAACTACACAATCATACTCCCCTCGATCAGAGCTTTCATCTAATACCCATATTGTACAACAAAATTTCAAAAAAAAAAAAAAAATTCGATTCTACACGATTCTGGGAAACTCCCGAATCGCGAATCGGGATTGCGATTCTGAATCCCGATTCGCAAATCGCGCTGCAACTATGCTTTAGATAGACTTTTGATAAATTAGAGCTGCATATAGAACACCACAATAGAGCCATGCAAGTAAATCAAAATTTTCTAGAAATAAAAAACTGAGGGCATGCACGACAAAAGGTGTGAGAAGATGGGCAACATTGCCGCCAATTATCACAAAAAAGTGAAAAAAGAAAAT
This sequence comes from Diphasiastrum complanatum, assembly GCA_029204225.1. Classification (NCBI taxonomy): domain Eukaryota; kingdom Viridiplantae; phylum Streptophyta; class Lycopodiopsida; order Lycopodiales; family Lycopodiaceae; genus Diphasiastrum; species Diphasiastrum complanatum. The sequence goes on from CM055095.1 coordinate 23,854,177, forward strand.
TCGGGTTACAACCAAGCCAAGAAAGGAAGAAACGGAAACTTGCAGATGGTATAAGTGGTCTGGGATCGCAGGAGAAAGCTCAGAATGCTAACACCAATGTTCTCCAGTTTAATCCATGTAATATGCGAAGGTGAAAAACTAATCGCTGTCAAGGGCAGGAAGGCTCTAGATGCCAGCAGGGAGCAAGTAGTTGGAATTCAGAATCACCTTGGTGATCAAAGGCACCACACATCAGCCAACTTCCAGTCAGTATTCCACTCCAACAAAAGTACATTTAAAGGAAAATAACGCTATGCCAGATCCCATCCTTGAATTGCCTACAGCAAATTAGACCTGTATTCTCAACTGAGCACAACAGCGCATGATAATGTCTGGACCTCTAAACGTCAAGATGAGATCAGTTGCTTGATGAGTCCTGTCATCTTGAGGCCTACAGTCGGTACCACAGTTTCCACACACACACATACATGAACATAAAACAACTGACTAACAAATCATAAGCCTTACCTTTCTGATGGCCTCTTTAAGTTTCTTCTTGTCAAGGACAAGATCCTCCGGAATTTCTGTTCCCCATGTAGCAAGATTCTTCACATCTTTCACTTGCACTTTTTCTGTACCAATTGTAAAAAACAAGAATCAGAGCTGATTACAACATGCACAGAGGTTGATTAACTGATGAGGTGAAGTTGCAGAATCTGCTTTTATTGATAGAATCTGCTTTTATTGATAGGCACAATGATGTATCTGTTCACAAGAAAACTGCTGTGAAATACAACCATGCATAAGACTATACCTTGAACGGCTTCTTTTCGGTCCATGTTTGCTCTCATGAGCTCTGATGCAGCCTCAGCAGCATCAATTCCTGCTTGACCGGTGCAATAACTGTTTCTTATGAACTGCTTACAGCATTTGTAACCCCATTGGTGATCCTTCCAATAAGATCCCCAAACTGTCGTGTGATTGTTAATAAAAACATCTTCTTCATATTTACTCCTAGGCACTACTTTTTCCTGCAAAAATTCAGAGCCCATACCAATGTTAGAAAGGCTATAATAGTGAGACCTCAAGCAAATTTTTATTTACTTTCCCACATGCTGAAGAACACCTGGTCTTCTTGCAAAAGAATGATGACCAGACTGCCTTAAATATTTGAACTTTGATATCAGTTAACATCATATGATATCTTAAGATTTACGAGATAATAAAAATCTTATGCTTCTGTAACATGAAATAGCGCATTGATATGTACAGGGAACATCTAAGAAAATTCTAGGCACGCACCAAAAAGCCAAAAGAAACAAAAGAAATTAATCAGCAACTCTCCAAGGAAAATAACTGCTCTAGAAGTGTAGAGCGAGACAGAGACTGACTTTTTTACCCACAAACACAGCCTCAGAGCAATTTGATTAACTTTCCGCAGCTTTACTCAACCAGCTAAGCATATTCATAACACAGTTCCATGCAATTCCAAATAGCTCCATTCATGCAAAAGTGTCTCCACTCTTCAAAAATGGGATGCTGTAAAAATATGTGACGACTATAGCATCATTCCACAGAAAACTACAGGAGGATGTAATCTACAGAATGTCAGATGCAGAAGCTGCAGATGTGAGTGAGCAGCAGGGATAGAGGGGATATATTTGCTGTGAACGTGACTGAAAAGTTTAATCCTGAGGGGTGTGGGGAAGAAGAGTTTCCAAGCAAACAAGGATGGAGTAACAACAGCAGAAAGTTAGAGAGAAGTCAGGGATCATACCTGGCCCTTTATGATCCGACCAGCTCTGTCATATTCCACTTGCCGCTCCGTTTGACCCATAAGCAATTCCATGGGGGGCTTATCCTCAGAAGCAGCATTCCCATATTTCTCCATTATATCATCTTTCATTGAAGACTTCAACTTTTCCTTTTTTACTTTGAACTCTTTGTGCAGAAGCTCTGCTTGCGAAGGAGCTGCCTGCAAGTGAATGTCTTGCCCTTTCTCGAAAGCCTCCCATGCATGGATGTTAAGTTGCTTAAAGTCTTGTGCTTGGCCACTTGTTCTATTTTGATTATCGCCCTGAAATGCGACAAGACATTATAATGAAACTTATAAACATTGGCTAATAAAAGTGACTACTGTAACCTACTCTCAAAAAAAGCAATGGGAAATCCATTACTATGTGAGCGACTTAGCATCAGAAGTAACTTACAGCATAAAACTTCTCATTCGGATCACTGTCAGGTACAGGATCCTCTCGCATGGACCGAGTCTTAGGATCATAGTATGCAGAATTTATGTCCAGATTAAGAAGATATTTAGCCGTATCTTCTCGGATACGCAAATTCCTACAAGATAATAAAGATCAGCTTTTGGACTTCGCAATATATACTGAGTCAGAAAATGTAAATTGAATAACTCCAGCAGTCAGTACAGCTCTCTATTCACCAGTAACATGGCTCAATTATGCACAAAAACTTCCAGAACGCTGACCATCAAGCGTATTATCCACACGAATAAATTCTTTAACAATATCCTTAAGTAAATATCTATTCTGATCTGAAAGTGAACTGCTACAGATCTCAACACACCTGACTGTTCCGGTACTTCCTCCTCCAGTAGTACGAACACGCTTTTCAACTTTAGCAAAGTCCATCTGTTTGCTCTCATCAACTTTTGCTTCATCAACTTCTGAGTCATCCTCTCCCTCCAAGTCACTATCATCAGCTTCTGTCTCTGGGTTAGTTTTTTTTTCCTCCAACCTTTTTAACTGCTGTTCCTTTTGAAATTTTCTTCGTGCTTCATCTTTCTTGTCATACAAGTTTATGACACGCGCATATGTAGCAGGATCGTATCCATTCCAGCGATCCCTTTTTCCATCATAATCAAGTTCAAAAGCCTCTACTTTCTCATCAGCAGCGATATGCGTGTTTGTCCACTTAGCTCCTACCTTGCGAGGCCTCTCCATGCATGTTTTTGATTCATGAGTCATCGCTCCACAACTGCAATCATCATGCATTGGAGTGAACTTTGAGACATTTGAAAACAAACTTGTGCATATTTTATGCAATGATACCTTCAACATAAAATCATTGGAATGAGCATTATCCGTTATTATGCTTCATTTGTTACACTTCCCCCAAACCAAGAAAAAGGTAGCAACAATGAAATAACATGGTAAAAGAGAAAGCAACAGAGCTTTAACTAATCTTCCTGGAATAGAATAGATAAAGGCCTCACTCATCATTGTTGCATGATATGAAATTGGAGAATATCCCAGTTTACAAACCCAATTCAAGAGATCTGTATGTCAGGTGAAGCTCAGAACAATATATACATAAACCAAAAATTTCAAAGAAACCACAACAAACCAACAATGAAACAGCAGTAAAATTTTAGCCAGCAAGCATAACTCATGTTCACATCTGTACCCAATCACAAGTTGCTATCTGTCATTCGAGAGAACCCAGATTCTCATGGGTAGACCAAAGCACAGTTCCAATGCTCATGGAACAAGTTTCAGAGCATTGTACTGTACATGTTCTGCATGGAACGCTCTCTCTTTTTCTCAAGCTTCTGTAGAAATCTCAAAAAAGATAGTGCTGGACAAAACAAATGTGTTCTAGTATTCCAGATTTTATTGGGACAAAATATGTTCATTATTTTCTCCTTGATTTTATTAATGTCTTTATGGTACCCAGAGGCGCATAAGACTGAAAAAGTAGAACAGAAACAAGACGGATAAAAAGCTCATGTGATGTAGGATATGACTAGAACCACTATGCAAGACTTACTAGAACTAAGTGAAATAACAATGAGACCAGTAATGATGATTACTATAGACTATCAACTAGAAACAACGAGAGAGAAACAGAGATTCCTCAATGCTGGCGTTGTCACGCTGTTAATTGGCATTGCGGTTTACAGAAAAGAAAACAAAAGAACAGAACTCCTTAACGATGAAGTTGCAACACAGTTAATTAGGGTTATAACTTACAGTTTACAACATATAACATGAAATCAAACGTGTTGAAATAAAAAGCCCACATTGCTTGAGCTATACAATTTATCCCAATGATAAATAATGAACATGAACGAATCTATTTATATAACCGGTTATCACTACAATTTCTAAAATCCCTCAAAACCCTTAACATATATTAGGACTAGGATATTTAAATTGACGGGATAAACAATCTGACAGGGAAAAGTTGTGTGTGTGTGTGTGTGAGTGTGTGTGTGTGTGTGTGAGAGAGAGAGAGAGAGAGAGAGAGAGAGAGAGAGAGAGAGAGCACATGGTGGCACAGAAGCGGGAGAGCATCACATGGGGTGATTGTCGTAAAAGGGGGAGAGAGAGAGAGAAAGAAAAAGCGCATTGGCTTGAGTAGAAGGGGGGGCGATGGAGACTCGAGAAAGGTGTTGAGAATTCAGAGATGGAGATTAAAAGAGCACGTTGTACCGCTTGATCTTGTCCAGTTTTCTCAATAACAGAAACCATCCCAAATCTAATCCATAAACCTGTCACAACACTAAACACTCATCCTCCATCCATGGTTAAGTGAGTGAAGATACACATGTTTGCAATTTTGATGCCAAAAATTCATACATGGAGCCCAGAAGGGCCCAATATTTATGCCCCCAACTGTATGTACATTGCACTCACATCTCCAGTGAACCAATTGCAAAAGTGATCATCATCCATACAGTTGATAGTCCAAACTGTAGCATTAACATTTACTGAAAACCAGAGCAAATGACAACCGGATAGCTACTGAAAATAAGATCTGTTTGTGCCTCATTTTCTGAGAGGCAAAACGCTGGTTTGACCATTGATCCCCTAAAAAAATTTCAGCAATAAGCTATTTTTCCGGAAAAAAAAAAAATTTTTTTTTTTTTTGCGATTCTGGATCGCGAATCACGATTCGCAGAATCGCGACCCGCGAATCGCAGTCCCAGTGAATCGCGATTCGCTGCAACTATGGTACAAATCAGCATAAACCATGGCCTTCGATGCATCCCGGTCCAGAACACTGTTTTGATTGCCTTCTGAAACATTTCGACATTTAAGGTCGTTCCAAATCAAAACTCTTTTTTCTGTCTTGGGTTTTCATTTCAGGTTTTCTTAGGTGTCTTAAGGGGAAAGGCTAGTGAGTTTTCAAAAATAATGATAGGTATTAGGTGTCAAGATAATACACATAGTTGCATCAGAACCAAGTTTGCTTAGCTAAATTTTCAAATCGCATGAAGCATTACTAAATAATACACATAGTTGCATCAGAACCAAGTTTGCTTAGCTAAATTTTCAAATCGCATGAAGCATTGAATAAGAATTGAACGAGCCTTCGTACATATACACTCTATAAGTATGGGCCCAATATCCATGCACCTGAAAGATATTCTGACAGATCTTTAAGTCCTATTGGGAATTCTTCTACCGAGTTGTACCTTGTTGCACATCATGCAACTTGCAAGGTGCTATGTTTTTTAACACATACAAAACGAACAATTACTGAAGCAAGCTTAATCCAAAGTCACGAAACTGAACCCTCATATGGTTTAATTCCCACTCTTGGTAACATTGCTTCCTCAACACTCTGAATTTTCAACATGCCAGTTTTGGCTATAATCTCACCGAGAAGGCATGACAAGGACCCACTAAACTGAAATAGATGTGCTGCGTACAATTGAATTCCCCAAATTTTGAAAATATCTCTGGAGCACAGAATGTATCTATGCTTGATGCACATCATGCAATTAATTGGCAGCTTAGATCCTGAGATTTCCGGAGCTACAGCAAACTATGGCTTGTACATCCAACATAGCATTAGATCCTCTAAGATACACTGGCATTAGATCCTCAAAAATACGCTAGCATTGGACCCCAACATGATTCTTAAACCCATTTTCCTCTAGCTACACTGGAGGCTGACACTTGTAAGATGCCTACAAGTCCAACTCATGCCATTTCTAAACTTCCTAATGATCCTAGTTTGTGGGCCTCCTGATTAAGTCCTGGAAGTTGTAAATAAAAAAAATTAGGTTTTGTCTTATAAAGGACGTTCCGTGTTCTGGAACAATCATTCCAAACCAACCCGCAGAAGAACGTTGTTTTGGTGCAATTTCGAGTTCGTCTTGGGAGTTGAAGAGCCTTGATGGGTAAGTGGGTGCTTCCAATGAGATGCATAGAAAAGGTTGTACCTAGATAGTTGATTAAGTGACGTTGAAATCAAAAACAAACAAAAGAAAGGCCATGAGGTGATATCAAGCCCTCCAAAAAAGACAAGCACAATAACAAAAAGAACAAAAACATGAAAAAAAAGAGTCCAATTGACATGAAAATGTGTTTAAAAGTCAAATTAATCAAAAAAAAGTCTAAAAACAAATTCTTCCTCTCATCAAATGCATCCATTCATCTCTGAAAATCTGGGCATATTACTCAATGGTTATATTTTCAGCATGAGCCACGTAGCTTCAATCATGCCTCCTTGGTCCGGTTGGAGAGATTTTGTTTCAGGAAACACACCCATGATGCTCCCGATAAGTGTTTTTTCTTTAACCTATGGTCACTCCTATGGCACTACACGCTGTTGAGGCTTGGGCACAGGCCTTACTTCTTATGGTTGTCTCAGTTATAGGTCACTACGCTTTCTTGGCCAAGCCCTCAATCCCAAACCAAATTATCATTGCTAAGTTTGCAGTCCTTACTAGTTGATGCCCTCTTTCAACTTATACTGTATATCCAAAGAGCTTTGATGCCTCCTACAAATAGATACTCACATATAGCGATAACTTCTTCGATGCAACTTAGTTTCAATCCTTTTGATACTCACAGGCAGCCTGCATTCTGGCATTCAAAACTTAGACCTTCTAGCAAGCACTCACGGCATATCAAGTGCTCTATCCATCAAGCATACCTTCAGCATACTTGGCAGGGACAGTTGGAGCTGCATACATCAGGTTTCCAGAATCTTGATTATGGACGACTACATTGCCTGAGATTCACTTTGGGACAGCTTCGCGTGTCTTCACACCAACTAACTGCTAAGACAGGACTATTCCATGGCAATCCTAAAATATGTCCGATGTGTTCATTGGGAGAGGTTGAGTCTAAGGAGCACTTTATTTTCAAATGTCCGGTTACTATGAAATGCACATAAGTATTTTCATGCTTATGTACGCTCTCATCGCCTACGAGGATCCAAGACGTGTTGACCTTATGATATGTGAGATTTCCTTGTTGCAAAATGTTGTGCCTGTATGACCAATCAGACCATGGGGACACACAACCTCAGCTCACAGTTTCTTTCTCTAGAATAAGACCACGGGCAGATGCAAAGCCAAATGATGACAATAAAACTATTCCAACAAGAGACCACTATAGAGATCACAGATTGTACATCACATTACCCTCCTACTACTAGAGCCTTCAGATGTACTACGAGTGCAAACGCTCGAAGATCCCACATAAGCCAGAGTCAGAGACAGACACACAATCATCATTAGCACTCTTCTACTACAATGACTCCTACTATGATACCATCAACAGTTCATATCACAGCTTCCTTTGGTCGTCTCAACTAAGAACGCATAAAAATCAATTATTGTATGCCTTATTATATTTATTTGAAATTGTAACTCTCATTTAATATTAGCTTTAGCCTTTGTGTGTTTCTACTTTTATTGTTTGAAGACATTCATACGCTCCCTTAAATGCATACATATACACAGTTGTGATGTGCTACATCTTATATGCCCTTTGGCATCAAAAGACATTAATAAAGCTCGCTCTCGCTCTCTCTCTAGGGGCAAGAACACAAAAAGGCAAGACAGGAAGCTATAACAACTGGTATGCGACCTATCTATTGAGATGTTAATATCAAGTTTGTAGATGGAAGCTCAACGAATGTTGTTACTAATGAGAGTTTGAATTCTGAGGTACTAAGGTAGAATCAAAGTTAGAGAGATAGAGATTTCCAGTTGACCCTGTAAATAGTCTTCATACCATATAGTTTTGGAATATAAAACTATGTTCTTATTTAGTCATATTTCTTTAATTATGTTGTTTTAACATTGCTCTGTCTAGTTGCCATCTTATCCAATGTAATAGTTTGTCTTATATGCCTTATGGTATGAAAAAGGCACTAATATGCCCTATGTGGTTCTGGTCTCCCCGAAAATTACAATGTCACCTTCATGCCTTGCAACTCTTTTAGTACTACTTCGAGATTGGAGGTTATAGGTTTATTTCATAGTTTCAACCAACAATCCAGAATGCGTTCCAAATCATGATTAGTGTCCCGGAATGCAAAAAGAAATTATTCTTTTTTTTTAAAAAGGGTGTACATCACATTTTCCAGAAGTCTCAAGAATTAATTTTGAAATTGTTGTTGGAGGGTTAGGGTTTAGCTTTCCAAAACGAAAATGGAGTGAATCGTGATCCTCCGCATCAATGGTGAGTACTATACAACCCTGTATTACTTCCATAGTTACCTTGAAACATATTTCAAGCACTAAATGTCCATTTTTCAAAGTGGTGGTGTTTTTCCCCCCTTCGCCCTAACAAGTGGCCAAAAGTCCCCAAACTTAAGTAATAGAACCCAAAAGTGGATCAATGGGACCCATTCAAAAAGCCATTTGATACATTTAGGCCCCTTTTTCCTTAACTAATATGTCCATGCTTCAAAACACAAAAATAAATAACGAAATAAAAATACTTACAAAATGAAACACATTGATCCGAAAAAATTGGAACATGATTTTATGGCCCAATGCTAACTAAAAAGTAAACCACAACCAATCAGAAAAAGTAAAGTTTTAAAAGATCTCAAAATATATGAGAAACTCAAATTATGTAAACTTGCAAAAAGAGCTAACAAGAAATAGACAAGATACTAAAAATAGGAATAAATAAAAGCTCTTTAGCTTCTTGCAGACCAAAAGTCAAATACCAAAGACAAAACCATCGATGTGTACAATGGTAAGCACTTTCTTGATGACTTTCCTTAAGGGCTAATACTTGAAGAATGAAAACAATGATTGTCCTTGATTAAATTTATTAATTGGCCTACATGCTTGAACAACCATGAGAAAACCTATACTTATCACTCCCAAAATTCTAAAAACATAAGGCATAAGAAGTTTAGGCGTGGAGCCTTTATGCTTGCAGCGAGAGATCCATTTCCCGTTTTGGTTTATTAGATGTTGAGTATTTGTTACACATGTTAGCACCTCTTATTACTCGGAAATAGCATAATTGTTGTGGAGGTGCTTCATTTGCTTTGCATTGGAATTGGCAAAATCACCAAAAGTGCACACCTTTGTGAGTGTATTCATTTTTGGTTGCTTACAAAACGTAACTTTGAGATACAGAGTTTATCTAACATGTCTAGATTGCCAACGAAATGGACAAACACAAGCAGCACCACAAAAAGGAAGAAAATATCTACACAACTCCTAACAATTAGAAGAAGAGAGGAACTATGCTTTGTGAATCTCTTAAATAGAATCACCCTACCAGCACAAATCTAAGGACATCAAAACACTGCAAAACTGTCTTCTTTCATAAATTAAAGAACCAAAAGCCTTATCCCCATTAACTCATACAAGCATCTTGTTTCGCAGCTTTGCCCACATTTCTTAGCTCACATTTGATAAATTGATTTCCGGTCGAATGGCAGTTCTCAGAAGAGTGTCAGACAGATACTCACTTTTGACAGGCACCTTTACGAAACTTGTTTGCTTGAAAGGTCTTTGCACCACGATCATACCAGTCCTTTGTATAGTTAGGATCTGACTTCCACTTCCTTTGATGCTTCAAACTCTGCCAATTGAACACAATCGGGAGTCAATAAACAAGACAACATGCATTGAAAGTACAGCTGATTCCCTTTTAAGGGCACTAAGGTCAGTTTCACACCCAAGAAAAGGTAACTTGAGCATTACATAAGTCCAAATTAGGCATCTTCAGTTGTAAAGAGGAATAAAAAAATCGTATCACATACCGGTCTGTCTGCATTCAAATACCAAGGTGCTGAGGACATGTACTGAGGAATATGTGGATTGATTTCCTTTCCATCTTCATCAAGCTCTGCAGGAGCAAGCCCGGCTTTACGGGCCTCTTCCAACTCCAGCTGTTTCCTATGATCCTCCCTTGATTTAAAGGCAGCTGCAGATAAAAAAAAGCTTCAATTAGGGCATAGAAACTCCTAATACTACTTACTTCGTCTACATAAATGAGAGCCGCGCACATGCAGAAAAAAAAAACTTTCAAAAAACAAAGAATGAATCAAAACCCCACACATCAAAATTGCACTGAAAGATACATCACGTGAAATCATGCAACGATATGAATGAACAAAACCCCAAAATAGAAACGTATTCTACATCAAAAAGTCCTTGAAAAACAATGGGAAGCAGTCCATGCAACTCGCCAACAAACCCTAGCGATTAAAGGTGGCACCAAATTATCATTATCATAGGGTTTGAAGTTGCGCATCATCATCATAAGGTGTAGCCTATGATGATGCTACAAATACAGTACTCAACTAGCAATTTCAAGTTACAACGGATTACTATGTAATTGCGCTTCCAGCAGTTTCGAAATCAGATAGCATGCAGATAAAATCAGCGCAATGTTTTCATGCAGAAGACAAATCGACAGCAGAAACAGAGAGACGGTTGAAAGGAACAGCTGAGTACATGATGCAGTCGCCATGATGATGCTCTTTCGCAAAACAATTGAAATGTATTAAGGCAGGTTACAGCAGAATCTCTGAGTCCTCAGTCCTTCTGCAAACGCAGGCGATGGAGATCAAACCCCTCGCGTACAGCAATCGGTGGAGATATACTCGGTGAATGATCGCGAGTAGCAGCAGCAGCAAGGAAAACGAAAAGGAAGACAATGAAAGGAAAATGCAAGGCCTCGACCTTTTTGCTTTCCTACTTGAGCCTTTTTTTTTTTTTTTTTTCTCGTGGGGGAGAAAAGTGCTTAGGGGCAGGCCCATAACAGCCTCACACCCATGAGAGCCTTTGGCCCTTGGCCCTCGGACCCTCTAACATGCATTTAGGCCCACAGTGGGGGGAGAGAGAGAGAGAGAGAGAGAGAGAGAGAGAGAGAGAGAGACCAAAACAAAGGATGGATGAGTTTTTGTCGGGGCCAAAGTACCACCAATGTGTGTCTATGGATAAAGGACCTTGAATTGATGGATGAGAAAGACGTCGGGGCCAATGTACCAATGTGTGTCTCAGAGATGTAGGTACCCATGCATGAAACGCAAAGGTGTGGCTCGTGCCTTTACACCCTTGCACTTGCCATTAAGGCTAGGGCAACAAGACCCTTAACCACTTCATGCTGGCCATGACAAGTATGCACGTGACTAGCCCTATGTGGCATATGAGGTGACACTTTGGCAAGGGCCGAGAAGTGAGTTTTTGGTTCCCCTTTAACTTTTGGACCTGAGGATGAGCATAGGTATGCGACTATTTGCAATCATGAACATATCACCATCCAAGGACTTGGAAAGATTGGTGGATGCCTCAAAGATGGTGATGGTCTCAAGAAATGACCACAATTGGTTGGTGGAGCCATGGGAGCTTGCTTGCCAATGTGCTCATTCTATATTTGGCAGTGTGGCTAGTTGTGTATTGCAATGCACGTCATGCTCAAAAGCTTGTATGCACTATTACAAGCGCACACTTTGCATTCATGCTAGGATATATGGTGTTGTGAAGGGCTTTGTTTGTAAAGGGCTTTATCAGACCAACCCATAGGTGTCATTCCCACGACCGATCTTCGATTGTTTATCCCGATAGAGGTCAGTAGACCTACCTCGACCCGTAAGTTAATTATGATTATGAGGGGTTTGGGGCCCTCATGTCCATATGGTCAAAATTAATGGTCATTGGGCTCTCACTAGTGTATGCTTGATTGTAGTGCATGTAGCTATATGTTGCTGGTCTGACTCCTCTATCTCATAGACTACAATTGGTAGTAGAATATCATCCACAAAAGTAAGCCAAACTCTCCAAAGCAAAAAACAGTTTAATTTTCGAGAAATGCCTGTGAGATCCATAGGTCTTGATAAAACATTGGAGTAAAGAGATTTAGATTTCCAAAATATTGATCTGAAATCTCAACTCATTTAGTAGATCGAAAATTGCCCATCATACTTAAGAATCATCTCATTTCCTTATTATCCACTGATAATAATTAAGTATCTATTTATGATCAATCAATCACAAATATTTAGATTCTTATGATTCGTCAATCATAATTCACTGAATTCCAAAACCATACTTAATTATTAAGGAATCCTAGAGTATGTCCAACCAAAGTTCTACTGAACTCCATAAAAATTCAGTTATCATTCTTGGGACCATTATGATTCGTTATCCAATTGAGCTCTCGAGGATACAATCACTGATGAACCGAGTCTATTTCTCAACTGAGAAATACTCTACCAAGAATTTTGTACATTCCATGCACATAATATTTTGTTGATGAATCCAAATGACTCTTAACTTTCTATAGGAGTAACCCAGTCACTCAAGTTTATTCCAATTATTTAGAAATCTCAAATGTCCAGGTGTAGATCTTAATTATACCAGTACAACACCACATGGTGTTTGTCCATCACAATACTTGATCATATGTTTTTGTTCACCGACTAGGTTAAGTGCACCAAATAACCCTAGTAACCAAAAATACATAGTAGATCCATACAAGATTGATCGTGCACATATAAAAAAAATCTCATTGTGACCCGGTACATACGCATATGCCCTTGTCTAGCAGATTCCTTCAAAATTTGCATACGTTACTCACATACCTCGCTGAGAATCTTATATCTAGAAAATCTTTAAGACTGAGAACACATCCACTCTCGAGAGTTTTCCAATCCAACTTACCTCTTACAACATAATTTCTTCTACTTAATCAACCCTTTCCCTGATCCTAGTATCCACTAAGATTAGGTTGACCCAATATAGACATTCAAGACTTAATGTTATGATCAAACTTACTCCTATCCCTCACAAAATTCGGATTAGTAACTTTTGATCTTCCTCAATTCTACTTAGAATGATTTTCAATTTCAAACCACCTCTAGTTCTAGATTGTTCAATACAATCCCTAGAGAATTTCTCTTATCCAAAAACTATGCAACTGATAAGTCCTCTAATAGAATCTTACCCATTACTTCACCCCTCCTTGTTAAAGAGGCTATCCATTGTTGTTCATGCCTAAAAACTTGGCTTTCATGCATATGAATCCATTTGCAGCATAGACTAAATGAGTTTTATGCAAAAACATAATGTTTTTAAAACATTTGAAGCGCTCTACCATCACTGGACCAGCACTGGAGAGATACCATACAAACTTTTTTTTTTTCATAAAGTGTTTGCCAACAAATCGATGCTACAAAAACAACATTGTATGGCTACTGGGAGGTCATGCTCCATCGCTGGTTATTCCATAATCTTTGTGAAAAAAAATCATCTATTTACTCACTGTAGGTATGGCTATTCCTCAGAAATTAAAAGAAGCTTTAATATGCATAATGAAAGTAGCATAAACCGCTTACCAAATCAGTGTTGAATCATTGTTTACGAGCAAGTAGATGGGCGTTGAGCAATCAAGCTTCCTTTGACAAAGAGGACAGGAAGAAGGAAAAGAAGAAGAGTGGTGGTAGTGAAGAAACTTGTCAGCTTTATATAAGCATCAACCTTTCCTCTACGTAGAAGATAAGGCTATGCAGAGATATCCAACTTGTAGCTTGTGAAGAAAGCAGTTGTTCGTATCTGTAGGATAATTTTGGATTGATCTTGACCATAAAAAATAAACCATGTGAAATTGGGAGGGGTGTTGTAAAGTACCAATATTAGGTGCGAGACCTTTAGGTAAATATAAGTGTAACCTAGCCTTGTATATAGTCCAAATGTCATCAAATATAGTTAGATACCATCTTTGAGCAAACCAACCCAACCAAACCTAGATCTTACGGACCTAGCCCCCAATCTTATTTACGAGTTCAATCTACATCTCCGAATTTAAAAGAAACATGTAAATCTATTGAGATTTAGATGGATTGCTGATTTCTTGCATGAGATGCTAGAAATGGGGCTTTTAACTCATTAGAGTAATTGTAGTACTCTAGATTGAGTTATAATTGTCTGAGACTTGATGGATCTTCTAGAGATTTTGGTTGATTGAATTGTTGTACCTTAGAATATTTGGATATTCTAATAATATTTGTACCAAAAAACATTATTATCTTCAAGAAATTGTGGGCAAATTTTAGACTATGATTAAAATGGAATTTCTTTAGCTTTTGGACTTGATCCTTGAAATAAAGAGTTGATTCATCCAGTGGTTCATGTAATCGAGATTACATGAAGGTGATATCTATTATTCGGAAAAAATCAATCCATTTGGAAGATTTATAGCTTAGTGTATTTATAGCTTACTCCAGTGTAGAGACAAACAATTGGATAATTGTTATATCTCTAAGTATTTGCTCGGATAAAGAAAATTAAATTGAGGATAATGATTCGTGGGTAGAAGTTGAAAGTTCAGAAATCGTATCCTAGATTTTTCCTTTCTTTTTCTAAGGACAAAACCTCTTTAAGGGAGAAAGAATGTTACGGCCATATTCAACTAAGGATTTAGAATAGTCCCAATTAGATTGTTGGTTACGTCTCAATTTAATTCCATGTTGGAGGGTTTGCGGATCCCAAGGCAACCCTAACCCTAGTTAATAAGTGAGAGGGATTTGGCACCCTGTGTGTATAAGTCCAACCTGATGATCACATAGAGATTTGATTAATTAGGAAGTCAATAAACGGACTTTAGGCCTTTTTGCGGGACTTTTAATGTTGCAAGGCCTAAATGTCAAGTTAATGAAGAAAGTTGGGTTTCCCTCCAATTTTATGGTTCCCACACTTTTTTAAATTTGAATAAAAAGAGAGGCAAGAATGGACCAATAGGATTCAGAGGCCAGGGTCCTTCTCTCTACAATAAAAAGGGACCAACTCGAGTTGCTCCTCATGTTCATTTTCTCATTTCAATAAAGCGGATTGGTTCTCTTCAGAAATGGATTGATGAATGTCCTTGCTCTTCTTCTTTCCTACTCCATCTCTCATGCTTTCTTTGGTTTTTGCTAATTATTGGATCTGATTGTTATTGGGATTGCATGTTATTATACTTTTTATGAGAGAGAAAGAGAGAAAGAGAAAGAGTAAGCTATCTTTGTTGTGGATCATAGTGTTAATGGATGTAGAGTTAATGGATGTTAGAGTTAGGTTTGGATCCTCCATTCATGTTGAAATTTGATCTATACTATCGCTCTCATGGGAACGAACCTACGCGTGACAACTAGCTTTGTCTCTTTGATGCTAGATTGACTAGATCTTGGATTCAGTTAGGCAAGGAAAGAAACCCACTACAATTTTGGCGCTGTTGCCGGGGAGCTACGCCAATTTTTCAGTTTGCAGCATGATTGTTGGATGGTTAGCTTGCATTAGGCATCTTGTAGTGGCATGAATAGTGTTAGATCTGCATTTAGAATTAGTTTGGAATTGATTTTACTTGATTTGAGTGGATTTGCTTGTTTGAAATCTACTCTGATTGTTAAACAGGGAAAGCTATTCAGATCACCAATCTTAGATATCAGAGAAAATAACAAAAATCGGTCAAATCTGTCAAATTTGGTCAAAAGAGGCAAAAAGCGTCATCAGAGCTTAGAACTTTTTATCCTCATTCAGGAAACCTTCATTGAGTTGCAGACACCTTCGGTTTTGTTTACAGAACCTTCAGTTTGAAGGGCGAAGATTAATTCCCAGCAGATTTTCAGAACCATCAGAAAAACCGTAAAAAAACACCAAAAAATCACCAAAACCCTAAAAATACAGAAAAAGAACCTTAGCCCGATTCACTGTGCTTAGGTGTGATTCAAATCTATCTACTGCCAGGTCGACGAAGAATAATACCTGTGAAATTTCAGAGAAATAAAGACCAAGAATGGATCTAGATCAGATCCTCAAGAGGTGTTGGAAGCTAGATTACATGGTCTACTAATCAACCAATGATTAGATCTAGAATTAGATCAATTTCCCATCAAAAATCTAGCAAGAACAACAAGCAAATGATTAAACTTGAGACCTACTGCCTTCACACGTGTGAAGAACAGTACCTGTACGGAATTACAGCAGAGAGTGAAGTACACAAGTGTTAGAAAGCAATAGAACCATAAAATCACAACACAAATATGAGAATACTCAAGATATGCCTCCAAAACCAAGATCTTGCCTCATTGATTTCTCAAAGTGGATCCATCATGGATTAAATACAAAAATCATCATACTCTCTCTCTAAGCCACTTCCAGCACGTGTGAGACAGGTCATAGTGCTTATCCATATCCACTTTGGCTAAGATTCCATTAATTTGCCACATCATCATTGGTGGCTAGTGTTGACCTTCTAGATTCCTACAAATTAGGAGATAGGTCCTACAATCTAGGAGATTTGACTTTTGACATGTATGAAAACTATATACAATGGATCTGAACTTTCTATATGATATTTCACACGTGGGAGACCACTCCTACCCATGTGATATAGCATTTTCTACCACTAGAATGGTGCCAAGTGTCATAATACTACTAAACTAGTTCTTGGCCAATTTAGCCACTAGTTTCCAAATTAAATGATATGTACAACATTTATGATCTATCTAAATGATTTAGGCATAGATTTCACACGTGGGAACAGGCTCCACACATGTCTAATGATGATAGGTACAAGTCATTATGGTATTTACAAGATTTAACCAAGTTAGCTTTTGCCAATTTTAACACTCCTCCTCAAAACTAACTTGATACATCTATGGTACATCTATTTACAACACTTAAGGCTGATCATTGCAGGTTCATAGGTGTGAAGATCAGCCAATGAGTTTGATGAAGATCCAAGATCACCATATCCATGATAGTGCCTCCTTGATGTTGACTTCTTTGATGAACTTGAGAGCTTTGCACCACTTGATCACTTTTTCCATTGATTTGTTCCATCCTTGAAACATATGGTTGATCCAAAAGCTCAAAAATAGCTGAAATTCCATGAGAAAATAAAGAGTCCTTCTTGACTCATAAGGATCACAAAGATCCAACATCATGTTACCAAGATCTCGAGAATTTGGCTCATCAACATTGGCAAGACTATGCATGCTATAATAACCAAGAGTTCGCATCATATCTTCATGCTTGATTTCCATTCTAATCTCAGATCTAATGAGGCTAAATACTTTATTATGGAGATAAGTGTCCTTAGAGGATGATTCACTTACTCTCATAAAGAGTTTACAATTTGCCTCAATACATGAAAAAAGACAAATTTTCATACTATGAATGAGCAAATCACTCTTGCTCTTGCAAGATTCAAGAGCATACATTTGATGAAATAACCATTTGCTTTCTAATTGATCTAAAATCAATTTGAAATCATTAAGAACATCAACTATGTTCTCAAGAGAGACACCATACTCAACTAGTATTGCTTTACTCCAACTTTGAGTTGCAAAAGTCTCACCAAAGCAAATTGATTCACCAAATGACATATGAGAAGAAAGCATAAGATCTATACCACTTGAAATGTGCTCCTCTTTCCCTTGAAATGTGAGCCATATGAGCTCAACCATGTCTCTTGATATTCTTCTTGGAATCATAACTTGAGAAGGACTCTCCTCCTCAATCCTTGGCACACTTGAACCTTGAGATGACTCCTTAAGATCAACTTCTTGGTGCTCCTCCTTGATGAAAATCCGAGACCTCCATGTCTCATAATGATCACAATAAACATGACCATACATTGTGCACTTTCTATGATCAACAATATTACTTATGCTAGAACCATAAGTCCAAAAATCACCACAACTTGACATGATTTTTCTAATATTGAAATCAAGAACTATTTCCATCTCAATAAGGCTAACTACTTGCTTATGGATATAAGTGTCCACTTTGGATGCTTCACTTATTCTCATAAGAAGTTTACAACTTGCCTTTAAAATTGAAAATTTACAACTTTCAACATTATGAATGAACACATCATTCATGATCTTATTGAAACCAAAAGAAAATACATCATGAAGACATTTCCATTTCCTTGTCTTTATACTCAATGTAAGTTTACAAGGAAAACATGCTTTGCTATCTATTAAGGCATCACACTCAACTAGTATTGCCTTAATCCACATTTGAGATACAAAAATCTCTTCAAAGCAAAATAGTTCTTCAAAAGATGTCATGAGAGCATAAATGGAACTATTTTCATTTTGTGATTGCTCCTCCTTAATTTTGCTTGGTTTCTCTTGGATCATAACAATAACTTTGAACTTATCCAAAGTTCCAAACAAAATGCTTTCCAAGAACATGAAATAAATCCAAGTGACATTCATGAAAGAAACATCTTTCTTTGCATCTTGAACCAAACAATGCACTTCCAAATGAAAAACTTCTAGAGGTTTGAAATGTGTGGTGATGGATTTTTGAAGACAACTCTTGTAAGTCCTTGTGAGACTCCAAGCCTCATGCATCTTTCCACAAAGGAAACACATTTCCTTAGATTTGTCCTTCTTGCCTTTGCATTTTGCACTTGAATCTCCATCCTTCACCTCGGCCCCCTTGCTTTGGTTCTCCTTGGATGGATTGGTCTTCATTTTGTAGCATCTTGAGACAAAATGATCTCTCTTGCCACAAAGGTTGCATTTAGGATCCTTACTTGCCTCCAATAGGTTGCCACCTATTGATGCCATGATGAGGAAGTAAAACTTTGTGATATGACTTTTCAAAATGTAATTTGTGACTCTCAAGAAACTAGATTTGAACACATTCAACAATCTAGAAGGATCTACACAAGACAAATTTTGAATCATATCTCTTTTCAACCTAGTCAATTGGAAACTAATTTTTGCTTTGATCACTAAGACCAAAGCACTCTATCAAATCACAAAAATCAGATTCAAACACCCCTATTGGACTCAACAAACACCAATGACTCTTTCTTTTGAGAGTTGGAATGGATTTGAAAAGATTTGACTCCTAGATTTTTCTTTTCTCTTGACTAGTTCACTCAACTTTTGATATTCTTGAACAAAGGATGGGTTTTGTTTCAAATACTTGAAAATCAAACTCAATCACTTCTTTTGGACTCACTCTTGACCCAAATAATCTCACTCTTAAGATTTTGATTGAATTTGATTTGATTCGACAACAAATTAAACCACTAACTTTCACAAAAAAAAAAATGATCTACACTAGATCACATAAACTTGACATGTATACTTGATTCAAACACACAAAGATCAGATCCAATCACGCCTTTTGGAATCCTCTTGACCCAAATAATCTCACTCTTGAGATTTGGAATGGACATGAAATGGTTTGATAACAATCTATGTCAATAATTTTTCACCAAGCTTAAAAATTAGACATCTAGAGATTCACAAAGATCCCAACCATGTATGAACACTCAAATATGGACTCCTCCTTGTTCTATACTCCCAATGGGATCACAACTTGACCCTCACCCTCTCACAAAGAAAGTTGAATTAGAACTTATTTGAGTTTCATACATACAATGTCAAATTGTGCTCAAAAATTGAATTCATTCACCCCTATTGGACTCCACCAAGTACCAATGACTCTACCTCTTTAGAGTTGGAATGAAATTCAAAAATGTGATACTTCTCTCTCACTAAGATATGTGCTTACAAAGAGCTAATGCCACTTAGCAAGATTTGATCACAATGAAGGAGACAATTTTTCCACCAAAGTCAAGAAATGAGTTACTAGAACTTGCCCTCTACAAAGGAAGGAACTCTTAGGATTTTTGGATCAAACACTACACATGTGACTTACACACCTCTATGACTCTCTTTCAAGCCAAACAAAACTCAACTCTTTGAGTAGGAGTGGAACAATGTGACTTAGATCTCAAAAATCACTTCTAGAACTCTCCAACAATGCTTATCACTTGTATTGGTAGATTTTGCCTTTATGAGTGTTTGTGCTCTAGAAATTCACTTAAGATTTCACTTGGAGGACTTATCCAAGGCTGACTTCTAGCACTTAGATGCTTCTAGTCTCAACCCTTTCACTCTTGAACACATCTAGAGTGAAGATACAATGGATTTCAATCTCTTCCCTTGCAAATCACTCCTTAATCTATGGTTTTTTGGCAATCTTTCACTCTCAACTTTAATGCACACCCAAAGCATATGAAGATCAGCTTTAATGTACTGTAATAAAGATTCAAATCATCTATATGATTGATCTATACCAAGAACAAATCAAAGGAATAGAAACAATGCATTACAAAGCTTGAAAAATGCACTAGATTGACTAGTTTTGGGTGTATGAGGCATTAAATGCACCAAAACTGAATTTTATTGCTCATAACAGGTTATGTACGGCCTCACACGTGTGGTAAGTACACATGAAGCCCACAAAAATATTTGGTACAAATATAATGATTCTATCTATCTATTCAAACTCGCTACCTCAAGATTAGCTAGTTTCCAAAAAACCTGCTAGTTTGGGTGTATGAGTAAGATATAGCATCAAACTGAAAAATATAGCTCCAAAACTGGTACTGTACGTCCTCACACGTGTGAAGAGTAACCCTGCATCCCACAACCAAGTTTGATGCACAAATATCAAGGCTAACTAACTCTTCAAACTCGCCCACTCAAGATTAGTGAGTTTTCTCAAAAAACTTGCCAATCTGGGTGTTGTTTAGATCAATGCTTTAATCTCTTGTACTTGGCTCTGATACCATGTGAAATTTCAGAGAAATAAAGACCAAGAATGGATCTAGATCAGATCCTCAAGAGGTGTTGGAAGCTAGATTACATGGTCTACTAATCAACCAATGATTAGATCTAGAATTAGATCAATTTCCCATCAAAAATCTAGCAAGAACAACAAGCAAATGATTAAACTTGAGACCTACTGCCTTCACACGTGTGAAGAACAGTACCTGTACGGAATTACAGCAGAGAGTGAAGTACACAAGTGTTAGAAAGCAATAGAACCATAAAATCACAACACAAATATGAGAATACTCAAGATATGCCTCCAAAACCAAGATCTTGCCTCATTGATTTCTCAAAGTGGATCCATCATGGATTAAATACAAAAATCATCATACTCTCTCTCTAAGCCACTTCCAGCACGTGTGAGACAGGTCATAGTGCTTATCCATATCCACTTTGGCTAAGATTCCATTAATTTGCCACATCATCATTGGTGGCTAGTGTTGACCTTCTAGATTCCTACAAATTAGGAGATAGGTCCTACAATCTAGGAGATTTGACTTTTGACATGTATGAAAACTATATACAATGGATCTGAACTTTCTATATGATATTTCACACGTGGGAGACCACTCCTACCCATGTGATATAGCATTTTCTACCACTAGAATGGTGCCAAGTGTCATAATACTACTAAACTAGTTCTTGGCCAATTTAGCCACTAGTTTCCAAATTAAATGATATGTACAACATTTATGATCTATCTAAATGATTTAGGCATAGATTTCACACGTGGGAACAGGCTCCACACATGTCTAATGATGATAGGTACAAGTCATTATGGTATTTACAAGATTTAACCAAGTTAGCTTTTGCCAATTTTAACAATACCAAAAATAAAAAGGGTTTCAGAGGATCAGTTGTCATATTGTCATATTTTTGTCAAAAAAGTCACTTTTTTTGCAAAATTACCAGTAATACTCTTGATCCTTCACCAAAACCTTCGCCGAGTTTCCAGAACATTCTATTTATAGTGAAATACTATTTTTGAGTTCAGCGAAGATTCTTCTCGATCTGATCACAGAAAATCTTGAAGTTTACCCTCGCCAAACTACAGAAACTATAATTTCTTGTGTCAGAAACCTTCGCTCGTTTGTCCATAGTTTTATCTATGTCAGATCTTTCACTTGAGAGGTCGGCAAAGGTTATTTCCCAAGAAATTGTCAGAAAAATTGTTCAGAGAGTTTTTTTGTTTTCTTCCCAAAATAGCACTGTTGGACCTTCGCCGAGCCAACCTTCGCCTAGTGAACCTGCGCCAGTCCTATTTTTAGTTTCTGATTTTCCAGATCAAGTCTTTGTCAAAATTTGGATCAAATCTGATATATTCTGATTTGGATTCTGAGATATTTATCATTTTTGAGAAGTATCGATTTATCGAATTTCGAAAACTTTTTCATAGAATCAGATTCTTGAAAAGTGGAATATATCTAGTAGATCTGATCTGACATGGTTTTTGATTGAAAAATATAGATCCAATCTCATTATCTATTTGATCTAAATTTGTAAAGATGGTTGCCCCTGGAGCTGCTCCTAGAGGTGCTCCATAGGAAGTCAATAATCCAATTATTGTTAGAAGAGCACCCCTATTGGATCTACCCAAATATAATGGATTAACATATCCAGTTAGATTTCTTCATATCTATGCTGAATCCTGTGAAGTCTATGGCGAGATTTATCCTCAAGATAAACTTAAGCTGTTTCCTATGGCCTTAACAGGTGCAGCACAAGATTGGTACTATAATCAAGATGAAACTGAGTGTACAGATTGGGAGGTTGTTAAAGGAGCCCTCATCACATGATTCAAACTGTGAAAGTTTATGGAAGACCCTTTCCTAATGTTAAGTAAAATTAAAATGGGAAAGCGGGAAATGGTTCGAGATTACATTGAATGGGTGAAACGTCTCAGATCTGAATGCGAACCTGAGCTGATTAACGAGAATGTCATGATTACGTGGTCTTTGTCAGGCCTACCTAAACGGATCAAACGTGAGCTAAAATGCCATAATGAATATGCACTCTTGCAAAATGCTATGGACGATGCAATTCAGGAGGAGGATGAAGATTCAGATGATGAGCCAAATATCAGTATATTGTCGTATACAGCAGTGCAGACCACTACGAAATCCACCACTATTGCATCAACGAATGCCAACGCTACTGCAGAAATGATGCTCAATGAGTTCGAGAAACTTGGGAAGAACCAGCCAAAACAGATGGAAAAGTTGCAGTCACAATTTGATGAGAAGATCGAAGCATTGGAAAATTTCCACGAACAAGCGAACAAGGAACCTGAGAAGTTCGCAAAGACTTTTCCTACCAGGGAAAATGTCTGGTGTTCTATTTGTACAGGAAATCACACAGTGAACGAGTGTCCTCAATTGAAAAAATGAATGGAAATCAGTGTTTGCCATATGTGTAATTCACCTGACCATGAAACTGCTTTT
Organism: Diphasiastrum complanatum; assembly: GCA_029204225.1. NCBI lineage: Eukaryota > Viridiplantae > Streptophyta > Lycopodiopsida > Lycopodiales > Lycopodiaceae > Diphasiastrum > Diphasiastrum complanatum. Next base: position 23,877,465 of record CM055095.1, read on the forward strand.
TGCAACTTCAACCCTCGGATAATTTAGCAATGATATGCACAAATGGGATATCGAGAACCACAATATGGAGGAAATCCAATAGCAAGACCTCGACAACCTGCTCTTGGATACCCGGAACGTTTAACTTTACCTGCCCCACCAAAGCACTTCGCTCCTCCTGCCAATTTGATGGAACCCAAACTTTACAGAAGTGTTGAGCAATGGAACTATGCAAATGATCAAGCAAGTGGATCTTCAGAACAATATTCTATTTATGTTGTCACTCAACAACAAGCCTCTAGAAATTGGACCAGAGCACCACTTGGATGCTTTGCATGCAGAGAAAATCACAGAGTTGCAGAATGTCCAAATAAAGAGAAATTTGTACCATTCTATCGTGACTGTGGTTATGGGCATTGCTATAAAGACTGTCCAGCAAGACCGAAGCCACCACCAGCTACAGCACTTGTAAATTTGATAACAATCAAGCAAAGACCAGTAGCTTAGAATAAACCAAGTGCACCCTTGATGGCGGTCACCAGAGCACAGAAGCAAAAGGAACCAGTCGTGGATTCAGTACCTGCTGATTCTATACCATTGAACGATATACCAACAACATCGGGAGTCTATCCAAATATTAATGCAGAAAAATGAAGATATCAGGATATGAGACAGTGGATTCAACATCTGCAAGAAGAAGAGGAGCTTGAAGCTGCTAAAACAACAGCTGAAGTTCGGTCTTCACCATTGCAGCCTCCAAGAAAATTACGTATGGATATGAATGATCAGTTACATCATCATGAAGAACCCTTCGAGATGACTGAACCGGAAGCACCGCAAACAGAACTACTCATGAATATTTTGTCTAGCAAGATCAATATTTCATTGGGAGAGTTCCTGAAGTTGGTGCCAAAAGCAAAAGAAGTCAGCGCAAAAGTTAGCTCAAGTCGAACCAGAAATCCATCAGGAGCCACTTTTTTGTGCTGGATTTGAAGAATCTAACGAAGTACTCCATGTTGGAGCCGCATGAAGTACCAGATTTAATCATGTTTTCACATGATGGCATGGGTGGAGGACACTTCTCTATAGATATTACTGTTCACAAACTTTTACAATCATGTTGTTGGTGGCCTACGCTTCATAAGGACACAGCTTTTTATGAGAGAGAAAGAGAGAAAGAGAAAGAGTAAGCTATTTTTGTTGTGGATCATAATGTTAATGGATGTAGAGTTAATGGATGTTAGAGTTAGGTTTAGATCCTCCATTCATGTTGAAATCTGAACTATACTATCGCTCTCATGGAAATGAACCTACGCGTGACAACTAACTTTCTCTCTTTGATGCTAGATTGACTAGATCTTGGATTCAAGTTAGGCAAGGAAAGAAACCCACTACATTCCATGTCAAGGCCAGTTTGTAACTAATAACTTTGAGAGGACCAAGACACTCATGTTGAGACATGTGGAGTACTGCATGGCTTGTGATGGTTTTATGCATGAGGAAAGCATGGGATATGTGATCTATGAGATGTTGCATGGGTGCATGCACAAGCTTCTTACACTTATGTATACGGGTATAGACACGCCCTCCTCCATTCTAAGCTTGGCTTTGGTTGCTAGTTTCTCTCATCTTCTCAAGTATTTATGTGCCATGGCGTGAGGGTGAGGTGTTTGTCGGAAAGTGGTGTTGTGGAAGATAGGTCTAGCTCGAAAAGAAACGAACTCAAAATGAAATGAATGAAAATAATTTGAGTGTCTAGAAAGAAAACATTTTGTGCATGGCGGAATAAACTATTTTCATCTTTCCATTGCATGACCACGCCTATCAATTTCAAACAAATCAATAGTGATAGAAATCACGTTTGAACTTATAGTAACTAACTTCAGCCACCCAGATAAAGAGAAATGTCAGAGAGGACTGATCTTCCAGCAAGCAATAAGAAGTGCAAAAACTTTCATGCAGGGCAGCGACACTCCTGTTGCTCCAACCTCCTAGACTCATTGCTCCAATTCTGGCCCAACTCAGCTTTCAACAATTGATCTGCAACCTATTTCAAACAACTCATTCACATGAAGAATCGTTTGCAAGACAACAATCCATTGAATCATAACTGAGGTTCCCAACCCGGGTCACACTGTCACCTCCACACACGCTGTCACAGGCAGAACAGACTCAAGAAGGAAATTAAAAACTGAGGCAGGTAACCTCCATCCAGACATACTCTCTAGAGGATTCAGGGAAAAAACTTTCCATCCTCAACATGCAATTGACTAATCATGTTCTGGCCAAGCGACTGCAGGACACGGCTAACTGTCCATCACTCAGAAAATTGGGACTTCAAAAGTTCAGAAACTTTGTCTACAAGTTCTTCCAATCTATGTTCCTAAGCATGCAGATTCACTGGAGGATCTACCTAGGTAAACCATTTGATCCTCAATCTGCAGCCACCAGAATTCTAACCAATATTGTCTACAGTCCATAGAAGCTGAAAAGAATCAAATTCATTGACAATTTTACTATGAACTTAAACAAGATGTCAGAATTTGGAACATTATGGACTAACACATGTATCCAAGCAGAATCCAACCTTGAACCAAGCAACAGAATCTCACATAGCAGATCCTTCTACATCATTTGAAAGTTTTCTCAAGAAACTGGAAATTACTAGTGAACTCACACAAATTCTTAGCATCTTACAATCAAAATTAACGTTGTAGAAGAGCACTCTACCATAATTTCACAAAGTATGTTACTTATCCGGAATTTGTGAATCCAACTCCATAATTCCCTTGAGAAAAAATAGCACTCCAACCGGGATGTAATCCAAGCGCTTCAACTTCCAAATTGATGTAGGCTTGTCTCCATCCTATCCAAGACCGCATCTTAGCCGAGCTCTGATACCAATGTAATAACTAAATAGGATTGCCTCTAAGATGAGGATAGGAGAACACAAAAAGAGAGTCTATGGAGCCAAACCACCCAACCAATCCTAGATCAAACCTGGATCTAGCCCCCAAGCCATGCCATGTGAAGCAAGAGGAGAAGAGAGAACCTGGTAACCTAAACTCAATATGTCGACGGGAGAATCCCCACCTCATTATATAGAGAGTATCAATTGGTTATCTTGACATCCAAAGTCTCTTTGGTCTCAAGTTCGAGCCTCCCCTTGGAAACCAAGAAGCATTATATAGAGAGTAGAGTCCTGTGCATGAAACCATGCAATCTCCATGCAGGTAAACTATAAATAGATCACACCTCTTCATGCAGTCTTCCTGCCTATATCTGTCACACAGACATGCAATCCTCCAAATGTCTCAATTAGAGTGTCTGGGTCCTCTCAAGGTAATTAGTCACAAATTGGCCTTGACATGAAATTAAATCATGGCGTGACCAATAATCCCGAGTACTGGAGGGCCGGTCTACCATATTAAGACTATTGTAGGTTCTTAACTGAATATGGCCATAACACTATCAATTTTAAACAAATCAATAGTGATAGAAATCACGTTTAAACTTATAGTAACTAACTTTGAAATCGCCAGTACTACAGTGATTACGTAGCCAAACAATTAAGCATCGAAAATTATCAGACAAATAATTAGTTGTGAATTATTCGTGAATTAGTCACGAAGAAATACAGAAATGCATACATTTTGAGATGAAAAATTGATCGCAATAAAGGATAGTATTGATTCAATATGAAAACGTAACAGAAGTAAATGAGTACAATAAGTTGCGGATCGAAGCCGCATATTCTATGCTATCTCTGAGCGGCTAAAATGAAAGTCTGAATTAAGCGCAATGCTGATAAGCAGTAGCGCAATAACAATATCTAAAACAACTCTAAGAAGTGAGCTAGAATGCTCAGGAGTGTTGAAGCTCACAAGCTTGAGAGAGAGAGAGAGAGAGCTAACTATTTAAATGTTTATGATAATCTTCAACTTCTGATGATCATGATTATGATGATAAAACTGTATGAATATGAACAACTATTTATACTAAGAAATTAGGTAATCAATTGCGATCGCTAGTTGGCTGGTGATCAGCTGGCATCCATCCGGTCCTTGTCATTGATTGTTGATAAGCGGTGAAATTGGCCGTAAACGTTCTGTCTGCATAAATGAACCAAAACTGTAGCTCTGTAGAAATGAACTAAAACAGTCACAAGCTAACGGTGTGCCACCCTTTTTATGCTACTACTTCAATGTTTATTATTAAAAATGTGGTTTGGTACATAGTTAAAGATTCCACTAAGTAAAAAAGATTTCAAATCAATTAATTTTTTTGTAGCCAACCTAGATAGCACGCCGGCGTGCTAAGCGGTACACCGAATTTTTTTTTTTTTTTGTGCAGCCCAATCCAGATAGTACGCCGGCGTGCTACCTGGATTGGCTGCAAAAAAATTTCTCATTTCATATAGCACGCTGACATGCTATCTTGGTTGGCTGCAAAAAAAAATTATCATTTCATATAGCACGCCGACGTGCTATCTTTAAAGGCTGTAATTTTTTTTTTTTAGTTGTTTTACTTAGCACGTTGGCTTACTATGTTGGGAGGTTAAATAAATATTTTGAAATAATGTTTTTACTCAAAATTTAGTTCTCAAATGTGTCAAAATAGCTTTTCTATTTTATAATTTACTTGGCTACCTCATCGGCATGCTAGCTGAATCAACTCTAGAAAGAAATTTATGTTTTCAAAAAGTTTTTCAAAAAAACTTCATGTTTTTGAAATAAAAAATTTGCAAGCTAGCACACCGGCATGCTATCTTTTACAACTGTAAGGATAGTTTTTTTTAAAATAAAAGTGAACCTATATTTATAGAGTAACAAAGTATTTTGTGATGGACCTATTTAGAATTTGATGGATAGTCAAAATTTTAAGTATGCATCAAACCATCATTCTTGTTTTTAAAAAATCATATAGTGGCATAGAAAGAGTAGCACACCATGTGCTACCATTTTGTTGGAGCATTTCATGGAAGAAACTCGCAAAACTCGCAAAAAATTTACTCGTACAATGTCAAAACCCCACCTGACCCAGTGACCTAAACAGAAGAATTAACACGGTTCAACATGACATTCTGATCCTTCCCGGTTAGTGAAAGCTTCAAAACCCTACTGATGCATCAACTTTAGGGACAAGCTTTTGTCAACTAACAGATCCAGTGTATTCCATCTATCAAATTCTACTTCTAACATCACAATTGACATCCAAAACTGTGGATAACTCAATGGTTACAAAGATATCAGTTACGAATTCAACCAAATGAATTCTATTCAAGAAATCAATATTTGGTATTAAGCAATTTTTTACTAGGATTGCCAAATTTTAACTGCGAAATACATTTCCCGATCACATTACTACCACTGATGTCCACTCTTCTTCCTCCCATAAGATTTTCAGTTCTCGAAAATCTATTTCAGCTAAGGTACTCAGAAGATGTAACGACATCAATAAATGTTTAAAGTGAATTACTGTAGGAAAAGTCTGAAACAATTTCATTTTTATCCTATACCTGGGTTGAATCACTGATATAGAAAAATCATCCACTAGTACTTATTACAGTACCAGTTTGATCTTTTGCATACAATTCACCATGGGATTTACCTGAAAATGAAATCAGTTTGTTACTTTTAATCAGTTCCTATCAATTACAAATTTTCCAAAGAAATTGGATTGTTTTCTCCTTTTTATTGACTGGTTTGGCATTACTCCGTCAATAAATCTAGGAAAAACACATGCTTCCAAAGTTTAGTCACCATCAAGCACAGTACTAGAAAAATTAAATTTTCTTGAACCGGGTACTGTCTTGGAAAAGGTAGCCCATGAGGAACGAATATCTTGATGTCAATCTTAAATCTATGAACCAAATTCATAAAAAGACTGTTAGGATAGCAAAAATTATATCATCCCACTCATTCTTGGTTATGGCCTAGAGAATCAATAAATAAAGTTTACTTATGGTCATCCATTATTACTTATCAATTTGATTTTCATGCATTATTGGAAAAGTAGCCAATGATGGAATAACCATTATCAATCATAGGTTCTCTTCACATGAAAAACAATTCAATACCTTATTAGACCCCATAAAGGTTTATTTGGATAACCAAAATTAAAACCCCAATGCAATGTCTTTCTCAATAATGCAAAAAGCCATAACATTTACTTTAAAGGCATGCAACAAGCATTGATGCTGACAAACAAGCAATTAGCCCAACAGCTGACCATCCACATGCATCAATCCAACTTTAACACCCAAAAAAGGAAGAAAAAAAAAATCTATGCCAAAATGGAAAAAGACACACACCCCCACAAAGGCTCCAAAGCAGTGTAGGAAAGTGTAGTTATTCAGAGGTATGGATTACTGGAAGGATACGCCTCCTTCATGAAAAACAGTCCCTATCACTCCCCTTGTTCTCCTTCGGCTCTAAATCAATGACATCTCTTTGCTGAAGATTTCTCTATAGGGCGAAAACAGCAGTTTGATGGTTATTTGCAGGAATCAAGCTTCCACAGCCACCCATTAGTGCACTAACTTGCCTCATAAATGGATGTCCAACTTACTGATGGACAGCGAGTACTGGTGTTGCTAACACATCATGCAAGCAGTTGGATAAGAACAAAGCAAGGGTTTCTAAAAGCCATTCATTTCTTTCATGAACTTATTTGTAGGTTCATTAACCGGGGTTACACTCTTTACCATCAAGCATTCACCAAGACCAGTACAATACTGTCTTGCAGGGAACATCACCTCAGGGAAGTGGTTAATCTCTTTCACATCACAGACAAGTATTGTGCTCAACAAATAATTAGGACAGTAACTGTAATTCCCATCAACGTTCTTGAACATGCAGGTTAAACATGAGGATTATAAACAAAAAAAAGCATTAATCCTCACATGCATTCACTGGAATAATGCTCTTAGCTATTAACAGTCCATACAAACTGGATAAATTGATTTGCCTTTAATCTGCCTATGAACAAAACTAGAAAACACGATTAAGAACATTATGGGCTATGCATGCATCCAAATTTTAAATCAAATAGAATATAGCAGCATCTATAACGAAATCGTACTCGTAGAAAAACATGCCAAAAAATAGGAATTAGTGACTTCAAAATAGAATTTCTCTTGAGAATTCAGCACTCCAACCAGGACGCAAATCCAAGTGCCTCAAACTTCCAATCTAATATAGAGCTTGCCTTTGATCCCTTCGATCCAATCCAAGACCACATCTTAGCCGAGCTCTGATATCAATGTAAAGACCACTAGGGAAAACCCCTAAGATGAGGATAGGAGAAACACAATAAGAGAGACTATGGAGCCAAACCGCCCAACCAAACGTGGATCTAGCCCCCAAGCCATGTCATGTGAATGCTAGAGGAGAAGAGCTCAACTGGTAACATGAACCCCAAGTTGTCGATGGGAGAATCCCTACCTCATTATATAGAGAGTAGATTCTTGTCCATGAACCCATGCAATTCCCATGCAGGTCAACTATAAATAGGTCACAGCTCTTCATGCAGTCCTCTTGCCTATATCTGTCACACGTACATGCACTACTCCATATGTCTCAATTAGAGTGTCTGGGTCCTGACAAGGTTATTAGTCACAAACTGGCCTTGACTTGGAATTAAATCTCGACATGACCAACAATCTCGAACATTGGAGGGCCAGTCTACCATATTAGGACTATTCCATGTCCTTAGCTGAATATGGCCATAACAGTTAGCAAGTATCTGTGAGATTAATTCTTTCAAATATTAGAATGTGCATGAACAACCTCAAGCACAAAATCTTATTGTAAGTTCTTAGAAAATTTTGAATCTTTTTGGATAAACTTTTGATATTCAATGGTATTAATAACATGGTTGTAGCTATGTTGTTAGCAAGCCCTATACAAATATGAAGTGATTCAGGTATGCCATGAAGTAATTGAATCTACAATCATTTCACTTGGTGTGCAATCAAGAATGATATAAATTTATGGGAGATTAATTTAATCCGTTGTCAAAATCCATCAATAAAGATCTTATGTAGTCCAAATATGTTTGCATAGGATCTTTGAATTTTCCAAACAAACTTTCACCTCCTCCACATGTTTTGTACCTTCTATGGAAATCGGTAGACATGAAAAATGTTCTAGGTCGTGGATGGATGCTTTTGTTTGGCTACAAATCGAAGGTTATTTGTTCATACTCATTGCCTAAATATGATAGATTTGTTTTTTGAGTTGTGAAAGAAATAATTTTCTATTGTTGGAGTACCTAACAAATGAAGGCCTCAATTTTATGATTATAACTACAAGTGTTGATGGATCAATTATAATAATGTTAATCAAGATAATCAAAAAACATAGATTGCTTAATGCAACAGAAGAATTAGATGTGATACATGAACATGATTCCAAGGGAATTGGATAAATTAACCAAGATGGCATGATGTTAAAGAAGTAGACAAGAGAGGATATTGTGGTGATACTTTCTACCTATTTTATATAAATTTGATTTCCAAAAAGTAATATGATGCTTCATCACCCTCGTCTTTGTCCATCATTCTAATTTAATGAGAAAATAAGTTTAAGACTAAAGTTATCATTTCGAACAAGCTTTGGATCTACAATAATGCAACAAGCCGTTGTAAGTGACGTCCTCAGTTATGAGTACTTAAATTGCAAAACTTGAGCATCCAAGCTTATCAAACATCCCCCTAAAAAATGTTTAAGTAGGAGTGTAATGTATTTTTTATATATAGGTGTTCATAGGGAAATAATAATATCCATTGTAACTCTTGTTGGGCCAAAAAGGAATTTAAAAAATGAAGACAGTTCCCTGTTTAGACTCATGAAAGTGTTTTGAATAAGAATAACAAGCCAAAAATGGCCTAAAGTAGACTTAACATGAGCTAATAATGCCTAACTAGACTTTTTTAGGGCCTTTTTTGGCGAGGGATTGGTCTCATTAGAAAATCCTAAAAGGGGAAGGGCCCAACTGTGCAATTTGTAGAACGATAGTGTTTTCTGTCCTTTGGGTCTAGATGTTTCACTAGACATTATCGAAGGTAACTCACTCGTAACACCAACCCATAAACAATGAACTTCAAACTTGACGCTTTCTAGCAATTAACAAGGCTACTATATACTAGCTAGCTAGCCAAGAACTGACAATTTCCATCATATCGAACACCATTGTTATAAACGGAAAAGACTGATTGCCTCTCTACCAAAATGTGAAGTACAACCATCTACTTACACTATTAGAATAAAAACACAAGTGATTCCATAATGTCAAGAAAAGGTAGGTCCAGAATAGTCTTGCAAAAGAAAACACAATCACAAAATTATAATTAGATAAAGATCAACTATTACTAGTGACAACTTATTAATTCTTAATATCTTTTACAAAAAGTCTAAGTACAATTGTGTACGTCAAACAAAACAATCATCAATCATTCATCAATGGATATTGTATAGTTGATGAATGAAAGATCCATCTTCAAATTCCATATAGTGGACAAGCACAACTGTCTCTCGCTTTTCAGGATTTAGAATAAGATAAGATCTCTAACAAAAAAGGTAATTGTACGTCGAATTATCACAAATAATCTCACCATTAACAAACAAATACTCACAAACATATTGCGCATGTATATAAGCATTACACATGGATGATGCAATTTGCTACAATGCATGCGATTTTGCATGTTAAGGATGGAGAATGACATAGTCATTGCTTTTCTCAATTGCATGGAGAGTTCTTTTTCCTATCTTCATGGAAAGCATGCATGTTTGCATGTTTGTGCTTTAGACTTTCTACATGTCTTACTAATGGCCACTCATGCAGGCCAAAGTTCAAAGTTTAGTGGGAACATATTCATGTTAGTTCAGCCCTCAACCAAGGTTTAGGACTTAAAAGTTTTGGCTGCCACCTTAGAATATCCTTTAGCATTGACTTTTTTCCAAACTCCATTGACCAACCTCAATAGATAGTATTCCATTTGCAAGGCAAGGCCCACAATGATTGTCTAAGATTGGATGCAAGGTAATTAGCTATTTTCAAATCTTAGTTGTCTAGGTTTGTGGCATAATGATTATATTTTTTCTCCTTATCTCAAGAATTAAACTCTGATTTAAAATGTGTGGATAACAAAATGGCAACAATAAAAAAAAACCTATAAGAAATGGTTTGGTGAATCCATATAAATATTTTTTATTTAATGATAGTTGTTGGTGATGATGTCGGTGTGCATGGAGGTTGAGAGATTGGGCATGCATGCAAGAAAAAGACAGGGACATGACTTTATAGCTATCCATGACTCGCATATAGATGTTCATCTAAAATGTGGACATGCATACAAGAAAAAGAGAGAAATATTACAAGAACTCTTTAGATGCACCTCTATATGCAAGTAGTAAATAGCAAAAAGTCTAGTGTTTTCAAAGATAATGTCATGGTGGTGCTTCTTAATAACATGTTTCCAAACTATGTTAATGTGATTTTTCACACTTGGTTATCTTCCTAATTAAACCTATAAGGCATGGTAGGTGTGTTGCTAAGTAGGAAATGCAAGTTCGGAGAAATGCGAAGAAGCCGACACTGTTGAAAAATAGTTGAACAGTTGAATTATGCTGAAGTGTCGCATTTCGAGAAAGCAGACACTGTCGCATTTCGGAAAAAGCCAACACTGTCGCATTTCGGAAAAGCCGAAACTGTTAAAAACATAATTCATTTCTGCAGACTGTTGCGACACTTAGTGTATTTCTTTACAGTTGTACAGTTATGGTCCCCCATATCGCATTGAGTCTTGGCATCAATTTTTTTCCTTAGAATTACTCATTCCATTTAGGATCGTTCTGATCTCATCTCACTGATGTATATCTCGTTCGACCAAAGAGGACCACAATCTCTCTCTACAATTAAGTGCAAGTTTGCACCACAAGGTGTTTGTAGTTTCACGGGGTCAAATTAGTTACCGCTATCAAGCAAAGTAAGGAGCAAGGACAAAGAACCATAGGTACAAATGTCTCCTCAAATGAACCTATCCAATATTCACAATAAATGCAGATTTAGTTGAAGTTTGCTCTGTTGGAAATGGTGAGCTCCTGCAACCTTGCCGAAGGGATCCCGAAAGACGAAGATGTCCCGAAGGACATAGATATCTCGAAGGCCGAACTGAAGGTCAAACACGACTAGAAGATCAAACACACCCTGAAGGACAAAGTGAAGGCCGAAGACAAAGTGTTTGAGGTTCATCCCTGCAGCCAAATAATCACAACCTCAAAACAAAAGATGAACATAAAACAAACAATTCGAACTGACAGTTGGCAGCTCAATGAGCGTGGAGTCTTGTACTATCACGCTCAGCCGCTAGAAGCGATGTTGACACAAGGTAGCTAACTAATTGATTAGTGGAAACCTGTCTTGTAATTCACCGTTGAACTATCATGTAAACTCCACGTAGTGGATATATACATAGGGTAGATTGCTACAATTAGTAGACTGAAAATGAGTAGTAGTAGAGAGTAGCATCAGCATTCTGTTAGCACTATCAGCTATGCATGAAGTTCTGCCAACGAGCATAACATAGCAACTTCTGTAAAGAGGAGCGACAGGCCGCCAACGTGCGAGACACTGATCGACTCACTCAATACAAGGCACAAATACAAAATGCTCCCAGTTCTTCCATCTCTGATTGTTGCATTGTCTTTGTTGATTGTTGATCGAATCATTCATAGTTTGTGATCTATAGTTGCTTGCTTAGGATCTTGTGATCTTGTGAAGCGTTTGATTTTGAACTTCATCTGGTCAATGACCGAACTCACAGAAGAACAGCCTCCAAAGGGAGACCCAAGGAGAGCTAAATGGATCAAAAAGGATGAATGCGCTATGCTGATCATCGTTTTGTCCATAAACGAAGAAATACTCATGCAGATTGAGTCATGAAGCATGGGAAAGATTAAAATACAAGTACGAGGTGAGGACTGCCGCTTCGGTGATGCACCTGTGCAATCAGTTGTAATCTATGTGATGGAATGACAATCAGTTGGATCAGCATGTCAAGAGGATCAAAACGATCTTCACTCAACTTTTTGCATATGGACAAGGGCACCAGGTCCTAGCAGCACGTCAACTGATGTACTTCATGAAAACTCTACCTACGTCCTATCAGCCGCTGAGAATGCTCATTCTGAGCTTACCAGACATGACATTCCAACGAGCTATCAGTCTTGTTGTTGATGAGAGATTGATGAGAGACGAAGGAGAAGGAAGAGTGACCAAGAGAAGCCTCTTTTCACAAAAGGAAAGCAATGTATGCCGAATGATCGAGAAAAGAACAAACAAGCTGCTGATCGTTGGATCCAGAGAAGGTAATCTCTACCAAGCCAAGATAATCAATAGTTCTGATAGCATACTAAATGCATCAGAAAACGAAGATCAACTCTTGCACAGAAGAATGTATCATCTGAACATGAGAGGACATGAGCAGAAAAGACATAGTCACAAGTATGAAGAATCCAGACCCGACACCAACTATTGTGAAGCTTGCCAAAAGGGCAAACAACATCGAAGTCCATTTGTACATGAGGGAAGAAGAGCCAAAGAAAGTTCTTGAGCTCGTCCACTCAGATGTCTATGGACCGATGAAAGTCGATTCGCTCTCAAGATCAAGGTACTTCCTGGCGTTCATTGATGACTATAGCCGGATGACAACAATATACTAACTTGAAGAAAAAGTCAGAAGTGTTTGACTCTTTCAAGAAGTTCATGGCATTCGCAGAGAGACACACCTCGAAGAAGGTACAGACCATGAGGTCTGACAATGGAAGTGAGTACAAGAGCAAGGAGTTCTCAAGCTTCTGCCACCTTAGCAATGTGGCAAAGCATTTTGTGCATACATGCCCTTAAATTAGCACTAACTTTGAAGTTGACTTTTGCAAAAACTCCATTGACCAATGACTTTTGCGAGGCAATGCCAACAAGTTTATTGTAGAAAACATAATTCATCATCCTGTTTTATTTTAAAGAAAAGGTGTCCTAGTGATGTTCATGTATGGTTTTGTGAGAACAAAAGCGAAGACAATGGCTTAATCTCATTTTCCAAGGAATCTTCTCTTTTTTTCAAGATAAGCATGCTAATAGGATCTTGATGTCTTGCAAAGCTTTGCATCTATTTGACTGGGCTTCTACTACTTTGCAAAGGGAACTAAGGTCTTTCAGAAACTCCAAGGTTGAAATTTCTTTTTTTGGTGTTCACCATAATGGATTACATTCCAAGAGGTGTTCACATTTGACAACAATTTCATTTCTGCTAGACCTCATGCTCAACTACAATGTACTAGCACTTACTAGTTTCTTAAATTTCTATGGGTTTCTTCAGAGTTTGATGCTTCTTCTTGTTATTCTTTCAAACGATCTTTGGCAAATGACACACAACACGTACTTAACATGTGCAGCAAGTTTAGCATGATATGCTTAATGGTTGGATCACAGTAGTCTAATCCAGGAATCCATACTTTCCACATCTAATGACTTACAAAACAGCATATACTAACTAACTCATCTATTTGTGAATGAACGAACAAGGAAACGTTAAAGTCTTACAAGCAAAATAATGTACACGTTGTTTGCTGAAAATCTTAACACAAGCATTCTCTTTTGCTCAGACTTTTGTTGATTGCTCAATTTCCAGAACAAAAAACACAATCAATATGCTAAATTCAAGCACAGTTGATCTTAGACATCCAGGTGAGCCAAATTGAGTGCAATAGCTTCAAAAATTACAACTTTCTGATTCTCGAGTCAACACCAATGGGAACAAAGCTAAAAAAAATTTGCAAGAAGACTAAACTTCGGATGGCACCATGAACCCATTAAACGCCCCTATAAGTAAATGATTACAATTTCAGACAAACAGAAACTGTTCTGAGAGAATGAGCTGAACTATATTCTGAAATGATAAATAATCATCTCCCAACCACAATCTCACAGTGAACATACCTTTACACTCAGGCTTTCATCAATAGATCTGAAAAAAGGCAATATGCTCCTGAAAATTTCCTCTTCTGTCCTGGCAGCATTTACTGTCAAAAGTTTGCCCAAAGACCTGTAATGCTCTATGACAGGGAGAGTCACTTCATTAAAAACTCTAAAACGTTTCCTGATGGTGTCTAGATTGTCATCAATCCGACCTTGATCCCGAGATAGAAGTCTGACCTCCATCTGTTCTAGACTGCAATCTAAGAACAGCACAAATTGTGGATCAATACCAATAAGCTTATCATATACTACACGGTTTTCCTCACTCCGAGGAAAACCATCAACTAAAAGAACTCTCGAACTTCCATCTTGCATTGCGCGGTTTAGCAGGTTCACTGTCACTTGTGAGGGTACAATTTTGCCTTCCTTGATGATATTTTGAATAGCTCTTCCTTCAACAGAATCACAATTTATTTCAGCTCGCAACAAATCTCCGACGTTGAGATGCTCAAGCCCAAATGCTTTGGCCAATTTTGCACACTGTGTGCCCTTTCCACTTCCAGGTCCACCGAGCACAAACACTAGCTTTCGTTCCCTGAACAAAGGCATGCTACGCTCATCAAAAGGCACAGAAGATGAATACCTCCTGTATTTGAAGCTGGAAACCCCATCCCTTTGCTTGCCAGAGGTGGAAACCTGAGCCCTGAGACCGAATGATGCATCACATGGACATAATGGACTGATCTCACACTGCCCAAATGCTATCTTCTGCTGCTCGACTAAGTTTTTGATATAGACTGCACAATGTGAGTGGTGGAGACGTCTGAGCGAGTGTAAGATTGTCTCTGGAAGGAAACCCATTACTAAAAAATGCTCACCGTTGAAATATTTCTTTTGTACTACACGATAAATAGATTATAGAAGCAGGATCAAAGGATTTGAAGTGCTGAAACCAGAAAATGTGTGTAGTAATATTGCTAGATCCAGAAAGAAATTTAGGCATAATTCAAAAGGAAATTTAGCAGCTAATGACAGCTTAATAGAATGAGCAAGCCTAGACAGGAACGGGTGTTCGCCAGATAACGATCGCCATCGCTGATCAGAAAATGAACAAGGTGAAAGCAGATCGAAATGCAAGAATGGGGAATGTGAATTAGGGTTAGGGCTGGGTTGGATGGGCTCAAATCCTGTATGAGGTCTGCCCACAAACCCCATCACCCACAAACCCCATCACCTAGTTTGTAGATATCAGATTTTAAGGGACCATCACCTAATTTGTATAAATTAGATCTCATTTTGCTCTACTACTATGAATAGGGAGCTTGTTTAGGATGAAATTTTAAAATTTAAAAGCCCTCATGGATGGAATGTACAAATGTATAGCCTTGTGAGAGGGGTTTGAACTTTGGGAGTCGGGACCAAAGAAACTTTAGATGCCAAGCTAACCAAGTGAGCAAGCCCTTGGATAACCACAAAGGCCTTGCTATGTCATATTGCGTATTTTAACTTTGTGAAGATTAAGAGAATATAGAAAAATAGCTTAGTAAAACCTTGATGGTTGTTGTTAACTAAAAACTGTTTTATGGAATGATGTTCCTTTTTGGTAAATCCAACGATTTCAGCACTATGGCAAGGCTTTCACGGCATAATACAACAACAATAACTCAAATACATACATTTAAAACTTTGATAGACAATAACAAAGTTCGGTACAGACAATAGAAACTTCAAGCTCTTATATGGTACAATTTGTGTCTTTTTATCTTTTAGAAGACGAGTTTGGACTTGTAAATCTAAATTGCTAAACCTTCTTATTAAGTTCACATGAAGAGATATGACATGATAAGATTTCTTGATGATTATTATTCTGTTGTATTAGACAACACATTAACCAAACAAAGTCATCCTAGAAAAGACTCCTGCTTGCCTCTGCTTTCCAATCTAACACTGATTAGATAAAGTGAAAACTACCGTAGATCTTGCAGGTCAACAAAGGCTATAGGGTAAGTAGTTAGCTTGGTAATCCGCACCAGTCATTGTGAAAATTACAAAATGATGAACACGTGAATGATTGATTCTCCACCTTTGCATGAAGTATAAGTTTAAGTAACATGAGAGCATGATAAGATTTGATGCACTTTTAGGTGATTTACATCTAATTTGCATATTGTCATATATTTTGAATCTAAAATATATCTATGTTTTTGATAAGTTTGTGTTTTATAATAACAAAATTGATATTTGTGAAATTTTCTTTTGATGTTCAAACAAGTGCTTATTAGCGTTTTTGCTAAAGAGGTAAGTATCAGTAAGTTAAGTTATTGTGACTATTCATCTATATATATTAAAACTTTAATGTCACAAGTAGTGCTCACGCCATGATGGGCAGCGTGAGCGCTGCCCATGACCCTTTTTTTTAAAAAATGTTCCCCCCCCCCCATTTTAAACTTAACAGACCAATTCTGGCCGCCCGCTCAAGTGGGCGGGCAAACATATTAGTTTGTTTTATGAACATTTTAAGTTGCAAGAGCTTACACTGTCACAATCACTACCACAAAAGTAGTAAAAGTTTTTACAATCGTAGAACTACGATGACATAGTGAGATTTAAACAGATTAAGAATTGCATACGAAGGGCAAATCATATGCGATAGTCGCTAAATAGGTGATTTTCATTTGATGATAGTTTATGACAATGGGCTTAATATTTTGATCACGAAATATGTCTGCCATTTTGAGAATTTAAAGTTGTCAAAAATTGAAGAATATTCATGATCAATATTCAAAATAATCATGATCATTATGCATAATACTTTAGTATTTACGATCAGTTTTCATGGGTATTCATGATCAGTATTCACAATAATTACGATTAGTGTTCACACCAATCACGAGTATTCACAATCAATATTCACGAGTATTCACAATCAATATTCACAATAATCATGATCAATATTCACAATATTAACGATCAGTTCTCACAATATTCATTATCACTATTCAAGATATTCGCTTTTTTATCAAATCTCTATGAGACTCATGATGTAACCACTAGATTACATCTTAGAAAGAAGTTCTGTACTCTTAGCATGTCTAATTCTATTGCCATCACTTCTCACATCAACAGCTTTAAATCTTTACTGGATCAGTTATCAGCTGTAGGATGTGCTATTCAAGATAATGATGCCGTTATGACCTTGCTTTCTTCTCTTCCAAAGTCGTATGAGCACTTTGTGGTGATGATCTTCACACAACCTGACTTCACTCTTCAAAAGGTGATCGGTCATCTTCTTCAAAAAGAAATGTGAAGAAAGACCAATGGCCTATCCATCAAAGACAAATCGATGGCCCTGTACACCAAGAAGAAAGACTATTCCAAGGGCAAGAATAAAGTGCAGCAGTAGCAACAACAAAAGCCTCACACTCAAGGTGAGAATAGTGAATCGCGCAAGAAGCTTTTCTACAGATATTGCAAGAGAGCCAATCACGACATCAAAAAGTGTCGTATCTGCATCTACAACGAGGCAAAGAAGCAACAACAACAGTAGCCAGATTCCTCCAATGCGACAGAATTCAAGGAGCAAGATACACACCTAATAATGGCTTACAACAATGGCAAAGAAGACCATGATAGCTAGTACTTGGACAGCGGCGCTACACATTACCTCTCGCAAGGAATGGTCTACCAAGTATGCAGCTTACAGTAGAGATCAACTCATCTACCTCGGAGATTCAAGCACCATACATGTGGAAGGCAAAGGGACAGTCAAGATCGCGTTCAAAAATGATATTTCTATTTATGTCATCAATGTTCTTCACGTACCTCAGTTGTCAAAGAACCTGTTGTTAGTTTCTAAGATAACTGATGAGGGCTACACTGTTACTTTCTCATCTGAACAGTGTACAATCTGCGATGAAGATACTACTCTGACTACATGCACTAGAGTCGAAAATCTTTACATACTCTCTAATTCAGTTGCATTAGCTAGTATCTCTAATGAAAATGTAAACGATAATGCTATTCTGTGGCATAGTCGATTTGGACACGTGAATACAAGATCACTTTCCTATATGCATTGTAATAACTTAGATGATGGAATGCACTTGCTTGATTGAAGTAGACAATACTAGTAGAATTGCCCCTCTTTCTATAAAGAGCATAAAAGCTTCCAAATGATCTGATCAAGAGTGAATTTCAGCAACCTAATATACTTCCAAAATTACTTGTAAAAGATCTAAATGGAACTTAATGAGGATGCAACACAATCTACTATCCAATCACAAGCAAAAATTGATCAAAATTGATGAAAAATTGATCTAATTTGGTGCATAAGTCAAGCAATGGTTGGACTGAACCTAAATCACTTTAGGAGGTGTCCTCTACACCTTAGAACAGCCTTGAAGAGTCCCCAAAAATCTGATCTTCCCTTTCCTTGAATTCTAGAAAGCCTTCTCTATGAAATCACCTCCAAAACTCGCTTAGAAATCAATGCTTGGAGCAAGCAAAACCTTGGTAATGTGGATTGAATTCAACTTTGCCTCTGGTTTTAGACACCTAAACACCTGCAAATGAAGTCACACAACACCAATCTCCAATGGATTTGACTCACTTTGAGTTCTAGAATCAATGCTAGATGCTAAGATCCAATCTACACAAGATTTAGATCAAAAACTGTGGTCAAATTGAATGAAAACCAAGGATTTAGCTCATTTCAGCCTTTAGGCTCTGATACCATGTTAAAATTACAACAAATTGAAGGATTTTAAAACACTTGAAATGATGAGGGAAACAATAAATTATGATCTCATAAGATTAGCACAACTTGAACCATCAAAATCCATCAAGAATCTATGCTTGAACCTCACCAAATGGCCCAAATCCTTGAAGAAGCCTTCACACGTGTGAAAGTACGGCCTACCACAGTCTGAGCACTGTACACCAGACCCACATTCAATCCTATAATGATTAGGAATCACAAGAACTCAAAGAATTAAGAACATAGAGAGCAATTGCACCAATATGAGAGAAAAATCATGAAATTGCTTGATTGATTTTGGTGACATTTCATCAACTATATATACATGATCCATCATGGTTTTGGGCAGGTATGAGTAGCCCTTAACCTATCCCTAATGCTAATTTTGGTGGATCTTTCATCCCTACCAAGTTAGGGTTGAAATCTTGGAGATCCCTCAACAATGTAAAAAAATACCAAAAATAGCTCCTACTTTTTCTCTCTTGTATCTAAGCATAATTTGGACTCAGTTCAAAGGTTCTATCACTTAGGTCTACTTGAGAACATCCTTATGAATGGAATTCTATGCTATTTGGCATGTGTGACAAGCCACATCATGGCCATCTAACTATTTACAAGCCATATGACCAAAACTAGTCAAGCTAGAATTGTGAATTTTTAACAACTCTCTCTATCAAGGTCATACCTGACAAATCCTTGTTAATATCCAAACTCTTGTTCGACAAAGAGAAACAACAATATGTGGACCTGCTCACCAAATATCATGATGTTTTTGCTTGGACTATGGAAGATTTAAAAGAAAGTTAACAAGAAATTTGGTCAACATCGAATTGACTTGAACAAAGGAGCGATACCAATATGCCATCGCCAATATAGGCTCAATCCTAGGTACTCATTGCTGGTCAAAGACAAACTTGACAAATACTTGAAGTCAAGAATTATTTATCCAATAATTAGCAGTGAATGGGTTGCGCCTATAGTGATTGTTCCAAAAAAAAAGACCGGGAAGATCCAGGTTTGCCAAGACTATCAGAAGCTTAATGCTACGACTAAAGATCATCATCATCTACCTTTTACTGATATGATTCTTGATCAAGTTGTCGAAAATGAAAGATATAGCTTCCTCAATGGATTCTCTGATTATAACCAGGTCTTTATTGCAGAGGACCAGTCCAAAACAACGTTCAGGATTGATTGAGGTACTTACGCCTATCAGAAGATGTCGTTTGGACTGTGTAACACGCCAGTCACATTTCGGAAAATGATGACTGTCATTTTTCAAGAATATCTATGTGTATTACTTGAGATCTTTATGGATGACTTCTGTGTTTATAGCTCAGAAGACACTCATCTTTCAAAATTGTGGAAGACATTGCAGAGTGCAGAGAGACTTCACAGTGTCTTCATCCAAAGAAGTGTTATTTTGGCATGCCAAAAGGAATACTAATCGGACACAGAATATCGAAAAGAAAAATTGAAAGCGATAAAGATAAGGTGGAAATTATAAAGAGTTTGAAGGAGCCTACAAATTTGCAAGAACTCAGAGGATTTTTGGGTCACGTTGGTTATTATAGAAGGTTCATTCAAGACCACACATCTATTGCTGCACCGCTAATACATTTGTTGAAGAAAGACATTTATTATGAATGGTCTGATGAATGTCAACAATCATTTGAGTTACCGAAGCAGAAACTCTTGGATATCCCAATTTTGAGACCTCCTAATTGGGTAAGGACATTTCATGTTTATGTGAATGTTTTATCATTCGCAATTGGAGTTACCCTAAGTTAGAAAAATGATGAAAAATGAGGCTATCTTGTCTACTATGCAGGGCGTCAGTTAATAAGCCTCTCAAAAAAGAACTATTCAGCGACGGAACGTGAAGGACTTAAAATGATTTTTTAGTGAAGAAGTTTCGACATTATTTGCTGGGATATTCCTTCATCTTCCATGTCGACCATTATGTGCTAAAACACCTGGTTAATAAACCAGATCTTTCAGGCTGAATAGCTAGATCGGTGCTTTTGCTACAAGAATTTGATTACCAAGTGGAGGTATGCCAAGGGAAGTACCACACTAATGCAGATTATTTATCTCGCTTAAATACAAGATCCGTTACTAAAAACCTCAGTGATGAATATCCTGATGAAAATATTATGTTATTATTTGCTAAAGATTCATTATATGGTGACATAATAGATTACCTTCAAAATCAAAATTATCCAGTTCTTTTTTATCTTGAACAAAAGACGATATTCCAACATAAGGTTGAACCGTATACGATAAGGAATAATGTACTTTACAAAATGGGACTTGATGAAGAGTTTTGCAGATGTCTTGAATTGATTGATATTTCGAAGATGCAGGTGGGCACTTTTCAGTAGTGAATATTGTAAAGAAGATCCTAAATGCCAAGTATTGGTGGCCAACGATGTACAAGGATGTTGCAGCATTTGTAAAAACCTGTGATCCTTGTTAACGAGTTGGAAAACCAACTCCTTCAATGTACTGGCCACTTATGTCGATACTTCCACTTGGACCATTTAAAAAATGGGGCATTGACTTCATTGGACCGATAAAGCCTGTCACTCGCTATACTAAAAGAAGTTATATTCTTGTAGCAACTGACTATGCGACTAAGATGATTGAAGCGGAAGCGATGAAAAAGAATGATGCACAAACTGTTGCAGAGTTTCTCTTTCAAAACATTGTAACCTGTTATGGTTGTCCATTGGAGTTAGTAAGCGATAGAAGTACACATTTCTTAAATGATATGATATGCCTGCTTACTAAGCACTGTATGATTAAACACTGGAAAACAACTCCATACAACCGAAAGGCTAACGGTTTGACTGAGCGAGTCAATGGTATTCTGTGTAAGATCCTAAATAAGATCACCACAGCGCACACATCTGATTGGGACCAGAAATTACCTTCTGTCCTATGGGCGTATAGAAATGCCAAAAAGGTGACACAAAACAAACTCCGTTTTATCTGGTCTATGGCATGCACCCGATATTGCTGATAGAGTTTGAAGTAGAAACCAAGACTATCAACACTTCTATTGTTGCCGATATATAAGATATATCCAATCAAACATGGCAGAAGGACCAGATCCCAAAACCAGATACACCAGACTGGTTGGCAGATGTTTTGGCAGATCTTAACCCAAAGGTGAAGTTGATAATTATGTATCTGTGGAATACTAATGCCGTGCAGAGGGGTTATGAACAAAAGATAACTAAAATGCAGGGGATGAATGAAGATTTGAAAAAAAAAAAGGCTAAGCTCCTGGCTCAGCACAATACCATGGAGTAGAGCAATAAAAAGTTTGAGGTCACTCTCCATAAATCGAATGATTATTCCTTATCCCTTCAGTCCGAATTGAACAAGAATAAAGATGAGTTAGCTGCTGAAAAGAAGCAAATTGCTTCATTTGATTCGGAGCATATTGCTCTAAATAATAAGATAGACTTCTACCAGAAGAAGGTAGAAGATCTGCAGCAGCAGCTGGATGTTGAAAAGTTGGCAAGAATAAGTGTCGACAATACTCTGCAGTGTTGTTCAGATGGAGGCAGAGCCTCTATTTGGATGGTTCTTTCGTCCGGATAAATGTTGAGCTGCTGAAGAATGTTACACCAAGGAAGGATGTGACTGAAAACTTTGTCGTTGGAGCTTATGTGTATAACAGAACCTTTTTAAGAACATGTTTTGTTGATCTAGACAACCATGTTGTTGGCCAATTCCATGAGGCCAAAAGAAGAAAAATAGAAGACAAATACAACTTGATGAAAGACTATCTCTGAGACTACAAAATGCTCCAAAGTAATGTATACATCTTGTATATATATTGAAGAAAAGATTTTTATATCTTTCTTGATTGTTTGAGATCCATTATGGAATGTGTTGAAGAAATATCTTTTCTTTGATGTGTTGCTGATTTCACTTGTTCGCGAGGACGTTTCACATTTTAGGGGGGGGGGGATATGTAATACCCTATTACATGCATATTTTTTTTGAATTACTATTTTGTGATGCAAAACCCCAATCAACCTACTCAACTGATGAAGATAATCACCGAATATGAAGAAATATCTAATGGATCCAACAATGACAAGTTATCCAAAGTTATATTGAAGATAAAGAGGCCTCAATAAATGTTACTAAAGGAAGGTCTATATCCCGAAGGGCAGATATGAAATGGCATGAACCTTAATATGAAGGCTAGCCTAAGAGAAGAACATTCCAGAAGACTCGTTTATTGCGCCTCAATCAAAACTTGTAACCTTCGATGACATGGTTTCTTTTGATTGGAGCAAAGGCGCATGACAAGAATGCCACCTAGAAAATTTTACACTTGTAATTTTCCTATTGGATGTAGTTAGTTAATTAAACTAAATATGAAGTGACATATCGATTACTAAAGAACTGCATACTTTCGCGCTCGTTCCCTATATGTACACCACTTACACTTCAATACAACCACCAAATTTTTTTTTCCCTTCTCTCTACTTTCATAAGCCTTCTGTTTGTTGAGTATTTCTGTTTTTGACAATTGGTAAGCCTCATCTTATCGGATGTGCTTATGATTGTAACTCTAGTCAGACACTTCCTTAGCCTTGATACTGTCTTATGCAAGCAACCGTAAATTCATTGCTAAGATTGTCTTAAAACTCATTGATCATTTGATTGCTTGTGCGATTGAATAATCAATTGCTTGGAACTTAATTGTGATGTTAACATTCGGAATCACTATTACATTACACTGACGTATATCCAGACTTGCACAACCTAAAGCTTGCTCTGTGTTTTTGTAAATCAATGCTCTGAAATTTGCATACGGATACTCGTGCAGTTTAATTTAATAGTCAGTCATTCTTGTGAATGAGCGCTTTCTATTGTTGAAAACAGATTGTCAGACTACATTTGGATTGTATTGAGACATTTGCATGTTACTCTGCCTTGGTTTATCTGATGTGATAGACCTCGCTTGTGTGACAAACTTTATTAGGTGCACATCCGGATATATCAGTCTGGCCGATAAGTTGGATACACTAATCAGTAATATAACACGTACGATATGAGATTACTCGGCATCAATATCTTTCACTTATGTTTGTTTGAAACCACATTTTAATCGGTGATATCGGTCACCGATTCTCTTAAATGTCCGTTGACAACCAACTTTTAATCCAAGAACAATAAATGAGATAAAAATATCTAAAATGACAACATTAAACAATCTTTGGAGAATGACAATCTTTTATACTACATATCCTTACAATTAAGATAAGTATAACATGACAAAACAAAAAAAAGTCTAGATAAAACATCCCGGGACTCAATTTTATTTTTTATTATTTTTCACCATCACCTCATTTTCTCTTTCTTATTTTCTTTTAATTTCCTCCCCTGTACATATCCCTCAATTTTGTTTTCCCTTATCCCTCTATACATATACCTTCTTTGTTTTGTTGGATGCTTGAGTGAATTGGTTCTTACTCCTTCCTTTCTGATTGCCTTTGACAAAGAGGTCTTTGTCACTTCCACCATGCTCGAGTTTGTTCATCCGGGAGAGTTTATAGCTTTGTGTAGATTCTTCAAAAATAAGAATTCCTTGAAGAGTTTCTAGATTAGACAACTCCTCTTTAATAGCAAACTTACTGAACAAGATTATCATAGTCATCTCTCAAGCCATTCAATATGACTTGAGCTAGCTCATCTTGGTTAATAGTAACACCAACACAGCAAAGCTCTCTATGTAAATCTTTAACTCTCAGAACATAGTTAGATGCACTCTCTTCACTTCTTTGGAAACTTTGGAAAATCTAATTTCTAAGAGTGAGTATTCTAGAAGTATTCTTTGCTTCATAGATGGTCTTTAGTGCATCCCAAGCTTCTTTGGCTGTAGTGCAAGGTCCTATCTCTCTCAAAATTTCATTAGATACATTCATCTTAATGAAATGTAGAGCCATTCTAGCTCTTTTCTTGTACTTAAGAATTTCAGCCTGTGCTTGAGACTCCTCCTCATCACCAAGCACAATATCCATAACATCCTAGAGTATCAAAATAGACTCCATTCTGAACTTTCAAATTGAGTAATTAGAAGTGTTTAGTCTTTCACTGGCTTCTAGAAGATATCCTCCTTGAGATGCCATTTTAATGAAGGACTTCTTAGTTATTGGACTAAGATATGTTTGAGCTTGTTCCAATTAGACTTAAAGTTGTTGCTCTCTTTCACTATAGGTATTATCAAGGGTGTACTACCTTCCTATGTGAAACACTTGCAATTGTATTTGAGATGACTCTCAAATATTCCACAAAACAAGTTATCTAGATCAGACACACAAAGTGGATTGAGACACTTTCGATAGTTTGAATCCTACTTTTGGAACGTGTGAAATGCTTCAAAAGAAAACACAATTGACTCTCAGAAGGCTCAAAAGGTGTTCATCACTTCAAACTCAGTCTTGATCTTCAGTTTCTTGTGTAGGATGCTCAAAACAATGGATTCAGAACAAAGCAAGATTGAATCAAATCAAAATGCTGTCACTCGGATTTTGGACCTATCCCTATCCTCTTTAAGAGCTTATAACTCTTGCTAGACACATCAGATTGATTTCATATTAGTTTCTATGGAAAGTGTAGATCATAAGCTTTTCATTAAGCTAAAAGACAGCTATCTTTGGATCTATAAGCAAGGAGAACAAAGGGATTGAAAATCTCTGATTTTCACACGTGCGAAATTCCAGAATTCCGTACTACCACATTTCAGGTCTGAAAAATCAGTTTCAATCCGATTTTATTCAAATACACTTCAGAGAAAGGTGAGAAAAAGTGCACAACTACTTTTTTGCTTGATTTAGCTCTCAGTTTTTTGTACAATCAAAGATGTTAGCATGCAAAGCTTAATTTGGCTCTGATACCATGACAAAATTTCTAGAATTCACACATGTGGGGAATGTCCACAAGTATGATTGATCTTGATTAAGCTTTGTGATTGGCACAGTAACCTGATTCTAGACTGATTAGCAAGATCTAGTTTAGAAGAAATGGCTTAACCACAATCTAGCATGCTAAGCATCAGAATATGATAGCAATGAATCAAAGAATGAACAAAAGTACAAGATTTCAGTGTATTAGCATTAGCTTCAACACGAGTTAGAGAGAAAGCTAGAGAGATAACAAGCAAAATAGTTTAGATCCAAAATGGCATGAGGTAGCTACAAAACTTTGGTTCTTCATCATTGATTGTGAGGAGAGCTACAAATATTTATGGAGTTTGAGGTAGCATGAGGTAGAACCACATCTATCCATTCCAAAATGACAACTAAAGTGACATCTAGAGTCTATGTGACATTTGTCACTTGCCATGCATGAAATTCTACCAACTTTTTACAAGTGTGCTAGTTCTAACTAACACAAAGTACAAATCATCATGCATGTGTCCATTACACTTTGTGCATGCCTTGCATGTCACTATGGATCACTTACAATTAATGCATGTGAATTGCCACGAGTTTTTACAAGCATAACTTTGTTAATTCTATGTCTACAAACTATATGCAAGTTGTATTCTTCAATCTAGACATTACATAACCATGTAGCTCGAGTTCTATGTAGGCCAAACTTGGCATTTTGCATTTATGAGCTACATACTTGCATGGTACAACATTTGTAGCAAGCCAAGAAATCAATATGGATTCGTTTTTTCAATTTTAACACTTTAGGCTTTTTTGCGGGACTTTTAATATCGCAGGGCCTAAATGTCAAGTTAGTGAATAAAGTTGGGTTTCCCTCCAATTTAGATGGTTCCCACTCTTTTTTAAATCTGAATAATTAGGGAGACAGAAATGGACCAATAGGATTCAGAGGCCAAGGTCCTCCTCTCTACTATGAAAAGGGACCAACTCGAGTTTCCTACACATGTACATATCTTCATGTCAATAAAGCAGATTGGTTCTCTTGTGAAATGAATTTATTAATGTCCTTACTCTCTATCACTTTTCCTCCATCTCTTATGCTTTTATTGTGTTTGCTAATTGTTGGATCTGAATATTATTGGGATTGCATGTTTTTATACTTTTTATGAGAGAGAAAGGGAGAGAGAGAAAGAGTAAGCTATTTTCATTGTGGATCTAGTGTTGATGGATGTAGTGTTAATGCTTAGGCTTAGTGGATGGTAGAATTAGATGTGAATCTTCCATTCACGCTGAAATCTAAACTATGCTATTGCTCTCATGGGAACGAATCTACGCGTGACAACTAACTTCATCTCCTCGATGCTAGATTGATTAGATCTTGGGTTGAGGATAGGCAAGGAAAGAAACCCACTACAATTTTGGCGCCGTTGCCGGGGAGCTATGCCAATTTTTCAGTTTGCAGCATGTTTGTTGGATGGTTAGCTTGCATTAGGCATCTTGTCGTGGCATAAATAGTCTTAAATCTGCATTTAGGATTAGTTTGGAAGTGATTTTGCCTGATTTGAGTGGGTTTGCTTGTTTGAAATCTAATGTGATTGTGAAACAGGGAAAGCTATTTAGATCACCAATCTTAAGATCCATTTGGATATGAGATATCAGAAAAAACAACAATATAATCAAGATAAAACTAAGCGTACAGATTGGGAGACTGTTAAACAAGCCCTTATCACACGGTTCAAACCTCAAAAGTTTATGGAAGACCCTTTCCTAACTTTAAGTAAAATTAAAATGGGAAAGCGGAAAATGGTTCGAAATTACATTGAATGGGTAAAACGCTCAGATCTGATTAACGAAAATGCCATGATTATGTGGTTTTTGTCAGATCTACCTAAAAGGAATAGACATGAGCTGAAACGCCATAATGAGTACACACTTTTGCAAAATGCTATAGATGATGCAATTCGAGAGGAGGATGAAGATTCAGACGATGAGCCGAATATCAGTATGTTGCATTATACAGTAGGTCAGACCACTACGACATCCACCACTATTGCATCGACGAATGTCAACGCTACTGCACAAATGATGCTCAATGAGTTTGAGAAACTCGGGAAGAACCAACAGTAACAGATGGAAAAGTTGCAGTCACAATTTGATGAGAAGATCAAAGCATTGGAAGATTTCCATGGATAAGCGAACAACGAACCTGAGAACTTTACAAAGACTTTTCCTACTAGGGAAAATGTTTGGTGTTCTATTTGTACAAGAAATCACACAGTGAATGAGTGTTCTCAATTTAAAAAACGAATGGAAATCAGTATATGCCATTTGTGTAATTCACCTAATCATGAGACTGCTTTTTGCAACTTCAATCTTCGGATAATTCAGCAATGGTATGCCCAAATGAGATATCGAGAACCACATTATGGAGAAAATCTGATAGCTAGACCTCGAGAATCTGCTCTTGGATACCCATAACAGTTAGCCTTACCTGCCCCACCAAAGCACCCCGCTCCTCCTGCCAATTTGATGGAACCAGAACCTTACAGAAGTGTCGAGCAATGGAACTATGGTAATGATCAAGAAGGTGGATCTTCAGACCAATATGCTATTTATGCTGTCGCACAACAACAAGTATCTAGAAATTGGACCAGATGTTGGAAGTATTTCTACTTTCTACGGTGGCTAGGTCTAATGAAGAGTTCGTGCATAGTATAGTGGTAGACCGGTCATCCACCTTCTAAGTTCTACAAAGCTTAACAACTGTGAAATAAAAACATAAACGAAAAGGGACCAAGGCTTCCCAACTAGTGCTTGAAATAGAAACTAATTAAGGTGTGGCTAAGGCAGTACCCAACTAGCCACTACTTGGAAAGTAAATAAACTTGCTAAGGCAGTACCCAACTAGCAAGGATCAATAATGAACTAGGCTTGCTAAGGCTTCCCAACTAGCAAACCGTAAAACTGATACTAACTCCCAAAGGGAAATGAAATAATAAATTGTGGCTAACTAAATAATTAACAAATAAAGCATGCCACAATAATCCAATGAAAGGAGGCAAGAGGAGGCCCGAGCACCTTCCCTCAAGCTATGCACCTTCCAATGAGAACACAAAGAAATAGAATGATAATCTCAAAGAGAGAGCAATTTGGCACAATCTCAGAGTGTTGTTTTACAAGGAAAATGCCTCTCTTCTTATAGCAAAAAGGGCCTTCCATAAGCTTCTACTAGCTTACGGGATTATTTTCTAAAACTTGCAATTCTAAGACTTCTAAACTTCTCCATTCTAACTTAGAAAGCCTAAGACTCTAAACTTAGAACTCAAGATAACTTAGAATTTTTTATTTTCTAAGCTTAAGTTTCTAAGTTTAAGTTCTCTAAGTTAAGTTTTCTAGCTTAGAAGTTTAGAATTTAATTAAGTTTCTACCCATGGACTTATAACACACATGCCATGGTAGGAGTTTATTAACAAGTACTCACAGTGGGCTTATAATACACATGCCACGGTGTTTTATTTTACTTTGATTTTACTTTGTTGCTAACATTATCCCCATCCTTATTTGATTGGCGGTCCCACGCCAATGGTAATAGAAAGAACCCTACTCCTTATCTTGTAGGAGGAGTCAAAGTCAGTGTCGCTTGTAGACATGGAACTTTTTGTGAAGTGCTGCCCTATAGGAGATGAAGCTTTGAAGAAGGATGAGCGTCTCCAGAGATTTGGCTCTTTGATGGTTTGTATTTCCAAAAAATTGCTCACACTGATGATTCAATGGATGATGTACAAGAGCTAGGGTTGTTGAACAACGCAAGGTGAGAATGAACAGTAATGAGATGAAGGTGAGGGTAAGTGACAAGATGTGAGTCGGATATGGGGGGTGGTGGAGGTGGGCGAATAGATTGACGGTTTGTTGCTCATAGTAGTCTCTTGAAAACATAATGTTGGCAGAATTGTGATTGTTGCATTGTAACTTAATTGTACTGTTGAGAACTCCATAAAAGACTGCTTGGAATAGAGGCCTGAACGATCGTCCTTTTTAGTGCCCTTTGAATAGTCAACAAGTGAATAACTTGTCGATTTCTGTAGGCGATTTCGTGGCATGGTCGGTGAATTTTGATACTGAGAAAAAATTTTTTTTTTTTTTTTTTTTAGAATTCGATAGAAATCGTGCATATTGTGGACGATTTCGTGGTATGTCGGCGAATTCTGATAAGGAGTTTTCACAGACTGAACATGAATTTTTAATTTTTTTTATTTTTTTTTGTAAAGGACAGAATTCACAGATTATGTATAGAAATTGTTCAAACTGTGGGCGATTTCATGGTATGGTCGGCAAATTCTGATACTGAGATTTATTATTTTTTTTTAATTTTAATTTTTTTTTTTTAGAATTTGCCATAAATCATACACATTGTGGACGATTTCATGGTATGGTCAGCGAATTCTGATAAGGAGTTTTCACAGACAAAATATGAATTTTTAAAATTTTTTGGCTTTTTTGTAAAGGACAGAATTCGCAGAAGATGTATAGAAATCGTTCAGACTGTGGGCGATTTCATGGTATGGTCGATGAATTCTGATACTGAGATTTATTTATTTATTTTAGAATTTGCTAGAAATCGTGCACATTGTGGACGATTTCGTGGTATGGTCAGCGAATTTTGGTAAGGAGTTTTCACAGACAAGATATGAATTTTTAAATTTTTTTGGCTTTTTTGTAAAGGACAGAATTCGCAGAGAATGTATAGAAATCGTTCAGACTGTGGGTGATTTCGTGGTATGGTCGGCGAATTTTGATACGGAAGTTTTGTTGACAGATAAGAATAATAGTGAAAAAAGTGAATTTCTGGCTAAACACAGGCTAAATCTCTGAGAAAGAATTCGCGGAGCTGTTGGAGGACTGATCTTGCATAGATCTAACCTCAGTGAAGCCGACGAATTTCGATAGAAAGATTTGAGTGGAAAACAAAGGATTTTGATAGTAAAACAGTGGGTTTTCGAAAAATGTAAGTAGGGTCAAAATTTATGGAGGTGATAGAATGGAAGATCAATGTCTGTTATGGCTGCAGACAGACCGACGAATTCTGATATGCTTGTTTGGTCGAAAAAAAATATCACTTGAGTCACTTCTTTCAAAGAAAATGCCCAAGTTGACACTTTTGTTGCTTTGCCCCGGCTTGATAGGTTGCTCCGTAGCTCTTGTAGGACTTGGAGAGAAGTCTTGTGCTGTAGTGTGAAGGAAAATAGCAAGTAAGCATACACACAAGCACGTTAGTAAAAAAGAAAACAAGTAAGCTATGTAAAAAAAACTTAGAAAGTGGCAACAACGCCAATGTTGGAAGTATTTCTACTTTCTACGGTGGCTAGGTCTAATGAAGAGTTCGTGCATAGTATAGTGGTAGACCGGTCGTCCACTTCTAAGTTCTACAAAGCTTAACAACTGTGAAATAAAAACATAAACGAAAAGGGAGCACCAAGGCTTCCCAACTGGTGCTCGAAATAGAAACTAATTAAGGTGTGGCTAAGGCGGTACCCAACTAGCCACTACTTGGAAAGTAAATAAACTTGCTAAGGCAGTACCCAACTAGCAAGGATCAACAATAAACTAGGCTTGCTAAGGCTTCCCAACTAGCAAACCGTAAAACTAATACTACCTCCCAAAGGGAAATGAAATAATAAATTGCGACTAACTAAATAATTAACAAATAAAGCATGCCACAATAATCCAATGAAAGGAGGCAAGAGGAGGCCCAAGCACCTTCCCTCAAGCTATGCACCTTTCAATGGGAACACAAAAAAATAGAATGATAATCTCAAAGAGAGAGCAATTTGGCATAATCTCAGAGTGTTGTTTTACAAGGGAAATGCCTCTCTTCTTATAGCAAGAAGGGCCTTCCATAAGCTTCTACTAACTTATGGGATTATTTTCTAAAACTTGCAATTCTAAGACTTCTAAACTTCTCCACTTCTAACTTAGAAAGCCTAAGACTCTAAACTTAGAACTCAAGATAACTTAGAATCTTTTATTTTCTAAGCTTAAGTTTCTAAATTGAAGTTCTCTAAGTTAAGTTTTCTGACTTAGAAGTTTAGAATTTAATTAAGTTTATACCCATGGACTTATAACAGACATGCCATGGTAGGAGTTTATTAACAAGTACTCACAGTGGGCTTATAATACACATGCCACGATGTTTTATTTTACTTTGATATTACTTTGTTGCTAACACCAGAGCACCACTTGGATGCTTTTCATGTGGAGAAAATCACAGAGTTGCAGAATGTCTAAATAAAACAAAATTTGTACCATTCTGTTGTGACTGTGGTTATGGGCATTGCTATAAGGAGTATCCAGCAAAACTGAAGCCACTATCGGCTATAGCTCCTGTAAATTTGATAATAATCAAGCAAAGACCAGTAGCTCAGAATAAACCAAGTGTACCCGTGATGGTGGTCACCAGAGCACAGAAGCAGAAAGAACCGGAAATAGATCCAGTACCTGCTGATTCTATACCATTAACTAATATACCAATAGCATCTGGAGTCTATCCAAATCTTCATGTAGAAAAAAGAAAATATCAAGATATGAGACAGTGGATTAAACATCTGCAAGAAGAAGAGAAACTTGAAGCTGCTAGAGCAATAGCTAAAGTTCGTTCTTCACCATTGCAGTCACCGAAAAATTCACATACAAATTTGAATGTTCAGTTGCATTATCATGAAGAACCTTTCAAGATGACTGAACCAGAAGCACCGCAAACAGAACTGCTCATGAATATTTTGTCTAGTAAGATCAATATTTCGTTGGGAGAGTTCCTGAAGTTGGTGCCAAAAGCAAAAGAAGTATTAGCACAAAAGTTAACTCAAGCTGAACCCGAAGTCCATCAAGAGCCCCTTTTTTGTGCCGGATTTGAAGAATCTAATGAAGTACTCCATGTCGGACAGCTTGGGAAAGTGAACAAAAAAATATTACCCTGCCGATACAGTATAGACAATTTCCTAATGAAGCAGCCGTGATAGATGGCGGTTCGGGAGTTAACCTAATTTCTACAAAGCTATGTGCAAAGTGGAGCCTCAAAAAAATAAAGCCTGCGACTTTTGCCATTAAGCTAGCTGATCAAACTACAGTTCGTCTGCGAGAAATGGTTGAAGATATACCTATCAGAATTGTCGGAGTACAGCTCGTCATTACTCTCATAGTAATGGACTTACCAGAAGCACCAAATGTCTATCGAGTCCTATTGGGACGCCCATGGTTACAAGTTGTGCAAGTAATTCATAACTGGGATACAGGGAAAATCACTTTTGAAAATCGTGAACGTGCAGTCAAGGGTGATCCTGTAACTTGGACTATCAAACCAATGGCTCAGAAAGAGGATGATGATTCATCAACAACGGATCATACTTGTGACCGACCAGTAAAAAATTGGGGAGTAAATTACGACTCTCAAACCGATACTGTCAACTGGAATCAAGCCCTTGCAATGATTGATTGTACATTAGGTTATATGTGTCAACAAGATAATCAATTAGATTTGAGTGAGATTTCACTAATGGATCGAACTTTAGATACACCGATCACTTTTCCTTTGAATGTGCTGAATGTAGCTTGGATATCAACGGACTTTATACCAGATCCGATTAAAGATGAACTCATTCATGTGAGTCATGCCTTGACTTATGATGACAATGCAGAACTTACTAATGAGTAGATTCTAAATTATATGGATCCGACCAGATTTGTAGTGCGTAATATTCCTGATGAACCAACAATAAAACCGCCAAAAGTAGTTATATTGAAGGAAGACAGGAACACATGTTCAATGACGAAGAAACAAGCCAAGCAACATTATAATACGGTCCTGAAATGGGAAAATCCTCCTCAAAAGATTGATTCAAAGAATGTGCCGCCCTTACTGGATAAAGGCAAAGGAAAAGTCAAGGATGATTCTGCAAGTCAGAGTTCTAGCAAGACATCACCGTCTAGGAAGTCTTCACCTTCAACGAAGAGTCTATCTTCTCGAAACTCATCGCCTCCACGATCTATTCTTGCTAAGAAGGCTAAGCGAAGATCCAAGACAAATCCTTTTGACAAAGAACAAGCAGATGGAGTCCAGCATGATATGCCCGAACATTTCAAACGCTACACACTAGATGATGTGGTTATCATGTTACCCAAAGCACATCGTGAACCCGAAGAATAAGTGCCAAAATCAGAAGA
This sequence comes from Diphasiastrum complanatum, assembly GCA_029204225.1. Classification (NCBI taxonomy): domain Eukaryota; kingdom Viridiplantae; phylum Streptophyta; class Lycopodiopsida; order Lycopodiales; family Lycopodiaceae; genus Diphasiastrum; species Diphasiastrum complanatum. Next base: position 23,911,323 of record CM055095.1, read on the forward strand.
TGCTTACGATGGCCCAGCTGGGACGCAGCCTATGAATCTTGCTAAACCAGGAGAACCAGAAAAGATTGTACAAGTTGGATTACAACTTAATCCTGAACAGTTTCAAGCGCTAAGAACATTGCTTATTAAGTATCAAGATTGCTTTGCATGGACTTATAAAGATCTCAAGGGTATTCCGACGTCAGTTATTGAACACACTATACCATTAATACCTGATGCAGTTCCAAAGGTTACAAAGTTCTATCGCTGTAATCCTAACGTTGCGGATCTGATAAAGAAAGAACTTCAGATATTGCTTGATGCCGATTTCATTTATGAGATTGAACATACCGAATGGGTTTCACCAATTGTCATTGTTCCTAAGAAGAATGGGAAATTGAGAATTTGTGTGAATCTCAAGACCACGTCAATCTGCTCTTGGATACCCGGAACGATTAGCCTTACCTGCCCCACCAAAGCACTCGCTCCTCCTGCCAATTTGATGGAACCAGAACCTTACAGAGGTACCGAACAATGGAATTATAGTAATGATTATGAAGGTGGATCTTCAAAACAGTATGCTATTTATGCTGCCACGCAACAACAAGCATCTAGAAACTGGACCAGAGCACCACTTGGATCCTTTGCATGTGGAAAAAATCACAGAGTTGCAGAATGTCCAAATAAAGGCAAATTTGTACCATTCTGTCATGACTGTGGTTATGGACATTGCTACAAGGACTGTCCAGCAAGACCGAAGCCACCACCGGCTACAGCTCCTGTAAATTTGATAACAATCAAGCAAAGACCAGCAGCTCAGAATGAACCAAGTGTACCCTTGATCGTGGTTACCAGAGCACAGAAGCAAAAAGCACCTGTAGCAGAACCAGTACCTGCTGATTCTATACCATTAACTGATATACCAACAACATCTGGAGTATGTCCGAATCTTCATGCGGAAAAAAAATCTTCATGCGAAAAAAAGAAGATATCAGGATATGAGGCAATGGATTAAACATTTGCAAGAGGAAGAGGAGCTTGAAGCTGCTAGAGCAACAACCGAAGTTCGTTCTTCACCAGTGCAACCACCGAATAATCCATGTACAGATATGAATGCTCAATTGCATCATCATGAAGAACCCTTCAAGATGACTGAACCGGCGCCACAAAGAGAACTGCTCATGAATATTTTGTCTAGTAAGATCAATATTTCGTTGGGAGAGTTCCTGAAGTTGGTGTCAAAAGCAAAAGAAGTATAAGCGCAAAAGTTAACTCAAGCTGAATCAGAAGTTCATCAGGAGCCACTTTTTTGTGCTGGATTTGAAGAATCTAATGAAGTACTCCATGTCGCAGCCTGAGATTGAAGTGAACAAAAAAATATCACCCTGTCGATACAACATAGACAATTTCCTAATGAAGTAGCTGTGATAGATGGCGGTTTGAGAGTTAACCTGATTTCTATAAAGCTATGTGCAAAATGGGGCCTTACAAAGATAAAGCCTGCGACTTTTGCCATTAAGCTAGCTGATCAAACGATAGTTCGTCCGTGAGGAATGATTGAAGATATACATGTCAGAATTGTCGGAGTACAATTCGTCATTACTTTCATAGTAATGGACTTACCAGAAGCACCAAATGTCTACCGAGTCCTATTGGGACGCCCATGGTTTCGAGTTGCGCAAGTAATTCATAACTGGGGTACTGGAAAAATCACTTTTGAAAATCGTGAACGTGTAGTCAAGGTTGATCCTGCAACTTGGACTATCGAACTAGTGGTTCAAAAAGAGGATGATGATTCATCAACAACGGATTATACTTGTGACTGACCAGAAAAAATTTTGGGAGCTCATTACGATTCTCAAACCGATACTGTCAACTCTTGCAACGATTGACTGTACAGCTGGATATATGTGTCAACAAGATAATCAATCAGATTTGAACGAGATTTTATTATTGGATCGAACCTTGGATACACCGATTACTTTTCCATTGAATGTGCTAAAAGTAGCTTGGATATCAACGAAACTTATACCAAATTGAAGATGAACTCATTCTTGTGAGTCATGTCTTGACTTATGATGAAATGCAGAACTTACTGATGAGCAGATTCTAAATCATATGGATCCGACCAGATTTGGAGTGCGTAATATTTCTGATGAACTAACAATAAAACCGTCAAAAGCAGTTATATTGAAAGAAGACAAGATCACATGGGCAATGATGAAGAAACAAGCCAAGAAAAACGTCATAATACGGTTTTAAAATGAAAAAATCCTCCTCAAAAGATTGATTCAAAGTATGTGCCACCCTTACTGGATAAAGGCAAAGGAAAAGTCAAGGATGATTCCACAAGTCACAGTTCTAGCAAGACATCATCGTCTAGGAAGTCTTCACCTTCGAAGAAGAGTTTATCTTCTCATAAGACATCAACTCCACGATCAATTCCTGCTAAGAAGGCTAAGCGAAGATCCAAGACAAGTCGTTTTGACAAAGAACAAGCAGATGTAGTCCAGCATGATATGCCCGAACATTTTAAACGTTATACACTAGATGATGTGGTTATTATGTTACCCAAATCACATCGTGAACCTGAAGAGCAGGTGCTAGAATCCAAAGATGTTTAAGATGGCCCAGCTAGGACACAGATCATGAATCTTGCTGAGCTAGGAGAACCAGAAAAGATTGTACAAGTTGGATCACAACTTAATCTTGAACAATATCAAGCACTCCGAATGCTACTTATTAAGTATCAAGATTGCTTTGCATGGACTTATCAAGATCTGAAGGGTATTCCAACGTCAGTTATTGAACACAATACTTTAGTACCTGATGCAGTTCCAAAGGTTACAAAATTCTATTGCTATAATCCTAATGTTGCGGATCTGATGAAGAAAAAACTTCAGAGATTGCTTGACGCCGATTTTATTTATGAGATCGAGCATGCATAATGGGTTTCACTGATTGCCATTGTTCCTAAGAAGAATGGAAAATTGAGAATTTGTGTGAATGTCAAGGCCTTGAACAAAGTGACGAGGAAGGCTCACTTTCCTTTAACTTTTACTAAAAGCATTTTGGACCGCCCTGCTGGAGCAGAAGCTTATAGTTATCTGGATGGATTTAGTGGTTACAACCAAGTCAAGATTGCACCTGCAGGTCGTCACAAAGCAACTTTTGCAATTGAATGAGACACCTTATGCTTACAAAGTAATGCCGTTTGGAGTTTGTAATGCACCAAGTTCATTCCAAAGAGTAATGCAATTTGCTTTTGAAGATTATCTACAGAAATTCCTTGAAATTTACTTGGATGACCTGGGAGTATAGACCACCTGGATCGATTGGAAAAAGTATTTGAAAGATGTCGCAAGTATTAAATTTTCCTAAATCCAGAAAAATGCTAGATATGGGTTTCTCATGGAGTTGTGCTTGGGCATGTGATATTGAGACATGGCATTGCCACAGATTATTGTAAAATCAAGGTTATTGTGGAATTGCCACCATCAACAACATTTCATGGAGTTTATGTATTTATGGGCCATGCGAACTACTATTGAATTTTTATTATCTTCTTTGCAGATTTAGCAAGACCTATATACAAACTTACTATTGTTTCTATTTGGATAGTAGAGGCGTTAGAAGCCTTTGAAAAATTAAAAAAGCATTAATTTCAGCACCAATACTGCATTCTCCAGATTGGATGATTGAGTTTCATGCTCACACTGATGGCTCGAAATATGCAATTGGATCAGTTTTGACGCAGTCAGGTGACTATAAGAAGGACTATCCAATACAATTTTTAAATTTGAATAATTAGAGAGGCAAAATTGGACCAATAAGATTCATAGTCCAGGGTCCTCCTCTCTACTATAAAAAAGAACCAACTTGAGTTTCATACACATGTACATATCTTCATTTCAATAAAGCAGATTGGTTCTCTTGTGAAATGGATTTATGAATGTCCTTGCTCTCTCTCCCTTTTCCTCCATCTCTTATGCTTTTATTTTGTTTGCTAATTGTTGTATCTGAATGTTATTGGGATTGTATGTTTTTATACGTTTTATGAGAGAGAGAGAGAGAGAGAGAGAGAGAGAGAGAGAGAGAGAGAGAGAGAGAGAGAGAGAGAGAGAGAGAAAGAGTAAGCTATTTTCATTGTGGATCTAGTATTAATGGATGTAGTGTTAATGCTTAGGGTTAGTGGATGGTAGAATTAGATGTGAATCTTCCATTCATGTTGAAATCTGAACTATGCTATCGCTCTCATGGAAACGAATCTACGCATGACAACTAACTTCATTTTCTCGATGCTAGATTGATTAGATCTTGGGTTGAGGATAGGCAAGGAAAGAACCCACTACAACAAGTGAAATGATGACTCGAATGCTTACCATCTTTTCCATGGGTGCAAAGGTCTTATCATAGTCAATCCCTTGTCTCAAAGCTTTCAACAGTATAGATCTCTTTGTGCTCCGCACGAAAGGCTGGTAACTTTTCTCAGATGAGCATATCCTTTTGCCACTAACCTTGCCTTGTACTTGTTGATAGATCCATCTTGGTTTGTCTTCACCTTGAAGATCCATTTCCATCAATAGCCTTCTTGTCCTTAGGTAACTCCACCAATCTCCATGTTCCATTCTTCACAAGAGCTTGATACTCAAGATCCATTGCTTGGATCCACTCCTCTTCTTTCCTTGCTTGATCTACACTTGTAGGTTCATCCAAAGAGGTTAGGAAAGCAACATAATTTTCAGAAACTACTTGCTTACTCTTTTGATCATATGTGAGCCTTGAAGGTACTTGTCTTTCCCTTGATGTTCTCCTTGGATTTTGACTTGATGAAGGTCCATCATCATCACCATCCAAAGTAGGATCCTTTTCATCAACATCAAGAATGTTAGATCTATCCACATCACCATCAATCATGCTTGAAGACACTTTTGGAATGCTCCCCTCATCAAAGATGACATCTCTACCAACAATCACTTTGTTAGTAGAAGGAATGTAAACCTTGTAGGCTTTACTCACCTCACTATATCCAACAAAAATACCTCTTCTTGAAGATGGATCCTCCTTGGTCCTATCACCAAGAGTAATGTTGACATAGCATGTGCATCCAAAGGTTCTTAGAAAGTTGACACTCGACCTCCTCTTAAATAGCATCTCAAAAGGTGTCCTTCCATCCAAAATAGCACTCGGCCACCTATTGCACAAGGAATTGGCACACAACAAAGCTTGATCCCAAAATGGTTTGTCAAGATTAGCACTTAACCTCATGGCTTTAGCACTTTCACATAAAGTCATATTTTTCCTTTCAGCCACTCCATTTCGTTGTGGGGTCCTTGATGTTGTATACTCCCTCTTGATCCCATGCTCATCACAAAAGGCCTTGAACTTGGTAGATATGTACTCACCACCATTGTCACTCCTTAAGCACTTGATCCTTGTGGAAAATTGGCTCTCCCTTGCATTCTCGAACTTGATAAAGACATCATACACTTCATCCTTGCTCTTTAGTAGATAGATCCAACAAAATCTACTAAATCAATGAATGTTACATACATCTTAGCTCCACTATTGCTAATTGTAGTAAATCCATGAATATCCGAATTTACAATTTAAAAATTCTTTGTAGATCTAGATATAGATCTAGTATAAGGTAGTCTATGTGACTTAGACAAAGCACAAGACTCACAAACATGATTGATACCACTTAAAGAACTTGGAAGACCTATCACAATTTTCTTCCTAGCCATTACTTCCAATGATTTGAAGTTGAGGTGTCCAATCCATTTATGCCGAATCTCTTGAAGAAGCATCCACTTGATCTTGCCCTTTAGACCACTTACTTTTGGTTTTGCCCTTGAATTTGCCCTTTGTGAACATAGCATCCTCTTGAAGTGTCGATGTAGATCCACCTCTTACTTGAAGCCTATCTTCTTCATTGATCAAGATCTCTTGAAGATCCATCAAACTTGGCAAAGTCTTTTGAATAGCAATACTTTGAACAATGTTATCATGAGCATCCAACAAGTCATTAAGAATCACTTGAATAAGCTCTCCTTTCTCAATGCTTTCATCAATGCAAGCCAACTCATCATTCAATGCTTTCATCCTCAAAACAAAAATACTTGGACTTTTTTCATTCTTTTGCAAACAAGAAAAGATTTGCCTTCTTAGATTCAACACTCTAGAAGTAGACTTGGATTCATAAAGCTTCTTCAATGAATCCAAGCATCCTTAGATGAAGTACACTTACCAACTTCTATGAGAAGCTCATTGGTAATATTCATCTTGATAATGTGAAGAGCCTTCTTGGCCCTCTTGTCATACCTCACTTGATTTTGTTATGTTGCTGGTCTCTCCTCCAAACCTACAACAATATCCAAAACATGATTCATCTCAAGAAATGATTCCATCCTCACTTTCTACAATGAATAGTTACTTGAGGTAAGCCTATCATTGGCATTTAACATGACTCCAATTGAGGTTGCCATGTAGCAATGACCCGATCTTCTCTTTCAGCCTATTTTATGCACAAAGCACTCCTTTGAACAAATTCAAAATAAATCACAAAACTATCTCAACAATTCTCTTCTAGCACTTATACCAAGCAAATCAACACATAGAATCATGGAATCTTGATCAACCTATGATCTATCCTCAATCTAATGACTTTTGCCACTTCCTAAGATTGAAACACACTCAAATGAAGTCCAACAACCTCACTATCTAGAGATCCAATTAAAATTAGGGTTTTGTCAAAATCACAAAATATTAACTACTCCAAATCTACATGCAAATGCTGAAATTTTGATTATGCAATCTAATAGCCACCACTTAGGCTAATCTAATGATTACAAAATCGGCCAAATCTAGTATGTGAAATCAAAAAAATGGAATTGATCAAGTTTGAAAACCTATATAGGATTTTGATCAACAAAAGCAAAGAACTCGATTTTGGTGTAGAATCCTCTCTAGCATGCTCTAGCCTTGATATCTTCACCAAATCATTGATGGATCTGATTTCCTCCTTCATAACCTGAAACACAAACTCTGATGCCATATGAAGGATTTCAGATCATTATGATCCAATCCACTTGAAAGATCTTGGGTTACAAAGAGAAATACACTTCCAATCTCACCAATGTAGAAAAATCAGCATCTATACACAAAATGAGATGCAAACTCTAATAGAACTTGATCAAACTTGAATGAAATGATAAAGTACTATTGCTGGTCGTACAAAATCAGCAAACTACTGTATTTCACATGTGTGGATCCAAAAATAACAAATATAGATCACTACACATAAAATTGCATGCAATCACAAGCATAGTGCACCAATGGATAATAGAACCCAAGAGAACCATGTATAAGCATGAAATGAGATAGAGAAGAGAGAAGATCACTCTCTCCACGAGGTACATCCTTTTATAACATGTCCAAACCCTATTTGGCCACTTGGCTTTCTCTCCAAAATGCTAACCCTACTATTTTTGGGTCTAGATTCAGCGTACCCAACATTCAAATTTGAATCTACTCAAACTCGCTTTCTAACTTTCCCACACTTTCAAAAAGTGTTTATTCAAATGACATTTAGACTAATGAACTTTGAAAAGTCAATCTCTAAGTCTAAAAACAAAGTTGGCCTCAATATGCCAAATATGAAAATATAGCAAATATGATCAAACTAGTTGAATCTTTCACATTTTATGAAGAAATGAAGGTACCACATCTCAAGAAGACTGATACAGATTTAGCACCTAGTAGCTGATCAAGAAAGGACAATGGTTAGCATCATCCCTCAACGGATTTTGATTCCAGATTGATACTACAACAAATGCAATTAACAAAACTTGAAACCAGAGATTCTGGATCTGCAACATGGGGACCATACAACCCAGTGGAGATTGCCTATGTTAGCCGAATTTATGACACCAAAAATTGGGCTAATTTTGGAACTTCATTTGCTATGTTATAGAAATCGACATGTAAAAACTGCAAAATTTCAATGTACACTGGCTGGAAATTGCCAATCGATAGGGGTCCCAGCCCACCCATAATGTAGCTAGAAGAAATTATGTCCTTAGAATTGGCCTCTAAAATTTTTGACGGCCTTTAGAAATCGGCCTATAGTATAGTTTTGGCTATTACGCCAGATTTCACAATGTACTATGATTTTTGATACTAATATAAAAACTGAAATATTGTGTTTTTAGGTCTGCTGCTCAGTGGGGAGAAGGGGCTTAGTTACCACAAATCAGGAATTGCAAGTAAAAAAGTCGAATGGCTAAGGTTAAGAGGGTCTACAAAGTGCAAAGTGAAAAGGAGGACCAATGTCAAAGAAAGAGAGAAAAAAAAGAGCATGACTTGATGACCAAATGGAACATGACCAAGGTCTAAAGGGAATAGACACATGGCACCTAAAATGCTAACTCCATTAGACATATGCTAAAGAAGGCCAAATCAATGTCAAAAAGAGATTGGAAGACCCTTAATTGGGAACATGGTTAGTCAAGCAATTAAAGAGCAAGTGGCCATGAGTATGGCAATTGGCAAAGTGCCCTTCTAATTGGCACATGGAAAAGGGACCAACCATCCTTTATTGGAAAAAGGGCTCATAATGGGCAATTCAAAGCTATTAGAACTTTAAGAGTCCACTATCTAGCTACCCTGGGCCTAAAGGCAAAATAGGCATGCGAACCTTCAAATAAGCTAATGGGATCAGTTGAATCACATTTGATGTCCTTCAAAGGTTGTTGTGAAGGATGTGAAAAATGGCAAGACGGCAAACTGAAAAGATGAAGAAAAGTTAGCTCTACAAAAGGAGGTGGGCATAATGTTGAAAAAAACTCTCTTTTGTTAATATCACTCTCAGTCTCTTGTGCTTTAGACTATGTTCTCAAGAGGATGATCTTAGAGTGCTATGATGGATATTCTTTGTGCTCTCCAAAGGGGGGTTGAGGGTTGTGCTTCAAGAAGATGGTGGTGGTGTATTAATTCTAAGGAATGTAGGAGTTGTTGCTAGTTGCAATGCCCTCTTAGCTCTAAAGTTTGTTAAAAGATGTGTTGTAGCTCCTGCCTCTAACTACCAACTTCCTTCTATATGATGAGTTTTCTGCCTGTTTAGAATTTAGAAATGTGTTCTTTGAATGGCTTTCAACTCTCTTTTTTGTCATTCTTGTGGGAAGGACTGGGGTGCTGGGTTTTACTTCTGCTCAAGAATGTTTTTTCAGACTACATTTTTCTTCCATATGCAAGGCTGTGGGGAGGAGTTCTTTGTTATCTAAACCACTACTGAATTTTCTCTAAGAAATGGCTCCTCATTTGCTCTCTTAAAGTAGCTACTCGTCTGTTTTTCTACTCATCACTGGCTGCTCTTGCTAAGAGGTGCTCTTTAGTGAACAACAGTGATCCTTGATAGTCCTCAAAAGATTCTGGAGTGATGAAGATGTTCAGTCCATCAGTGAGCCTGAGTTGTTGACTCACCAGCTAGCTATTAAGGGGACCTCATCATTCAGCCTCCTATTTGAGACATTTTTGGTCATGTCACTCTATCAAAGCATCTGTATGCACATCCAGACTATTAAATGCCCTGTTCAAGAACTCTTCTCAGAATTTCGTAAGATATCTTTCTCTGTGTTTGAACTTCCCTTATAGGCGCTTCCTTCATTATGAGCCTTAAAGTCCCACTTTGATCTGCATGACAACAAAACAAGAAGGATTATAATTCTACTTGTGCTTTGCCGCCCAACTGTCCTCTGATCTGCATCCAATTAATCATATCTAAACCTTGCTAGCGGTGCTCTAAGGAAGCATGAACAAAGAATGACAATTGCTTGGCCTTACATGTGTGGCCCATCAGATCCAACGACCCATTCGCACCTCTATAGAGTAGCGAGATGAACGCACCTCCCGCATGCTAGAGTGGGGCCCACCAGTGCTACCCCAGCTTCTGAGAATTGATTTCAGAATGAGAGAGAGGAAGGAAGGTATGTGCAAATGTGGGTGAATGCTTCTTGGTTTCCAAGGGGAGGCTCGAACCTGGGACCAAAGAAACTTTGGATGCCAAGCTAACCAGTTGAGCCAACCCCGTTGGATTAAATGTGGGTGAATGGAAGGGCCCCAAACATATAGTTAAAGGTGTCAAACGCAGTGAGGCAGTCTAGCATTCTGATAGATGTAGATGTAGATCTAGCTTAAGGTAGTCTATGTGACTCAATCTAATGACTCTTGCCACTTTCTAAGATTGAAAGACACTCTAATGAAGTTTTGTAACCTCACAAAATAGAGATCCAATTAAAATTAGGGTTTTGACAAAATCACAAAAAAAAATGAATATTTCAAATTCTACATGCAATTGCCTAAAACTTGATATAGAATCTTGTAGCCTCAAGTGAGACCTTTTAATGCATCCAAAATCGGCTACTTCCAATAAGTATGGTGTGAAATTGGAATTCATCAAGTTCAAGAACCTAAAATGAGTGTTGATCTACAAAAGATCCAATCTACATATGCAAGAAACTCGATTTTTGGGTAGAAGTCAATCTAGCATGCTCTAGCATTGATATCTTCACCAAACTCTTGATAGATGTGCTTGATCCTTTCATAATCTGCAACACAAGCTCTGATACCATGTGAAGAATTTGGGATCAATCAAGATCCAGATCCATAATCTGATCTTTGGTTAGAAATAGATCAACTCTACCAATCTTGCCAATGTGGAAAATCAACATCTACTTAATGAAAGAGATGCAAACTCACTAAGAACCTAATCAAACATCAAACATAAGATATGATGAAGTTTTTGTCCATACAAAAATAGTGAGCTACTGTATTCCACATGTGTGGATCCAAAAATAGCATAAAATAAGCATTCTACACACAAGATTGCAAGATATCACCAATATAGTGCACCAATGGATAGATGAACCCAAGAGAACCATGTATAGGCATGAAATGAGATAAGAGAGAGAGAGAGAGAGAGAGAGAGAGAGAGAGAGAGAGAGAGAGAGAGAGAGAGAGAGAGAGAGAGAGAGAGAGAGAGAGAGAGAGAGAGAGAGAGAGAGAGAGAGAGAGAGAGAGAGAGAGAATGTCTCTGCTTCCCATGAGTTACATCCTTTTATAGTAGGTCCAAATCTAATTTCAAACTTTGGCTTCCCTTCATAATGAAAAACCCTACTATTATTGTGACTAGATTCAATGTCTCTACTACTCAAATTGAATCTACCAAAAACTTGTGTACTATACTTTCCCACACTTTCCAAAAGTGTTTATTTAGACTAATATAACTTTGAAAAGTCAAACTCTAAAATTGGCCTCAATTGTGTGTTTGGCAATTTATCAAACTATGACCAATCTTGACTAAACTAGTTGAAATTTCTCACATTTTTCATGGAGATGCATGTTAGATGCTAGATTTTTGCATTGTTGATGCAAAGGGACATGCACCCACATTTAGCCAAAGATCTAACAATCCATTAATGATATTTTGGATTTGATTTTTTCACACTTAACCCTTATTGGCTTTATAAAAGGCTGTAGTTACCAAATGCAGACTAATTGCACCTTGTCTTCGTGATTTATGCCGAGAAATTCTGACCAAAATAGACAAAAAATACAAAACTTCATTGTTTTGCAATCACTATTGAATTCAGATATGTTTGATCTCACCTTGGCCTTTTGAAGGTCACTAGGAATGATTTTAAATTCCCCATTGATGTCTCCAAATGTGAAGAAACTAGAAATAGAGGGTTTTGGCCATTAAGCCACTAGAAACCGCTTTCACCCTCTATGAGAGATTGTCTCACCTTAATGCGGAGCTCGTGCATAATAAATCTAATAGATAGGCTCACATAATCGTTGCAACTCTAAGACCATGTCAATAATTAGACTATCATTAGCATGAACACCAAAACAAGAGGATGAGAAAAGCCACATAACATTGTATGCACATAAAGCAAGTACGATTTTCTAATAGAGATATACAAGAGATCATAGATTTAGTAGTCGAATTACAACCAAGTCTAGAGTACAACTAGCTATTGAAAAATGGAGAGTGATGTTCTAACATTGAGGCTTGTATGTTGGGACAGTAACAAGGCAAGACAATGTTAATGCATGGCTATGCATATAGACCCAACTTTAGGATAGAACCCTCCACTAGGCTATGAATAATTCATAGGGGCCCAAGTCAAGGTCATGTTGGGTTCATGTAGTGTGCACATGCATGTATGCCAAGTGACATGTTCACTAACATAAGTGTCATGACACATGGCACATATGCATGCCATCAGTCTACACTGGGTTTAGAGAGGTCATCTTTATAAGAGAGAGATGACATGGTTGGGTGGAGAGCTTTAGATTGCCCTTCAATTGTGTCATAGATTGCAGGACATCAATTGGGGCATTTCCAATGATCCTCGCCACCCCATGGACTTTTAATAAGCTTTTAATTTATACAATATATACTTGTGCGGTTATATGAAGGAAAATTGAAGATGATGTGACCAATCAAATTAATGGTTAATGGTGAACGTCAAATTTCTTTGCTTATGGAGGGAAGGTAATGAGAGACCATTCGTGGGTGTCACATTGCTTTGAAATCCGTTAAAAGAGGTCACCAAACTCCATAGGCCATACTCCATAACCCCTAGACCCATAACTAGACATTTCTTTTACTTTTCAAAAAAAATAAAATACACTAGATCAGCTAAGTTTGCCTTGGATGTTTTATCCTTTTCTACACTCATAGGTGTAGATCCTTTATTAATGAGGAGGTTTTGTGATCCAATGTTAAAACTTCTGACAATAATCTGAAAGCTTTTACCTGATCCAATGTTAAGACTTATATCAATAATTCTAAAGCCAATTAGATGAGAATTGAAAATCCAATCCTCCTAAAGGAGGCTCGATCCTATTTGTTGCAAAGTGGGGATATGTGATAGTATTCTGCTAAGGACTTGGTTACTCTTTTGTGTGGCTGTGGAGTGTGTAAACACCTCCTGCTTTTGATGGAGCTGGCTTTCTTTTCCTCTAACCAATTCACCACTACCTTCTCATTCACCAAATGTATCTCTCTTTCAGGTATCAAACAAACCCAATTTTGAGATTATGCACTTGAGCAATTTTAACTGTTTTTGCAATTGGTATTTGATCTGGATTATTTTGATCTATGGTTTGTACGTACTCTTGGCATTTGGGTTCTGCCCATCTTCAGGACTGCATCTTCCTGAGAAGAAAGGAAAAAGATTTATAATCAAATCAGCTGAATCTGCCATGGCAAGCACCAATGTTTTATCAGTTCCTAGCTGGGAGGCCTTGTCTGAGAGAGCAGGCCTGAATTCCAAGGTGCCCATAAGGCTTCCTGAGGCAGAGCAGCGCTTGTTCGGAGGTGGAAATAAGCAAGCAGCTCTAATTTTTTACAGGGACAACTCCTCATGGTGCCCATATTGTGAAAGAGTGTGGATTCAGCTGGAAGAGAAGGAAATCCCTTACAGCGTGCAGAAGATCAACATGCGGTGCTATGGTGAGAAGCCTGCCTGGTACACTAGAATGGTTCCATCTGGGTTGCTGCCTGCAGTTGAGCTGAATCAGAAAGTGCTCACAGAGTCCCTTGACATCATGATGGCTCTGGAAAAGGCTTTTCCTGATCACAGGCCTTTGCTGCCTGCCCCAGGTAGCGCCCAGGCAGATGCTGTAAATTCCCTGTTGAAGCTGGAGAGATCTCTGGTGGGAGAGTGGCTGAGGCGCCTAAGAGGCGCTTGGGCTTGGAAGGGAGGATTTGAGAGCGCCATGGGGAAAGTGGATTCTGCGTTGAGGAGGTTTGATGGGCCTTACTTCCTTGGCAAAGAGGTGGGTATTCTTTTCTTTGCTTTCAGAGCAACTGAAGTAATTGCTTTGTGGAATCATTACGCTCAATAAAAAAAAGAACTTATTATTTGCTGTAGCACAAGATGTTTGATTGTGAGCATTTTTGTTTTGAATGGAAACATTTGTTATTGCTCCTAAGTCTATTTATATACGAAAACATGCTATTGCCATTGGAATGGGTTCTTCCAATGGAAGGTTGAGGTGCTATTTTCCCATGTCCTTCATGATGCTCATTAATCTCTTTTGGATCATAGCTTCGATCATCTAGAACTCTTTGGTAAGAGGTTGATCCGAACATATGAACAAAAGAGAGCTGAATCTTAATCTGAATTGCCTGGAAACTATGTTGTGAATTTGTTTTTGTGAGTCTGTTCCCTTGAGCCTTATTGCCTTTAATCCAAAGCAGCTGTATTGTTGCTTCTGTGAGTCTGCTTCCTTACGTCTTATTTGCCTTGCATCCAAGGCAGCTGGATTGCTGCTTCTGCGAGTCTGCTTCCTTACGTCTTATTTGCCTTGCGTCCAAGGCAGCTGGAGTGCTGCTTTTGTCAGTCTACTTCCTTAAGTCTTGTTTGCTTAAAGGCTTCCTCAATAATGCAATCAAAGGCTGGTTTGGCATTCGAGATTGTATGTTTCCATACTGAAATATTTCAGCCAACATGCAGATGAATGCTTTTGTTCGCTCTTAATCTTCTGTAGCACAATCTATAAAATTTGGGTGGAGAGAATATTAAGGTTTCACTTGAAGGAACCTCTAGCTGGGTTTGTTCTGTGACATGTCCTCATAAATGTTTTCTACAGTTCTCGTTAGTGGATGCTGTCTATGCCCCATTTCTGGAGAGAATTGCTGCGAGCATGCCGTACTGGCAGGGGTTGATCATACGAGGGAGCGGGCAGTGGCCAGCAGTGGAAGCTTGGTTTGATAGCATGGACTCCAGGTCCTCCTTTCAAGCTGTGAAATCTGATGACTTTACGATCACCCACACACTGGAGCCTCAAATAGGTCCTTGTCTCTCCTTGCCCGCAGGTGCAGAATATAGGGCAATGGTAGATGGAAGGAATGGAAGCTGGGATTTGCCTCTGAAACCAGAACAGACAGCATGGGGAATGGATGATGGTAGTGACTCCATGGCTAAGGTGCAGGCAGCAAGAACGCTTGCAAGAAATCATCATGCTGTTGTTGGATTTGCTCTAAGGGGCCTGAAAGATGGGGAAAACTACAGAGAAGCAGTGGACTTGGGATTTAGATATGTAGCTTATGCCTTATTGGTTGGGTATGGAGACGTGGATTCTTTGCAGGAGCTTCCAAAGCAAGTAGCAGAGGCTGCAGCATACCTGAGAGACAGAGTCGGTGTGCCAAGGGATTTGTCCTATCCTGCTGCAAGACAGTTAAGAGCGCACCTTCATTGGCTTGTGAAGCTGGTCAGTCCTGATTTGCATTTTGCAACTTGAACCACACATCATATTCATGTC
Organism: Diphasiastrum complanatum; assembly: GCA_029204225.1. Lineage (NCBI taxonomy): Eukaryota > Viridiplantae > Streptophyta > Lycopodiopsida > Lycopodiales > Lycopodiaceae > Diphasiastrum > Diphasiastrum complanatum. Next base: position 23,926,638 of record CM055095.1, read on the forward strand.
ATTGTTTCCAGTGACCTCTAGACCGTTATCCAGATTTGAAGATTCAATACAATCTCAAACATTTCCAACCAAGCAGCAGGTTAAAAAAAAACAGAAGATTTATGTACAATAAGCAAAGATAAGGTGAATATTATAGATTTACAATAGGGCACCTTAATGTCACCTCTCACATGCTTCCTAGCATCTAAAGGTGTAGCCCTAACATTTGAACATTTATGAACAAGTTTGAATTTTGGGGGAGTGAAACAAAGATTTGAATCTTGCATGATGTTTGTGTTAACATGATGCACTTAAGCAAGCAGATTAGCTGCTATATGATTTTTTGGCTTATATGTCCTCCATGCAATTACCTCTGTGATCTGATGTGTCTGCTATCACTTTTATATAGTTGTATTCATGTCTAACCTGCAGAGTTCCTGTAAGATTCAAGTCCTAAACTTCGTCTGTAAGAACTGGTTTGTACAAATAGATTGGAAGTGTATATGCATCTATGTTCATGATTTCCAAACATTGATGGTTCTCAAAGGATGATTGTCGTGAAATTGATGAGTTGAAAGAGGACTTTGGTACCTCCTTTGTCAGATGGGGGAGCTCTATTGCAGACGATGGTAAAAGAACTGTAGTTATGTTTGATGATGATCTGACCTTGAGAAATCATCTACTCATTATGGATGTGCATTTCTATTGAACTATAACAAGTTGAAGGCATTTCCATAACTTATATGAGATAACATATCTGGCTGCTGACACCATCTATCAATTCTCGACTTTGGTGCTCTCAAGGCCAAGTCTATATCATTGTAGTTTAGGAAATGTGGCCCACACATCAACATGTTGATGTTAAATTGTGACATTTGGCAAGTAAATTTCTTACAAGTTTTTCGAGTTTCTTTTGTCCATGATCCAACAAAAGGTGTGTTACTCTTTTTAAGCCACTACATGATTTTTTATGAACAAAAATTGTGGATTGATACATATTTAAAAACTTGACTATTTATTAAAATTTAAATAATTCCGTCAGATTTTTTTAATTTTAGGCTAGCATGTCGGCATGCTAGCTTTTATAATCTCATAAACATCTTTTCACAATACAAATAAAACTTTTTTTTAAAAATAGCAAAAGTATATTTTGATGGACCTATTAAAATTTAATGGCTAGTGAGATTTTCAAGTATGTACCAAACCACAATCCTTATTCATGGAAAACCGTGTAATGGCATGAAAAACGTTGCACTCCATGTGCTATCATTTTGTTGAATCATGGGCAAAGAGAAACTCGCAAAACTTGCAAAACATTTACTTGCAAAATGCCATAGCCCGATTTTGGAGTCCAAAAGCTAGTATTGTTTTTCCTCTCTTGTAACTTGTTTATGAGTAATCCTCATGAAATAAACTCTTTGAAAATATTAAACACTATTAACAAATTGTATTGCACATGTGTGAAGTCCCCTTTGTATACTTTCACCTTCTTTTGATTGCTCTTACTAGTATTGATCAAGATTGTAACTTTATCTCAATGAATTGGAGGTCAATGATTAATGAGATAGATCCAACTATGCATTCAATCACTCTTGAGGATTGAAAATATCCATTCAAGGTTTTTCATTCTCTTATTTTAACAATATTGACCTCTATCAATTATTCAAGCCGGAAGATTTGGATGAAAAATGTACTTCTAATTAAGGACCCGATGAATATTGTGCATGATGTTGAGAAAAGATCTCAAGGAGCACAAGAAGGTTTGAGATTTGACCAGAGAGCTAGACAAGCTCTACACATGATAAAAAAAAAATGCAAATGAAGATATATACTATAATAAAAAAGTCTTGTGACACATCACATGGACTGTTTGGATCAAGAAGAAATACCTTGAAGAGTCATGGAAAAGTAACTACCTTGAGGGAATTGCATAATGAGTTGGTGACAGCTACAACATCATCTATTGATCCTCTTTGTTTCAAGCACTGTGTGACAGACCCACACAGTTAATTGGCGTGAAAGAACGGTGTTCTCCCACGAATAATGTCTCGCTTACTAGCGGACTTCTACACTGTATATTGTCTATTTGCTACTATTTTATGCATCTAGCAAATTGCATACATTCAAAGTAGCATATCTGATTAGATAGATTAAACAATCTATAACTGATCATGGATTACAAGAATGGTGGGTTAGGCACGTCCTAACGCTCTTCCGTTGACGTCATCATATCAGATCAGGGATTTGTACTTTATGGTACTCGTTTGATTTTTCTGATCCTCTGGAGTGTGAAGGGTTTTGTGTTGTGAACATTTTTCTTTCGCGAACATTTTGCTTTTGTGTCTTTTCATCAAATTGGGAGTTGAGAGCTAGCAGAGCTTTGGTAACAAAAACATTTTGTTTCTTCAAAGGTATGCAAATTCTAAAGGTGCCCTTAGATTTAAGGTATGTAAATCATGAAGGTGCCTTTAGACTGAAGGCAGTGAAGAAGGCGAAAAAGGCGAAGGTGCCTTATACTGAAGGCAGTGAAGAAGGTGAAGGTGCCTAGACTAAAGGCAGAAAAAGGCGAAGGTGCCTTAGACTAGAAAGGTAGCTAAAAAGCCGAAAAAGATGAAGGTGCTTAAAAATGGTTTCTAAGTCATTCTGGCCAGTGTGTCGCATTTTTCACGAAGGCAAAAAGTCGAAGAAGGTGAAAAAAGCAAAAGGTGCCTTAAGAATGGTTTCGAAGGCATTCTGGCCACTTTGTCCAGAAATGGTTTCTAAGTCATTCTGGCCAGTGTGTCGCATTTTTTGCGAAGGCAAAAAAGCGAAGAAGGCGGAAAAGCAAAGGTGCCTTAAGAATGGTTTCTAAGGCATTCTGGCCACTTGGCCACTGTGTCGCATTTTTTGCGAAGGTGCCTAAAAATGGTTAAGGAAAATAAATTTTTAAAGGAACAATGTGAAGGTCCGAAAACATGTTGTCGGCCTTCGGTTTTCAGAATGCTCATTACTTGAACGATTTGCTTAAGACTGAGCATAAGAAATCTAACATGTTCGACCTATCTATCCGAATTCACGGATTCCTTTCACCCATATTTCCCCAACAAGAACTTGGTGTCCCATGAACCCGTTATCCAAATGAGGTCAAGGGATAGAAAACAACTATATTAAAACAACAAATTTCACTAACTTCATACGTTAATGGTAAATCAACACAAGAACTAGTCAAAATATTTGCCATTTCAAAAAAATTGGGCTATCCCCCAGTTTTTTTTTGGCTTTTCAGACAATCTTTCAAAAGGTAGCCCTTCTACATACAAGAGAAACACAAGAGTCCATCATGGGTTATTGCATAGTCATAATGAGTGCGGTCCAGCTTGATACACATTTTTTCACCTTGGAAATTGGTGTCGACTTTTTCCCTTACAAAGAATGTTTTACCTCAATCTTGGGCGCACTTTGCTCTTTATGATTGCATATTATCCAAAATCTAGTTTTAAAACAAATTGATTGCTTGAATTTATTGGAGTTTTTTTATTTTAGATTGGGCGATGACAATTACAGTTTGTGGGCATAGTGGGTATCATAGCGCACTAAGGAAGATTGACATAAAAAATGACAATACTTTATTTAGCAAATGGATTCGGTGATTGAAGCACCTCAAGAACACTTAGCCAAAACACAAAAGTGAAATGGGAGGAATTAGGGAGTGGTGCCTATACCACCTCTTTTTCTTTCTTTTTTTTCCCCTCTGACTCTTACTCTCCGAAAGTAGAGAGATGAAATCCATTATTTCTCCATGCAGGTACAACTAGATATAGCAATCATAATGTCATTTGGCCACTTGAAAAATTTGCCCAAATTTGCCCAAATTTGGTAGTTTCCATGTACATACCAAAAACCTAGTTTTAAGTGACTAATGTATCTCATCACTAATAGTCAATAGGCCCAAAACATACAAGCACTCATTAATAACTTTCATTTATTACATGTGTGTTGATGTTTTATAGAGATATAAGAGGTGGAAGAATAAAGGAACCTATTCATTATTATTTTATGTATTTCTTCATGTTGTTTTCTCATCTTGATATGCAAGATTGATGTAGAAAATAGTGAAGCATCCAATATGGACACTATTTTCTATATTTATGAAATCTTTCCATTTTATATTTATAAATGTTTAGAGGAAAGACACATTTTTTAAAAGGAATTGATTCTTAAGAAAGGACAAAGTTATGATGCGAAAATAGCAAGTATAGTTGAAGAGGGAGCGTGAAAAATTGTCAACTTATACTTGGATTAGTTTTGGCTATTTTAGAGGCCAAACTTGCATATAGACTTCACACGGTTTTCTCACACATGTGAAATTAGAGTGCTGGGTCCAAGTTCATTTGGTCACTTGTATGTACAAACAGTTCATTTTTAGAGTTACTTGGCAATTTTGGCCAATATACTTAGTTTGGGCCAAGTTGTGGATAAGCTAGGGCAAATGACTCTAGAGAGAGGAGAGAGAGTCATCACTTCGACTATAAATAGCAAGTAGGGTGTGGAGAATGTAGAACCTTAGAGCTATTCCACATTTGGAAGCAATACTATCATCTCATCTTTGGTTCTCTTCTAAATTTGTGAAGAATTTTTGATGCCTGCTTGTAGCCTGTCTATTTTAATAGTCTATTAAATGCGTCGATACTGTTGTGCAGCCTGTTTATTTACATCAAATATAGGAAGAATTGTGCTGCTAAATAAAATTGATCAGACTAGTGAGATTGTGTAGAAATTGCCTATCATAGAAGGAAGTGATTGTTGGTGCATCTATTACTGGTCTAGATCTATATTTAGAATCATTATTAGATCTTAAAATTTTCACATTTATCACTGTTGTTTTGTGTATGAATGCATTTATGAATTAAATTAATGTTGTATTCTAGCTTTGTCATTCCTACATGATTCACACGTGTATTTAATTAGTGTAGTATTTTATTATGTATGTTGCATTTAGCTTTTAATGCAAACAAGATAGCACTCGAGTACGTATGCAATTTTGAATAATATGTTTTCTTCTCTAGAGAGCTCATAATTGAAATTTATTTCATGGACATGACATTACTATGGTCATATTAGTGTGGGTAAGCAACCAAACAAGGTGTAGTGAAATTCATGGCCATGTTGCACACTCAAATTTGATAATTTTGAAGTTTGATGAACACCTTTGCATGTTTGATACATAATAACATGATACATAATGACTTGCTTGCAATTTGCTAAAATCAATGGCTCATTTTTATATGAGATAAATCTATGTATAAAGAACATGCTCGTGAAAAAAATTGATGTCATTTATGAAAGTTAGTGAGAATATGGATTTTAAAGAACGTGCTTGAAATGCACATTTTGCTACAAGTCTAGTATTAGAAGGCATCGTGTAGTGTCTTTCACCTCGGAGGAATGAAATTGTTCACAACTTGCAATGCAATTTGATGACCTTGCTTAGGTTGCTCACAATTTGAAAGCATTGCTTGCAACACATGGAAGAATATTTAAGCATTAGCATTTTTTATTAATTGTCCATAAATCTAACATATAGGCTAATTTTCCTCTTTAAGTTGAGTGTGTGTAGGTCTTAGGGCTTCATTTACATATGGGGATGGAATGGGACTGTTCACACAAGTCCTACATGTTGACAATGTCATTTGGCAAACATCTGGTGTGTGACGCATGTGATAAATTGTGAAATTCTGGATATTTGTCACATGTTGAATATCTACGCGGGCTGAAACCTAATCATTTCATGAAGTGCTTTTCAGGAGCATGATCCCTAGCCGGAAGATACTTGCTAATTAAGTCACTTGGGTAATATGAAAGGATTATAGAGGCACGAGTTTGTTTATTTATGTGCACCTAAAAAACCTAGCTATAATTTTATGGTTCTCTTTTGAAGGCATCTTATGGCATAATTGTCATCTTTTTTTGTTTATACATGAAACCTATGAGCTTTGGACCGTAAAGAACATTATAACCATAGAGCCCATGTGATCTCCATGTAAAAACACGTGTCCAGAATAGTGGCAACAAGTAGTGACTTTACAAGTTTTGGGGGCATAGCTCTTGTGGAGGCTACTGAGACCCACTAAGATCCGCCGAAAAGGTTTGCTTCAATTTATAGGGCATTATATCGTATTGTTTCTTTCTAGATTAAAGCTTTGGAGCATAAAAGCATCAGGTGCACAAAGCCCAATTACTTTGAACATAAAAAGCATGGGCTTTTGAGCATAAAAGACATTATGCCCATCAACCCATATGAGTCATGACCTCTTAAGCATGGAGCACACCATCTCATTAAGCCCATAGGCTGGGGACCTTGAACCGACCTATTGATAGATGACATGTGCTAAAAAAGGAATGAACCTATCTATCGATAGATGACATGTGCTAAAAAAGGCGTGAACCTACAAAGGAGCGAACCTACCTATTGATAGATAACATATGCTAAAAAAGGAGTGAACCAAAAAGTGACTCTCGGTTTTGGAGCCTTGCCCTTGGGTTGAGTCATTTGGCAAGGCTCCAATTCAAACTCATAAGAAAAAAGTTGACTATAAATTATGGGTTACGGAGCCCTAAGTTGAAGCCTTGTCCTTGGACTGGGTATTCAGCAAGGATCCACAAACCCATAAAATCCTAATTAGTCCTTGGGGCAAGGACTTCATATTACACATAAGGAGTAGTCTTAACCTTGCTAGCTTTTGTTGTCTCATGTGTGCTGTAGCAGCTGCAGCAGCTGCTGCAGTTTATTCACGTAATCTATTCTTAGTCCTGAGCCTTTGCCTGGTGGTACACAGTTTCCTCCAGAATACGATTGTAACGCTCGTAAGCTTCATATGTCCAGAAGAAACTGAAGCCAGAGGTCTTATCATGTGCCTGTAGATATGCAATGTCTGGGTGATCTTTGCCTATGTGCTTCTGTGCCCAGCTCAGAAATTGCCACAATTCTTGTGGTGATTTTGGTGGTTTGCTTGCCCACACTGGAAGATGCTCCCTTTCAATTCTGGGCCGAGCAATTCCATGCTGCATGCGATAGCCATTCCAGAAGAATCCGTCTTTGGCAAAAAATGACTTTGTTGCATCAACTCTATACCCCGCTGAATGGAGTGCATGGAGTACAACGAGAAGTTGCTCTCTATTCTCCGCTTCATCATCGCTCAGTATGAGGAGTCCCCCGTCCAATACTTTGACACAGTTCATATCATCAGGTCTTAGCCGAGCCATGTGGGTTCTGAGCAAATTGTTTAAGGAATTTCGAAATAGCAGCTTGAGATTGGGCATGCTGTTGGTTGCTACTACGAACTGATAACAACGGCCATCTCTGTGATGGAAACTAGTGAACTGAGAGTCTTGCTGACGCACATAGAATTGGAACTGCCCATGATGCATTTCCAAGAAGGAAAATACAGTGGCTCTTGACTCTGCCACTTCCAAAAAATCTTCCACTTCCGAATTGCCTTGTTGTTCTAGCATCATTACCATCTCTCCTAGCCGTGTGTAGTCCACTTTCCAGCATCGTTCATGCTCAGCGATTAGCTTTTGTCCGATGAATGCTGTAGTGCCTACAACTACGAAGTAAGCTTGCACCAAACGGCTGACGATGAGCTCTCTTGTCTCCCTTTGAAGTTGACTATAACAATTCAGCGTAAATGGGCCAATAGGCCTCGTCTGAAAGAGGTGTTCAGGAATCTGAATCTCTAGTCTCGGCCTATCTCCTAATAATTCGGGCAACTTCGTTGGTGGCCCTTGAATGAAGACGTCTTTGTATTCTGGGAAACGCAATCTACATGCTGTTAAAGATGGAGTCATTGGCACCAAAGATAATTCGGTCTCGCGGAGACTGTGCTTGCGCTTCGCTCTCCTAACCGAAAGAATATAAGAAGACATCGTAGAGTAAGCGAAAGCCTAAGAGAGAGGGAGATAGAGGAGAACGTAGTTCTGTGTTGGATTAGATAATAGAATCAGAGCGGAATGCTCATACACAAGGTGTTTATGCGTGAGAGAGAAGACACGCTCACGTGTTGGTGTCGTTTGGGGGCCGGAAAACCTTTTGGGTGTTCCCCTACAAAACCTATATTTCAAGGAACTTTTCCGGTTTTTCACAAGGATGACCCTCAATACATGCCAGCTATACATGGTTATACGTCATCCCTCTGGAGTCTCTCCTCCTTGTGCTTCGCTCTCCTACCCGAATTTATATAAGACATCGTTTTTGCCTAAGGATCCACCCTACAGGCTATATGGAGGAAGAAATCATGGTAACGCTAGCTTCTTATTTGGATATTTACCAACTTGACTTGTTTATTACAGATCAGACGTTCTAAGCAAGTCGAAGTAACATATTAACTTTTCAAACTTCAACTAGATTTACAATCTCAAATAATATCATGCTTAGATTACTTTTTGCACATAGATGATCAAGTAGTTTTTGAATAATTTATAAAAAAATTGTAGATGTTCAAAACTATCGTACACATTGAAACATAACAACGTTAAAAAATTACTCATAAGTTCTTGCAATTTGCTAGCTATAATATTTACAAAATGTTAGAAAGATACTATGACGCTATATTGGGCATGTCCTTGCCAAGAAGCTATGCTCAACATAGAAGCCAATTGTCAATAATCTGATGAGCACTATCAATCAATCACCATAAGCAATCACCAAGAGAAAGAGAAAGAACACACCATCACACTCTTACAGTACCTGAAAGAGAGTACAATAAACCCTGAATATAGAGAGAGAGAAAACTAGTAGTTGACTATAGACTAGCCTACAACTACTTACAGCTGGTAACAGCTGTCAACAGCAGATCATAAACGATAACAAGTTTATCATTGGTTTCTAACACTCTCCCTCAATGATAAGATTACATTCTTCTATTTCTAATAAAGTACAAAACTTTTCAAATTTACATCTACCTAATGACTTAGTAAAAATATCTGCCATTTGATCTTCAGATTCACAAGAAACAAGCTCAATGGTTCCATCAAGTATTTTCTCTCGAACAAAGTGATAATATATTTCGATGTGCTTGGTTCAAGCATGTAGAATTGGATTTTTGGCGAGGTGAATGCAGCTTTGGTTGTCGCAAGAAATAGTAGTCGCATCCACTTGTGATTGACCTAAATCAACAAGCAATCTTCGTAGCCATACTGCTTCCTGTGTAGCATTGCTGAGTGCACGATATTCAGCTTCCGTCGAAGATAAGGCTACTGTAGGTTGCTTTTTGCTGCTCCACGAAACTGCAGCTGTACCATAACTGAATGTATGACCACTGGTAGATCTTCTATCATCAATATTACCTGCCCAATCAGCATCTGTGTAACTACCAACATTGGCGCTTTAGGTTGATCATACTGAGAATACGTTTAGCAAACTTCTAGTGTGCTTGACTAGGATTTTGCATAAATTGACTAACAACACCAACAACATAAGAAATATCAGGTCGTGTGTGTGTCAAATAGATCAAACTACCCACCAGCTACCTGTACAAGTAAGCATCTCTTTCTCAGATTCATCATATGCAATAAGCTTCATGTTGACATCCATCGGTGTACTCAAAGGCTTACAATCCTGCATATTGAACTTATAAAGCAAATCTCGTGCATACTTGCTTTGTGTAAGAAAGACAACCTCTTCCTTTTGCCATACTTCAATGCCAAGACAATAGTGCATCAATCCTAGATTGCTCATGTCAAAAGCATTGGAAAGATCTGATTTGATTTCATCAATTAAGCTCTCATTACTTCCTATAATAGTCAAATCATCCACATACAAAACAATGAACACTATATTTGAATCTTGCTTTAGAATGTACAGATTAGGATCAGCCTTACTCTTTACCATTCCCCTTCGCTTGAAGTGTTCATTAATGCAAGAGTACCACGCCCGTGGTGCTTGCTTCAATCCATAGATAGCTTTGTTGAGCCTACAAACAAGATGCTCTCTCACTGGCTCAACAAATCCTTGACGTTGTCAATAATCAGATATGCAACATCAAGCATTCACCATAAGCAATCACCAAAGAAGTCTGAAGAAGAACACACACTATCAATCTATCACACTGCAACATACTGAATGAAAAATGTACATATAATTCCTGAACCCTGATAGAGAGGGAGAACCTAGGAGTAGACTACTAGACTAGCCAACGGCTAGTTATAGCTAGTAATAAAGTACATTGTAAACAGTAACTAAGAAGTGTAACAATGAAGTTTATCATTGATTTCTAACACTCTCCCTCAATGATAAAATTACATTCTTCTATTCCTAGTAGAGTACGAAACTTTTCAAATTTACATCTACCTAATGACTTAGTAAGAATATCTGCCACTTGATCTTCAGATTTATAGAAAACAAGATCAATGACTCCATCAAGAATTTTCTCTCGAACAAAATGATAATATATTGCGATGTGCTTGGTTCGAGCATGTAAAATTGGATTTTTGGCAAGGTGAATGCAGCTTTGATTGTCACAAGATATAGTAGTTGCATCTGCCTGTGGTTGACCTAAATCCACAAGCAATCTGCCTTCCCTTTTCCTAGAGCACCTTCGGCATTTTGTAAGGCAGTGTTGTCTTTTTTGCCTAGGTTGCTTTTTGCTGCTCCATGAAACTGCAGCTGTACCATAACTGAATGTATGACCACTGGTAGACATTTTGTCATCAATATTACCTGTCCAATCAGCATTTGTATATCCTATCAATATTGGCACTTTAGACTGATCATACTTCAAACCAAAATTCAATGTCTCTCGAATGTATCTGAGAATACGTTTAGCAGACTTCCAGTGTGTTTGACTAGGATCTTGCATAAATTGACTAACAACACCAACAACATAAGAAATATCAGATCGTGTGTTTGTCAAATAAATTAAACTACCCACCAGTTGTCTATACAAATAAGCATTCACTTTCTCAGATTCATCATATGTAGTAAGCTTCGTGTTGACATCCATAGGTGTACTCAAAGGCTTACAATCCTGCATATTGAACTTATAAAGCAAATCTCGTGCATATTTACTTTGTGTAAGAAAGACCACATTTTTCTTTTGCCATACTTCAATGCCAAGACAATAGTGCATCAATCCTAGATCGCTCATGTCAAAAGCATTGGAAAGATTTGATTTGATTTCATCAATTAAGCTCTCATTACTTCATGTAATAATCAAATCATCCACGTACAGCACAATGAACACTATATCTGAATCTTGCCTTAGAATGTAAAGATTAGGATCAGCATCACTCTTTATCATTCCCCTTCGCTTAAAGTATTCATCAATGCAAGAGTACCACGCCCGTGTTGCCTGCTTCAATCCATAAATAGCTTTGTTGAGCTTACAAACAAGGTGCTCTCTCCCTGGTTCAATAAATCCTTGAGGTTGTACTAAGTACACCTCTTCATCTAGCACTCCATTAAGAAAAGTATATTTAACATCCATTTGCTAGATCTTCCAAACATAGAAAGCAGAAATAGCAATGACAAAACGTATAGTTACCATCTTAGCTACGGGTGCAAAGGTTTCCTCAAAATCAATACCTTTCTACTGCTCAAATCTTCTCGCAACCAATCGTGCTTTGTATTTGTTAAGTTGCCCATCAGCTCCATATTTGATCTTGTGTATCCATTTGCAAGTGATAGGCGTCTTACCATCAGGTAGCTCAACCAAGTTCCAAGTCCTATTTTTTGATATAACTTCCATTTCTGTTTCCATAGCGTCACGCCACTTTTTGTGCTCCTTTGCTTTATCAAAAGTTTTTGGCTCTTGAGCCTTGAGCACATAACCCATTAGGGCTAGATTCATCTCTAATCTTGCAGGAGGTTTTCGATTTCTACTTGATCTTCTAAGCTCTCCCTACTCACTAGATTCGGGAGTATCTCCCTTCTTTGCACCATCTGTGACTGATAAGTACCATTTAGGTACTCTCTTGGGAATTTCAGCATCAGGCTTGCCTTTGTCCGATGTATTTTCTATATCAAGATCCACTTCCTTCTTGACCTGTACTTTCACTCCCTCATCAAAAGGTTCAGTGATTACTTCTTGTTCACCTCGGCCCATCTCGTCAAATGTAGCATCCCTAAAAATTACAAGCTTCTGTGCATTTGTGTCATACATCCTGTATGCCTTGGCCTTCTCATCATATCCAAGGAAAATACACTTGATAGCTTTTGCATCCAATTTCCTTCATTTCTCATCAGGAATATGAGCATAAGCATCACAACCAAATACTCGCAAATGAGAAATATTAGGTTTCTTTCTAGTAACAGCTTCATGAGGTGTCTTACCTTCCACGGATTTTGTAGGACACCGATTCAGGATGTGCGTAGCTGTGCTACAAGCTTCTGCCCAAAAGGTGTTTGGCAGACCCTTGCTTTTGAGCATCGCCCTAGCCATCTCAACAATAGATCTGTTTTCGTTCTGCAACTCCATTTTGCTGTGGTGAATAAGGTGTTGTAGTCTGCCTCTTGATCCCTTGATCTTTGCAGAAATCAATAAATTCTGTCAAAAAATACTCACCACCTCCATCAGATCTCAAAGTTTTGATGCAATATCCTATTTGCTTTTCAACTAACGCCTTGAATTCCCTGAACTTAGCAAAAGCATCTGATTTCTTGCTTATGAAATAAATCCAAATGCATCTGCTATAGTCATCAATGAAGGTGATAAAGTAATAGTAGCCACTAAGAGATCTAGTCTGCATAGGTCCACATAGATCACTGTGGACAAGATCTAGGATGCCACTGGCTCTCCTTGCTCCACTTTTGGGAAACCTCTCTCTGTGTTGTTTTCCCAAAATGCAACCTTCACAAATTTTTCCTTTAAAAGAGATATCAGGCAATACTATAACTAGATTATCTCTTTTGAGAATCTGTAAACTTTGAGCAGTAATATGACCGAATCGTTGATGCCAAAGGTCACTTCAATTATCAACCGTGCTTACCATAGCTTGAGCAAAAGATCTCGCATTCAATTTGTAGAGTCGATTCCCGTTGACTCTAGCTCCTGTAGCAATCACTTTGTAGTGATTCTTGATGTCTTTGACAAGACATTTGTCATTGTCAAACTCAACCTTGAGTTGTTGATCAGCCATTGTCCTAACAGATAGTAGATTGTTAGCTAAGTCAGGTACATATTGCATATTGCTTATCCACTTTATCTTCTCGCTGGCTAACTTCACTGGTACCACTCCAATTCCTTTAATAGATAGCAATTTGCCATCGGCTTGTCCAACTTTATCACCATTGTGAGTTTCCTTGAGTTCTGAAAACCACTCTTTCCTTGAAGTCATTTGCTTGGATGCACCACTATCAATGTACCAGGTATCCTTGGCTTCATCACTTGTCATTAATGTTGTAATGAACAAGTTTGAACTCTTACCTGTATCATCTTCATATTAATCATCATCATATTGATGTTGATCAGCATAATTGTCTTTATAATAATCATCATCAAATTGATGCTGATTAGCATAATTGTCCGCTTGCCATTTGCCTTTTCTTTGTTCTATCTCCTTCTATATTTTGAAACATTCACGCTCCCAATGGCCAGATTTGTTGCAATACCTACAATTTCCAAGTTTATTTTGCTTGGAATAGCCGCGTGCTTGACCTCGGCCTTGATTCCAATTACCTCGATTTGGGCCATCATTGGATTGTTCTTGAAATTGTTGGAACGATCCATGATATGAGTTTCCACCTCTTGATTGGTGTCTTCCACAACCAAATCTGCCAACACGTCCTCTCACTGCAAGAGCTTGATCAAATCCCTTGTTGCGATGACTAAAGTTCTCTTGATGTTGTTCTTCCTGCAAAAGCAATCCACCTAACTCTTCATAGGTTGGAGGATTTTCCCGTGTGGCTATACTTGTCACAAACATTTGATGTGACTCACTCAAACTATTCAATGTCAATTGCATGATCTCACGATCATGTACTCGCTCTCCAACTACTGCTAATTGGTCACAAATCTCTTTGATCTTCAATAGGTGATCATCAACAGTTGCACCATCATCCATTCACAATGTGTGTAGCTTCGTCTTCAGGAATAGCACTCGAGATGTGTTTGTGGTCTCAAACAATGCCTTCAACGTATCCCATGCTTCTTTTGGTCCTTTTGAATCCAAAATGTAGGGAATAATTGCATCTCTAACTGATAAGTTGATGACATTTTGTGCTTCCGTTTTCTCCTGTCAAATGTCCGCTGATCTTCTTCAATCATTGGCCTTGTCTCTTCACCTGTCACAATCTCTCATAGCTCCTTTATGTTTTTTAGTTTGAACTTCCAAACTGCATAGTTGTTGGCTCCTTCCAATTTGCCTGACTCATTGAGGACACTCTCGCTTAGAGTTGCCATTACTGAACAGATGAGTCCAGATCAAGTAATTTATCACACCACAAAACTGTATATTTTTTTGGTTATACACCTGATATTGGAATGGAGCGAGGAAGTACGATCGCTTAGGATCCTCCTTAACTTGTGCGTGTGGATCCGATATTGGAGCATGCGATATCGGACTGGAGTGCGGATCTCGAAATTTTCTTTAGCTTGTGCGCTTGGATCCGATATCGGTACGGACAATATCAGACTGGAGCGCGGATGTACAACTGCTCGGGTTTCTCTTCAGCTAGCGCGCTTGGATCCGATATTGGTATGGATAAAAAAAAAAAGAGACTATAAGAACTTTCAGAGGGAATATTCTAAATTCCCTACTTCGGCACGGTGGCTACGTCGCCTCCTCTTTGCTTAGATTTCGAAACGAGTGATCGTTCAAATAGACATATATCAGTAATGTGAAAGGTATGAAGTCTCAAAGCTCTAAATGGCAGTACTAGACACTGTTTGGTGTGATTTGCGGTTCTCCAAACAAACAAATGAGAGATTTCTTGGCACAACTCTCTAACAAATGACACTTCTCACAAAGACTAAAAAAAAATTGTAAAACGTTTTCCACTCAACAGATTTTCAATCTGTCTAATGCTGCCCTGGCCTTTCTGATGCCTCCGGGACTGTGTCTTTGTTCCCAACTAATAACTGGGAGCTCCAAAATCTACAAAATACATCAAGAAGAATTTCTTCCAACCGTTTTTTTTTGTCTCTCCAAGCTTACACCTCCTGTGAAAGACTTTCTCACTTTGTTGCGAAGCCTGTGACAAGCTGTATCCACTGATCAGGCACGCATGACTATCGTAGCTCTGATACCATGTCAATAATAAGATATGCAACATCAAGCATTCAACATAAGCAATCACCAAAGTAGTCGAAAGAAGAACTCTCACTATCAATCTATCACACTGCAACATACTGAATGTAAAATGTACATATAAAGCTTGAACCATGATAGAGAGGGAGAACCTAGGAGTAGACTACTAGACTAGCCAACGGCTAGTTACAGCTAGTAATAAAGTACATCATAAACAATAACTAATAAGTGTAACAATTAAGTTTATCATTGATTTCTAACAAGGTTGTACTAAATACACCTCTTCATCCAGCACTCCATTAAGAAAAGCAGATTTAACGTCCATTTGCTGGACCTTCCAACCATGGAAAGTAGAAATAGCAATGATAGAACGTGTAGTTACCATCTTAGCTATAGGTGCAAAGGTTTTCTCAAAATCAATGCCTTCCTGCTACTCAAATCCTCTCGCAACCAATTGTGCTTTGTACTTGTTGAGTTGCCCATCTGCTCCATATTTGATCTTATAAATCCATTTGCAAGAGGTAGCTCAACCAAGTTCCACGTCCTATTTTTTGATATGGCCTCCATTTCTGATTCCATTGCTGCATGCCGCTCCTTGTACTCCTTTGCTTCATGAAAGGTTTTTGGTTCTTGAGCCTTTAGCATGGAACCCATTAGGGCTAGATTCATTTCTAACCTTGTAGGAGGTTTTCGAATTTTGCTTGACCTTCTAAGCTCTCCATGTTCGCTATATTTGGGAGTATCTCCCTTCTTAGCATCACCTATGACTGATAAGTACCATTTAGGTACTCTCTTAGGGATTTCAGCTTCAAACTTATTTTTTTCTTTTGGATCTTCTACATCAAAATCCACTTCTTTCTTGACCTGTACTTCCGCTCCCTCATCAAAAGGTTTGGTGATTTCTTCAGATTGTTCACCTTGACCCATCTCGTCAAATGTAGCATCCCTAGAAATCACAAGCTTCTGTGCATTTGTATCATACATCCTATATGCCTTGGCCTTCTCATCATATCCAAAGAAAATACACTTGACAGCTTTTGCATCCAATTTCCTTCGTTTCTCATCAAAAATATGAGCATAAGCATCACAACCAAATACTCTCAAATGAGAAATATTAGGTTTCTTTTCTAGTAAAAGCTTCATGAGGTCTCTTACCTTCCACAGATTTCGTAGGACACCGATTCAAGATGTGTGTAGTTGTGCTGCAAGCTTTTGCCCAAAAGGTGTTTGGCATACCCTTGCTTTTGAGCATTGCCCTGGCCATCTCAACAATGGATCTATTCTTTCGCTCTGCAACTCCGTTTTGCTGCGGTGAATAAGGTGTTGTAGTTTGTCTCTTGATCCCTTGATCTTTGCAAAAATTAATAAATTCTGTTAAAAAATACTCACCACCTCCATCAGATCTCAAAGTCTTGATGTAACTTCCTATTTGCTTTTCAACTAATGCCTTAAATTCTCTGAACTTAGCAAAAGCATCTGATTTCTTGCTTATGAAATAAATCCAAATACATTTGCTATAATCATCAATAAAGGTAATAAAGTAATAGTAGCCACTAAGAGATCTAGTCTGCATTGATCCACATAGATCACTGTGGACAAGATCTAGGATGCCACTGGCTCTCCTTGCTCCACTTTTGGGAAACCTCTCTCAGTGTTGTTTTCCCAAAATGCAACCTTCACAGATTTTTCCTTCAAAAGAAATATCAGGCAATCCAATAACTAGATTACCTCTTTTCAGAATCTGTAAACTTTGAGCACTAATACGACCAAATTGTTGATGCCAAAGATCACTTCGACTATCAACAATGCTTACCATAGCTTGAGCAAAAGATCTTGCATTCAATTTGTAGAGTCGATTCCCATTGACTCTAGCCCCTATAGCAATCACTGTGAAAAATACAGATCCTAAGTGGATCTAAACTCCAAGATCATTGGCTTGAATGCTTGCACTCCAAACTACATAAGCTAGGAATTGGCAACACATTCTATGCTACCTAGAATGCAAAGAACTTGATCAAAAAGCATTTATCACAAATGGAAACTTCCATAAACATCAAGTGCGGCCCAAAATAGCATTATACAGTCCATAATACATCAGCCTATCACTTTTGGAAAGCACCTAAGATCATACACAATAGCTTGAAGACAATACACACAACAATGCTCTCAATGGAGGAAGAAACAATGACAATGATCTATTGATCTCAATGAAGCATACAAAAGGTTTCTCCAACCTGTTTTCCACGACTTCCCTACTATTTATGGATGAGGAAGATGACTCTCTCTCCTCTCTCTAGAAGGTACTTGACCCTAGATATTCCCTATATAGGAAAAATAGCTAAAAATGGCTTATATGACCAAAATACATCAAAATGGTCTCATTTTGAAGGGTATGAAGTTTGACACTTCATCATACTGAAAAAATACAGTAAATAAAAACATTGTGGCCTGGTTCACACGTGTGAAACTCCAGAACCAAAACTATTTACAATTTTAGCCAATTTAGGCCTCAAACTAGCTAGGAAATGTTGACAATTTTCACACTCCCTCTTCAACATTGGATGCTAGTTTCAACATAGTCTTTGAGCACATTCCAAGATTAGATCTATGCATTAAATATAGGTCCTTTCCCAATGGTTTGGTGAAGATATCAGCCACACACTCCTTTGAAGAGACATGTTGAAGCTCCACCTCTTTGGCAATGACTTGATCTCTCACAAAATGGTGAGCAATCTCAATGTGCTTGCTCCTTGCATGAAAAACAGGATTGCTTGCCAAGCTTTGGGCTGAAAGGTTATCACAAAGTATGATTGGAGTCTTCTCTGGTTCCAGCAAGTGAAGATCCAATAACATCCTCTTGATCCAAAGAATCTCCTTGGTGCATGTTGTTAATGCCTTGTACTCGGCTTCGGTGGAAGATAGAGAGATAGTTGGTTGCTTCTTTGATAGCCATGAGACCACTCCATCTCCAAGATAGATTGCAAAGGCACTTGTTGACTTCCTATCCATTTGATCACCTGCAAAATCTGAATCTGAAAATCCACAAAGGTTAGGTGTAGTACCTCCATACAAGATGCCAAAATCTCTAGATCCCGAGATGTATCTAAGTACTCTCTTTCCTAGCTTCCAATGAGCCTCACTAGGATCTTGCATAAATTGACTTAGTTTACCAACCACAAAGCTTAGATCAGGTCTTGTGATGGTTAACCATATAAGAGATCCTATTAGCTTTCTATAGAGAGTAATGTCCTTGAAGGATCTTTCATTACTTCTTGTAGTTAGCTTTACATTTGATTCCATAGGAGTAGAAACAACTTTACAATCTTCCATATGAAACCTTTTTAGAATAGAGTTAACATACTTTTCTTGACATATGAATGTAGATTTAGAAGTTCTAATAATCTCTATTCCTAAGATATAATGAAGTTTACCAAGATCTTGAATTTCAAACTCTCTTTTGAGTGCCATCTTGATTTCATCTATATCTAGATTGTTACCACCACTTAAGATAATGTCATCAACATAGATCAAAAGTAAAGTGATATCATTTTCATTCAATCTAAAGTAGAGAGAATGATCATACTCACTCATAACAAAGTTTTGAGAAAGTAAGAAGGAATTGAGCTTAGCATACCAACTCCTTGGTGCTTGCTTTAGCCCATACAAACTCTTTTGGAGATAGCACACATGATTAGGCTCATCATGTGAAACATAGCCCTCGGGTTGCTCCATGTAAATATCTTCTTCAAGATCACCATTCAAGAAGGCATTAGTAACATCCATTTGCCACATATCCCAATCATAAAGAGTTGCAAGAGAGATTAGGATTCGAATAGTTACCATCTTTGCCACGGGTGCAAAGGTCTCATCATAGTCAATACCATATTCTTGAGCATACCCCTTTGCCACCAACCTTGCCTTGTACTTGTTGATTGATCCATCTTGATTTGTCTTGATCTTGAAGATCCACTTACAACCAATTGCCTTCTTGTCCTTTGGAAGCTTTACCAACCTCCATGTGTTGCTTTTGATGAGTGCTTGATGCTCATGATCCATGGCTTGGATCCATTCCTTCTTTTGAATTGCTTCACCTACACAAGTTGGTTCATCAAAAGAGGTAAGAAAAGCAAAGTTAGAGTTGTCCACCACTTGCTTTCCTTTTTCATCATAGGTTAGCCTTGATGGCTTAGCCCTTTGCCTTTGAGTCTTCCTTGAAGTTTGCTTTGGAGTGGCATCTCCATCTTCATCCAAGACATCTTGCACATCATGATGATTAGTAGGCACATCAACATCAACATCAACAACATTGGAAACATTCTCTTCATGAAAGATGACATCCCTACTTATGACAACTTTCTTTGTAGAAGGAATGTACACTTTGTAAGCCTTGCTTACTTCACTATAGCCAACAAACACACCCTTCTTTGATGAAGGATCTTCTTTAGTTCTATCATCAAGTGTGATATTGACAAAACATGTACATCCAAAGATCCTACAATGCTTGACACTCGGCCTTCTACCATAAAGAACCTCATGAGGAGTTTTACCATCCAAGGAAGCACTTGTCCATCTATTACATAGATAGGTAGCACATGCTAAAGCTTCCCCCCAAAAAGACTTAGCAAGATTAGCATGTAGTCTCATTGCCTTGGCACATTCACAAAGGGTTCTATTCTTCCTCTCGGCCACTCCATTCTGTTGTGGAGTCCTAGGACTAGACATCTCCCTCTTAATCCCATGTGCTATACAAAAGTCTTTGAGCCTATTTGAAATGTATTCCCCTCCATTATCAGATCTTAAGCATTTGATCTTTGTATTGAATTGGTTTTCCATTTCATTCTTGAACTTGACAAATGCAGCAAACACTTCATCCTTACTTTTAAGAAGATAGATCCAAGTATACCTACTAAAGTCATCAATGAAAGTTGCATACATCTTTGCCCCACCATTGCTAGTTGTACTAGAAGAATGAATATCAGAATGCACAAGTTGAAAAGCTTCTTTAGATCTAGAAGTAGATCTAGAATAAGCAAGTCTATGAGATTTGGACAAGGCACAATGTTCACAAACACTATTGTTTGCAACAAGACTTTTAGGGAGACCAAGAACAAGCTCTTTCTTTGCCATTACCTCCAAAGATTTGAAGTTGGGATGGCCCAACCTCTTGTGCCAAACGTCTTGGTTTGTCAATTGCTCCCTAGCCATACATCCTTCATGATTAGAGATCACACATGCATCAAGCTTGAAAAGTTTACCATGCCTCCTACCTTGAGCAATCAAGGATCCACATTTACTTATCAAACATGCATCTCCAATGAGCTCCACATCAAGTCCTTTGTCAATCATTTGACTTACACTAAGCAAATTCTTAGTGATTGAAGGAATGTACAAAACATTTTCAAGATTTGCTTTCCTATTTGTTGAAAGGGAAATAGGAATAGTGCCTATGCCTTTGATGTCACATTGACCATCATTTGCAGTGTAGATGATGTTACCTTCTCCCTCATAAGACAATAAGGATGTAAAGTATTCCTTATGTCTTGTCATGTGAGATGAGGCTCCACTATCAATCCACCAAGGATCATTATCATCTATGTTGGCTAACAAACTTGAAGTCATAACAAGTGATTCACATGTGTTATGTTCTTCCTCATCTATTGTAAGATTTCCTTGCCTCTCTCCTTGCTCTCTTTTCTTCTTATAACATTCATTTGCAAAATGACCTTTTATCCCACAATAAAAGCACTTGAACTTTGACTTATTGTTCTTAGTAGAAGAGGAAGAGGAAGAGTGATCATCATGATCAAAGTTACCACCTTTGGACCATTTCCCTTTGCCTTTACCTTTGCCCTTGAATTTGCCTTTTGTGAAGAAAGCCTCTTCACCTCCACCTTGCAAGGATGCACCATCAAGCTTTGATTGCAACCTATGTTCTTCAGCCAATAAGATTTCTTGCAAGTCAACCACACTTGGCAAGACTCTTTGAATGGCAAAACTTTGCACAAGGTTAGCATGTTCATTTAGCAAACCATTCAACATAACTTGGACTATTTCACCATCTTTTATGTTCTCATCAATGCATGCTAAATCATCACTTAGGGACTTAACTCTCAAGATAAATGCATGAGCACTTTCACCCTCTCTTTGCCTACTAGAAAATATTTGTCTCCTTAGGGTCAATACCCTAGATGTGGACTTTGATTCAAAGAGCTTCTTTAAGGCATTCCATGCCTCACTTGCACTTTGACACTTTCCAACTTCCTTGAGAAGTTCATTTGTAACATTCATTTTAATGATATGAAGAGCCCTTTTGGCCTTCTTATCAAACCTTTGTTGCTCTTGAAGTGTGAGAGGTCTCTCTTCAATTTCTGCAACTATGTCCATGAGTTCATTCAACTCAAGTAAGGACTCCATCCTCACTTTCCAAGTAGAGTAGTTTGATGAACTCAACCTTTCACTAGACTCTAGCATGATCCCACCATTGGAAGCCATGATTCTAATGTTTCTTCAACTTTTAGGTTCTGTCCTAAAGCACTTAGCACTCACTTTTCTCTCAACAAATGATAGATAAAGAGATCTATGAAGATTTAGGACCCTAAAACACTTCTATCTTGAACCTAGATGGTTTCCAAGCATAGAAAGGAAGATTGAAACACATGCAACACTTTGCACACACTAAGAATGGATTACAAAATCAAACCAACCTGAACACACTCTTGCTTAAGCTCTCAAACTTTCCAGCAAGTGACCAAATCAAGTTATGGTGTGAAGAGTTACTTGCATTCTTAGAAAATACCCAAAACTAGGATGCCAAGATTACCTAGTAATGAACAAACTTGATCAACATATGATCAACACACTAAGATATTGATTCAACCTGTAAAACCACATGTAAACCACACTTCTAAAAGTTTATAAACTCCAGCAAGTGATAAATACAAGATTTAGAGGTGAATGAATGAGCACACTTAGTGAATCACAAGACTAGCTTCACTATCTTGTCAAATCTTGGTGTTTAGATGTAGATCTAAGATCACTTCACATGAGAATGTTCCTCAACCTGTTAAGAACCTGAAAACACACTTGCATAATGGTTAACACCTTCTAGCAAATGCTCCAATCAAATTACATAAGGAGAGTTACTTACATGCTCAACAAAGTACACCAAAATTTATGCCAAAATTGATGACAATCTTTACAATATGCTCTTCACAATGGAGCTTACAATATGTTCACCCAAAAAAGAGGATCTTTCATCCAAATGGGAGCTTTGCTCAGCCTTTAGGAGAATTACAACTCACTCAAAAGAGCATTTGTCATCCACTTAAGGAGAAGTTTCATCCACTTAAGGAGAGTGTTCATCCAAGAATGGAGATTGTCAACAATAGGATTGAAAAGAACATTGTTAGTATTGAATATGCACAAGCCTCACAATCACAAATGATTAGGTGTTATGATCTGATCCAAAATAGTTTCTTTTCAGCCTCTGATCTTCAATAGACCTGAAATATGCTTTTGATCCACAAGTTTAACTCACAAAACAAAGGTTAGTAGGATTTGATCAACAAAGCAATGCAAAATCATGCTAGAACTTGATCAAACATCCAAATATCACCAAAAATGGAATACTTACTGTAAATAGAAGCCAACCAGCTCTGATACCATGTGAAAAATACAGATCCTAAGTGGATCTAAACTCCAAGATCATTGGCTTGAATGCTTGCACTCCAAACTACATAAGCTAGGAATTGGCAACACATTCTATGCTACCTAGAATGCAAAGAACTTGATCAAAAAGCATTTATCACAAATGGAAACTTCCATAAACATCAAGTGCGGCCCAAAATAGCATTATACAGTCCATAATACATCAGCCTATCACTTTTGGAAAGCACCTAAGATCATACACAATAGCTTGAAGACAATACACACAACAATGCTCTCAATGGAGGAAGAAACAATGACAATGATCTATTGATATCAATGAAGCATACAAAAGGTTTCTCCAACCTGTTTTCCACGACTTCCCTACTATTTATGGATGAGGAAGATGACTCTCTCTCCTCTCTCTAGAAGGTACTTGACCCTAGATATTCCCTATATAGGAAAAATAGCTAAAAATGGCTTATATGACCAAAATACATCAAAATGGTCTCATTTTGAAGGGTATGAAGTTTGACACTTCATCATATTGAAAAAATACAGTAAATAAAAACATTGTGGCCTGGTTCACACGTGTGAAACTCCAGAACCAAAACTATTTACAATTTTAGCCAATTTAGGCCTCAAACTAGCTAGGAAATGTTGACAATTTTCACAATCACTTTGTAGTGATTCTTGATGTCCTTGACGAGACATTTGTCGCTATCAAAGTCAACCTTGAGTTGTTGATCAGCCATCGTCCCAACTGATAGTAAATTGTTGGCTAAACCAGGAACATATTGCACATTGCTTGTCCGCTTTATCATTCCACTGGCTAGCTTCACTAGTACCACTCCAAGTCCTTTTACAGATAGCAATTGGCCATCAGCTTGTCCAACTTCATCGACATTGTAGATTTCCTTGAATTATGAAAACCACTCCTTCCTCGAAGTCATGTGCTTGGACGCTCCACTGTCGATGTACCAGGTATCCTTTGCTTCGTCACTTGTCATTAGCACCGTAATGAACAAGTTTGAGCTTTCGCTTGTATCATCTTCATATTGATCATCATCATATTGATGTTGATCAACATAATTGTCTTCATAATGATCATCATCAAATTGATGCTGATCAGCATAATTGCCCGCCTGCCATTTTCTTTTTCTTTGTGCTATCTCCTTTTGTTTCTTGAAGCATTCACACTCCCAATGGCCAGGTTTGGTGCAGTACCTGCAATTTCCAGGTATATTTTGCCTGGAATAGCCACGTCCTTGACTAGCCTTGGTTCCAAATGCCTCGATTCGGACTATCATTGGCTTGCTCATGAAATTGTTGAAATGATCCCCGTCCTGAGTTTCCTCCTCTCGATTGATACCTACCACAACCAAATCTTACGCCTTGTCCTCTAACTTCAAGAGCTTGATCATAGCCCCTATTACGATGATTCAAGTTCTCTTGACATTGCTCTTCCTGCAAAAGTAATCCACCTAGTTCTTCATAGGTTGGAAGATTCTCCCATGTGGCAATGCTTGTCAAAAACATCTGATGTGACTCACTCAAGCTGTTCAATGTCAATTGAACAATCTCGCGATCTTGTACTCGCTCTCCAACAGCAGCTAGTTGATCACGGATCTCTTTTACCTTCAATAGGTGATCGGCAATAATTGCACCATCATCCATCCATAATGTGTGCAGCTTCGTCTTCAGGAATAGCACTCAAGATGTGTTTGTGGTCTCAAACAATGCCTTCAATGTATCCCACACTTCTTTCGGTCCTTCCGAATCCGAAATGTAGGGAATGATAGCATCTCTGATTGACAAGTTGATGACATTCTGTGCTTTTCGTTTCCTCTTATCAAATGCCCACTGATCTTCTTCAATCACTGGCCTTGTCTCCTCACCTGTCACGATCTCCCATAGCTCATTTTCCATCAAAATGTTCTTCAGTTTGAATTTTCGAACTGCATAGTTGTCGGCTCCTTCCAATTTGCTTGACTCATTGAGGACACTCTCACTTAGAGTTGCCATAATTGCACTTAGATGAGTCCATATAGCAAAACTGACTACAAAAATGAAAAATTTGCTACGAAATTGACAACTGACGTCTCAAACCACCTTCCAATCTGAGCTATGGATTGAAAGTTATGCCAAATTGGAGATTTTGGCCTTAAAATGGCTTACAACTGCCCTTAAGCCTGAAAAATGGCAATTATTGCCAGACTGCCATTTTTGAAAGTTTCCTCCGTCGCGCAAAGATCTCTGATTTCAAAAATTTTTATATCAGCGCGTAGCCCTTTGTACCAACGTAGCTCCTGTCTAATCAGTTCCCAATAACAGTCTCTCCAGCTAGGTCAAAACATCACTCTGTTTTCTGCTTATCTGCAAAAACCACAGTGCACAGAGCCCTTAAGAAGAATGGGCCAGTCCCAAAGACTAGGGGCACTTGTGGGACCCTTCAATCTGAAATGAAATTTGACGTGTATATTCTTCGAAAATCTCAACCGTTGATCTGGGACATGTGGACGGTCCAGATTAGCTCTGACTTTTCTTGGTACACGTGGCAGTATGCGGTTGGTGCGCGCTAATTGCTCATCTACCCATAGACACTTACATACACTAAGTTTTTAGAAGGAATGGACGCGCGAGGGAGGTGTTTCGGGTTTTGGGCCTGTGCTGCAGCGTTTCGGGCTAGTCTTTAGGTGTTTCGGATCCTTTGGAGGCATTTCGGAGGCATTCAATGGCGTTTCGGCCCTAGAAACTGGCGTTTTGGGCCCTTTTCCAACGTTTTGGACCGTATCAGAGAGTTCTGATGAGCAGTACACAGACAGAGAAAGAGCAGAAAGCCTGTTTCTCCGCAAAAATCACCGTTTCTAATATAGTTTAAAATAAAAAACTAAAAATTCAAAAAGTTCAAAAGGAATGAAGTTTAAAATCATGAAATAATAAGTAAAAAAGTAGTTTGGTATTTTTTGACTCATGCTCCTAACATATATTTGGATTACACACTCTTTAGAGCTACAATATTGTAGTATATACTTGTGCATTTATTTTCTAAATAATGTTTTTTTTGGAATTGTGAAATGATAGAGTTTAGTTTACTTATTCATGTTTGATATTTCTCAATAATCTCGAGAGCCAATAAAAGCAAAAGCCATTAATATCTTTTAACTTCTAAAAAAAAGAAATCATTTTTTTTTAGATTATTAAAGTGTTGTGCTTGATTTAAAATAATGGAAACTTTTTGAGTTTTGAATGATCAAAATTTCAATATCAAAAGTATCGTTTTTATTTTCGTGAATTTTTCACAACCAACATGGAATATAGTTTACAAGTTTCTTTATTGAATGTTGATTTAGACTATTGAAAAACTAATTTTGTTTACATGACGTTCATATTTGATTTGAGGTTTTATTAAAAAGTTTTTTTAGTCACTTCAATAAATGATGTTTTGCTATATTTCGTAAAAGTTGAAAAGCGAATAATGGAGGATGATTATTGTTACAACCACGTCCTACATATAGGATTTGGCATAATCCTAGACTTGGACACATGGTACTCCAGTATTCAAGATTATTGGTTATGCCACGTTATTTCTGACGAGGCCAATAATGTAATTAATAGCCTTGTGAGGGCCTATGTGAAAGTATAGTACTTTTTAGACCATAAATGGATCTTAGAAGATCCACAAGAGTGAATATGTACTTGCTTAGCAGTGCATCACAAAACTAGTCATCCAAACTTGATCTAGATTGGCAATTTGACACACAACAAGCATTGATTAAAAAAAAAAAGATCACAAACACAAATCCGAGTCCACACGTGTGAAGAGCGGCTTGTTGTACAGTCGCTCCCGCGAAAGGGTCTAGTTGACAATTAGACTGAAAATACATTCAATTATACCATGAAAGGTATACTTAGCTACGAGTTAAAGTTACTCTAGTTTAACATGTCTTTTCGTATCTAGTCGTTTCGTGTGGACGACCTAGTAAAGGTTATCCAAGGTAATGTCTTTCTTATTAAAGGTCTTGCCCTTAATTACAAGGCAAGTACTTAGGAGATATATTCCCGAAAAATGACTTTAGGCCGCTTCATGATTTATACTTTAACCAGCTCATATCTTCATTTTCGAGTATATCATGCCATATTTATGTTGATATTCAATTTTTAACAATAAGGTGGCATCACATATCCCCTTCCTCAAATGTGAAACGTCCTCGTGAACATAACATCTTCTTTTTGAGGATTATTCGCGAAACTTTCTGTTCTTCAGATTTTCGTTAAGGCGAAAAGATATTTCTTCGTATATTTCGTCCTTTAGTTATTTTTTCGTCTTAGAGAATATGTGTCTTGCTGTTTTTTTAATTGAATAGGTTGTTTTGAGTTGAACTTTGAATTGGAATCAACCTTCAAAACATCTTTAAACTTCAAAAATTCAGCATCCCATAGAAACATCGGCACAACAAAGACATGAATGAATGTTTTATGGACGATTCAATTCTTCATATAATTTCTGAACAAACTCCAAGTTTTGCTGAGCAACAAGTCTTCTTTTGATTTTGTGTAGCGGCCAACTGGTAAGTTGCCGAATTCTTCTAACTTGACCGGGAGCAATGGTCCATCGAACAACTCCTGAGTTAACTTTGTATCTTCGTCTGAATCACTTCGAAGAGTGACTTCTTTACAGTAACGAGCTAAAAATCTAATAAAAGAGCTTTTAACATAAAGATTTTGAATGAAAAATAATGTCTTTGCCGCTAAAGTACCAAACTGCCAAAATGAATATGTACAGAACTGCTTGTAGTGAAATGACTTCCTTCTGTCTTGCAGATTGTGTTGAATCTCCGCAAAATAATCTACAAGATTTCGCTCCCAATCCACATAAAGACCGAATAACTCTAAATAAGCCATATTTACATTGATCAACAGTCCGACATCGTTAAATTCGCCTAAATCCGCAACAGCTTGATCGGGCCCGCTGCATGATAGGGTGGCTTCACTTGAGAGCTCCTTCAGCTTAGCCAACTCTTCCTCGACAAGTGCCTTCACATCCTCGAGCGGTTGCAAGAACTCGACTCGAAAATTTTTGAGCATCTGGTCTTGGAGCTGGTTCAGCTTCGTGAGGTCGACCGTGATTGACCCTGCATTGGTGCACACAGAAAAAACAGCTTCTATCTTTATTCGTGTCATTCACTCCTCCTGCAAATATTTCTAGAGGGCGACGTTATGTTGATTCGTAGCCAAGAGTTGTTGCTTCAAATAATCATTTTGAGTCTGAAAATCGTCAGACTTGGCCTGAATTGTCTTATTCATCTTTTTCAAAGAATCAGCTTCTTTTCTTAGAGTCTGAAGCTATGTCTCAAGAGAATGATTTTGTTCGATCAGCTTCGTGTTCTCTGATTCGAGCGAATCGATCTTCTCGTGGGACGCCTTAAGATCCTCTTGGCATCTCCTTTTCGAGTTAACAAACTCCATGGTAATCTTCTGATGGTATTTGTCCAACTCATACACTTCAGCCACTAGATTTTTGGCTTTCTCTGTCATGGTGCGAAACCATTGGGGCTGGCTGTCTTGTTCATCTTCATCTTCAATAGGTGCTCCGAGGTCGCCTTCAGTAGCTGTTCGTCCTTTGTCTGATGTGTCGGACTGGGTTGCATCATCATTAGAGAAGGATGCACTTTGTTGTTTCTGAGATGTGGAAGCAGATGTTGGCTTTGAAGATTCGACAACAGCAGCAACATCTGTATCCATTGCCCTAGCTGGAATTGTATCTGGTTGGGATGGTGCAGCATCAATCTCCATAGCAGTGATAGCTGCCACTTCGACTGCTGGTGCAGCATCAGGTGCAACCGGAATAGGAACAGACATGAGGCTGGAAACATCTGTCAGCATTGTTTTCTCCTGCTCGGTCAAAATGTCAAAATTGGCACACAATCGAGAAACATGTGCTCCAATGCTAGAAAATTTTTGATGCTTAATCCATCACAAAAAAGCCTTGTAGGTAATAGCGCCGAAGCAAACTGGATTACCAGTGAGTGCGTCCAATATGTAACCAAAATTTGTCCACATCCATCAAAAATATTGTTTGGTTCATGTATTTACAGAATAGTTTAAATGTTGTGTCGCGGATCATTGAAATTTTGTACCCCTTCGTGGGTACAAAACAGTTGTTTAAGAAGTGGGCTGCTTCATCCACTGAGTCTTTGTTGGTTGAAACCATCTTCCCATCCAAAGGTAACCCGAGGGCTGTGCAGAATAGGTCTTCAGTGATAGTGAAGAATTGGCCTCGCACATGAACTTTGAAGTCCACCTCAGAAATTGAGTGGATGGAGTTCACAAATTCCGTACTGAGGGATTCACTTTTAGATCACCCAATCTGCATTGATCCAAGAAGGACTGGATGGATGCCAGGCGGATTCCTGCGCGTGCTTTCCAAATAGTAGTAGAACTAGAACTTGATCCGGAAGCCATTGGTCGAATGTTTGATGACAGTTCCATAGATCGCAATAGTCCGTATGAGTGAGCTGATCGCAAAGAGAATAAGTGCAGGAAAGCATGTAATCGCAGGCAGAAAGTGTAAGGAAGAAAATGAAAAATAACTCTGATATGCAGTAGCGGTGTGGAAGGGATGATGATGTGGCATGCTGACATGACGTCTGTCACTTCCATTTATGGAGGACGTGCATGGCTCAGTGTTTGAAACTATAATTTGACAGATCGATCTTTAATGACGGAAGACCGTTTGTGAAAAGAAAAAAAATTAAATTAAAAAGAAACAATATCTGTTTTGATATATGAGCATACACACGTATGAAAAATGATTATCACGTGGCCATCAACTTTAATGGAGGAATACAAAAAGTAGGTCAAGAGGGAACTTTTGATGTCGACTGTCATATATCAGCGCAAAGTCATCAACTTTAAAATCACATTTCTTAATACGATTGTCATACTTCTTCTTTCTTTGTTCCTGAATTTCCTTCGTTAATTTTTGTGAAGTCACATGAGCTTTAGCTAGTTCTTCAATATTAATCAACCTTTCGTTTATACATTCTGCATCTGTTCGTTGAGCTTGAATACGAAAAGTTTTTACCTCAAATTCAATTGGCAAAATATGATGCATACCATACGTAAGAAAATATGGTGTCTGCTTCGTCGTGATTTTCTCTGTGTTGCGATAAGCCCAGAGAACTGATGGTAGTTTTTGATCCCAATCCGTTGCATGTGCAATAGTAATTTTGTTCAAGATCTTACATAAAATTCCATTAGCTCTTTTTATCAACCCGTTTGCTTTTGGATTATACGGTGTAGTTTTTCTGTGTTTGATCAGAAAATAGGTTATTAGTAACCGTATTATGTCATTTAGAAAATGTGTTCTTACTAGTTCAAGTGGACAACCATATCTTGTGATTATACTTTTGAATAAGAACGTCGCGACAGTTTTCGCATCGTTTTGTTTCGTCAGCTCTGCTTCAACGTTCTTTGTGGCATAATCCATTGCAACTAGAATATAATGACATTTTGTATGTTGAGTCACAAGTTTGATTGGACCGACAAAGTCAATCCCCCACTTTTCAAATGGTGCAAGAGGTAGGATTGGTGTCAACGGCCAATTCATTGCTTTTGTAGGCTTGCCAGATCTCTGGCATGGATCACATGAACGAATAAAATTTGATACATCCTTGAATATTATTGGCCACCAATACTTGGTAGTCAATATCTTATTAATAGTATTTTTCAAACCAAAATGTCCACTAGCATCTTCTGAGTGTAAGGCTTTAACGACCTTTTTAATGTCTTCAGTTTTGAGACATCTTCGAAGCTGATGATCTGCACCAAGCTTGTACAAGATATTGTTAATAATCGTATAAGGTGCTACCTTATATTGAAAAATTGTCTTTTGTTCCAAATCTTAACCATCCAGATATATCTAATCTTTGAGATAAATAATAATATCACAATATAGCAAATTTGTAGATGAAATCTCGAATAAATGTTCGTCTGAAAAATCATCATTGATAGGTTCTTCAATTTTTCCCGTGCTGAGTCGTGAAAGATAATCAACATTTGTATGATATTTTCCTTGATGAAGCTCTACTTGATAAGTGAATTCCTGCAGAAGTAGAACCCATCGAGCTATTCGTCCTGATAGATCCGGTTTATTTACAAGATACTTAAGAGCATAGTGATCAACATGAAAAATAAATACATATCTCAGCAAATAATGCCGAAATTTCTTAATAGTGAAAATCATTCCAAGAGCTTCCCTTTCTATAGCCGAATAATTCTTCTCTGATGCACTGAGCTGTCGACTCGCATAGTAAATGGGATGATCTTTCTTCTGGTCATCCTTCTGTCTTAGATAGACGCCAATAGCAAATGCAGAAACATCCACATAACTATGAAATAAAATAGCCCAGTTGAGTGGTCTCAGAATAGGAACATTGATCAACCTTTGCTTAAATTCTTTGAATGCTTTCTGTTGTTTATTCGTCCACAAGTATTCCACTTGTTTCTTCAGTAGATGTGTAAGAGAGACAACAATAGAAACATGATTTTGAATAAATCTTCGGTAATAGCCGACATGTCCTAAGAAAACTCTTAGTTCATGTAAATTGTTTGTATCTAGAGATTATTTATAAGCTCGACTTTATCTTTGTCGACTTCTATTCCTCTGTTAGATATTCTGTGTCCAAGTAATATCCCTTCTTTCATACCGAAAAAAACATTTCTCTGGATGAAGAGATAAATAAGTATCTCGACATCGTTGCAATGTTAATTTAAGCTTATGTAGGTGCGTCTTTATATCACTATATACACAAATCATCAATAAATATTTCGAGAAAAGTTCTTAGGAAGGCAGTGAAAATTACCATCACGATTCGCTGAAAAGTCGCTGGAACATTACAAAGACAAAGGGCATTTTGTTGTAGGCATAAGTGTCCCAATCCATAGTGAATGTAGTCTTTGAACGATCCTCCCTTCGCACTCCAACCTGATTATAACCAGAAAAACCGTCATAGAAAATGTAACGCTCCTAACCAGCAACCTGATCCAAGATGGAATCAGTGAAGGGCAGAGGATGATGATCCCTCCTTGTGGTAGCATTGAGTTTGGGGATATTTGTAGTTTGCCAGTCTTCTTCTTTGGGATGACAACAATGGGTGAAACTCATTTACTACTTAAGACGGGATAGATTATACCTGCTTTAAGGTGTTTGTTGAGTTCGTCCTTAACCATGAGAGAGTATTTAGGAATGAAATGACACTGTCTCTGTCGAACAGGTACAACATCTTTTACGGGACAAACAAACACACCTCTAAAACAACAGGTGCGTCGCTCTTGTGAAAGGGTCTAGTTAACAATCACAACTAGAAAACTCTATGTTTATCCAAGCAGAGTATCCGACACTTAGTCGATTTTCCAGAATTTTGTTTGTGTGGAACATCCACACGTGGATTATCCATGCCAAAAAAAAATTTGAACACGCCTCCGGCCAGTGTACCGGTGTTTTTCTGACACGGCGCCAAAAAATTTATGCGCGTGGATTATCCGCGTGGATAATCCACGCAAAATTGAATTTTAAAAATTTTGACAACTGTTTGGGAGGGAAGGTTGGCGGTGCCGAAAAGCAGTTTTGGCGTGGATTATCCATGCACATTTCAGTTTGTTCACCGGACGAGACCGAAAGTTAAAGATATTAACGCGTGGATATCTTCTACTTGGATTATCCAAGCATTTTTTTTGTTTTTTTGTTTTTTGCATGTTGATAATGACATGAAATTAGTTAAATAGATATATTTCTAAAGTGAATTATATTATGATTAGGCTATATTTTTTTTTTTTCTAAAATGAATTATATTATGATGAGATTTTTTTTTTTTTGCATGTTCATAATGAAATGGAATTAGTTAAATAAATATTTTCTAAAGTGAATTATATCATGGTGTTTAGGGTCTACCCTAATGGCACTCTACCTAATCTCATATCCGAGATCATTTGATATGGATTGAATGCTTATTTTGTACTTACTTCGAGAGATTATTAGTAGATGGTGATTTTGGCAAGTTTGCTTTTTAATGAAGAATTGATGAATGATGAATGTGATATTTTTTGTGTCTAATGAATAGATATGAATCTGAACAAAGTATTATACTTTCCACATGTGTGACCGGATGTGAAGATCAATTATTTCTAGTTTTATTGTGGTGTTCAAAAGCCTTTGCCAATTAGATGCAAAATAGGTTGAATTGTGTGCTAGTTTTCTATCTATTAGATGTAAGTGAAACCTTTGATGCTTTTTCAAGGTTTTAGTATCCAAATGAGGTTCATAACCTTTGATTTTAACATGGTATCAGAGCCCAAATGCAACCATCAAGGTTCAAAAACAAGGAAGAGAGAAGCAATTACAAGTTGATGATTGTTTAGTTTTTATTGCCCTTATTACTACCTTAAGTTTGATGATGTTCCTTCAAGTGTGAATGAAACTGTAGCAACAAAAGAGTGATTTAATGTAATGAAAAGTGAGTTGAGTACATGATGCATTGTTTGAGATACTTGTAAAATTATTGATCCTCCATCAAAGATACAAAATGTTACTGTTTGCAAATGGGTCTTTAAGATCAAGCTTAATCAAGATGGTAGTGTGAACAATTTTAAAACAAGACTAGTTGCCAAGGGATATGCACAATTCAAGGGGATTGACTATGATGAAACACTTGATTTTGTCATAGTTTGTGGTGGTGATTTCATTAGCTCACACGCTTTTAGTGATTTACTGCCTTTGCAGCATTTGTTAAAAAATGAGAATTTTCTTGGAACATGAAGCCGTACATATATCTTCACCGACATTATCTCCAAAAAAATGGGATTAAAGTCAAACTATGTCTATTCTTTTCACTTACTTGACCATAAATGAGACTCTATTTTGTCTAAATAACAATCGTTTGAAAGCATTACAAGAATCAATTTCATTCAGAATTGCAATAATCAATTTTTATTCAGAATTACAAGAATCAATTTCATCAGCGACAGCATCTTGCAATTCATCTCCTCTTAGATGATTTTCATCATCACTCTCATTTTCAAAAATTATTTCATCATCCTGGCTATTAGAATTTCTATTCTCAACATCTATGGAAGTGGGTGCTTCAAGTATGGTTTGACGATTTATTACATCTCTAGATAGCTCAATCTCATAGTTAAAATGAAAGTTTTCCATTTTATTCTCAACATTTGCACCCTCAAATACTCGTCGTGAACGTGGTTCAACTTGAGCTACAAACCACCATATCTTGTTTAGTTGATCTGGTTGAAAAAACACCTGCAAAAATCACTATTTTAGAACATATCAAAAACTCAAATACTGAAGTCACTTGCAATAAAATGAAAAACATTATAGCATAGCATGTGCACCTGCTCACAATGACGAGGCAACACCAATGTGTCAAAGGACTCCATGCTCAATGTTTTTGATGAATCAATCGCAAAAAATCCATTTGGATCCGATTTTATGGTTGCATTTGGCCCTCTACAAACTACCTTGAACCATTTCACATCAAATAAAAATTAGTGTCCACTTTCACCAAATGACACATCATAAATATTTTGTATAGTTTCTACGTTTTCTGGAAAGATGCTATTACACCACAATCGTGTGTGTGTCTCTTGTTATCAATCCTTTCAACATGAAAGTGGAAACCAAAAGCCCATATAGCATTATACATTTTGCACTGCCACATGACAAACATGAATCTCATAAATAATCACTGTGAATGAACATGGTATTTCAAAATGATTAAACAAATATTGTTATAAACAAGAATGTTCTAATAATAAAGTATCTAAAGAATATCACCTTCCATTCGCATTTTTTTGCAAAGTCCCATTCTGGTTTGATAACTTTTGTCCCTCTTTTGTTGCTTTTTGTAGTGTGTCATGCATCCACTCTATAGTGCATTGCTTGGGCAATGGCTCAAGATCATGTGAACTTGAGGCCATGTGTCTACCTCTATTCTGTCGTTGGCGCTTTCTAGACAAGGCCCTCTCTTTTTTTTCTTCTTCATATAGGTCTAACTATTTAACCATAACTCCACAATTATAAAGCACGAATGTAAAAAAAATTTCTCGTTGCAACGGTGCCAACCTATGGACCTTTCCCATCCCTTGAGGTTTTTCACTAGTTACCTCTTCGCCTTCCTCATCATGCCACAATAGTGGAGCAGATGGATGTAGTTGGTGCAAAATTTCAATAACATAAAAGAGAGATTCATGTACTAACCATCCCTCTGACATGCTACCTTCAGGCCTTGCCTTTTGATGCACAAAATCTTTTAAGACTTTCATGTACCTTTCCATAAAGAACATCCACCTAAAAAGTCACAAATGGTTAAAAATAAGTGTTTTATTTAATGAGTTCATGTATCAATTGATTTCTTTTAAATACACATGCAAAAGATAATTTATGCACTTATACCTAGTGTGCACTGGACCAGCAATAGAGACTTCTTCAACTAAGTACACCAATAAATGCACTTGTGAGTCCATGATGGAAGTTGGAAAATATCTCTCAAACATGCACACAATCTCCACCATATCCTCATGTCTATTGCGAAGATCCAGCTCACGGATTTCTTTTGAACACATCCATCTGCAACATATTCAATCCATTTTATGTCTATTTGAATTTTCAATCAATAAATACTAAATAGAAAAATGTACCAAGTACATGTAAATACTCCAGAATGTCACCACATGCTCCCTCCCTGCGGCGTTTGGGCTTTTTTGTGGAACTCATCTTCCAACAAAAAACATTTGAACCACGTCTTTAACGGAAGAAAACAAGGGCTACACACCTTTCTAGAATTGGGAGTGTTCGTTACCTTTATCTCTTTCATGATCTCTCTCTCTCTCTCTCTCTCTCTCTCTCTCTCTCTCTCTCTCTCTCTCTCTCTCTCTCTCTCTCTCTCTCTCTCTCTCTCTCTCTCTCTCTCTCTCTCAGACGTGAATGAGTCTATTATGAGTGATTGAATATGGAAATCAAGACTAACTACATCTAATCATTCTATTTGGATTTTTTCTTTTAGAAGCAAGTGAGAGATTAACTTCATCTAATCATTCTATTTGGATTTTTTCTTTTAGAAGCTAGTGAGAGATTAACTTCATGTAAATATTCTATTTGGATTTTTTCTTTTAGAAGCAAGTGAGAGATTAACTTCAAAGTATCGTGGCACTCATCCTATCGCTCAATATTTATTGGCCAAACTATACTTGAAGTGTCATAAGGGTCAAAGATTAAGGCATTTCCAAAAAACACTTTAAAAAGTTCACCTCTCGTACTCTTGGATTCTATGTGCACTCCATTGGCCCAAATATGATCTTTGACAATCCTCCTTGTCCGAATCCTGAGGCCTTTGCATTGTGTGCATGTACACGGTATCCTCTCATCATATTCTGGTTGAAACTGGTCCAATAATCCAATTGCAAATTGCACAAATTCTTTCAGTGTCATTCAAGTGAAAATTGACAAATTCTAACATGTGATGAATTGTAACATGTGACAAAAATTGACTAAATAGTCTTTGTACATTTAGTGCATTTTCAACCTTTATTTGTGATGGAGTGGTGTCTTGGCTTTCCAAAGAGCAATATACTATATCCAAAGAGCAAATCGGATTACATCACTATTACAAGTAAAAAAACTACGACATAAATCAATATACATACATGTGATGAATCAATAGGCGGTCTACGTCGATTGATGGAAGAGCTTGAAGATGAACCAGTCAATAGTTGTTCATTGTACTTTAGTCTTGATTGCTCCTTTTTTCTGTGATAGAGCTCAATTCTTTTTTCTTTCTCTAAATCACGTGGAGGTACAATAATTTCCCTAGAATTCATAATTCCAATCAAATGCCATTGTAAGAATAAATTTGCAAGAAAAATTATACACTCATATTGAAATAACATATAAAGTGCAATTGATGTCAATATCAATAACAATATATATCTGCTGTTGCGATCATGAGATGAATTGCTATTTGATGATGATGACATTGTCGATGACATATACACACTGTAGCCAGCTACTCTATACCACATCATAAGTAATCATTATGAGACCGTATGTTCTGAACAAATATATTAAATTTGTTAAAGACATGCCAACATCTAATCCATGTATATTCTACTTATGCTTAATGTAAATCTAATGTTAACATTGCTATCAAGTGATCAACATCTTTCTTACAATGCTAAATGATATTTCAACTAATTACTATGATTTCATATAAGCTTATATAGGTCACACACCAACAATTTAAAAGATTTATCATATAGGTCACATATCACTAAGGTCCTCAATACAACATAAATACTTTTGATCATGAATCTAAATGACCCCATGCAACCATTTAAGAGGCCACATGACAAAAGCAAAAAAAATTTATTTGGCCATGTAATTATGTCATCAAATTATATCATATCTATGACACCTAGATTATTAATAAACTAAATGTTTTATGACATCACCAATTTGACATAATATTATGTCATAAAATCTAAAAAAATTGTCAAATTACTTGTTTAATAATAGTATGTACTATTTCTTATCTCATGATTTTGTCTTGTATGTCAAATCTCAAGAAAAATAAAATTTATAACAATATAAAACTAGTTTTAACAACTAAATACTACCATAATGATCTTTGAATTGATTTTTTTACATTCCTTCATATTAAAAAATATATTTTATGTAAAATCCTACAGTAAAATATTCTCATAAAATCTAGAAAAGATTATGAGAATATTGAATGACATTTGAAGCATGCAAGCCCATGTGGGAGACCCTCTCACGTGCCAAGAGAGGGAAAAAAAAATGCGTGGAACATCCACGCATGGATATCGCGTGGATAACTTATGCGTGGATAATCCACGTGAAACTTGAATGCCAATAAAATGGCATTTCCGCGAGCATTCTTGCTCCTCTTCTGTTGCTTTCAAGCTTAATAGGTTTTCTAATCTAGTGTTTAGTGCCCTTGCTTGCTATTGCTCTTCTAAGCTCTATAGATCTTGCTTGCTTGTTTGCTTGCTTTTGGTTGCTCTTCATTGCTAGTGATCTTGCTCTTGCTTTTGCTTGCTCTATTGATCTTCTTTGTTCTTGCTTAGTATTAATCTATTGCTTTCAATTCATTGCTTACTCTTCTAATCTAAAAGTCTTCAATACTCTTTCACTCCCATTCTCCACTACTTTTTAACTTTTAAAGTTTTTCTTTGATACAATGTCTTCAAGTGGTAGGTCAAGTCGAAGGTCAAGTGGGAGACCATCTAGGAGAAGAGCTCGTGAGGAGCCCGAAGAATATAATCAAGAGTGGTTTGAGAATCTATCTCCTCAACAAAGAGATAGAATAAAAAATCTTGTGTTATCTTCTTCGGGTGAATCATCCGAGAGAAGAGCTTCTGAAGATGCCCCTTCCCAAGAATCGTGTAGTTTTTACTATGATGTTAATCCATGTGGAGTTATAAAAAATACGTGTGGCAATGTAGTTCATGCCCGTTTGCGTGATTTAGTTGCTTTATATTTTGGTAAAGATTACATGATCGATTGGTCCTCCCAATCGCTTGAAGACAAAAATAAAATAATAGAGACTTTGTATTCTGAATTCCCTCAATCCAATGCTTTTAGTAGGACTTGGGCCTTGAATACAATGTGCCTTTGAATTCGAAACAAAAGGCAATTGATGAGAAGAGCCGTGAGGAATCCCAAGAATCCCACGAAGCCTGGATGGTGCTCCAAAAGGGATTGGGGGAAGGTGAAAGTGGAATTGTTGCAAAACAATCCCCGAAAGTATGAACAACAACGTAGGGCCGCCGCCGAGAAGCTCTTAAAACATGGCCAAAGTCACTTGGGATCGGGAAGAAAGGGCAATCTAGAGGCCCAATTTGTAAGTACAATATTTTTTAATATGATTCTGGGTATTGAAAAGTTATGGTTATCAAAAATTTCAAATTCTGGATATAAAATTCTAGGCTTAGGGTTTCAAAAAATTTTGGTAATCGAAAATTCCGAATTTTGGGTATCGAAAATTCTAGGTTTAGGGTATCAAAAATTTTGTAAAAAATTTGATTTCGGGTATCGAAAAATTTTGAACTCTGGATATTGAAAAGTTTTTGCAAAATTCTAGGTATTCAAACATTCCCGAAAAGATCTGGGTAACGAAAAATTTAGAAAGCTCCGGGTATCAAAAATTCCGAAAACTTTGACAAGTCATTCATGTTTAAATTTTTTACAAATTTCTTTTGCATACAATGTCATTGTAGGTTGATATCTTGCAGTAGCTAGGACTTGTACCCAAACTGGCTTGCATACTAGAGTCTTGTCAAGTCAGATACCCATCCCTACTAATAATGGATCAATAATCGAGATATTGCTCAAATGTATTTCGAAGAAAACCCATGTGATAGCAGTATCTTTCACAAAGTTCAAAGTAGTGCTCATATGGCATTCTTCATTACTATACTTACTCGTTGAGTTGGGTTTTCCTAGCCATATGTATTTCATATTGATAATGCGCTTTGAAGGTATTGTGCATGACAAATATCAGATATTGCAAAAACATTGTTTAAAATGGAACTCATGA
Source organism: Diphasiastrum complanatum (assembly GCA_029204225.1). Lineage (NCBI taxonomy): Eukaryota > Viridiplantae > Streptophyta > Lycopodiopsida > Lycopodiales > Lycopodiaceae > Diphasiastrum > Diphasiastrum complanatum. The sequence goes on from CM055095.1 coordinate 23,966,114, forward strand.
TGTCAAGAAGTACAAAAGCTTTGGCGAGACTCCAATAACCGAAAGTGTATTTAGTCATTGGATTCGATGTCTGTGCAATATAATAGAAACCAAATCACACACTTACACATAAAGACTCCTACATCTACTTTAGACCCATTAAAAAAGTGGAAGCGGAACTCCAATATCTGATAGTGTATGCAGTCATAGGATATGATGTTCGTGGAATAAAATTGACACCATTCTAACATAGGAATGAAAAGACTCCTACATCTACTTTAGACCCCTACATGGCAGAGGAAAAATATGAAATAGCTCTTCGTAGCTGATAATTGGTTGGTGTATGAACATGTTGTTGATAGCATCAAGACCCTTCACCACCAAGTACACGAAGTACATATGTTTGCGTGTGACAAATTTTCGCATAGCCATAGTTTTGCGGAAATCTTCGCATGTGCAGGCTGGTTCTCTTGCAATTGTGACTTCATGCAACCTGCCTCTTTGAATGGACTCAAAGCTTTCAATAGTATAGATCTCTTTGTGCTCCGACGAAAGGTCGGTAACTTTTCTCAGATTACCATTCAAGCTTAGAGCTCTATCCATCCGCTCCTTTGCCTCCTTGAATATACCAGCTCTATGTCTCATATCTCGTCGATCTGAGACACGATCGTTTGGATGAGTTGTAACAGGATCTTTGCCACGAGACTGCTGTGCTACATTTACATTTGAATCGCCTTCTTTCACAGATTTGGTCAATGTGTCTGTCTCCAACATATATCCACCTTTGTTCAACTCGTCCACCTCAACATGTGACAAATTAGCTATCTGTTGCAGATACCAGGTTTCTGGCACTTTTGTAGGCGATATTATTATCAAGGGATTTGTTGTCCAAGTGCATGTCACATTATTTGGACAAAACCACATGAACTAAGTTTTCTCTCCTCGGTCGTGTTTCCTTATTCCAAAGAAACTCGGCGCTATACAAGATTGTATTGGCTTTTTGCAAAGCCCTCTTCCGACAGACTTAGCACCCATGCATATGTAGTGGCTACTACTTTTGAAAGATCGGATCCCCCACCAGCTATCATTTAAACTCCGCTCCAAGACATAGTCACTATATTGGATGCTCACATTATTGGCTGCACTGCTAGTATAGTGCCTTTGACTTCTGTCATAACTAGTATTCTAAGAACAAAATCTTGTCTCTTTTGTCTTTTGTATGTACTCTATGTCAGGACGATGAGAGACATTGTTGCTATCAGTATTCCATTCTTGCACTGGACGTTTTCTCCTGACGATTTCTTTTGGAGTGTTCACGTCGTTGGTTTGTCGTGTTACATCAAGTTGATCCATGAAATGGTTCACTGTTTCTGAGAAAGAAGCACCTATTATTGAAGAGTGTTGTCCCGACCTCACATGCTCCAGAAGATTATGAAATGTTGGACCTTTGCCCACATACTGACCTTTGGAGAAAGATTTTTCTCGTGCACTCTACAGGATGACGTTAGCAAGGTCACCAACTGCTACCTCATACAAAGTTACCTTCATTGCGTAACCATTTACCCGTTGCCAGATGCTATGAACAACTTCACATAAGTTTGTTGTTGGTAACATGGCTGCTTCCTTGTCATCCATCATCTGCCATGATGAAAAAGAAACAGCTTGTTAAAGATAGATTGCCAAGTGTAATTACTATGTATAGTTTAGCATAATGGACGGGATACTTGATTACTTGCAATGACAACGAACTTGCCCTGTCTGTGAATGCAAGTTTTCCACCATGCTTGCCAACTTTCTAACTCCACAAGTGAACTCTCATATGCATTGCCCACTTTCCACCATGCACATATTTTGTTATATATCGTGTCGGTCGTTTCACGTTCTCTTGTCTCACACCACTGCAGGCAAAGTGCAATATGAATATCACAGGTTTCTTGCTTGATATGTTTTGATGTGTGTTTGTTCACGCTGTCCATAAAATGAAATAGACATGATCTCTCCCTTCCAACCATTGGTGTGTCCACACCAGCACTGTAAACAAGATGAACCGCATTCCAGTTCGCTTGAGCTTCATCAGCCATGAAGCCTCTGAACATCACTTGTCCTTCTAAGTGTTCAGACATTACTCTATTTAACAATGTCCAAAAGAGCACTTGTGCATGGACATCTTCTTGCTTCATATCATAGATCGCAATTGTCTGCATGGATTGGTTCCTGGAGAGGAGTCAGTCAGTTAGAAAATATTAACCATATTTAGTTTGCACTTAGTATTGAAAATATGGCAACATAAGATTTAACAAACCGTATGTCGTAGACATGCACGTTGCCATCGTCACCCAATCTTTTACTCTGTGCATGTGATCGAAACAGCACCACGCCTTTTCAAGGTCACTCTCTGGTTGCATTCTCAACACAAGATCAACACCTGAAGCTGGACCTGTTGTCGACATTTTAAACACGTGACATCTGTCTTTGATGTCGTGCAACTGACCAAGAAATAGTGAACCATGAAAATATTCGTATGCACAATGTTCTTTCAAGTACAACAAGGTTGTAATGTCATGTGAGAAATCCATAGGACAAAGCTCTTTTCGTGCCATAGTGATCCATTTTTGCAGCCTGTCAATGTAGTCAGAGCTCTAGTTAGTATTGGAACAAGCATTTTTTATATGGTATATTTGTTACTAAAATAATATTGAATATACCTCACCTTCGATTGTTTGTGGCTAGTTCCATGATTGAAAGGAGTTCGTCCAATTTCTCTGAAACAATGTGAGATGTCTGCGACGCTAGTGATAGCAAGTGGCTAGAGGTCAATTCTTTCACAATCTTTTTCTGAATTACTTTTGGACGATCCGAAAGATATATGTGTGAAAAATACAGATCCTAAGTGGATCTAAACTCCAAGATCATTGGCTTGAATGCTTGCACTCCAAACTACATAAGCTAGGAATTGGCAACACATTCTATGCTACCTAGAATGCAAAGAACTTGATCAAAAAGCATTTATCACAAATGGAAACTTCCATAAACATCAAGTGCGGCCCAAAATAGCATTATACAGTCCATAATACATCAGCCTACCACTTTTGGAAAGCACCTAAGATCATACACAATAGCTTGAAGACAATACACACAACAATGCTCTCAATGGAGAAAGAAACAATGACAATGATCTATTGATCTCAATGAAGCATACAAAAGGTTTCTCCAACCTGTTCTCCACGACTTCCCTACTATTTATGGATGAGGAAGATGACTCTCTCTCCTCTCTCTAGAAGGTACTTGACCCTAGATATTCCCTATATAGGAAAAATAGCTAAAAATGGCTTATATGACCAAAATACATCAAAATGGTCTCATTTTGAAGGGTATGAAGTTTGACACTTCATCATACTGAAAAAATATAGTAAATAAAAACATTGTGGCCTGGTTCACACGTGCAAAACTCCAGAACCAAAACTATTTACAATTTTAGCCAATTTAGGTCTCAAACTAGCTAGGAAATGTTGACAATTTTCACACTCCCTCTTCAACATTGGATGCTAGTTTCAACATAGTCTTTGAGCACATTCCAAGATTAGATCTATGCATTAAATATAGGTCCTTTCCCAATGGTTTGGTGAAGATATCAGCCACACACTCCTTTGAAGAGACATGTTGAAGCTCCACCTCTTTGGCAATGACTTGATCTCTCACAAAATGGTGAGCAATCTCAATGTGCTTGCTCCTTGCATGAAAAACAGGATTGCTTGCCAAGCTTTGGGCTGAAAGGTTATCACAAAGTATGATTGGAGTCTTCTCTGGTTCCAGCAAGTGAAGATCCAATAACATCCTCTTGATCCAAAGAATCTCCTTGGTGCATGTTGTTAATGCCTTGTACTCGGCTTCGGTGGAAGATAGAGAGATAGTTGGTTGCTTCTTTGATAGCCATGAGACCACTCCATCTCCAAGATAGATTGCAAAGGCACTTGTTGACTTCCTATCCATTTGATCACCTGCAAAATCTGAATCTGAAAATCCACAAAGGTTAGGTGTGGTACCTCCATACAAGATGCCAAAATCTCTAGATCCCGAGATGTATCTAAGTACTCTCTTTCCTAGCTTCCAATGAGCCTCACTAGGATCTTGCATAAATTGCCTTAGTTTACCAACCACAAAGCTTAGATCAGGTCTTGTGATGGTTAACCATATAAGAGATCCTATTAGCTTTCTATAGAGAGTAATGTCCTTGAAGGATCTTTCATTACTTCTTGTAGTTAGCTTTACATTTGATTCCATAGGAGTAGAAACAACTTTACAATCTTCCATATGAAACCTTTTTAGAATAGAGTTAACATACTTTTCTTGACATATGAATGTAGATTTAGAAGTTCTAATAATCTCTATTCCTAAGATATAATGAAGTTTACCAAGATCTTGAATTTCAAACTCTCTTTTGAGTGCCATCTTGATTTCATCTATATCTAGATTGTTACCACCACTTAAGATAATGTCATCAACATAGATCAAAAGTAAAGTGATATCATTTTCATTCAATCTAGAGTAGAGAGAATGATCATACTCACTCATAACAAAGTTTTGAGAAAGTAAGAAGGAATTGAGCTTAGCATACCAACTCCTTGGTGCTTGCTTTAGCCCATACAAACTCTTTTGGAGATAGCACACATGATTAGGCTCATCATGTGAAACATAGCCCTCGGGTTGCTCCATGTAAATATCTTCTTCAAGATCACCATTCAAGAAGGCATTAGTAACATCCATTTGCCACATATCCCAATCATAAAGAGTTGCAAGAGAGATTAGGATTCGAATAGTTACCATCTTTGCCACGGGTGCAAAGGTCTCATCATAGTCAATACCATATTCTTGAGCATACCCCTTTGCCACCAACCTTGCCTTGTACTTGTTGATTGATCCATCTTGATTTGTCTTGATCTTGAAGATCCACTTACAACCAATTGCCTTCTTGTCCTTTGGAAGCTTTACCAACCTCCATGTGTTGCTTTTGATGAGTGCTTGATGCTCATGATCCATGGCTTGGATCCATTCCTTCTTTTGAATTGCTTCACCTACACAAGTTGGTTCATCAAAAGAGGTAAGAAAAGCAAAGTTAGAGTTGTCCACCACTTGCTTTCCTTTTTCATCATAGGTTAGCCTTGATGGCTTAGCCCTTTGCCTTTGAGTCTTCCTTGAAGTTTGCTTTGGAGTGGCATCTCCATCTTCATCCAAGACATCTTGCACATCATGATGATTAGTAGGCACATCAACATCAACATCAACAACATTGGAAACATTCTCTTCATGAAAGATGACATCCCTACTTATGACAACTTTCTTTGTAGAAGGAATGTACACTTTGTAAGCCTTGATTACTTCACTATAGCCAACAAACACACCCTTCTTTGATGAAGGATCTTCTTTAGTTCTATCATCAAGTGTGATATTGACAAAACATGTACATCCAAAGATCCTACAATGCTTGACACTCGGCCTTCTACCATAAAGAACCTCATGAGGAGTTTTACCATCCAAGGAAGCACTTGTCCATCTATTACATAGATAGTTAGCACATGCTAAAGCTTCCCCCCAAAAAGACTTAGCAAGATTAGCATGTAGTCTCATTGCCTTGGCACATTCACAAAGGGTTCTATTCTTCCTCTCGGCCATTCCATTCTGTTGTGGAGTCCTAGGACTAGACATCTCCCTCTTAATCCCATGTGCTATACAAAAGTCTTTGAACCTATTTGAGGTGTATTCCCCTCCATTATCAGATCTTAAGCATTTGATCTTTGTATTGAATTGGTTTTCCATTTCATTCTTGAACTTGACAAATGCAGCAAACACTTCATCCTTACTTTTAAGAAGATAGATCCAAGTATACCTACTAAAGTCATCAATGAAAGTTGCATACATCTTTGCCCCACCATTGCTAGTTGTACTAGAAGAATGAATATCAGAATGCACAAGTTGAAAAGCTTCTTTAGATCTAGAAGTAGATCTAGAATAAGCAAGTCTATGAGATTTGGACAAGGCACAATGTTCACAAACACTATTGTTTGCAACAAGACTTTTAGGGAGACCAAGAACAAGCTCTTTCTTTGTCATTACCTCCAAAGATTTGAAGTTGGGATGGCCCAACCTCTTGTGCCAAACTTCTTGGTTTGTCAATTGCTCCCTAGCCATACATCCTTCATGATTAGAGATCACACATGCATCAAGCTTGAAAAGTTTACCATGCCTCCTACCTTGAGCAATCAAGGATCCACATTTACTTATCAAACATGCATCTCCAATGAACTCCACATCAAGTCCTTTGTCAATCATTTGACTTACACTAAGCAAATTCTTAGTGATTGAAGGAATGTACAAAACATTTTCAAGATTTGCTTTCCTATTTGTTGAAAGGGAAATAGGAATAGTGCCTATGCCTTTGATGTCACATTGACCATCATTTGCAGTGTAGATGATGTTACCTTCTCCCTCATAAGACAATAAGGATGTAAAGTATTCCTTATGTCTTGTCATGTGAGATGAGGCTCCACTATCAATCCACCAAGGATCATTATCATCTATGTTGGCTAACAAACTTGAAGTCATAACAAGTGATTCACATGTGTTATGTTCTTCCTCATCTATTGTAAGATTTCCTTGCCTCTCTCCTTGCTCTCTTTTCTTCTTATAACATTCATTTGCAAAATGACCTTTTATCCCACAATAAAAGCACTTGAACTTTGACTTATTGTTCTTAGTAGAAGAGGAAGAGGAAGAGTGATCATCATGATCAAAGTTACCACCTTTGGACCATTTCCCTTTGCCTTTACCTTTGCCCTTGAATTTGCCTTTTGTGAAGAAAGCCTCTTCACCTCCACCTTGCAAGGATGCACCATCAAGCTTTGATTGCAACCTATGTTCTTCAGCCAATAAGATTTCTTGCAAGTCAACCACACTTGGCAAGACTCTTTGAATGGCAAAACTTTGCACAAGGTTAGCATGTTCATTTAGCAAACCATTCAACATAACTTGGACTATTTCACCATCTTTTATGTTCTCATCAATGCATGCTAAATCATCACTTAGGGACTTAACTCTCAAGATAAATGCATGAGCACTTTCACCCTCTCTTTGCCTACTAGAAAATATTTGTCTCCTTAGGTTCAATACCCTAGATGTGGACTTTGATTCAAAGAGCTTCTTTAAGGCATTCCATGCCTCACTTGCACTTTGACACTTTCCAACTTCTTTGAGAAGTTCATTTGTAACATTCATTTTAATGATATGAAGAGCCCTTTTGGCCTTCTTATCAAACCTTTGTTGCTCTTGAAGTGTGAGAGGTCTCTCTTCAATTTCTGCAACTATGTCCATGAGTTCATTCAACTCAAGTAAGGACTCCATCCTCACTTTCCAAGTAGAGTAGTTTGATGAACTCAACCTTTCACTAGACTCTAGCATGATCCCACCATTGGAAGCCATGATTCTAATGTTTCTTCAACTTTTAGGTTTTGTCCTAAAGCACTTAGCACTCACTTTTCTCTCAACAAATGATAGATAAAGAGATCTATGAAGATTTAGGACCCTAAAACACTTCTATCTTGAACCTAGATGGTTTCCAAGCATAGAAAGGAAGATTGAAACACATGCAACACTTTGCACACACTAAGAATGGATTACAAAATCAAACCAACCTGAACACACTCTTGCTTAAGCTCTCAAACTTTCCAGCAAGTGACCAAATCAAGTTATGGTTGAAGAGTTACTTGCATTCTTAGAAAATACCCAAAACTAGGATGCCAAGATTACCTAGTAATGAACAAACTTGATCAACATATGATCAACACACTAAGATATTGATTCAACCTGTAAAACCACATGTAAACCACACTTCTAAAAGTTTATAAACTCCAGCAAGTGATAAATACAAGATTTAGAGGTGAATGAATGAGCACACTTAGTGAATCACAAGACTAGCTTCACTATCTTGTCAAATCTTGGTGTTTAGATGTAGATCTAAGATCACTTCACATGAGAATGTTCCTCAACCTGTTAAGAACCTGAAAACACACTTGCATAATGGTTAACACCTTCCAGCAAATGCTCCAATCAAATTACATAAGGAGAGTTACTTACATGCTCAACAAAGTACACCAAAAATTATGCCAAAATTGATGACAATCTTTACAATATGCTCTTCACAATGTAGCTTACAATATGTTCACCCAAAAAAGGGGATCTTTCATCCAAATGGGAGCTTTGCTCAGCCTTTAGGAGAATTACAACTCACTCAAAAGAGCATTTGTCATCCACTTAAGGAGAAGTTTCATCCACTTAAGGAGAGTGTTCATCCAAGAATGGAGATTGTCAACAATAGGATTGAAAAGAACATTGTTAGTATTGAATATGCACAAGCCTCACAATCACAAATGATTAGGTGTTATGATCTGATCCAAAATAGTTTCTTTTCAGCCTCTGATCTTCAATAGACCTGAAATATGCTTTTGATCCACAAGTTCAACTCACAAAACAAAGGTTAGTAAGATTTGATCAACAAAGCAATGCAAAATCATGCTAGAACTTGATCAAACATCCAAATATCACCAAAAATGGAATACTTACTGTAAATAGAAGCCAACCAGCTCTGATACCATGTGAAAAATACAGATCCTAAGTGGATCTAAACTCCAAGATCATTGGCTTGAATGCTTGCACTCCAAACTACATAAGCTAGGAATTGGCAACACATTCTATGCTACCTAGAATGCAAAGAACTTGATCAAAAAGCATTTATCACAAATGGAAACTTCCATAAACATCAAGTGCGGCCCAAAATAGCATTATACAGTCCATAATACATCAGCCTACCACTTTTGGAAAGCACCTAAGATCATACACAATAGCTTGAAGACAATACACACAACAATGCTCTCAATGGAGGAAGAAACAATGACAATGATCTATTGATCTCAATGAAGCATACAAAAGGTTTCTCCAACCTGTTTTCCACGACTTCCCTACTATTTATGGATGAGGAAGATGACTCTCTCTCCTCTCTCTAGAAGGTACTTGACCCTAGATATTCCCTATATAGGAAAAATAGCTAAAAATGGCTTATATGACCAAAATACATCAAAATGGTCTCATTTTGAAGGGTATGAAGTTTGACACTTCATCATACTGAAAAAATACAGTAAATAAAAACATTGTGGCCTGGTTCACACGTGCAAAACTCCAGAACCAAAACTATTTACAATTTTAGCCAATTTAGGTCTCAAACTAGCTAGGAAATGTTGACAATTATCACAATATGGTGGCTTTCCTAGAGATCATGGTCTCCATGTTGTAATTGTCCAAAGAGGAGACCCCAACTCCAAAATCGTGATCATGGTAACCACAGTGTATTGCCATTCTTGTGTACCTTGAAGAAACAAAATGTTTATGTTACCAAAGCTCTGCTAGCTTTCAACTCCCAACCTGACGAAAAGACATGAACGTGAAATGTTTGCGAATAGCACGACCAACAGGAGAAGGTCAAACGACACGAAGCGACACAAAAATGTTCACAACACGAAACCCTTTGTGCTTTAAAGGACCAGGAAAATCAAGCAAGTACTATGAAGTACAAATCCCTGATACGATATGGTGACGTCAGCAGAAGAGCGTTAGGACGTGCCTAATCTGCCACTCTTGTAATCCATGATTAGTTATAGATGATTTAATCTTGTTGGCTGATTCTGATGAATCCCCAAGATACTCGGACAGAGCAACTCAAGAGCACCTCTCACCTTAGACCGAGGAGGTCTCTGAGAAAACGAGATAAGCGAAGATTGAGAGCCGAGTATGAGAGCCAAGAAATGCTAGTTAGAAATGAGAAGCAAGAACTGTGTAAGCCTCATGGTGAATCCCGAAAGATGGAATGACCATGTAGGAACTAGTATTTCTAGGCAAATATAATAAATGCAAGTAGACCCCTCTTAAAGAAAGTAGAGTGAGCCACCTTTTGATGGTGACTTCTAGTGGAGAGCATTATTCCACTTGTAATTTTTGAAATGTGGAAATTCCACTAGGATGCCACCTAAGGAGCTCTCTTGCTTATTTAAGAGACTCCCTCTTTGTGAAGAGGAGCTTTTTGCATCGTATCTACTCCATGCTTAATAAGAAGATTTTCCATGAGTTTGATGCTACACTAAGTTCCTTGATCATGATGGTTTTCTTGAGTGATGCCCCTATGATCATGCCCTTCCATTCATATTTTGTGTGGTTGTGGATTTAGAGTGGATTAGTTTTCTTGCTTTCCTAGTTGTGGATTAGATTTCTTGTTTTCTTGTGGATTAATGTAGGAGCCAACATTCAAGTAAACTAAATAGGCTGGATCTGTGGTGTGATTCTTGCATATCTCTGTACAATCCAGTTCTTGGGATGTCCAAGAATCAAAATACTGGTTGGTTTCTTGATTCTTGGACTTCTAACTTGTTGTAGTTTAGCTTTGTTTCTTGTTTTTGTCAAGTTATGCAAGGTAGCTCAATGTTAATGTAGTGTAGGCTCTGATTTCAGTTCGTTTTAAGAGTAGGTAGCCGTAGAATTTGTAGAACGTTCATTGGTTTGCATGTTGATTTGTGAATGAGCGTTCTAGGCTTGCATCTTTATGTAGAATATAAGTGCGTTCAAGAGTGATGTCCCTAAGTAGTCCTTTGACAGGCAGGATAAAAAAAATCTATACTGCAAAGTTATTCAGTCCGTTTCTGCCTAGCCTGGGCATTGTAACACATAAGAAACAGTCAAGCAATGCCCAAACGAGCCTGGTAACAGGCAAGAAATGGTTTTGTAAGCAAGAAGCAGAAAAGTAACAACAAGTCCTCTGGAGCACGAGATCTGTCAACATTTGGAGCCATTGCCGGTGACACCATGCCCTAAAAAATCCAAAAACATCAAAAACCCTAAAAAAAATCCAAAAATACCAGAAACACATACCCAACACCAAAAAGACACAACAATACCCAATGGTCGACAATACAGATCCTGACATCCCCAAGGATTATCCATACGAGATCAGGTCCGATGTAGCTGAACAAATCAGACGTCATAGATTCTACCGAATGCGGTCCCAACCCTACGAGCCATCCACAAACCCATTCAAAGGACAAGAACATGATAGAGGCGAGTCCTCGCGATCCAAAACCCATGTTCATGGTGTTGAAACATCCCATGCCAGAACCAACCTTAATGGAGTCTCTGCTACCCACAATGCTCATCATGAGAGATGTACACCCAAACTTAAGCTACCAAAGTTTGACGGTAGTTCGGACCCTCAAAGATTTTTGCAAATCTTTGAGAATGCATGTGATGTATATGACGACACATCACCGACGCCATGATTCAACTCTTCTTGATGACCATGATCGATCGAGCACGAGAATGGTTTTTTTAACCTTGATCGTGAAGATAAACGTGACTGGTCACTCTTGAAGGAGGCCTTTATCAAACGCTTCAAGCCATTTTGCTTGATAGAAAGCCCTTTTGTCAAGCTAAGTAATATCAAAATGACAAAAGACGAACGAGTACGAGACTATATTGAGCGTTTCAAACGTCTCAAAAGTCAAGTACGAGAACAACCCTCTACAGATGCTCATCATCTGGTTCTTAGTCGGCCTTCCAAGATGGATTAGACGCGAGCTTAAATCCAATGATGAATATACAAGCCTAAAGTTAGCTATGTTTGATGCCATCAAGGAAGAAGATGAAGGATCAGATGTTGACGAATTTAGGGAAAGGTGAGCACCACGTGCTTCTGTCCACGAGTCAAAGCCGATCGAGGACACCCGAGATCAGCTTTGAAAATCCCAGTTGGAGTTGCTTCATAAGCAATCAACTACAGATGGAGAAACTCACCAATGAGTTTCAAGCTACCCTTAAGTCTATCCAAAGCAGTATGCCTGGTCAGTCAAACCCTGCACAGGTACCTTATAGAAGAAAAACAATATGGTGCCCACACTACCGTGCTACGCATCCTGTTGATGCTTGTCCTTCATATCGACCTATTCAAGCACATACAGTTCAACAATATGAAGAACACCCATCACAATCTGGAAATGCCTTGTCTTATCATGAATATCCACCAGCAAGTCCAGAACCACTAGCCATACAAGATGGCTATGTCGTTATACAAGGGCCACTGCACACCAGATGTTTCATCTGTGGTGAAACCGGCCACTTCATGGTTGATTGTCCAGTTAAGACCCAGTACCATGCTGAGTGCCTCGACTGTATCCGAAAACATAGTTTCAAAGACTGTCCAAAACAACCAACTAAGATCCTACCTGCCCGTCACGGCAGTTATGAATCACAATAGGATCTTCACGACAACAACATGAGCACCATAGCAACCAACAATTAAACCTGCTGCTCAATCAAGAAGTTTCTTCTACTACATCACCGTCCAATACACCAGCTCCATAATGAAAAAAGACAATATGAAATGAGTCCTTGTCGAAAGAAAGTGAAACCGATATTCTGTCATCTGCTACAATGTCCAACCAAGAGCAACGTCCACAGGGAATTGACAGTTTTTCTCCCCTTCTACAACCTCAAATCTATTTGTCTTTCCACATGCAAATAAGATTTCCAATGTGCCAATACACAACAAATCTAGGATTCGGAAATCCACTTAGAGATTCGGTCCTGAATCTCTTGTTCGACGAGGTCCTCAAGACATAGTACCTCAACCATACCTGCATCTCACACTGTATCTTACAACATCTGTTATCCATGATGATAGATGTTAGTGTCCCCAACCCTGCCTTGTTTTGACAAGGGCATATCAGAGTATGTCTCATTACTCTAAAACCAATGCAAACTTGCACGTGCCAAGGTGAATTATCAATGTCGATGAATGCAAGTTTTGTTCGACAAGTGCTATACGGTTCTCACTATCTGTCATGTTTGTTTATTTTATTGTTTCTCTTCACCTATTTTGCGTGGCTGATTCTTGCATGAGGAATAGCTACTGCATGAGAGTCTTCTGTAGAGCATCTCCAAAACACATTTTCATTCATCTATCCATCTTCAGATTACCTTGTACAACAGTTTAGGACTTTTGAGGAATATTAGAAATCCATGTACAGTAGTTTCAAATTTTTGAAAACTATGAGAAATCCATGACAAATTAGAGTTGATTCCTGCACCTCATTGTCATATTATTCTTTGAGTCAACTACAGCAAGATCGAAACAAATTTAGCTAAAAAAATTTCAATCTTTAGTCCAGTCACATGTTCAACGAGTTTCAACTACGTGTTCCACACGCCGATCCAATCTTGAGCATGAACAATCACCAGCAACAACATCCCCACCAACAGATGTTTTTTTTGGGGGGGAGAGAGTGGATTTGCTTGGATCCACTGGAGCAGTTACGCTGCCAGCAACAACACCAACAAGATCGACAGCCAAGGTCACAAACCCAAAGTCGACAATGAGTGTCGAAAGGTAGAAATCCCAAAAAATGCGAAAGTAAGTGTCGCAATTTCCGTATTTCTAAAATGGTAAATTCCAATGTAGTGTCGGGTTTTTCGCAAAGTATAAAATGTAGCGAAGGTCTCGGGTTTTCCGCAATACAAACAATGCAGCATGCTTCGGCATTTTTGCTAAAATGTAAACTAGTTTTGGCATTTTCGCTAATACTTCGGTATAAAAAAATAATAATTGGACAAAAAATGACGGCCTTAAAAAATTGATGTATCGGACATTAGTCATAGTAGTGCTTCACCCTTGAACCATTTACTCAAGTGTCAAGTAAATGTCCTTGGAGATCAGCTAACTGAAGTGATCCATTATTAAAAACTTCTATAACTTTATATGGTCCCATCCATCTGGTATGTAATTTTCCAGGAAATAACATGTGTCTGTTATCATACAGAAGCACATAGTCCCCTTGTTTAATTCTTATTTTCTTGATGGATTGATAAAAAAATTATTTTCTTTTATTCTGAACTCATTCAGTCTCAATTAATGAAAGACGGCGATCCTCTTCTAGTTGCGTCAAAGAAATCATCCGCTCCCGGAGACTATCGCGTTCATCCATTCGCTCTTTATTACTAATGCGAAACGTCGGAATTTTAAATTCTATCGGTAGTATGGGATGCATTTCATACACAAGATAGTATGGAGTCTGCCTAGTTGTAATCTTTTCAGCAGTTCTATATGTCCATAAGACAGATAATAACTTCTGATCCCAATCAGAAGAATGTCTTTCCGTTACTTTATTATTCAAAATTTTACACAGAATTCCATTTGCCCGCTCCGTAAGCCCATTTGCTTTTGGATTATATGGAGTGGTTTGACGATGTGTAATATAAAAATATGACATCATGGCTTCTATGGTCTGATTAAGAAAATGGGTTCCCCTATTGCTAATGAGTTCTAAGGGACAACCATATCGCATGATAATGTTTTGGAATAAAAACTTCGCTACAGTCTTAGCATTGTTTTTAATTGTGGCTTCGGCCTCTACCATCTTGGTAGCATAGTCCCTGACAACGAGTATGTAACGACGATGAGTTTTACGCGTGATCGGTTTAATAGGCCCTACAAAATCTATCCCCCACTTCTCAAAGGGTGCTAAGGGAATAATTGGAGTAAGCGGCCAATGTGTTGCGAAGCTAGGTTTCCCCATCCTCTGGCATGCATCACATTTTTTTAAGAATAATTTAACATCTCTATAGATGGTAGGCCACCAATATTTAGCATTGAAAATATTTTTTGCAGTGTTTTTAAGAGCATAGTGACCCCCCGAATCTTCCTCATGTAATGCACTTATTACATCAGTTGTCTCGGTTGGTTTTAAACATCGGCGGAGACTATCGTCAGCTCTTTATACAATATACTATTTACAATCGTGTAAGGTCCTATCTTAGAAAGAAAAACAGTTTTTTGCTGTTTATTAAAATGTTCAGGATATATCTGGTCCTGTAAAAAATTAATAACGTCCCTATAAATTGATGTTTCTGATTGAATACGCATTATATGTTCATCTGGAAATTCATCAAAAATGGGTTCTAATTGATTTTTTCTTTGGAGGCGGGATATATAGTCGGCATTTTGATGATCCTTGTCTCTTCTTAATTCTACTTCATAATTAAACTCATCTAATTATAATACTTATCTAGCTATTCTACCCGAAAGATCAGGTTTATTCACTAAATATTTTAATGCGTAATGGTCTACGTGAAAAACAAAAGGGTATCCAAAAAGGTAATGTCTAAATTTCTTTACTGAATAAATCACCCCTAGTGCTTCTCGCTCTGTAGCGGAATAATTCTTTTCTGATGCAGCGAGTTGCCTCCCCGCATAGTAAATTGGATAATCTAAATTTTGGTCATCTTTCTGACTAAGCACTACACCTATCGCAAAAGATTATGTGTCTACATATACATGGAACTTTTTAGCCCAATTTGGAGGTCTAACCCCAGTGGCTTCTGCTAATGACTGTTTCAATTGAACAAAAGCTTGCTGATGGTCCTGTGTCCAATGGTACTCAACAAATTTTTTTAGTAAACTTGTTAAAGGA
Organism: Diphasiastrum complanatum; assembly: GCA_029204225.1. Taxonomy (NCBI): domain Eukaryota; kingdom Viridiplantae; phylum Streptophyta; class Lycopodiopsida; order Lycopodiales; family Lycopodiaceae; genus Diphasiastrum; species Diphasiastrum complanatum. Next base: position 23,981,647 of record CM055095.1, read on the forward strand.
GTTACTATTATAGCATAATCTTTAATTATCCTCCGATAGTAACCTACATGTCCTAGAAAACCTCTAAGCTCTCTTAAATTGGTTGGTTCTAATGATTCTAAAATCATCTTTATTTTTCGATGTCGACTTCTATATCATCCTTCGAAATTTTATGCCCTAAAAGGATGTCTTCCCTCATCCCAAAGTAACACTTAGCTGGATGCAGTTTAAGAGATGTCTCTTGACATCTTCTCAATGTTTTCTCTAATCCATCTAAATGGCTTTTAGTTGATGAATAGACACAAAAGTCATCCATAAAAATTTCTAAAAACTTTCTTAAAAAAATTTGAAAATATTTGTCGTCATACGTTGGAATGTGGCAGGTGCATTACAAAGACCAAAGGGCATTCGCGTATATGCGTACGTCCCCCAATCAGTGGTGAAAGTAGTTTTGGATCTATTTTTCTCTTTTATAAAAACTTGGTTATAACCTGAGAATCCATCTAAAAAACTATAACGTTCATGTCTTGCTACCTGGTCAAGAATAGTATCTGTATACGGTAGAGGATGATAATCTTTTGTACGGTAGCATTTAGTTTCCTAAACTCTTGACAAACTCTAATCTTGTCCTCTTAGGTACTATAACTATTGGTGACACCCACTCACTGCTTAGAACAGGATATATAATACCCGCTCTAAGACATCTATCTAATTCGTCTATTACTAATAAGGAGTACTTTGGATTCAATCTATATTGGCGCTGCCTAACAGGTATTGTTCCTTGAATGAGATCTATTTTATGTTCACCCCATTTAACTGGTATACCTATTAAATCATCCATCGACCAAGCAAACACATTTTGGTATTTTTGAAGAAGCAATATATACTCTTCACGTTCTTGGTCCGATTGGTGTTTATATAGATTCAAAGTCTTACCTTTATTAATTTCTAATTCTAAATAATCTGTTTTATCTACCATCCCCTCGGTCAGACTTGCTCTGGTTCCACCCAGAACTTCTCTCGACTCGGATGTTGTCGGTATGTCTACTTCCTCATCAATCTCATAGAATTCTATGAAATTGATCCATGATTCAGCAGGTCTAGCTAACTCCTCACCCCATCTCAAAAGGTGACCCCCTATTGGACTGGCTGTGAGAATACTTGAAAAAAATATCTATTTGGTAGACCAATTTATAATAGCATCTGCTTGATATAACCATGGTCTTTCAAATAATATCGAATAAGGTGGTGTATCTACTAGATTTATGACAAGAAAATTCATAACAAATGTCTCTGTCTCTATAAATACGTTAATACCTTTTAGCTTGCCTACTAGTATACATTTAGTCGCATCTGCTAAATGGATTTCGTGATAAGTGATAGGCTGTATCTGGTTTTCTAATCCTAATTCTTTAACCATTGTTTTCGTTACTAGGTTGATACTAGATCCTGAGTTTATTAGTATTCTATCTATGGTATGATCTCCTATGATCGCACTAATCTCTGGAACTCCACAATCTCCTCTATCTACATATTCTACTCTATTACTGTATGCAGGTATTCAATGTAACTAACCTCTCCCCTTCCTCAGTCTCTACTAACTGAAGCCCTTCTTCCTCCAAAGTATAGCTCGAGGAAGATGTAAGTGTCTCACCTTCGTACTTATCTTTTTCCCATGATATGAAAATTCTTTTATGACTTTTTCCTGTCGATGTCTCCATCTGGTCTTTGAAGGTAATCTCCTTTTTCTTCCAGTGGGTTATAACATCGGCCTGATAGAGCCATGGTCGTCCTAATAACACTCTATATGACAATTGTCTTGTAGTTTTTAATATTATAAAATCCATAAGAAACTTATGGCCTCCAATATAAATTGTAATCTGAGATAGTTCTCCTATTGGTGATCTTCTAGTTGCATCGGCTAACCTTAAATGTCTTAAAGTGGGTGCTATTCTATGATGAATGCCTAATTCATATGTTGTTTCTTCAGTCATTATATTTACACTAGATCTAGAATCTATGGGTACATTATCTAAGATGCAGCCATTAATTACTACTTAAATCTCTGGTTGGCCTTCATCACCAGAATTAACTAATCCTATGTTGACTATTGGTAACTTTGCTTTTCTTCTCTTTTTATTTTGCAAAAATTGCTTAATTTCTTTTTTATAATATTGTTTATCATCTAATACTGTTTAAAAGTTATATTGGGCGTTCTAGAGACAAGATCTTCAACAATATTATAAGAATGGTTTGTAAGTGGCAAGAGATCTCTAGGTATCTCGCTACTTATAATTGGATTTGAAAATGTCACCTTTTTAACTTTTCTAGTTTCTTCGTCTAAAAGCTTCTTAGTTTCCATCATAATGCTTTCCATTAGACTTATCGAGCTTTAATTCTTTATTACTAGGAAATTTTACTAACGGTTCTACGACCTTCGCTTTTTCTGTCGCATTTTTTGTAGTTTTCACAATCTTTGTCTTAGTTTTCTTCTTATCTTTAAGAGTTAAAAAATCTTTACTACTTCTTGTAGTTACTTTATTTACTTTTTTCTCTAAATCTGGCCATTGACGATCTTGATCTAATAATTCAGACTCTATTTCTATCATGTCAGTGTGTCTTAGATGGCCGAAGGTCGTCTTCCCTAGGCGAGTTTACAAACCTTGGTTTAGACCGTGGCTGTTGTGGCTGAGGACATTCAATAGTGACATGCCCTTCGCCTTTACAGTTATCCAGAGCGGCACATATCCTGCTGATCTCCTGGGTTCAGGGCAATCAGGCGAATAGTGATTCGGGGCTCCGAATTGTAGCATGAACCCCTTACTCTGGTTGGTGGAGTAGAATCTTGTGTTCTGTCCCTTCGCAAAATGGTGTACTGTTGACTAGTACGCTATTTCGGTATCATAGTTTTTTGGTTAGTAGGAGTTGTAGTATAAGCTACCTCCTCATGATTATTAATCGGACAGAGGAATAGTTCCTCTTCTAAATAATTAGTCTGTAAACTGGAACAGTTGGTCTTAAAATGACCTTCCTTCCTACATGCGGTACACCAAACATTGGCATTAGGCTTCGCTTTCTTTCGCTTGGCTTTAACATCAGATATTTGGACCTTTAGATCACTCATTTCTCTTGTTAACAACTCAACACTTTTCCTTAATTGATCCATCTTTCCGAATTTCTCCATTCTTTTCTTTCTTTCTGAGTTCCTATTCTTAGTTTTCCTATAAGAAGATTCTTCTTCCCATGAAGAAGAATAAGATGAATACTCAGAAGATTCTTCCATATCCACTGAATCAGATTCTGATTCAGACTCAGTAGATGTTTCAGATTCTTTTGTTCGTTTAAATTTGTGTTTTTTACTATTTTTTCTTTCATTTCTTCATCTGCGAGAAATTCGAGAGGTTCTGTAATTCTCGGCAGAGGCAATGACATCTTCTAAAGAAGTCATCAGACCCTGTCAACAATAACAATCCATTTTCTTAGGCAAACCACCCAAGAACCATTTATTTTGCATAAGAATTGTATACTGGGCTCCTAACTTTCCTATTGAATTCTTAACCCTACGAGTATATTTCCTAAGTGATTCCTTTGGCTTTTTTTCAACAGAGTTAAGTCGTGCCAACAATCTAGTGAAATATTCTCTCCCTAAATTGTTTAAGGAATGTTGCTTTTAAAGCGTTCCAAGTATTAACTGTTTCCGGTACTAATTGATTGTACCAAATCCTAGTCTGCTTCCGCCTGGTAAAATTCTAACTTTATCATCATCCGTCTGCTCTTTGTTTGCTATGGTAATGGATTCAAATTGCGAAATATAACTATCCGCATCTTCAGATGATGATCTCTTAAAGAAATCATATCTGATTTTTGTAGATGTGGGTGGCGTTGGATTAGCCATATTAATAGATGGTGGTGAACTAGATGAATTTGGAGGATCTGAATCTAAACTTCGCTCGGACAAAGAGTCTGAACTTGGTTCACAAGTAGAATCAGACGAATCTGATTCAGGTGAATCTGTAGAACTTGGTGTTTCAACGGATCTTTCCTCAAATGAATCTACAAATGTTGTAGTAGCGTGTAAAAGATCCTTAAACGCTTCAGGTGTTAATCTTGCTCTAACTGGTGAGTTTTGCAAATTCTGCAAATACAAATCTCTAGACTTCCTATATGCTTCTATACGATGTGCACACTCTAAATGTTTTTGTTCAATAATTGCTTGAGAATATGTTCTTGGCATGCATTACATGAGAAAGATTCGTAGATGTAATACACTTAAAAATATTGCAAAAGGTGAAATTCATCTCCCCGGCAACGGCGCCAAATTATGTGGTGGCTTAGTCGTTATAGATTTCCATAAAATCAATGAATTACGTAGTATAAAAGGTTTAATCGTTCTCCAAGAGAGAGAATAATCTCTTAGTAAATGTATCTATGATGATAAACAAACTAGAGTGTATAAAGTTCACAATGAATATTACAGTGACATAACTGGTTATCCAAAGATATCTGGGTAAATTGGCATCCAGGAACACCAATGACGAAACAATTTGGTCAAGGTCTTTAATTGTAAGAATTACTTTATCTTTCAAGCTCTTCAGACATCAGAAAAACAGTCAGAACTGATAGCAACTAGCAATTAGATTCATCAAGCAGAATCACATTAGCTAAAAGTTCTTCTTAATCAAACATAGAGAATTAGTTTTTATCGTAGGAAGCAAACAAGACAGAGTCTCAATCAATCCCATTATCTGAACACATAGCTCATTCAGAGTTGAAGGAATTTCTGCTAAAAGTTATGTTTAACCGCTTCAGCTAATTCCATGCACACATTAGTCAGAATTATTACTTGCTGGTGTCGCCTGAAAATCCGTGTTAGAGTAACTAAAATTCAGTATAACTTAAGAAATGTGTGTGACACAAACAGAACAATATCACAATCAATCACAGATCATACAGAGTGTGTTCGCACAAATGATAAGAAGTAATTATGTGAGAGATAACAGAAAGAAAGAATATTCAAGCTATAAGAACTTGCTCTTCGCTCTCTATTGATACTCAGCTCTGCGTAGAAATGTGTATGTACAATGGCACATAGCGCTATCCTTATAGGAATGTTCTTCAGTCTCAATGTCACTTAGAAACCGTCAAATGTTGGTTTTGAACTTCTATTGCGTCTCTTTAGAACATCGCAACTTCTACTCAAAATATGAATTTACAAAGTGCAAAATAGGCCTTTACATGTATTTAGGCACTATAGCACATTTTATATATATGGAAATTGAAAATTTTTACAATATATAACAAAATTTGGATAATGTGAGATCATAAGACTCCACAGATCTATCCTCAATCTAATGATTCTTGCCACTTCCTAAGATTGAAACACGCTCAAATGAAGTTCAGTAACCTCACAAACTAGAGATCCAATCAAAATTAGGGTTTTGACAAAATCACAAAAAATTGAATATCTCAAATTCTACATGCAATTTCTAGAAGCTTGGTATATCTTCTTGTAGATTCCAATGAGACCTTTCTAATGAACCAAAAATCATCTAAATCTAGTAAACCAAGTGTGAAATCATAATTGATCAAGTATATAAGCCTATATTGAGTTTTGACCGACCTACAAAAGATCAATTCTACACATGCAAAAATGCTGATTTTTGAGTAGAGATCAATCTAGCATGCTCTAGCATTGGTAACTCCTCCAAATCCTTGCTAAAGATGGCTAATCCTTTCATAAACTGAAACACAATAGCTCTGATACCATGTGAAGGATTTCAGATCATTCAAGATCCAATCCATGTCCTTGATCTTTGGTTACAATAAGGAGCAAACCAACAATCCTGCCAATGTAGAAAAATCAGCATCTACATACAAAATGAGATGCAAACTCTAAGAGATACTGATAAGACATGAACCAAAACATAAAATATGGTTGATGTCCGTACAATTACAGTACCCTATTGTATTTCACATGTGTGGAACCGAAAATAACAATAAATGATCATTCTACACATAGAATTGCAAGATAACATCAAGATAGTGTACCAATGAGTAGTAGAACCCAAAGAGAACCATGTATAATGATGAAATGGGAGAGAGAAGAGAGAAGATGTGTCTCTCCACGAGTTACATCCTTTTATAGAGTTTCCAAACCCTATTTGATGACTTGGCTTTCCCTCCAAAATGTAAACCCTACTATTTTTGGGTCTAGATTCAATGTACCCAAAGTTCAAATTTGAATCTCTCTCAAACTCGACTACCAACTTTCCCACACTTTCAAAAAGTGTTTATTAAATGTATTTTAAACTAATATAACTTCAAAAAGTTTATCTCTAAGTCTAAAATGAGTTTTGGCCTCTTATTGACAATTTACCAAAATGTGACTAAACTAGACTAAACTAGTTGAAATCTCTCACACTTGTTGCTTTAGCTTCACATTTTGGTTGGCCTTTGCATCAGATGGATGTAAAATCTGCTTTTCTAAATGGTGAGTTAGAAGAAGAGGTGTTTATGGATCAACCTGAAGGCTTTGTAGCGAAGGGATAGGAATATAAAGTATGTCGCTTGAAGAAAACGCTTTATGGTCTTAAACAGGCACCACGTGCGTGGTATAGCAAGATTGATGCCTACTTTCGTTCAAAGGGGATGGTGAGAAACATTCTGATCCAAATCTATATGTCTTATGCTTTGATGGTATGGTTCCTTTGATTGCTCTTTATGTTGATGACTTGATTATTACGGGAAATAACCAAGGGATGATAGACATGATCAAGAAAGACCTCATGGAACAATTCGAGATGATAGATCTCAGCCTGATGCATTATTGCCTTGGAGTAGAGGTGTGAAAAAAAGGACACAAAGTGGGTTTAACACAGGTGAAGTATGTCAAAGAGTTGCTGCACAGGTTTAGGTTGCAGGATTGCAAACCAGTGAATACTCCTATTGAACCAAGTAAAAAGCTTTCTAAGCTTGATGAGTCACAATCATTTGATGCTACACTATATAGGCAGTTAGTAGGGAGCTTGATTTACCTTACCACGACTAGACCAGATATATGCTATGCTATTGGCATTGTAAGTCAGTTTATGGTAGCACCTACGAAAACACATTGGAAGGTAGCTAAACACATTTTGCGTTATGTGCAAGGCACTTCAGATTATGGCTTGATTTACATGAAGCATGATGGTTTACCTGAGTTTGTGGCTATGTGGATGCAGATTGGGGAGGTGACTATGATGATTGTAGATCCACCACAGGGTATGTATTCCAGTTTTGTCGTAGTTGCTTTTCCTGGTCTAGTAAGAAGCAAAGTACAATTGCTCTATCCACCACAGAAGCATAGTATAAGGCAATGTGTAGTGCAACACATGAAGCTATATGGTTGAGACAAATCTTAGAAGAAGTTGGCATGAAGCAGAAAAATCCCACGACATTACATAGTGACAGTCAGAGTGGCATTCAACTAGCAAAGAATCTAGTGTTCCATGCAAGAACTAAACACATTGAAATTCAGTATCACTTAATACGCAAGAGGCTGCTGAGTCATGAAATTCATTTTGTTCATTGTAGGACAGTAGAACAACTAGCTGATATTTTTACTAAACCACTTGTTGGAGAAAAGTTTGATAAGTTTAGATCAAAGCTTTCTGTACTTAAAGTTTGTTGACTTTAAAGCTATGTATATGACTGTATAAAAAGCAAACTCTAATTTAAGAGAGAGAGTTAGAATTAAAGTAGAATCACCGTGCTACTGTACTGTGGGTCCTATCAGTTGATAAGAATCAGTTGGCCTCGCCACGAGGCAAGTCGACGGGACACGCGTCCCATCAACGACAACCTGGGTCATGCATGGGTTGCCTGAGTGAACAATTATATGTACAATATAATTTCATTTTGAGAAATACAGTTGCTACATGAGCTTGCTGTGGAGAGTGTTTTCTGTCTGTGTTACTGTGTAGCATGATCTGTGTTCCTGTTCGAAGCAAATTCTAAGTATCTTCACCTGGTTGTAACTGCTGAAGCCGTCTAAAAAACTATAGGCTTCAGCCCTAGCTATTATGTCAAAGACACTTTCCATAAAGGGTAAAGGAAAATGATCTTTTTTGGTGACTACATTTAGCACTTTCAGATTCACACAGATTCGCATTTTGCCATTTTTCTTGGGTACTATAACTATCGACGATACCCATTCAGTGTGCTCGATTTCATAAATGAAATCTGCATCTAACAGCTTCTGTAATTCTTGCTTGATCAACTCTGTGTAGTTCGAGTTGCAATGGTAGTATCGACTCACCTTGGGGACTACTTTATCCACCAAGGGTATGGTGTGTTGGACTACTGTTGGTGGAATGCCTTTCAGATCACTATAATTCTAGGCGAAATAGTCCTTGTACTCCACCAACAATGATTGTAGCCTTTTGAATTGTGTGGGTGTTAACTGCTCTCCCACATGCACTATCTTTTTTTCTTGGTTCATGATGATACAACCGATCATCCTGATCAGTGCACAATGGTGAGCCCGTTTGTGTCTCCCGTTTGCCATCAGCAGGAGGTTCCATAGGATTGTCCTTTTCTTGTTCTTTTTCCTCTGCTTGTGCTCTTTTCTCCCAATGTCGTATCTTCTGGTATTGTCTCCTTTCTTCCCTAACATTCGGATATGCCATTGAAGTTGAGGGTTGGTCATCAGTGACCGATGGTGGTGGTGAGGGAGCCACTTCCTTCCTCTTCTATGCTCGCATAACGGCTAACATAGGAGCATGGAATTGTTGTCTTTCCGGTGGCATCCCCTTTGGGACTGTTGCCTGTTGTATTGTAATGAAGTTCAATGGTGCGCTGGTCCCAGGTCTCAATGGACAATTCTTGTAGCAGTGTCCATAGTCGCATTCTCGATAGAAGGATGTATATTGTCCACATTCTGCAATTCTATGTCCTTCGCCACATCCGTAGTAGCCGTAATATCTTCCTCCTTTGTTGGAGAGAGGGAGATGAACGAGTTGAGAAAAGGTGTCGTATGTTAAAAACGAAAAATAAGCTCAAAGAGGTAAGATGAACATGAACGAGACATGAACTCAAACAAGAAACAAACGAGAAACGAACTCGAACAGAAAATGTTCGTGCGTAGTGGAACGAGCTATACGACTCGCTCCGTAAGCATGACTGCGCCTATCAGAATGAACAAAATGGTAGTGATGGGAATCACAGTCGTTCTTGATTACGTAGCCAAACTTTAATAAATGAATGAAGCTCCAGAAAAATGGTTTGTTGTGAATAGTAAGACAAACTATTCGTCGCGAATGATTCACAAAGAGCTAGACGGTGCTCGACTGATAATTAGTCGCGGATGATTCGCGAAAGACAAGACTAAATGTTAGCCGTCTATTACCAGAAAGAACAACTAGAAAGATCAGACAGAATGAAAGATAAGCATAGCAATATTAACATAGATCTGAACGCAGAACAACGAACTATAGCAGATCAAGTATATCATGTATACATGTCAATAATGCGGTAGAGCACAAGACAATAACAGATGAAACCGCATGAATTACGAAGCTTATACAATCTGTAAAGGAATAAAACCTTATTGCTGACAATCAAAAATTAATGCGCAAGGCATCTACTTCGTCTCATTCATTAACTCATCAACTCATTCACTTATTGACCTAAATACACAAATGGTATCCAGTATATATACATTATATTACAGGTCTGCAGATGTGGAAAGTACAGAGTGCATGTGCTGTCTGTAAGAGATCGTGGGTGGCTACAGTAGTTGTCCAGTCTATTAGCGCAGCTGCATGGGGTGAGCGTGAAAAGGGTGCGACGTCAGTCAATGCTGAAGTGATCGTTGGTGATGACAATGCAAAAAGTGCATCACTTTTGAGTAGCCTTAGGATTAGATTTACAGGGTGTCTTTGCTTTTAGGGCATCTTTGGCATTCTGTAAGATAGTGCCCTCTTTTCGTCTGTCACCATAACGTGTGTAAAAACACAGTGTCGCGATTCTTTTGCCTTTTCTTCGTCTGTGCAAATTTGCATGTAAATATGCAGATTGCGCGACAACGTTAGTAAATATACAGCATGAATGGAGGCATATTCAAATGGGATTTAAGAAGAGTAGAGGGAATAAATCCAATCCCCCCCCCCCCCCCTTAATCTGGATCCGTGAATGCCTTGATCTTCAGACTGAGCAATGCACAAAATTTGTTGTGTGCATTAACACTGACTGCTTGCGTGAAAATGTCTGCAACCATGTCCTGCGTTCCGCAGTACGTTAAGCTCATCTCTCTGTCGAGAACCTTGCCCCTGATGTAGTGATATCTGATCTCAATGTGCTTACTCCTAAAATGAAATCTAGGATTGGTCGATAAGGCAATAGCACTTTGGTTATCACAAAACAAAATTGTAGAGTTGTACTGATACAAATTGATGTCTGACAGCAAATCTCTCAACCAAAATGCTTCCTTAATAGATTGAGAAGCAACAATGTATTCTGCTTCAGTAGAAGAAAGTTCGATAGAAGTTTGCTTATGACTGTTCCACGAAATAGGACCGCCGTTGAAGCAAAATGTAAATCCAGATGTGGACTTACAGTTGTCTACATCTCCTCCCCAACTTGCATCAGAATAATCACTGAGCTGATGAAGATTGTCGTTGCTGACATCCCCATAGCTTGTCAAAACTTCTGTTGATTACAGCCATGAATGGACATGTCTCAAACTGGTTTGTCTTTGACTGAATCTTATAGCAGAATCAGATTAACAATATGAGATTCTGTATTGATTGTTTCTTGGATCCAATTGAACTAATAGGATATGATTGATATGTCAAATCAACCATAAAAATCTGAGCAATGGTGAAGAACTGTGATAACTCATCAGATGTATTTTGAAGCTCGTTGGATGCCAATTGTGGAAGACAAAGGGAATGTAGGGATAGATGTAACAAAATGCAATAGCGAATGCAAATGTGTCGAATGCAGATGAAGGTAGAGGGCGTCGGATGCAATGGTTGGAAGGCACTGGCGGCTGCAAATGGTTGGTGGATGCAAATGGTTGGTGGATACAAATTGTTGGCGGATGCAAATGGTTGGCGGATGCAAATGGATATTGGATGAAATGAAGGTGGAGTGCGTCGGATGGAGGTGTTCGTGTAAAGACCCTAAAAAATTGTCTCTAAGATGAGGATAGGAGAACACAATAGGAGAGACTATGGAGCCAAACTGCCCAACCAGTCCTAGATCAAACCTGGATCTAGCCCCCAAGCCATGCCATGTGAAGCAAGAGAAGAAGAGAGAAACTGGTAACCTAAACCCAATATGTTGATAGGAGAATCCCTACCTCATTATATAGAGAGTAGAGTCTTGTGCATGAAACCATGCAACCCCCATGCAGGTCAACTATAAATAGGTCTCATGCAGGTCAACTATAAATAGGTCTCATCTCTTCATGCAGTCCTCCTGCCTATATCTGTCACACGGACATGGAATGCTCCAAATGTCTCAATTAGAGTGTTTGGGTCCTCTCAAGGTAATTAGTCACAAACAGGCCTCAACATGGATTTGGATGACTTGCATGTCTATCAGATGGATACCACAATCCACACCTGATCTTGTGATAATATTACATTCTGATCCTTTCTGGTTAATGATAAGCTTTGAATCCCCCTGGATCCAAGAGCATTAACTCTAGGGACAAGCTTCTATCAATTAAGTTATGAATTCAACTAAATGAGTTCTATCTAGGAAATTAATAACTAGTATTAAGCAATTATTTACTGAGATTACCAAAATTCTAATTGCGAAATACATTTTCCGATCACACTTACTACCACTGATGTGCACTCTTCTTCCCTCCTTAGAATTTTCAGTCCCTTGAAAATCTTTCAGCTAAGGTATCAAGAAGAAGTAACGACATTAGTAAATGTTTAAAATCAATTACTATAGGAAAAAAGTCTGAAACAATTTCATTTCTATCCTATACCTGGGGTGAATAATTGATATACCAAAAATCATCTACTAGTATGAAAACACTACTAGTCTGATCTTTTGAATATAATTCACCATAGGATTTAACTGGAAATGAAATCAGTTTTTTATTAATTCTTATTATTATGATTTTTCCAATAAATTTGGACTGTTTCTCTCTTTTCACTTACTGGCTTAAGAATTACTTCATTAAAGCTACTTGTAATTAATGGGAAATAACATTTGGATTTGAGTACTTTCTACACTGTATTCAGTCCAAATAATTTTGTCGAATAAAGAATTACCTCCAACACCATGAATTTTTCTCCATTAATTATTTAACAAGTATCTCAAATGTTGGAGGATGCAAGCTATGCACAAAGCGGCTGCGTCTGAAAAGGCACCAAAAAGAGTTCATTCGTCCCATAAGCAAATTGAAACTATAACAGAACCCACATATAAGCTCATTATAGACAATGTACCCTTGTCCCGTGGTACCAGCCCTTTTGGGGTCCAAGGGGAATGATGGCAGATGGCTAGGCAGTGGGGATGGGATCCCGCACGCGGCCCACAGGCGTGCACACAATGCGCCACATCGTCTACTGGACCGCTCTTCACTGCCGACAAACTCTAAGTAAGCTTTGGTTTGTTCAATTTTAATGACCAAAATCATCAAAAACACAATAACCAACTGATCGTTGTTCTACCGATTTAAAAAGGAGAAAACAAAACACAATTTAACTCTATTCACTGGGAGTACCAATACTCCAAAATTAATTGGTTTAAATAGCATCGTACCAAGGAATCAGATTTCTAAACCTAGTATATGCTTGAGAACCATACCATTCTTCCTTTCATGTCAAGATCGGCTAAAAACAAATTCATTTTAAAAAACCGATTATTACAACTTAACCAAAGGTCCAACAGTACTAAAGTTCCCAAAATAAACTGGCTTAGCAAAAATAGCCATGCAACCATCTACAGCTCAAGCAGATCACGTTCAGCACAGAGAGCGATTATGCTACTAACTATTGAATCAAAGAACAATCAAGAACTAGATTAGCTACTGAAACTAAAACAAGATTCAAGAAACAAGAAACAAGATTCCTAGCAGCATTTAACAATCTAAGAACCAAGAAACACGCATTACTTGATGCCTAGATTATCCAAGAACATCAAGAACTAGAATGTCAAGACTATGCAAGATTTACACCACATTTCCAGCCTCTATAGTTTACTTGAATGCTGATTTCTACAAGATTCCACAAGCAAGAACTAAAGCTAATCCACAACTAAGCAAGAACAAGAAACAAGAATCTAGTTAATCCACAAGCAAAGAATCAAGCATGCTCATAGAAATATCACTCAAGATCATTGCCATGAACAAGGAGCTTAATGATCTTCAAGAACTCGTGGAGGATCCTCTTTATTAGCTCAAGAGAACTTGAAAATACAATCAAAAGCTCCCTCACAAGAGAGGGGGCCCCTTAAATAAGCAAGAAGGCTGCCCATGTGGCAATTCCACTAAATTAGAAATTACATGTGGAATTTGCCCTTCCACTAGAGGTAACCATCAAAAGGTGGCTCACTCTTACTACTTTGAGGGGGTTCTACATTTATTACAACTATTCAAGAAAATGTTACTAGCTCCTACATGCATTCCTTCTTTGGGATACACCATGTAGGCTCACATAGTTAATCACTATCTTCCTAGCTAGTATTTCCTCGGCTCTCATGCTTGGCTCTCAGCTTCTTCTGCTCTCTTCCTTCTGAGACCTCCTCGGTCATGGGTGAAAGATAACTTATGTCTTCCGCCAAAATGGAGCTCTTTCTTTCACAAGTCTTTTTCTTTTAAGGACTATCCTTAAACTCAAGACCATCTAAAAGAAAGGAAAATGGGGTGAAGGAATGAAAACATACACTCCTTTACTCCCTCCCCTAAGCTCCTCCCTTCCTCCATGCAAACAGGACAAGTGGGGCTCAAAAAAGGCCCCATTTGTCCCTTCTAGAATTTCTTCACCATGTGGACCATAAAGAGGTGCCACATGGCCTATGGACTACAAAAGGATATAAAATATAGTTAAGGTCCCTCTCCTAGCTCCTTTCTGTTGTCTGATTTTGGGTATGACATGGAATATTCTAGAATATGGCAATAGGCTTCTACAATAAGCCCAAACACTACACAACAGAAGTAGAGAGTCAGAAGTATTAGAAATAGACGACCGTGTGAGTCCAACATTGGGACTTAGGCTAATAAGTGCCATAGAGCACAATTATTTAAATAAGTATTTTAAACTTAGCTTTTGTAAAGTTTTTAAGTTGGGAAACACAACTTGACCTCAAGAAACACAAAGTGATCTTGACGGTCAAGATGGTAATCTTGATGGAACGCCTTGCTTTTGACAAGGACATATCAGAGTTTTTTACTCTAACTCCGAATGAAAATTGCAACTGTCTAGGTGACGAGCCAATGTTGATGAATGACTTTTGTTTTTGACAAGTGCTCTACGACTTTCACTCTCTATAACATTGGTATCTTCCTTGTTTATTTTTTGTCATTTTAAGATTTGGTAATTTCTTTTAATTGCATCTCTTTTTCTAAATCTGTTTTTAGTTCATCAAGGATAGCTATTGAACAGGAGACATCATGTAGCGTATCTCCAGAATAACTTGTTATTCATCTATCAATCTTCAAATCACTTTATACATAGTTTTGGATTTTTGAGCATATTCCAAATCTACGAAGTACAAAACACGTCAGAGTTGATTCCTGCATCTCATTGTCATACTAATCTCCAAATCAACTACAGCAAGATCAAAACAAATTTAGTTAAAATTTGTTCAATCTTTAGTCCAGTCACATGTTCACTGTGTTTTCAACTACATGCTCCACATGCCGATCCAATCTTGAGCATGAACAGTTACCAGCAACAACATCCCCACCAACAGATTTTGGGAGAGGAAGAGAGTGGATCTGCTTGGATCCACTGGAGCAGCCACATTGCCAACAACATCATCAACAAGATCAACAACCAAGGTCACAAAGCCAAAGCCGACAAGTCTGAAGAGAATCGAGTCAGTGCTCCGATACCACTGATGAGAATCCTGAGAAGAAAAATTCACGAAACATTCGCGACTCTCCTTCGAGATTCGGATGGAGTTCAGATGCGTTCGCTGAACACTGCCAGCTGAAACACTCCTACAATCCTCCAGAGGGTAGTCAGGTACTACTGATCTACGTTCATAGAATTAATATAGCATTCGACTTCATTTCAACTAAGGTGCAGAATTCAAAGGGAACAAAAAAACTCAGACATATCAAAATAAACAACATAAGCATTCAACATTCAAGATCAAACACAACCAGAAAATAATCTATATTGATTTTCTCTGGTTTCTTCAGGCACTGCATGCGAATCCACGCAGTGTGTTGGAGTGAGAGAAGCACGGTTCTCTCACGAGTAGAAATCTCGCTTTACTAGTGGACAATCGAATATTCTAATCGTAGACAGAATTAACTTCTTGCATGCAGGCAGAGCTTCTGTCTGTGTTCGTTTTCTGCTTACTAGCATCAGACTACTTCTTGTTCTTCTTTTTCTTACATTTTTTTTTTTGGTTACACACTGTGTATCCTATTGATATATGTCAAGTATTATTCAGCAAGTATAGTCTCTCTATGCAAATATAAGATTAGAGTGATTAACCATCTACAACTAACCAGAGAATTACAAGAGTGGTAGTTTAGCCACGACCTAGGGAGTATCTGCTGACGTCATGCCATCAGGTCAGATCTCTGTACTTCTGGTACTTGTGTGATCTCTGGTGATACTCCCTGGAGCGTGAGGATAGAACAGGTTTCGTTTCCACCATTGGTTTCATTTACCTCGTTCGCCTTTCTCTTGTATAGGACCGCAAGGGAATCTCATTCGTGGATCGTTCGTGTTCGCGAACCGTTGGTCCTCGTCTTCATTGACTTTTGTGTTCACAAAACTCTTTGTGCTTTGTGTCTTCAGATGTTCGAGTTCGCGAAGATACTCGTCATCGTCTTCGTTGAATTTCGTGTTCACGAAACTCGTCGTGTTTCGTGTCGCCGAGACTGCTCCTTTGCCTCTTAAAGAGTCCTTTGTCCAGAGCCTTTGTGAAGATGTCAGCAACCATATCTTTTGTTCCGATGAAGGTGGTCTGCATCATCTTCTTCTCAATCAGATCCTTTATCAAGTGATACTTGATCGCAATGTGCTTCGTCCTGGAATGGAACACGGGATCCTTCGTGAGGTGTATTGCAGAGGTGTTCGCCCAATTCGTCCAGGAACTGTCTTAGCCAAATTATTTCGTTAGACATCTTTGCTGCTGCTACGTACTCTGCTTCGCAGGATGATTGGGCTACAATGGTCTGTTTCTTGCTGACCAAGAGAACTATTGCTCCTGATGCGATGGCGCATCCTCTTGAAACGCTTTTACAGTCATCCCTGAGAGAAGCCCAGTTGGCTTCGCTGTAGGAAAGTATCTCGAGACCTGCACCACGACAATAACATAAGCCATAATCCCTCGTTAATTGAAGATATTGCAAAATTCGTTTCACAATCTTCCAATGTGTCGAGCCTGGATTCGTGCAGAATTGGCTCATCTGGAATACTGCATAAGCAATATCAGGACGTGTGTTGTCTGCAAGGTACATCAGTGAACCTATCAGCCTTTTGTAGGGAGTGAACTGCATCTGTTCACTTTCTTCCTCAGTCTTTGGACAGTCATCATTTGTTAGCACCATTCCTGCAAGCATTGGAGTGTTCTCTCTTTTGCAGTTCAGCATCCCAAAATCCTCTAGGATTTTCTGGGTGTATCTGGACTGGTGAAGGTATAACTTGCCTTCCTCATAGTCCCTTTCAATTTGTAAGCCTAGGTAACACCTGGCTTCTCCCAGATCCACTATCTCAAAATGTTTCGAGATGTCTGTCTTTACTTCAGCAATTAGCTGCTCACTCCTACAAAGTATCAGAGTGTTGTCCACATATACATCCACTATGATGATCTACCCATCTGTAACTCTGATATACACATTGGAGTCAGCCAACATCGACTTGAATCCCAATGATTTCAGGGCCTGATCCTTCTTCTTATACCATTGTCGGACTGATTGCTTCAGACCGTAGATGCTTCTATGCATTCTGCATACATAGTCAGGAAGTGAATTCGAGACAAATCCTGGTTGTTGATCCATGTAGACCGCTTCGTCTAATTCGCCATGCAAGAAGGCTGTCTTCTCTTCCACAATGTGGATCTTGAGGTCATAAGTTGCTGCATATGCGAACAACAGTCGTAGGGATGAATGTTTGACGACAGGAGAGAAGGTTTCAGAATAGTCAATACCGTATCTCTGAGATAAACCCTTCGCTACCAGTCTTGCCTTGTATTTCGTCACACTCCCGTCTGTTCCATATTTGAGTTTGAAAATCCATTTGCATTTGACAGTCTTGCGCTTATGAGGTAATGGCTCCAACGTCCATACCTGGTTCTTCCTCATGGACTCCATCTCTCCGTTCATGGCTTGGATCCATTTGTCCTTTTCTGGACCTTCAATCGCCTCCTTGAATGTCTGTGGTTCGCCATTGAACCCACAGAATTCTTCTGATGTGAAAGTTGAGCTTCCTGGCAAAAATCTCACTGGCGCTCTTTGTGGTCTTGTTGACCTTCTAGGAGATCCTCTCATAACAGCTATGCCTTTGCCCTTGTCTAATCTGCTCGGTCCGGAACCATCTTGTTTACAGGAACTGCGGCGGCAGGTTGCCTCTCGAATATCTCTTCGTCTGATTCGTCGCTCGAATGGGAGATGACTCAAAAATCTTCGTTTTCGTATTCGTCCTCTGCTCCCTCTGACGTTGGCAGCAGGTCATAGTAATGTCTTTCCAGAACTTCATAGCTAGCAGGGTCTTCGTTGGCCATTGTCCTGCTCTCGTCGAATTTGACATCCCTCATTGTTTTCATAGTGTTCGTGTCTGGCATGTAGATTCTGTAGTATGAGGAATTATTGTCATAACCTACCAGAAATCCTTGCTTGGCTTTCTCATCAAGCTTCTTGCGAAGTTTATTAGGAATATGTGCATATGCTGCACACCAAATATTCTGATGTGAGACAGGTTGGGCTTTCTACCCCACCATAGCTCATGTGGTGTCGTGTGAGGAACACCCGATTTACCTGTCCTGTTCTGGATGTATGCGGCTGTAGCTACTGCTTCAGCCCACAGTGCCCTTGGAGTCTTCGAATAGGCCATCATGCATCTAGCTGCTTTCATTAGGGTCATGTTCTTTCATTCAGCAACACCATTGTGCTACTGTGTGTAGGCTGTAGTTCTTCTGCGAATGATGCCACGATCATTGCAGAAGTCAATGAAGCGATTCGAGATATATTCGCCACCTCTATCTGTTCTAATTTGCTTTACCTTGCTGCCCGTGCATCTCTCAACCCAATTCACATATTCTGTGAATTTGTCGAGTGCTTCAGATTTATTCTGAATAAAATGCACTATGGCAAACTTGTTATAATTATCAATGAAGGTTATATAATATTTTGAACCTCCTACTGAGATCACGTTGAATGGACCGCAGATGTTAGAGTGCACCAGCTCCAAAATCTTTGTCGTTCTGTAGGAGTCTTTGACAAATGGTGTACGTGACATCTCGCCTTTCAAACATGCATCACAGATGGTCGAATTGGTTGCATTCGAGATGCTGACCCCTGTTATTACTCTATGATGACTTGCTTGGTAGAGTGCCATTGAGTTCATGTGGGAGAGTCTTTTGTGCCACAGAGGGTCTGGCGAGTTGTCATGAGTCTGATGCATCTGATCTACAAGTGGGCGTACCTTCAGATGATATAGGTTCCCTTTTCTTCTGCCTTGAGCAATGAGTGTGCTGGTGTTGGCATCAATCACGTTGCATGAAAGTTTTGTTAGCCATTATTTTGAGTAATTCACTATCCATATGAGCATGCCAATAGAACTTTGTATGTCGTTTTCTTTGCCGGTTTATTGTTTTAGTGATTGGCATGATTTCCGTATTGTATTCAAAAGTTGCCTTTTCAGTAGCAGCATTGACACTTGCTTGTTGAGTATTGCAAATAATCGTTTGAGAACTTGGTATTGAAGGCAAATATTAATTGTTTTGCGCATCATACAATAATGTTACTGTTTTTGAAATACTAACATGACATGTTTTTATACTATGCCATATTTCTTCGAGATTGGTTGACAAGACAATGATTAG
Organism: Diphasiastrum complanatum; assembly: GCA_029204225.1. Classification (NCBI taxonomy): domain Eukaryota; kingdom Viridiplantae; phylum Streptophyta; class Lycopodiopsida; order Lycopodiales; family Lycopodiaceae; genus Diphasiastrum; species Diphasiastrum complanatum. The sequence goes on from CM055095.1 coordinate 24,000,853, forward strand.
ATTGATGTTTAAAGCCAAACAAGTCCAAGTGAGCAGAAATTCGGCGAGATATACAATAGTGTACTTTATTTGTGTTTGATCTTTAATAAGATATTATGTGATAGGCAGTGATATTTTGTGCATATTTTGAAATCGATCTGTATCAAAATATTTTTGTTGCCAATGAATCGCAATTGGATCTCTTTTCTCTAAACATGTTTCAAAATATTGTATAATTGCTTGGAAGTTGATTTTCTGTGGCCTACTTTCGTGTTCTAGCGACATTGCCAAACTCTCAAAAAAGTTGCTTGCAGTAGCCATTTTTGTATCTGTTTAACAAACATGTATTGGAAAATGGAATTTTTTTGGCTTTTCAAAAAGAGGTCTTAAATATTCGATTGTTGAAAAACATATACATTGGGAAAAAAAAACTAACACAAATATTGTACAAGCTGATTTTACAGAGCACAATATTATTTTGAATAGAAGATAACTACTTTGAATGCACTATGATAGAATCAAAGATATGATACAGGATTAGGATGAACCTACATTTGGCTACATTTGGGGGTTTTAATGTACTACAAATTTTCACTTTATATAGTTTAAGAGATTTGCTTTAAATTTAAATTTCCAAACCATGTAAGTCAAATTGTCAAAACATAGATCATATATGCACACATTGGAAATTGCCAAAGATGCAGTTTACTTGAAAAATTTGCATTCCCAAAGCAATAATACAGCCACGAACCAAATATGCAAAAATTGAAATGACTTTCTAATGTAGTTGTTGAAAGATGGACAAGAATTTGTCAAATCAAGATCTGCAAGGAAAGCAGTTGTTGTAATTGGTAAGAATTGTATTGGAAGAAATACAAGATTCGATTCGACTTACGTTTGTAATTTTGTAAACTACAAATTTAGACTTACATAGTTTAAGAGATTTGCTTTAAACTTACATTTTCAAAGCATATAAGGCAAATTGTCGAAACATATAACATATACACACACATTCGCACAAATTGAAGCAGTTTTGAACAAATTTTTTGAAAGATGAACAATATAGTAAATCAAGATCTATAAGCAAAGCAGGTGTCGTAGTTGGCTATCAGTGTAAACAAAAGTTCCAAAAAATCGTGCATTTATTGTAATAGTTTATAGAGCAAGAAACATGTACCGTCGTTGGTATTAACAAAGTCAAACACGACCAGAACTACAAGTATTTGTCAGTTATTAAACATATATGAATATAGAACTATACCTACATTGTCATGTTCATGTTAAAAGTTGGTTTCTTCATTTAGCATTGTAGCGGCATTATCAGTAGAGGTAGAGCATTCCACCATTGGCAAGTCAGCTTGTTGAAAGGGTTTCATACAAAGTTGTGAGCTACTTGCATCGGTTCTAGCGATCTGAGTAAAAATAGGCATGCGAGCAGGTATAGAACTGCAACATACAATTTGAACAAAGGATTTAGAAAACCATATACGGAAAAAGCGAAATAATTAAAGTGAATAGAAATTCAATTCTATATGTACCTTGTGCAAGGCATCTCCACTCCAATAAGATTGTTTTGACCATCAAGTTGATATTTTGCTTTTGTCTCAACAGCCACCATTTTTGCACGAATGGAGATTGGGTCTTTTTCATATGTTGTTGGCAATGATTCAGTTAGCTCCAATACTGTTTGGACCCATTTATCATAAATACTCACCACCCCAATTTTACCATTGTCATCTTCAATTTCTGCCGTAAGCATACCCACCTTTTTTAGTAATGTGGTATTATCACATGTATGGCAAAAACATGTCGCCAATGATTTTCTAGTGATCTTCTTGGATTGGCAAATCGAACAGACAAAGTCAATCGGTGGAGCATTTATATTTGTAATTTTCAATGTTCTCTATACCTATATGCATACATTTTCCAACATTTGTTTCAAGTTTATACATTCAAAGCATGTAACATAAACCAATAACACATAAAACGAAACACATCAAACATAAATCTAAAATTGTAACACATGAAGGTTTTCCAAGTACACCTCCGTTCCAACAGCTGCAGCTTGAGCGACATGGAATTCTTGGACATCCAACAAAAGCTTTTGAAATGTCAAATCATGGATTGCCGCAAAAATTGTATAAGGTTGCACAGTAAGTCAAATCAACCCATTCCTGAGTGTGCCTTGAACAGTTTTTAGCATTGTGATAACTGGATGAGAAAACTCATTGCCACGCAACGACAACTCATGAGTGTCCAAACTGCTAGCCACCTCTATTCTCTAGCATCTTGAGTCGCTGCTAAGAACTCAACTCCAATGGACTAGTGAGGAGCAAAATTTTCAAATTCAACCAATGAGCAAATCCGAAAGCAAGGTGAGGTGAAATGTCGATGCCACAAGTCGTGGGTGAAGGAGAAGCACCCCAGGTTCAAAAGTGTGAAACGAGGATGGCAAGAGCACTCAAAACTCCAAAATTTTGACTGAAAATGACTGGCAAGTAAGCGATCACAACTATTGAACTTTCCTTGTGGCAGACAAATGTTAAAAAAGCCCATAAGTAGCCAGACAAGACCAGGCTCAAAAGTGTCGTTAAGTTGTCCTATGCAACAAAGAGGAGTGTAACCTAATGAGCAACATAATAATGGGGAGGGTGGAGTGATCTTCTTGCCAATGTGAAAGTAGCTCAATGCTAACCTCTCTTCCAAACCCTACCCTAGCCCTAGCCCTAGCCCTAATTTCTCTCTTGCACGCACTTATTTTTCTTTCTTGCCCTTTCCCTTCTGCCTCTTTCAGCTCCTCGCTCGCTGCTGCTGGTCTTCGTGATTGCGATCAAGGTTTGCTACCAACCCACCTCTGTGATCTTTGTTTATGCATCAGATTTCGGCTAAAGCGCTTCATATCACTTTTTACGCTTTGCTTTTATCACTGCATCGTGGCTTTCCTTTCCGTTTCCCAATCGGTCTGATCTTTGCCTCTTTGTTTTGGCTTCCGTTTCTTTTCTGGAGGCGCAGATCTGAAGCATTAAGCTAGTTTTGCAACCTTGTTTTTGTTAATATCAGATGGCAGTAGCTTACTTTGATACATGATTCCTTTCTTTTGCGCCGTGTTTTCTGACACCCTGCCTGTGATTGTAAAGCCAAAATGACCAAGCACAACAACGTTATCCCCAATGGCCATTTCAAGAAGGATTGGCAGAATTATGTGAAGACATGGTTCAATCAGCCCGCTCGCAAGAAGAGAAGACGCCTGGGTACGCGTATTCTATCTGCAAATCTAGGACTATTTTTATGTTGAGCCACTGATCATATTTAATCTGATGTAGATCATCTTTGAGTCTATGCGATTTCTCTGATTTTTGGAGACAATCTTGCATGATTTCTAGTTCGTCAGAGGAAGGCCGTACAAATCTTTCCTAGGCCTACATCAGGTCCCTTGCGTCCAGTTGTACGGTCTCAAACCCTGAAGTACAATATTAAAGTCCGTGCTGGCAGAGGATTTACTCTGGAGGAACTAAAGGTTAGTTTTAATTTTTCTCTTGTATCCTCAAGGTCAAAATTTTAGCTTGTATCAGTCCACTAATGATGTGAATATTTATTTGCTAGGTTATGCCATGATGCTCAATCTGGGTTGTTCTTATTCCTCTCTCGAATGATGTGCCGAATTGGAGTTGAATCCGTGATCTCAAGGAGAGGGAAATGAAATTTTCCAGTGCTAAAAATTTCGACCTCGAGTCTCCAACAAGAGTTTTTTTGCCCGCTAGAATCCTTCAAATCCTCCATACGCTAAAATTTGCCACTAATCATAAATAGCTAGCATGGTGACAAAATTAGAAAATGAATGGAACTATATCTTTTAGGGGCCTGCCCCACGTACTAGTTACCAAAATCTAGTCAATGCTAACTTGTGCTAATTGAGATTGGTGGTGCCATCATACACAAGTTAGCAAATGGATTTTGTTTGTGCTAACTTGTGCTACTGTATTTCTCGCTCCTCCTCAAGTGAGCCAAAAACATGCACTTAAGCTAACGGAATCCATTTTTAACCGTCAACCATGGACCGCGACAGATTCTCGAAGATATGGCACCTAAGTCATGGGCATGGTTGGTGATCATTCTTACTTGTACTATGTTACAGATTGATCTGTTTTTAGAACTGTATAAATGAGTGATGCTATTTGATACATGAAGGACGGCCACTATTTTGTACTTTTTGGACCCAAACCGTCCACGGCTCACCACGGTTCTGAGAACCGTACAGTGAACCGTACGGATCACAAATTTTTTGCCTGGAACCGAGGTGAATCGTACACTTAATTAATTTTTTGTTTCCCACCCCCAAAAAAATGCCAAAAAAAATATGTGACATCTGTGAAATCTGGTTGGATCTGTGAAATCAGAGGACCATTTGTGAAATCTGTGGAATCTGGTTCAATCTGTGAAATCATTTGTGAAATCTGAGTGAAATCTGTGAAATTTATGAAATGAGAACCAAAAATGCCTTGGGAGGGGTTTGGGGGGGAAATTGGGAAAAAATAAAATAAATAAATAATCAATTAATTAACTACAGGAACCGTACCACGGTTCATGAACCGTGGTACAGTTCCCAGGACCCACGGTTCTGAGAACCGTGGGTTCTATGGTCAGAACTCTTTTTAGTGGTTTCTTTGTGACATGTTCTTTCGTATTCTGGGGAATCCATGAGAATACAAGAGTACTCAGATAGTCTTGCAAGTCGTGTTGGACTCGAACCTCAAGATTCATTATTGAAATTTGTATGAGCTTAGCTGGATGTTTCATTGTTATCTTTGTGCATCAGAACTCCTTTTACTGGTTGCTTTGTGACATTTTCTTTTGTACTCTGAGGTATTCATGAAAATACAAGAGTACTTACAAAGTAATGCAAGTCACAATCATGTAACTTTTATATGTATTCTTGCATTGTGTTTGTTTGACATTAACTGTGGGAATACTGTCTGTTTCTCTTTTTTCTTGAGAGTTGAGTCAAAAACTTGAAAACAGATTATCTTTCTCATCATTTTCTTCTTGACAGGAAGCTGGGATCTCCAGGAAACTGGCTCCTACTATAGGCATTGCTGTGGATCATCGTAGAAAGAATCGTTGCCTGGAGAGTCTTCAAGCAAATGTACAGAGGTTGAACACCTACAAGGCTAAGCTTATCCTCTTCCCAAGGCGATCCCGCAAGGCTAAGGTAGACCATAGGTTTAGATTTCAAGGCTCATAGTAAAGTTCATATATGCAGTAGTGAGGATTTGATTCGCTTGATCTTTTTCACTTCCAGATGTTAGTTACGGAAGGCAATTTCATGTGCTAAAGCCTTTCTTTTGCTCAAAAATATCTTTCCAGGCTGGTGATTCTTCTCCAGAAGAATTGGAATCAGCCACCCAGATTCAAGGATCTTTACTGCCCATTGCTACTAAGAAGCCTGCAGTTGAGCTGGTTTCAGTGACAGAAGAGCTAAGATCTGCGAAGGGATATGGCAAGCTTCGATTAGAGAGGATGAATGCACGGTTGGTAGGAGTACGCAAGAAGAAGGCTGCTGAGGGTGAAAAAGAGGATAAGAAGTAACCTGTGCTGGCTAGTATTCTAGTCAAGTGCAATTGAAGTCTTCGGGTTCAAAGTGTAGCTCAGAAGTAACGAATTTAGTAGAAGCTTGGAAAAGCTTTTGCAATTCAAAAGCATATCACTTTTACTTATAGACCAGCTCTGCCATTTGATTAGTTGATAACATTCATGTATCTGGATGTTCGTGAATCAAGTGATTGCTGCATAGCCCCATATTGTTGGTGCTCAGCAGTGGATGCTTGATTCAATTTCATTAAGACATATTTTCACTGAAATTACTGCACTTGACCTTTGTACATGAAAAGCAACCAACTTGATTTTTCATCGAGGTTGTTGGTGTTCAAACTCCTTTGAGAAAATTTCTGCTGTTTTTCAATTGACATTTATCATGGCTTCATGTTTAGAAATGTGATAAGACTTAGCTCTGTTAACTGAGGCTAGCTGGATGGACCCTGATTTGGAGTAGGGTCGACTGTAGATTAGCATGTGTTGGCCCTTAATTGTAGTAGGGTCGACTCTAGATCAACATTTCATGGAGTTCATGGTTAGAGAGTGTAGTTGGACACTCCAAAATTGCATGACCCTTATCTTTACAATACTATTCTGGATCCAACAATGATGGGGAGGCATGTTAGCAAAGTTCTTACTTTGTGATTTAATGTGTAAATTGAAGGTATTGTTGTGCTATAAGTTCCACTGGATTCAGATGAGTAAATGTTTTTCAATATAAACCTTTTAATGTCTTACAATGATCTGAAACAAGCGAAGTGCAAAAATTACTGTTTGTGTAGGAAATGAGAAAAATCATGTATTACTTTAGGAAGCAATAATTCTAGCTTCCCTACTTTATAAACTCTGAAAACTGTAAGATTGATCCAATCACACTTCCGTGTTATAAGTTGAAAGTAGGACGGTTTTCATTGTACTTTTAGGTTAACAAGTCTATTTTGTTAGAAAACTGACTGATCATACAAATTACCCAAAAGAAGATTCCTATCGTTGTTACACAATAGTTGTCAAGACGATAGTGATACACATGAAAGAGATGCACAGACAACAATGATGTGTACTCCAACTATGTCCCATTGGACTGCATACTTTATATAAGGTAAAAGCACCCAACAGCTATCTATAGCAACACCTGTGCTTCAAATCAAGAATTACTCTAACTTGACTTTACTAATTGTAGGTATAGGCCCTTAGAATCAGCACATAGGCATGGCCCAATAATTCTATTTAATCCAAGATGACTACATTAGGAGTAACAATGTGATCATTAACTCTAACACTAGATGTTTACATTGTTAGTAACAAGAACTATGCATAGCACAAGTATGCATGCGCATTTTCATGACACCCATGTAATAAAGATTATCAACTCTAATATAGAATCCACGATCGACACTGATCTTGATGTCTTCATTACTTGATGTGGACCCATCCGTTAGTGCATATGGACCTCCATGAGTGCAACATATCACTCCATCCTTGAATTAAATCTACTTCAATTCTCTTGGTTCTATTATAAATTACCACCTTAGGCTCGTTTAACAAATCGTATGGAGTTAATGTCCTAACAGATTAATCATAGGAAGCCTTTGAATGAATCTGTGTCAAAGAACACAATTGCTTGAAATTATCTTGATAAACTTCTATGCATTCACTTTTGAAAAGTTTCCAATTCCATTCACCAAAATTTCGAACATGTTGCCACCAATATCTAATAGATCTCATAAAGCACAATGTCGCAAAAATAATATTGTCGAAATTGGAACTTGCATGACAATATAAATATTAATCCATAAAACTTAACCATTCTCTTATTTCCATTAAATGGTTTTGACCATCAATAGTAAGGGTAATCAAAATGCCTTGTAGTTCCTTATTTTTTGTTAGTGCACAACCCATTACTTCTTGTGAAGAATTGTCAAATTTGGCAAATCTAGCTTGATTAAACCTTGTAAATGTGTACATTGATGGGTCCCACACGAGTGAGTCGTGTGAATCTACTCTAGAATAGGTTAGATCATGTTCATAGGGTTGGTCAACTTTGTTTGGTGATGATTCCTACATTATAGGACCAAATCCCTAAAATCATAGAGTTGGTTGATCAATCTAGCCACGAACATGGCAAAAATTAATCATAAAAACTAATAGTGTCAAAGTACGAACGAATTAACTAAAACTCCACAAAAAACAAGAAAGACATGAATGAGTGTTCTTGAAGTGGTGGGTGTACAAACCAAAAAACAAAATTTCAAAAATATATTATATATCAATTATTTCTTCTATCCATTCTATTCAACTCAGTGGACTTATAACCTATAGATTCTATATAAATTTTAAATCATATCTTTCTTCGATTTACAAATTGGATTCTAATTCTAATTCTTATCATGAATATGAGAGTTAATCCAAATTTGAAATCAATTGTACTGTGATTATGAAGATCAGTATGAGCACAACAGTGGTGAATTAGATTAATATGAAAAACACGATTCATATGGAGACTGTTTGGAATGGTATGAAAGCCATTCTGACTAGTATAAAGATCATGATTTGTCTTAGTCTAATCAAGCTAACAAGTGGTGGTTTTTGTGCAATGATAGTGTTGACGAGCTAGATTCACATCAATCGAAAACTTACAAGGCAAGCCCTTTTTGTAGTAATGAATTCTATTTGGCAACATGAATAATCATTGCCTTCTATGCAATGTATTGATCATAATAGTAGTATCAATAATTGTTTTGGAAATTGACGTAATCTCTAATTCTTCGTTGATATGGTTTGATGGACAGTCAACTCCTCTTATGATTGAACAATTGTTGAAAAAATATTGTTTTATATACATAGATATATTGATTAAGATGTATTGATGATGGTGGAAAAGTACCTAATTTGTGTTCCTACTTATCTGGTGGCAAGACTCGATGGAATATGATGTAATGGCATGTTCAAATTGTTGGTCAGTGTGCTGACAAAAGACCATCGAAGTATTATCACAAGAAATGTTTCGAAGATGGTATTCGATCCAGTAGACATCCACAATGGAAGTATATAATATGTAGTTCATTGAAGTAGCTAAATATGCTAATGTGAGGAAGCGCTATATCCATGGACTTGAAATCTCAAATACGAGCAGTTATGGAAGCAACCCATATCATGGCAGATATTGTCTATAATTGTTGAAGTACAGTATTTTGGACCTTACTTGAGCCTATTAATAACTCCCAAGAGGGATTGACTGATTGATTATCAATTGAATACAAACTAGATATCAAAATCAAGATCTAGATTAGCAATTCTATACACATCAATTAAGAGCAATCATACATCATTGATCTACTTGAAGATCTGACCCCCACACGTGGTACGACCTTCAGTACGAACTGTAGACTGAAATTAAAACAATCTAAGGCATTACTATGGAGAGATGATTGTATGTACAAAAGCTCTTCCCCACCTCACTATTTGCTTGGGTCGCTCCAACAATTATTTTCATGGTAACAATGTATTATAAGGTTTAACTCAGCCATATTGCAAAAGACAACCTACCCAAGTCACCCATCTAAGTTATGCAAATGGTCAGGCACTCCTCTCCACTCCCTTGAAAAAGTGTGCATCACCAAATATAGACCTGTTTAGATATGAGGCGACGCACCAAATGGGAACAAAACTATGGAGGGAGTTACATGTGGGACAAGCCAATGCACGTTTTTCAGAATTTTCCGATATTGTATCTACTCAAATAATCCGAGATTTTTCGACATCTACAATCAGATTTTTTCGATACTATATCGACTTGATTTTTTTAAGTTTTTGAGTCATTGTAAATTTTTTCGATACTTTTAGATTTTTTTGAGCCCTGATTTTTTCGAGTTTATTTTTCAAATTCATTTTTCGAGTTTTATTTTTTGATACTAATTTTTTGGATCCCTAGTTTTTTGGATCCCTTATTTTTTGATCCATTATTTTTTGACCTCTTCTAATTTTTTGATCCCTTATTTTTTGATACCTTATAGTTTTTTGATACTGTATAATTTTTTCGATCCCTTCTAATTTTTCTAGCCATTGTCATTTGTTTTTGACCCACTCTATTTTTTCGACTACTTTTGACTTTTTGACCTACTTTATTTTTTGATCCAATTTATTTTTTTGACCCACTCCACCTACATTTGCATCCGACACCTTTCATCCACAAACCTCCATCCGACACCCTTTCTCATCAGTTCCATTCCACGACCATTGCATCCGACCTGTTATGGCCATATTCGGTTAAGGACCTGGAATAGTCCTAATATGGTAGACCGTCCCTCCAGTACTCGAGATTATTGGTCACACCAAGATTTAATTCCATGTTGAGGCATGTTTGTGACTAATTACCTTGAGTGGACCCAGACACTCTAATTGAGACATTTGAAGCATTGCATATCCGTGTGACAAATATAAACAAGAAAATTGCATGAAGAGATAAGACCTATTTATAGTTGACTCGATTTAGAAGTTGAAGCGCTTGGATTTACATCCTGGTTGGAGTGCTGTTTTTTCTCAAGAAAATTATCGAGTTGAATTCACAAATTCCGGTCTATAGCATGCTTGTCCAATATGGTGTAGAGTGCTCTTCTACATGATTGATTTTGGTAAAGATGCTAAGAGTTAGTGTGAGTTTATTCTTTATTCTCTATTTCTTTGGTTGAGAAAATTTTCAATGATGTGGAATTTCTTTGGTTGAGAAAATTTTCAATGATGTGGAATGATCTGCTCAACGACTTGTTCTCTGTTTGGTTAAATCTTAACAAAATGCTAAACCATACTATTCTGATTCATGTATGTTAGTGTTCATTGATAAATTGATACTACATCGATTTATCTAGTTTGTGTGGACTGTTAGCAGTTTCTCTCATGAACATGCATGATGGGAATATAGGTGGATGAGCAATTATGTTGAAATTTAGCAGAAGGGAAGCTATGTTAAGCTAGTGAATCAAAGGTTGAAGCTTGATGTATGTAACTCTGCTGTGAACCGCTAGATAAAAAATTGAGCCTTCTCTCAGATTTGTTTTTCAGATTTTGGAACTCTGATTGATGGCTAAAAGACCATTTCGCAACTTGAGAAAACTTGAGGTCGTTTTCTAGATACGGATTTGTAGGTGCAACTGCAAATAGAAGTCGACTGATGGCTTAGGTGCTGTAAGTTGTGGCAGAAACCTGTTCTATGGGACAGATTCTGAAATGATAGAAGTTCTGCTTGATCTACAGTTGGACTCCCCCTTTGTTTGATGTAGCCATCGAGTTCCAGCATTGGAAAACAATTTGTTTGAACCGCGGAAGCAGCAGAGGATAGCTCTTTTCCTCCAGCGATGGCTGTTTCCGGGATTTCAGTGTAGATTCGGCTTGATAGCTCTCTGTATCTGCACTGAGGCAGTAGAGGATAGTTAATTTCCTCCATTGACTGCTGTTCTCCTCCTGCGATGCTTGTGGAGAGAGTGTTTCCTTCCTATAGAGAAGCACATAGTGGCGGCCACACAAACGAGATTCCTTTCTCTTGAAAGGAAACCTATTAGGGTTTGCTTTTTCCTTGGAGAGGCCCATGGCCTTTTGTAAAAAAAAAGAAAAATTACTTTTGGGCTTGTGCACATATGATTGAAAAATGGTTGGAATTGGCTTCCTGTTGGCATAAGTGCTTTTTCATGCCTGTTAATCAAGGCTTGAAAATAATTATGACATTTCTTAGCTGTCAGTTAGTTCAAATTCGATATTCTAGAACAACTTTGAAAGTTCAAGCTAATAACACCCCGTTGGAGAAATTCCAATTTCTTGGTGTTTGTTTGTCAAAATTTAGCCTTGAATTTTGTATTGTTTCTTGTAAAAGGGGTTGAAGGAATTTGGATTTCCTTTCTCTAGGAATAATATGCATGTTTTCGGACTTTATCACTTTAAATCTAGATCAATTCTAGACACAAAATCCTAACAAGAACAATCATTAATTGAAGGTAAGTGTACTTTATGGTTTCACACGTGTGAAACACTGTCTGAGTACAAACTCCAACCTGAAAATCAAGTACACATTGATAGAATCTCAAAAACAATCAAAACAAATGTAGAGAGAATCACTCAAAATTGCTTCCAAAACCAAGATTGGTGTCTCACACTGATTATGGCCAAATGTGGCTCTATATATACAATAAGTGGGAGCTTGTGGTATTGATCATCCCTTTGATCCCACATGTGTGAAGGTGCTTTTTCATATGATGATTCAGCATGCAAAACTGACACTTGGACAAAACCTTCTATTTTGCGCACTTTTGGTCCATTTTCCTTCTATATGGAGATCTACTTGAAAATCTTCTAGAAGTCAAAATTCGTCTACTTCAGCTTATTCCACACATGTGAGCTGTCCTCTACACATGGGATGTGACACCTAACCAAAGGATGTGGCTCATGCAAGCAATAGATTGATGCCATGTGTCATATGTCTAGAAAACTAGTTTTTGGCCTTTTTAGCCACTAGAACTTGAATTAAATCATATGTACAACCTATATGATTATGGTACATGACAAGTACACTATTTTCACACGTGGGAACAGGCTCCACACATGTGTGTTTATCTATATACAAGATTTTTGGCCTCTACCAAGCTTATTTTTGCATTTTTCACACCCTTTAATTCATGTTTTATGTTGTGCAAAGCTTGACAGTTGTCACTACTTGGACAAAGTTTGAAGGTTTCCCGATTTACTTGGATGAAGATCGAAGGCTGCCCTTCGGATCTATTGATGCTTGGACGAAGTTTGAAGGCATTTGAGACCTATTATAATGTCAACTTGCCCTTTACATAGACTTTCAAGGTTGATGTACAAAGCCTTGGGTCCGTGATGTGTATATATAACTATAAATGTTGCATAGTCTACTAGTTTCAAACCTCATGTCCGATTAGGTAGTGACGTTGTTGACTTTTTGTTAAAGATAACCTCGACTAGCCCTCATGTCCAATTAGGTAGTCACCAAAAGAAACATTGTCGACTTTTTGTTAAAGATGACCTTGACTAGCTATATTAAAACATTTAATAGTTGCATACTTTTTACTTGTCTCCATAGAAACTCGTATGTGTTGGAGCATGAAAATCATTGACCTCTAGCATCACCCCTCCAAAATCCTTTTTCCATTTCTCCCAAAGTCCAAAGGAAGAACACAATACACAAGGAGTTTTGGGTTGAGCTCTTTTCTCTATAAAAAGGAATGTGTACAAGTCCAAAGCCTTTGAAGTGCACCTATACACGAAAGATAACATTTTTCTACTTTGTTGACACAAAGAGGTACTATTACGAATGAATAAGTAATATGTAGGTGTCCACTATATGTTAAAGTGATCCTTCTATACTAACAAGATCCTTTCAAAAACTTTAAAAATACTATAGCTTTTTTTATGAAGAAATCATCATCAATCGATTGTTTGAGTACTTTAAAGATGTGTACATTTTCTCAATTGTTAGCTAACACAGTTGTGAAGGGTTAAGAGTTCAATCTTTGTCAATTAGTAAAAAGAATCCCATAAAATGCTAAATGGTCATGCAAGTGCCTAGAACCCATTGTTGACAATGGGGAAACGTTAAAATCCTTAGACGCCAATCCTTACTTATGTTCACTAGATTAGCTCGAATAGTGTTGACAAGACTATGACCACATTTTAAATTGCCCAATTATTAGTGAAGAATATTTTACATATCAATTCATTCAACAATTCAAATATTCTGATCAACAACCAACCCACTTAAAGTTAGCTCGAGCTCTTGCATTCGATTCCACATGGCCATACAAGTTTATTGAAAACGGCCAACAATCCTAAGCTCCTTACACAACAATTTCCCATCTTTTACATGTTCTGTGAAAATGCCCACCTGCTTGGACGTCAAGGAAATATTAAGACTGAAATTCATTGAAACATAGCAAATACACTCAAAACTCCAAACAGTCCTTCGGGATCCTGACAAAAAGATCTCATAAGTAGAGAAACTGATAAACAGACAACCCTGACATACATTAATACAAGCTGTTTGCTGTATTCTGGTTGTTGTACCTGATAGGTCCTTAGCTTTGCCTCACAAGGCTTGCATTTTTCTATTCATTATGACTTCTTCAAACTATTTATCTTTGATTAAAGCAGCGCGCAAGTTACTCGAGATTGGATAACTCAATCATGTAATTTCTGAACACAAATATGGAAAAACATGACCATGTACACTGACAGGACCAATATTAGTTTGAAGCTTAGAAGCCCATTCTGAGCAAAAAGGGTCGGAACGTTCCGTTCCGTCCGTTCCGTACGTTCCGGAACGTACTGGGTTGGAACGAGTAACTGTTAATGTAGATTTTTAAAAAAATGATATACGACGATGAGAAAATAGCGGTTGAAATCCTGGGGCATCTAAAGTTTGTGTGTTGGAGAAACCCCAAATTAGGAGTCTTGATACGAAACTTAACTGAATAATAAACATTATGGCTCATAACATAAAATTTAGGGTGCAAATCAGAAGAGTCGAAGTTTTTTTATCTTACCCACAGACAAAAGATGAGCATGAGATCCTAACTCAACTTGTTACTTGGAGTATGCTGCTGAGGATATAACTTTCAAATGGTGCATATCAGCCGCTGAGTACTGGGAACTATTATCTTTGAGAAATTTCAAGTGCCCTTGATTTTGATTGACTTAGAGCGGAGCCCCCCTTGCTCTTAGTGCTGTCACCTTTGGATTTTTCAACCCTAGGGCGTCTACAGTTTGTGTGTTGGAGAATGAGAGAGAAAAAATGATATACGACAATGAGAAAATAGCGGTGCCTCTCTGTATTAGGGGGAATGCGGAAGAAAACTTTCCTTGGCAGTCGTAAAAATTTTTTTGACCAAACTATTAGGGAGAATACCTTTTGAAAACAAAACAACATTTTCTTTTTTCTTTGTAGTGCAGTTGCAAAGAAATAATCGTGTTGTGGAAATGAGCACTGCATAGCAGTTCCTCTATTTTACGGAAGTGATAATTAACCCTTTGTAAAAAAGTACGTTTTTTTTTTTTGTTCAAGGGCCCGTTCCAGAACGGAACACGTTCTGGAACGCGTTCCAGTACGCATTCAGTTCTGGAATGGGCAAATAAGGTTTGAAGCGAAGGACATGGGTTTTTTCGACGTGAATGGTACTTTACTTTCTCTTTGCTCAATGTTTAATCACATGTTTGAATCTATCTAGCTTTAGAAGCATTTGCACTGAGAGCTAAAATGAACATCAACAACTTTCAGAACTGAATGTACCCTCCATTAAGAGGAACAAACTGGAATTTGGAATATGTTCAAAGATACCAAATTTGGTCAACAAAATTTGAATGATACAGGCTGAATGAGTGCTAGTGTACCAAACATGACAAAGAAACGTTCACACATGATAATAATTTCTCTGTGGACTGAATATTCTCATAACTTTTGTATACAATTACAAGACCTGCCAAAATATACTCAGACTGAATCTGGGTTCCTGTCCTTGCAGAAGCAGTGGTTTGGTCAGATGCAGGGCCTTGTACGATTGCTGACAGGTAACTTATTAATAATCTGACCTTGTGTGCATCTTTTATGTGGATTTGCATGATTAATCCAAGCCTCCCCTTGTTCTGATTGTTCTTTTTGCACCTTTGCCATTTTGTCATGAAGCAAGCACTAGGCCTTCTACAGAGGTCCTGGCAGCATGCATGTTGTGCTTGATGTCTTTACTTCTGGAATGATTTCCATGCTATGATCACGATTCATGACGGGCTATCTCAACTTCACTGACCTGAACAAGCTCCTCCCGACTGTGATTGGAGGTTAGAATCTGCAAGCTGGATGAACTAGCCGGTAACAAAGCAGGGTTTTCTTCCTTTTCTACCAAGTCCACTGGAGTACCAGCTGGGTAATAATCAAGAATGAGATCTAGCTCATATCCTAGTATTTCTTCTCTGTCCATCACCACCTGTACAACAAATGTTGGGTGTTAGGGCAAATTTTGAGTCCACACTAGGCAGCCAAATTCTGTACTCCAGAGCAAATCCAGCAGACTATAGGCAAATCTCTCTCTCTCTCTCTCTCTCTCTCTCTCTCTCTCTCTCTCTCTGCAGATGGAGAGAGAGATTGAGAAAAAATAATCAGTACAACAAAGGAGGATCATGTGACTGAAATACATCAAGCTACATAAGTTTATAGCTATACAAACTCAAACCCCCATTGACTTATACATTGTTTTGACACCCGGCATTCCTCTCGCTCGCTCTGATCTCTCTCCCTCTCTTCCAGATCTTCCGAGACCTGCTGATGTAAAACTCTCCACATGGAAGGAACTGATCACATTTATCTGTGCTTTGTTATTCCATTTGTGAAAAGAAACATGCTGCGGATTGGAACCGTCAGCAAATGCACGTAAGAGAGACAAAAACGTTTTGTTTTTTTTATGACGTTGTTTGTAGTATTCGGATTGTATTTCTGTGAAGAGACCTATTCTTGGGTTCTCTTACGTATTATCGCTGCGTTTGCTTGCTCTATCGCAAGTCACGTTAACCGTACATTCGGTTATGTGTCTTCGATGTGTGCATTTTTCTTCTTCGACTGAGTTTCACATTGAGTGGATGACATTACGAGACACATTATTGCTGCGATATGCCTATTGTATATTAGTCATGAAGCAACTTAAATTACCACATTTCCAACCTGCTCAAAATTCTGATTGTCAGCTAACAGTCGTATTCAGATATTTTTGAGCCCTAACTCAGCAAGCCTGAAATTCTGCTACTTCAGATAGAGAGAAGAAGAAGAAACAAAATAGATGCTGTTGTTTAGCTGCAAGCAGTTCTTGACTGTGGAGAAATTCGTTAGGAAAGAGGGAGAAATTAACGATTAATGACAAGCATTTTGGAAAAGTGTTGCAAAAGTGTGCTACGGTCAGACAAGCTTTACATGCTCTTCCTGTATGTTCGTTCTCACGGCAGCTCATAGGTCTTCCTCTGGCTAATGCTTATGCACTTTCTCTGGGGTGTGCTTCCAAGATCGTGGGGGTGTGTTCATTCAGATGGCATAGATTCAAGAAAGTGCGCTGGAGATCATAATAGCTTCTAGAAGATGCGCTGCAGAGCTCAAAGCGGAACAAGAAGCACACAGGTGTAAGATCCTGCAAATCGCTGCTCCTGCTATCAATTTTGTGCTCAAAATCCATTGTCCACTCAGCGCTAGAAAATCTGATTAAGAATAGCTCAGAAGTGCGCTCCAACTTGCTGGAAATGCCTCGGAAGTGCTGAAAACCGTGGGAAAACTGCGCGCAGATTGAATACTGCTGGTTCAACTCTCTCTCATCCAATGCACATAAGTTGTTTTTCACACTTCAGTAGCTCCATCACACCTCAGTTGCTCCATCGCTGAGCCCAGCAGTGATCTGAGCCAATTTTTGAAAAGGAAATGATGGCGCCTCCACGCAAGAGGGCCAGCAGAGCAATCGTTACAGCTACAAGCCAAGGAGAAAGAACAATTGTTTGTTTTTTCTTGCTTGTAAGCATTAGTGTGCGAACTTGGATCCTTGTTCTGAATTGTGCACCTTGAACTAAAGTAAAGATGGTGATTAGAAATCATGTCATGCAACAAAGGGGACGTGCATGCAACGGTTCCTGACCCAAAGCTCAGGATCACAATCTTACACTCTGATACCAACAACCGCTGTAGTTCCAATCAATTAAACTTCAGATAAAGTTGGGTTTCTCAGCTAAAGAGAACTAAACAGCCAGTCAGTGCCTAATAGCACTACAACCAGTGCTTTGTAACCTAGTTTTCAAGTCAGGGGTGCTGTCTCGAGCAGGAAGTATGCATGTATTATAACTAGGTGAGGGCATCATCAGGAAGTTGGCCGAGCTGCTGCAAAGGCCCATGATTTGGATGTGAATCACTCAAGAATGCAAATAAGAAACGTTTGTCAACCAGTTACTGTTTACAACAGCACTTAGACAGCTGCCAAATCCCACTGAGGTGATGAACCCCATCTATGCAGAAAATACGGTCCATGTAGAGCTTACAATTGTCAATGGCTGGATCATAACATAATCCTCTGCTTCAAGACAGAGTCAGACCATACACATCTAAGGATAGGTGTCCGCACACAAAGTTAGTTCATTACATCCCTGGTTGTGAAAATTACAAGTTTGTTGTAAAATAAGGTCGCAATATTAAAAAGGTTAGGACTTTCAGCAATCCCACCTTATGAAACGTTTCACTCGGATGAGGACAGATAATCTGTAACAGTGAAGTGACAAGGATAATCACTTCACTGCCATAAAGAGGACCTCTGTGCATCAAACAGTTGATGCTACACGTTTTCTAAAATTCGAGACAAGAGCCCATGATCACTTTTCTGTATTAGAGAAAGGTTTTCTTGCTGGTCTCTTCTGAATAAAGTGCTTTCAATGGATTCCTTCACGACTAAAGAAGACAGATTCAGGCACTAATGATGAACCAAGTTAGAAATGCCGTGCATAGATGTAGGATGTTATAACTTTGACAAAGCCATAGCACATGAATCCAATGGGAATGCACTAACGGCTATGAGATTCCCCCGACAGATTTTGTAATTTCAAAACGGATTTTATGCTATTATGCCCTCAAGAGTCCAGACAACAGTACTTACGGAGTTTCGAGGATTGTCTAGCATCTTCATTGTAAAACTCATGCATTGCAGGGCAGAAGTTAATGCAAGTTATGTCTCACAAAAACTATTCAATAACAATCTTTTGATTTGATGATTTGATCAAGAATGGAACGCCAAAATTTTCAAACCGCTGTCAATATATAACTCCTATTTGTGTACAGTCACTCATGTTTGGAGCTAAAAAGCTTGCTGCTATGCTTCAGAGATGGTACGTTATTCAGCATGCTCACTAGTACAGGAACAAATAATGAGCCCTATAATTGCTACAGACTCTACTAGAAGAACTACTTTTTTCCAATCTAACACAGCAGCACCATCGTCGTCAATCAAGATGTTTGATTTCCAATAAAGCAACAAAACTTACATAAATAGCTTTTTTGAGAGCTGCATGGTAGGTCTGAAGCATAGAAAGGGTCTGCTGGTATGTGTTCTCCAGCAAAGCATGTGTTTGAACTGCAATATCATTATCAGCATTATAGTTGAGTGAATTTTGCACCAAGCCATAGTTATCATAAAGCCCCCCTTCAAACCCTAGTGGAGGACCAGTGAAGGTTGGATCTCGCTCCCAAGGGTTTGTGTCTCCATGGATTGCTATGGTCCCATCCAGATTCCATCTGCATATACAGACAGATTAAATAGGAACCAACAGATGCCCTTTTAAATCCTGGAAATTGCAAGGGTATCTCTAAGGCATGTTAGTATGTACTATGAATATAAATCCAGCATTTTAAGGTCTTTGACACAAATAGCAACCTGGAATTTCGAAGTGAGGGAACACATCTTGGTCATTAAATCCAAATCTATTTTGCACAAGCACAACCGTTCTGCTTTTTGAGAGCCAAAATAGGGTCTATTCAAGATGCCTGCAATGTGCTTACATGGAAACAATTTTGCGGGCTAGCCAGGAAGCATCTGGCAAGTACTGTAGTGACAATGTTGAAGTATCTCGACCATATACCAACTCCTCTGCTGCACGTCCTGCGAGCATAACCTGTTCAAGCAAGCAATCAACCAGCAGAAAAACTGCTTTTATGATCTTCACAGACACTATTTCTTTCTACACAAAGCTCCATTCATTCGCCCTATAAGTACATGAACCAAGTCCAATTTTTACCTTCATTCTCTGTATTAATGTTGGGCGCCTTTCAAATATATATGATTCATCGTCAAGCTGATCAAAGATGGTCCTTGAAAAAGTCTGCAAGATGATTCAACATAGCTTCTTACTAATCAAAAATGTAAATCCTTGATAGAGTGCACAGCTTGATAAAGAACCAGAAAGCTCTCTGAAAGGTTCCAAGACTGTGGAACTGTTAAACTTCCTCCAAGGTTATAAAGTGAAAGGTAAAGCTTTGAAACTCGAGAGGTTTTGAATGGCTAAAAAAAGCTTTAACTTTCTTCTCTACAAATTGACTTTTGGAAAGAGTTTCAGTTTTTTTAACTAAGCGAAGCTTTGAAGCAATAATCAAAACAAGTCCACTTAAAGTCATTCTGAAGAGCATGTTAAATCAGCAACCAAACAGTCATTAATTTATCTCCAGAAAACAAAAACTTCGTTCAAGCCTATCACAATATCTAAGTTCCAGGCGGACTAAGTTATGCTTGCATATGCTTAGGCACACTGAGTTTCTATCGACACTCCATAGCAAAATGGCAGTATCCTCCAGATCAAAAGGGCTAAGACTACTAGGACTAAATAACAAATACATCATATGGACGCGCGTCCGTGTCCGGACGCGGACGCGCCAGGGGGTCCGGACGCGTTTGCTTTTTTTTTATTTTTTATTTTCAATGTTATTTATGCTTAAAAAAATAAAAAATAAAATGGATGTTGGTCGAGATGGCAGGGCGCACACCAAGTGATGTGAGCGTTTCCCTTGTACCTGTTCGCATGCAATTTAGGCTTGTTTTTTGTTTTTCACAATTTATTTCCATCATGGTATATGGCTTGACGGTCTTCTTTGTGCGTAGAGGGCGAAGCTCTTAGAAGATGTCCGCAGGCACAACGAACGGCATCGGAAGCAAGAAGCAGAATTTCAAGAGTGCTAGCAAGAGATAATGGCGCGACTCCCGGAGCTGCAGCCCCGTGCCCTGCGACTCTCGGACCTGCTGCCCCCTACTCCTGCATAAATGAGCAAGATGAACTTGTTTTTTATCTTTCTTATCTTTTTTAGTGAAAGGCCCCTTGGGACACTGTCTGACTGTGTGTCCCTTGCCCATACACACAAAGCACAAACGTTCTTGTTTGGCTTTCTCAAAATCATCTGGTTTTATGGGCTGTATGAGTGAAGGGCGTTTCTGAGGAGCTTCACTTTTAAATTTATCTTCTTTCTTTCTTTTTAAAAATTTCTTTTTAAATTGAAAGTCTTTCTGAGGAGGCTGCTCAGAAAGTGGTTGTTGTCTCGCCCTCTTCCTACCCACTGAATCATCATAGATTTGAGCATATCTGAGAGCTTGCTCAAGGGTAGTAGGCGAGTTTCTCTGGACCTCTACTTTATATTCATATTTGAGGCCACGGACAGATCCCCTAATTTTTTGGTAGTCATCCATATTTTTAATCTTTTAAATTGCTTCTCGATACTGCGAGATATATTGGATGAGGGACTTGTCCATTACTGTTCTTTCCCAGGCTTCCCAGGCTCTATCAAGTTCATTTTCTGGTAGAAATTCTCTTAGGAAAGCTTCTTCAAAAGCTTTCCATGACCGGGGAGTCTGCCCAGTCTCCTGGAGATTTAACCACCACTTATAGGCCATAGGCCCTAAGGAAAGACTGGCCTCAATAGCTTGCAAATGGTCAGGGGTCTGTTTAAGAGCATGAATGTTCTTTCATTTGCTGAGGAAGGTTTGTAGAATATCTGCATTTCTATCCTTCTCTTCCCCATTAAAAGTAGGAGGTTTTAAATCTTTAAAAACACTGGGGTGAGACCGTAAAGTCTCACCCGAAACTGATGGAAGTGGAGAAGGGGATAACTGAGAAGTGGAGGGAAGGCTTCTTTTCGCGGAACTCAAAATCAAATTTTTGAGTTCAACGAACGAGTCGTCCACACTGGACTTGAAATTGGCTAATGCCAACTTCAATTCATCCACTTCTGTTACCAATTGGAGAAACTGTTCCTTGGTAACCAGTTCGTCGAGTTCTTCGGCGAACTGTTCCTGTTCTTCCACTTCCATGGGTTCCTTCCCTTTTCTATAAGCCAAGGCTTCTGTTTCAAGTTCGTCGAAGCCTCTCTCCTGGGGTTGATCAGGTCCCTGAGGAGTGGTCATCTTCGGAACTGAAAGAGAGCTACCTTAACTTCTGAAGGAAAAAAGTCTAAAAGACTAATTTACAACTGTACAAGGGAAAGGAAAGATGACTTAGCTGTTTCTGAGGACTGTACTTCCAAAGAAAATACGAAGAGGAACCCTCTCAGCTCTTCCACAACGAATCTCAGATCTGCTGTCCCGGAAAAATCCAAGTTTGAAGCCCAAATAGTGTTTCAAATTTCCGGAATCTTGGAGGAAGTTGCTCGCTGACCTACTAGCAGACCTGTGGCTCTGAAAAATTGAATAGAAAGCTGAAAAAGATGCAAAGAAAATCTGGAATTTCTTGCTTCCCCCTCTCGCTGTCTGATCAGCATCTCAGTTGGTCTAAAAAAAACAATTTTGAAGCCAAAAACAATTCTAAATTCTGGAATTTCAAGGGCACCCTGCTCGCTGTCTGACTGAGGTTCTACTGCTCAGAAAATTCTGGCTTGAGGCCCAAAAAATACAAATACTTTCTGATTTTGGTGGCTCTCTGCCCTTGCTGACTGGACAGCGACCTGATTGCTCCAAATTCTTCTGATTTGAGACCAAAGGCGATTCTGAAAATCAGGATATATGAGGGTACTATCAGCGATGGATCAGCACCACCCTTTCTCCTTGAAAATCCGCTCTCACTCCCTGAATTTGATGGCAACAATCAGAGATGAAGACTGAATTTGCAGCGCTGGACCTGCTCTAGAAATTTGGAATAATTTCTATCTAAAAAGCAAACTTTCCTACAAACTCTTGGTCAGTAGGAAGCTGTCCCTACAGCGCTGGCCCTACTCTTCTAATTTTTGAAAATCTCCAAGTATCTGTACACCTTTCTGACTTTCTCTACTGCTGCTACTAAGCTCCCAAAGATGGAGATGGCTCTGATACCAGTGTAATAGATCCTAACACCACAGTAGGGCAAACACTAACTGATCCACCCAACCTTGCCTACTCCCTGATATAGAGTAAGCCCCTCCTAGCCCAGTGTGAGGAGCCCCTCCTAGCCCAGTGTGAGGACTGGTAGCATGCTACTGCCAAGTGTCGGCCACGTGGCACTGACGTGGCCGACTGCACGTCGGGACCCAACTGGGGGCCCTATCCTGCTGACAGGGTCCCTAGGCTGTGTTAGGCCCGCCATGGCTATGGACCGTGCTGGGGCACACTACTCACACTGTCTTGCCCTGTTGGTCATGTACGCTGGACACGACCCTGACTGTGGTATCCGACTTATCTGTGTTCCCTAGGGTTTGGCACTGGTTACGAGCTCGTAACATAATGTAACCCAAATAAGCTATTTCTTCAACGAAGAAATCACACTTAGGTTTCTTAGCATAAAGCTTATGTTTTCTAAGCAGTCGAAACACCTTTCTGAGGTGCTTAAGATGCTCCTTCCTCGTTTTACTGTAGATGAGGATGTCATCTAAAGATACGACTACAAACTTACCCAAGTATAGTCTGAGGACACTGTTCATCAAGGTCATAAAAAGTAGCTGGAGCATTTGTGAGCCCAAATGGCATCACTTTAAACTCATAATGACCATGACGAGTCCTAAAAGCTGTTTTTGGGACATATTCCGTTTTTTTCCGGACTTGGTGATATCCCGATCTAAGATCATTGGATATTTATTCTTAATTGTGACTTTATTGAGGGCTCTGTAATCTATGCAAAGACGCATAGACCCCTCCTCCTTTTTCACCAAAAGGACTGGTGAGGCCCATGGTGAACTACTGGTCTGAATTTGGCCTTTCCTAAAATAATTTGTTAACTACCTAGTTATGTCTTCATCCTCTGCTCGGCTGACCCGATACGGAGGTTTAGAAACAGGTGCTCTACCTGGTAGTAGGTTTATTACATGATCTACCTCTCTGCTAGGTGGTAAACCATGTGGTAAATTTTTAGGAAAAACATCTTAAAATTTAGACAGCAAAGTTTCTAATTTACTTATTTTCTGCTGTAAAGAACTGGAAATGGAAACTTCTGTCATGCTCCCCATGCAACTGGATCTCTCGGCCTTTATGCTGAAAGCTGAGGGTGTTCTCCTAATAGTTTCTGTGGAGGGAAGGTCCTAAACTGTAGAGCCAATCTCTCCCGAGAACAATGTATGTACGATCCAGGTGCATTATCTGAAAGTTTATTTCATCTTGGTACCCCTGAATACCAAGATTCAAATTACTTACCATAGTTTCCCATATTTTTTTATCTTCACCCTTAGCTAATGAAACTATGTACCTATGCTGACTAGGTACTTCTGGTAGTTTAAGTTTTTTAACCAGGGTGTAGTTGATGAAATTATGGGTTGCCCCATCATCAAGCATAACTCTTACTGACTGGTTACCAACTTTCCCATGCATACGTACTAGGTCATGCGGCCCAAAGCTGAAGGGTCTCGCTAGCATTGCAGAGGTCAATTGGCAACAATGTTCATGATCTTCATGATACACTTTGATCTCGAAAGCTGCCGAGTCACTGGGGAAACATACAGTCTGAACAAGATGAACTTGTTTTTTATCTTTCTTATCTTTTTTAGTGAAAGGCCCCTTGGGACACTGTCTGACTGTGTGTCCCTTGCCCATACACACAAAGCACAAACGTTCTTGTTTGGCTTTCTCAAAATCATCTGGTTTTAAAGGCTGTATGAGTGAAGGGCGTTTCTGAGGAGCTTCACTTTTAAATTTATCTTGATTCTTTCTTTTTAAAAATTTCTTTTTAGATTGAAAGTCTTTCTGAGGAGGCTGCTCAAAAAGAGACTGTTGTCTCGCCCTCTTCCTACCCACTAAATCGTCATAGATTTGAGCATATCTGAGAGCGTGCTCTAGGGTAGTAGGCGAGTTTTTCTGAACCTCTACTTTATATTCATCTTTGAGGCCATAGACAAATCCTCTGACTTTCTGATAGTCATCCATATTTTTAATCTTTAAGATTGTTTCTGGATACTACGAGATGTATTGGATTAAGGATTTGTCCATTATTGTTTTCTCCCAGGCTTCCCAGGCTCTATCAAGTTCATTTTCTGGTAGAAACTCTGTTAGGAAGGCTTCTTCAAAAGCTTTCCATGACCGGGGAGTCAACCCAGTCTCCTGGAGGTTTAACCACCACTTATAGGCCATGGGCCCTAGGGAGAGACTGGCCTCAATAGCTTGCAAATGGTCAGGGGTCTCTTTAAGAGCATGAATGTTCTTCCATTTGCTGAGGAAGGTATGTAGAATATCTGCGTTTCTATCCTTCTCTTCCCCAAGAAAAGTAGAAGGCTTTAAGTCTTTAAAGACACTGGGATGAGACCGCATAGGCTCACCCGAGACTGATGGAAGTGGAGAAGGGGACAACTGAGAAGTGGAGGGAAGGCTTCCTTTCGTGGAGCTCAAAATTAAGCTTTTGAGTTCGGCAAACGAGTCATCCACACTGGACTTGAAATTGGCTAAAGCCAGTTTCAGTTCATCCACCTCTATTACCAAGTGGAGAAACTGCTCCTTGGTAATCAATTCGTCGAGTTCTTCGGTGAATTGCTCCTGTTCTTCCACTTCCATGGGTTCTTTTCCCTTTCTAAAAGCCAAGGCTTCTGTTTCAAGTTCGTCGATGCCTCTCTCTGGGGATTGATCAGGTCCCTGAGGCGTGGTCATTTTTGGAACTGAAAGAGATGTACTTTAACTTCTGACTGAAAATAAGAAAAAGATTGACTAAACTGGAAAATTGAAAGCAAAATACTTAGCTCTTTCTTAGGACTGTACTTCCAGAGAGAAAAGCAAGAAACCCCCTCAGTTCTCCCACAGCTGTCCAATCTGTCTTCTTAAACTGCTGTCTGGAAAAATCAGAATTCAAGGCTCAAAAAGCAAATAATTTCTTGATCTTTCCTGCTCCCTACACTTGCTGTCAGAGGTAGAAGTCTGTTGCTCTGAAAAATCAAGATGGAAATTGGAAAAAAAGTGGACAGACTTCTGATTCAAAGTGCCTTCCACCCTCGCTGGCTGAACTGTGGATCTGCTGCTCCTAAAAGTCCAAGTCTAAATTCCCAAATTTATAGTAGAGACTGCTCGCTGATCTATTTACAGACATGTGGCTCCAAAAACCGAGTCAAAGACCAAAAAAAATGCAAGCAAATCTGAGTTGGATGGCTCCCTGCCCTCGCTGATGGGACAGCAACCTAACTGGTCAAAAATTCTCTGATTTGAGACCAAAAGAGGATCCCAACTTTTGGACTTTTCACAGCACCCTGGTCGCTGGTCTCTGTCCCCTGTTTGGCAACAAGAAACTAGTCCTAAAACTTCTGAAAATCAGGGACAAATTTACGATTTACTTCCTCCCTGTCTGATTTCAGATAGAAATCCGCTCAGATTTGGTGAATTTGCACCCGAGAATCAGACCACCAAGATTCCCTCAGTAGAAGGCTGTTTCTACAGCGCTGACCCTGCTCTATCAATTTCTGAAAATTCGTAAGAGTTTTTGTACACTCTACTGACTTTTTCTACTGGTGCTACTAAGCTCCCAAAGATGGAGAAGGCTCTGATACCAGTGTAAGAGATCTAGACACCACAGTAGGGCAAACACTAACTGATCCACCCAGCCTTGCCTACTCCCTGATATGGAGCAAGCCCCTCCTAGCCCAGTGTGAGGCCTGGTAGCATGCGTACCGCCAAGTGTCGGCCACGTGGCTCTGACATGGCCGACTGCACGTCGGAACCCAACATGGGGCTGTATTCTGTTGACAGGGTCCCTAGGCTGTATTAGGCCCGCCATGGCTATGGACCGTGCCGGGGCACACTACTCACATTGTCTTGCCCTGTTGGACATGTACGCTGGACACGTCCCTGACTGTGGTATCTGACCTCCTGTGTTCTCTAGGGTTCGGCACTAGTTACGTGGTCGTAACAGTTAGCCTGTCAACCACCACCCAAATGGCATCGTGACCACTCCGGGTTTTAGGGAGTCCAATCACAAAATCCATTGAAATACTTTTCCATTTTTTGTTGGGAATTTCCAAGGGATGTAGAAGACTCACAACTTTGAGTCTTTTTGCTTTGTTTTGTTGGCATTGTTCACAAGTTACAACCTTAAACGTATGCCTCAACATGACCTTTCATTTTAGGCCAGAAGAAATTCCGTCTGACAAGGTCCCATCCTAAGAAGTTCTTGTAACTGCCTAGAAATCTCATCCTCTCCCTTGATGCTAACCCTGCATGGAAAAAGAGATACAGGTTGGCTTCCAGGAAGCAACTCTCTCTGATGGTTAATACTCCTTTGCGGAGGTAGGCCATCAAGAAGTTTATCAGGAAAGACATCGCTATACTCTTGTCTAAGTTTGTTAAATATTCCTTCTTCAGGTGAATTAACACTTAAGGGATTATTTATAGACACATTCAAAGGCAAATGCGATAAATCAATATTTAGACTCTGAACTGCATGGTCATCCACATAAATTTCATCTTTTAAAAGGCAAAGATAAACTTTATTACCAGATTCTTTCAAATATTCGACAACTTCTAAAGCAGAAACCATAGGATCAAAAGGCCTATTTACATCACCTTTTACTTCAAGCAACGAGCCATTATGCATAAAGGAAATACTATGAGTCACATAGTCCTTTCTTAAAGACTCATTTTTGGAGTAAAACCACTCCTTTCCTACGATTATGTCTATGCCATCCAAACTCATTAAATGAAAATCCAGAGATTCAACATAATCTTGAATCTTAAAGAGACAATCGAGGAACAAGCTGGTTCCAAGCTTGTCGATCCTCCCCTGACGCATTTTCACGACATACAAGTGATTACTTGGCGCGATGGCTGCCTTGAGCTTTTGCACCAGTTAAGCATTTATGAAGTTATGTGTGGAACCATCATCAAAAAGAACAGTCACAGCTTGGCGTCCTACAATCCCATTCATACGAATTAGGACGTGGGGGCCAAAAATAGCTCTATTATAGCAACAATTCTCACAACTAGTGCCATCCTTAAAGGATAAATGAACAAAAGATATACTAGACTTATATGGCGCCTTAAAGGATAAAGGTTGCCCACTAGATTTCTTTTGCTTTTTCTTCGGGCAGTCTTTTGAAAGATGCTCCTTCTCCATACAGGAGAAGCACAAGCCACCGGTTCTCACCTTGTCATAATCTGCGCGATCCAACTTCACGCGCTTTTTCCCGCCCTGGGAACTGGTGTTCGTCTTGTCTTTGCCGCTCTTCTTGAAAATTTTTCTCTTCTTTTAAAGGCTTCTTAAAAGGCATCCCACGTGGAAGGGGCACCAGCCCTTTCCTTCAAATCTTGCCACCAAGTAAACGCCTTACCGCATAAAAACATGAGGGCAGAAGCGATCTTTGTACTATCAAGCAGGTCGTGCATGGAAAAATGGCTATTCCACCGATCGAGCCACGACTATACCACATCTGGATACTGGTCCTTTTCACCTGAAAAGAATTCCGGATTAGACATAGTATAAAGGAGAGTGGACCGCAAGTGCGTTGAAGAACGCCACTCTTGCTCGGCCGCAGCATGCTTAGCTTGCATATCCAGGATTTGGTTTTGCAGCAAATTTATGTACAAGTTGATTGATATCTACATTAGGAGGAGGAAGTGGTGAAGACGGTCCTTCACCCGAGGGAAACGACAAAGGAAAAACGGCAAGAGCTTTGCTACAAAGTGGCTAAGGAGACTAGGCCACAATTAAGCTCCCCAATGGTGAAGATGGAGTCTTTACCCTCCACCCCACACCATTTCCTTCCATTTTGACCTTGCTGGGTGGCGGGCCTTATGGACGCCACCTAGCAAGCACATATGCCCAAAAACAAGTGGCATCCCCTTATGGGGTCCACCTACCCTGAAAACAATGGCCACCACCTGGAGCTTTACAAGGAGGATGATAGAGGCCAAAGAAGTGGCTAAAGAAGAGGAGAACAAAGCCACACAGTTCTGTACTTGCAGCAGGTCAACCTACAAGTACAGGTTGTGTACTTTTCTTTACCATCCTCCCTTTCTTCAACGCTATTCTTTTAAGATAGCTTTTCAAGCTTACAAATTAGTATTAAACCAGCACTTGTCTGCTGTATGCCCCGACTTGTGACAATGATCACAGGTAGAAGTATCTTTGTTGTTGTTACCCTTCATTGAAGACTTCATTTGAGTCTTATCAATCTTGGGCTTGGTTTTGTTCTTCTTCTCTCCCCTTGCAAAAAGGGCCTTTTCCTGTTCTCCATTTGTTTCTCCTTCATTTCTCATCAATCTTTCGTCTGCTACGAGATTGACTGCTCTTTCGAATGTCATCTCCGGCAAACTTAAGATGAGCATTCTCAGTGGCTGATAAGATGACGGGAGTGATTTCATAAAGTACATCAGCTGCTGGGATGTTGGGACTTGATGCTCTTGTCCAGATGCAGATAGCTGCGCAAAGATCATCTTGATCTTTTCTACATGTTGATCCAGCTCGTTTCCATCCGATCGCAAGCTCTGTAGCTGATTGTGGAGGTGCATGACTGATGCAGCTGTCCTCACTTCGTACTTTTGGTTTAGCTTTTCCCACGCTTCACGGCTGCTTTGGCAGTCTTCAATCTGCATGAGAATGTCTTCGTTTATGGAAGATATGATGATCGCCATTGGGTGCTCATCCTTCCTTACCCATTCCGACCTCCTTGGATCTCCCTCTGGAGGTTTTGGTTCTGTGAGGTCGGTCGCTGACTAGATCCCCTTGCCTTTTAGAAGTATCTTCATCTCGAACTTCCATATGCAGATGTTTGCGCCATCAAGGTTGATCGTGATCTTTGCCTAAAATTGTAGTAGCCATATTGTATCTAATGAACCTGCTCTGATACCATGTTGGGGATTTGCTAGTGCTGGGAATTGCTAGCAAAAGCGTGTTGTGTGACGTGCGGAATTGCAGGAACTAGATAAGCTAATACAAATCACATATTATGCAACGATCAATCAAATACATATGACACAAAATACTACTGGAAGAACATAACATCTTTTGTATTTTCTTTTCTCAGAGTGAGTCGACAGTGCTACGCCAAATTGTAGCCTAACGCTCCTCTTACACTTCTCTCTCTTTCTCGTCTCTTCTCTTCTCCATTCATCTCCATATCTTTTCCCATACTTATGTTCCGCTAAAGGGAATTAAAAGATAATCTACCTAGTCATTAAAGAGAGGTTTTACATTAAACTATCAGCTAACTACGTGTTAACTCTTGTAACGTTGCCTACGGCTGAGCGTGACATTTTATGTCTCACGACTGCCGGGTTTCGAATTCGATAATTCCAATCGCTCGATAGTTCATTTCAGCGCTTGTAGACATTCAATAGTTCGATAACTATTCGAACTTTCGGCTGTTCAGGGGGTGCGTCCGAAAAAATGGGTCGGTTGACTTCACCATTTCCAACAAGGAAGGCCTTTGATTTTGTTCCACGTCCCTTGCTTATCCAACGGCTGTGTGATCTTGGTTTTTCTACAGATATTATCTTGGCAACGATGGCACTTTATGAAAGAGTCGTGGGTTGTTTCCAACATGATAGAGGTATTTCTAAGCACATCTGGGGGACCATTGGGATGAAGCAAGGTTGTTCTCTTTTACCTACTCTCTTTGGATTATACATTGATGAGCTGAAGCAAGTCATTTCGCAGTGTAGTAGATTTGGTTGTAGGCTTGGAGTGTTTGGGTGGGATAATATTATCGTTTTGCAGGGTAATAAAAATTGATACACGCCCATGGAAATGGAGGCCTTCTCCCCGATAAGAAAGAGAGGTGGGATGGCTTGGAGTCTCTCTCCTTGGAGGTATACAAGGGGAGGAGGGCTCATTTTCCATCCATTTTATCTACCTAGGAGAAGGTGGATGGAGAGCGTGTGCACGGCCAGGATGTATGCTAGCATGAGGCTAGAGATGGCTGAGAGCCTAGGCGGTGGTATGGGACGCCATCTAGGAGGGAGGTCGGATCCGGCTTGATATGGTCACAGGCCAGGGCACGGTGGGTGGAACGTGAATCGTTCGGTCTCTTGTGGTTAACCGGCACCTGGAGGTTTGCAGTAAGTAGGGATTGTAACATATGGTATCAGAGCCACTACATGCTGAAAGCAGGTGTGTTGATCTGTAGTAGTTTCATGTAAATTACGATGCTGTTGACAGAATTCAATTCAGGCAAGAATTGTGTTTTTTACACACATTTGAAGTTTCCTTCTACTTGCTGTTTTTTGAGTTTTTTTTTTAAAAAAGGCAGTAAGAGGCCCTTAGTATGCTGCCACGTGGCACTGTCCAGACCCTGGACAGGTGGCAGAGGGGAGCGGCCTCTAATTCCGCTCAGATCCAAGGTATACAATCTATGTTAGAAGGGCCCCCAGCGTTCTAAAAAACACTTTCTTTGTTAACTGTCCAGCGATGGACATTTCTTCAAGAATGGTTTTTTAATTAAAAAAACTTGTATTTCGACCCTCCCTAGCGCTGCCACATGGCACTGTCCGGGTCAGGACAGGTGGCACAGTCAAGCGGAATTCCGTTCCGCTCAAGATGGGAGGCCCAGGTCTCTGTTTCACGGGCCAGGGACTCAAGAAAAAGATAATTTTGACCAGGTCCCATTGGAAAACAGCGATGGAGCTTTGTTTTTTGATCTGATCATTCCAGAAAAGGAATGTTAGCCAGCGATGAGGGTGTAGAGGGGACTGGCTGCCTACTGGGCAGAAGTTGGATGGGTGGCCAGAGGTGCTTACCTAGAGGCTAGGTGGCAAAGTAAAGCCACTTGGCAGGCAGTAGGATAGCATGGAGAGGGAGGCATACCTCTCCTATGCATGAGTTTTCTTGAGAAGAAGAGGTGGAGGTGGTGGTGCATTCTCTTCTTGCTCTCTCTTATTCCATTTGGCAGCCATGGACAATACCATTTGGTTTGTGAAGAGACAGCAAGAGCAGTTTTGTATCTACCTTCCTGACCTCCATCCTAAGGCCTAGATAATCGTCCTGACCTGACCACCAGTTGAAGAGCTATTCATTATCCCAAAGGTCACAAACTAGTAAATTCCTAAACGGCAGGCATTCTTATTCCAAAGATCAAATTATTGATAAAACCATATTGTGATCAAAGCTCTAGGTAATCTACTAATTGTTTAGTACATGTTAACATGTAGTAAGAATGTTTCATTAATGCATTTTTCATAGATTTCTTTAAGTTGATAGATAAGATTTGGATCAATCATTGGCCACATACAATGCCCCACAAATCACACTGCACCTTGGCTTATTATTCTACCTCCAAAAGCAAGATCTATAAATTCTGGTAGATATGATCATTCAAACATGAATTAAAATGAAAAAAGTTAGGACGTCCAATACAAACTGATTCAGCCTACATACAAAAGAAAACTCCATGATCACTGTATGCCCCCACTGAAACTTAATCTAGCCATTTCAAACCTATGTAACCACTTGCATGGTGCCCTTACAATGTCACTAAGGCATGGGTGATGTACAAGAAAATGTTAGTGACATGTAGGCAATATACCTTTGGTTGTGCGTTAAATGATTCATATGAAATGACTCAATTCTGTAGTCAATAGAATAACTGGGTGAACATTAAAATGGAAAAGATCAACATTAAACAATCAACTAAATATAGTCCTCAGGTTATGGTTAAGGATTAGCAAATACACACATACGTCAACAATGCAAGATCAATAACCTGATCAGTAAAATATGGTTCAAAATGGTATCAGAAATTTGTTCAATTTTATAATGTCTAGCCCCTGCAAAGATATTGTCAAGAAAGATCTCATAGGTGGTAGATGCAGATAACTTAAGTAGAACAAGGTAGAGGAATGCCTCTCCACGAGGAACGATTGAGACACGATCACACAATTCAGTCTGCGCACTTTCAAGGCGACGCAGCAGATGTGCAGTCATAGCCATGCCAATTTCGTTTGTTGCCATGCGATGGTGTACCAGTTGCCGACGACCAAAGCCCATTCTTTCTGGCCCCACAGTAAGCCGATCTAGAGCTGTATCCAAATCTTGCCTGGTAATGACATTGTGTCCATGTCTTACAGCCATCAAAGCAGCATCCTGAAGTAGCTGAGCAAGTTGTGCACCAGTCCATCCTGAAGTAAATAACCAATAAGAATTATCCCTACACAGTTTAGCTTGAAGCTGTTTTCTATTTTGTATAGTATATTACTAGTGGTCACTAAATTGGATCAAAAGAGAGAGACAGCTTCCTTGATCATTTGTCACTGTTCTCACTTGAAAACTATCTAGTACTTAATATGTACAACAAGGGCATAATGCAGGCCCTAATAAGAAAGTTAATGGTAAGTATAAAGTCGTTTTCACCATATATTCTACATTGTCCAAGGCATAGTACACTTTCAAGTAAAGCATGGTGTATCTTGTCTAGAACATGGTGTGCTGCATAATATATTGAAAGCACAATCAGTTCTAAAATAGATAAGTCCTCACATTCACCATATTAATGCAAAAAAACTTTTATTAGCACATTAACATATTTCCCCAACTTAACTTTCCACTGATGTTTCTTGTTCACAAAATGAAAAAATTATTTAGAATCTAGATGGACTTCCAAAGATATGAAACAGAAAAAAACAACACAGAAAGCATGAATTCACCAGGTAAGTTCTTCGCATATATCCAGAGGTCCACAGATGGTGAGAGCTTCACATTTTTTGAATGTACTTGCAATATTTCATATCTACCTTTTGCACGTGGTGGACGAACTGCAATCTGATTAATTGAGTTAATGTCAGAATTTTGAACAAAGAATGAACCAGTAGTTTCAAAAAAACTCATGAACATCTACTTTATCTTTCTAAAGTTATGCTGTACATCAAAGATAAATTAGCGAGTTTTTTGACTCCAAACAAAATCCACTTTTTTTACTCATCGAAGTTGAGGCGATCTAGGACTCGTGCAACAACGCAACTCAAGGCCCAGAGATGCTCAAATAAAATATTATGAATTTACAGACCTTGCGATCAAAGCGCCCTGGGCGCAATAACGCTGGATCCAGCATGTCCATACGATTGGTGGCTCCTAAGAAGATAACACCCTTTCCTGTATCAAATCCGTCAAGCTCTATCAAAAGCTGGTTCAACGTAGTCTCCCGTTCTTGTGCACCAGCATTGTAATTTTCAACATTTTCTCGTGCTGAAGCTGTATGACGCCTGGACGCCACAAATTGACATTCAAATAGAACTATCAAGCAAAAATTTGACATGTGCAACCTTTTATAAAACCTTAACCTTTTTTACTGTCATAAAGCTGGAAACAGTAACAGTTAAGAGCAAATCATGATGTAAGCTTTCATAGAACAAAACATTGGACAAAAAGCTAGATCAATCTTCAACTAACAGCTCAGTACACTTGAGAAAATAAGCTGAATATTAGATCGGTCACAGGTCCACAGGTCCACCACAGGACACAATTTGGAAGCTTCCAAGCACTAAATAGCTAAATGGCAAAAGAATGATCTTAACTATACCATTTGGGGGGCCCTTCAGGTTTCTTGATTTTCTCCCCTAAAACGATCTACCTAGGGTTTGCGCACGCTTGGCGCACATAGCCATGGTAGTGTTTCCTGCTGGTTCAGAATTGGACAATTCTGAACCAGATGAATTGGCAGTCCAGTTAATCCTAAATGGAAAGAATTGGCCTATCTTTTTATTGGTCCTTTACCTGGGTAGGTGATACAGTGGACGGTTGTTGTCCTTTGCTTGCATAATTGGTACAATTTTCATAGATTGCGAGTGAGAAAATGGCTATTATTTGGACTTCTAGCGGTAGGTGGCCGCCTCCTTGCTGCCTAAATGCTGGCCGTTTTCTCATTGCCCCCTGTTGGCTGACCAGCAATCTTCTGCTGGCTGGATTCAGTCCTATCACCTTTTGAGAATGCACCCATTATCTGTTTTCTAAGGTCCTGGTCGGCATCTGCCTTCTGATAGCTGAAATCCTTGACAAAATTCAGTCTACAACTGGCTGAAAGTTCACCCTCTTGCAACCAATCTAAGGACCCGCCTGTCAAGGTAGATAACGACTGCTGTAGAGTTAAGGTTTTATCATACCTCAAGGTAAAGACCCAATATTTTTGTGTAAATAGCCGTACATTACACCTAAAAAGTGCCACAAGACTGGTACCGGGCCTCTGTCTTGTATGACAGCCTGCTTGAACTACCATAGCCAAAGATTTTTGTCTACTGAAGTACAAAGGAATCCATACGTATCACGTCCACACCCAGAGCTTTCATAAACGATTAAAAGCTAGAAATTTGTTGTTTAGCATAAGAAACCATGTGGACGATAGTTTGTTACAATTTCATAAGCTACTAGGGACTAGGGACTGAGATATATACAAATCCATAGATACAACTTCTGCTTGTTACACAAAACTAGCTGTAGGACTACCTGACCCCTTTGCCGAAATACAAAGACGACGGTCTAGATTCCTTCATAGATTATACGAGAGCCAGGTATCACAAATGCGAATAGGAGTGGGTTAGAAGAGGTGACATGCCCAATCGGCCCTTGCCTTTTTGCTGTTAGTGAGGCAAGTTCACATTGAACCAGTTAGACTCTACCTCTGCCATATTGTACAAATACAAGAAATGTACATTTGTTTCATTCATGCAAAACCAGTATACTATCCAACCAAGGCAGACATCTTGTAAACAGGAAATAATTGACCGTGAGTGGACATTATTTACTAACAAGTGAGAAAGAGGTTAGCATGCACAGTTCAGTGACGGAAAGTCATGTCATGGCAATCACTAAACCACCATACTCTGGAAATCTAGAATGTGCTTGAAAGCGAATTTTCAAGTAAAAAGCTAACTAGTAAAAGTCCCCACAGGCACTCACATTGCTCCCAATGCATCTATTTCATCAATAAAAACCACTGCAGGACGGTTCACCTGCACAAGAACAAGAGTAGTATGAATACTGTGGAAGTTCAACAAATTGATTCATTTATCCATCTATTATTGACAAGCAGACTACCATTTTCATGCAAGCAAAACACAAACTATAGTACAACATGCTCAGTTTTGTCCCAAACTTAACATTGTTGCAGAAACATGCACGATAAAATACCCAAAAGAGAATTACTTCATTGAGCATGCCAAACCTCTCACTTGGATGGAACCCTACCGCAATTTCACTTGAACTCACTTCATAGCAAAAAGGCTAAGATTAAAACTAAATCCTTATGTGCAAATTCGTCTTTTTTCACTCAATAGCCAAAGAATGTGAAGCATTTTGATGGGGTTTTGCTGTAGACCGTGCTTATGGTCAGTAAGCTGAAGATCATTGATTGCAAGGTATAGAAGAATCCTAACACCTATCACCAAGTCTGCATGACAGTAACAACACAAACCTTAGCTCGCTTGAAAAGATCACGTATTCTAGCTGCACCAACTCCAACCAGTACTTCCACGAATTCTGAGCCCGCCATTTGGTAAAAAGGCACTCCTGCCTCACCAGCAATGGCCTTAGCAAGCAATGTCTGTTTGCAGTTACAACCATTTTACAAAGGGTGTAATCACATAGTCTGATGAATTCTCCCAGCTACTAACAGAAAATCTAGTGTGCCAGAGACTCTACACATTTGTTAGTAGATACCAGTATCTCAAAGATATTTTACAGACCAAAGTAAGGGTTGTGTTTTCTTTAGAAAAACATACTACGACCTTTTTATCCTGAAACAAATTTAACATAAGACAGGTACCAGTGATGTTGAAAATACAAACTATTGCTAGAATATGTATGCATTCTGAATACAAATTTAAAACCAGCATTTCAAATGTGTCAGTTAACAACAGAAGCTGTGTGGTAAGTTGAAAACTACACAAGGTTTCAATTTCACTAGACGGATGGGTAATAATATCAGACATCTCCATGTTATTCCTTCTCATGAAATAAAAATTCCCTCTCAGATCTTTGTGAGTTATGCAAAAGTGCAACACACTCATGAAGACAAAAGCTACGCAGGATTGACATCTTTCATTTGCAACAACCATAGACAATAATGAGCAGAAAGAAAAAATTTCATAAAATGAATCATCATAAAAGAACTCTCCCAAATAAAGTGTCACAAAAGCTATGAAATGATTAGTTGATGAGTGAATGAGGAAAAGGAATAAAGAAACTGGATGTGCCATTATAACCAGCCAAAATAAGTACCTTCCCACATCCAGGTGGTCCTTCAAGAAGAACGCCATGAGGAGGTTTTGTACCCATCCTATTGAACCGCTCAGGATCCTTCAGGTAGCACACCAACTGATCACATGCAAGAAAATTCTTGGCTTAGCCTACTTTTCAAAACTGTTGCCTTCACAACGTGACGATTTTAAACTTCGTACCATAGTTGCCCATTCCAGAATGGGACGCATTCTGGAAGGCATTCTGTTTTGGAACGGGACCCCAAAAAAAATATATAAAAGACACGTATTTTTTTACAAAGAACTAAGCAAACCTGCTTTGTGAAGTTCCTTCTTGTTTTTCATACTTGCTTTGATGCACACGTATTTCAGTTGTTGGTCCAGTTTCTTGCCCCTATCTAAGTCTCTAAGTATGAGAGCAGAAGGAAACTTTATTTTTTAGGTTTGACACATAACATGTGGCCTTAGGTGTGCTCTTTAAGACACATTTTAAGCCTCGGATGTAAAGACACTAATAGAACTTTGATATTGTTATACATATACAAATACCCTATCAGCCACAACATTTACTTGTGAACAAGGTTTCACTACATCAAGATTCTTCCTAAAAAACTAGCAATTCCCTTTTGAAAAGTTTTGATCTATCTCAAACATTAAAGAATCAAAACCATTTGCTTATGGACCCGGTTAGTAACAAGTGGGGTATTTCCACCCTACCATGTTGTTGTTCTACCCTATTTAACTCTATGGTGGAAAATGGATCAAGGTCATATGTAAGTTTGAATCTCGGTTATATTGTTAACGGGACCATGGTTATATGGAGTTCAAATCCTGTCTATATTTAACTTTGGATTATCGTTATATTTGAGTTTGAATTTGTCAAATGTAGTCAATTATTGTGTGCACTTGGAAGTCATCACTTGCAAGTGAACATTCTATATTATCTAAGTACTACCCTATACTAAGAAGTAAATCATGTTAAGTACAAGATAAATCACTATTTTCTAGTTACATTTAACATTCTTTTGTGAAACAATTGGCATTTGACAATTAGGCTTATCCTTTCCTGTGAACCCTGTTCTGAACTCTTCCTGACCACTGATTCTCAAGCTACAGTTGGATCTTATGCCTTCCTAATACAAATTCCAAATCCATATAACACCATATAGGCTGGAAAAAAAAAAAAAAAAAAACTTTCCAAAATGTACGGTATGGTACGTACAGTACGTTCTGACCCAAAAGGGTCGGGACAGGTTTCTAAGCTCCAAAAGTTAATGACATCAGCAGGACATAACCTCCTGCTTACCTCAGAGTTATCCCACAACCTTCCTGTTGCCAAGAAAATATCTTAGTTTAAGATAAACAAGCAAATTTTCACTACGCTGAGGAACTGAACTGGCCAGTATTGCCAGATCAGCATGGAAGCTCGTGGGGATCACCAGGTTCTTGGAAAGACCTGGCTCAACTCACGGATTCCACATTGTAATTTGATTACTTGGGCACAAGTAAGTCAGTTGAAGCCCCTTGACTGATGGTAAGACACATTTCAGATTTGATTCCTTTGGATCCTATAGCAAGAAGATCCTAAGATATTCCTTGACAAGTCTTGCGGGAAGAAATGAATTGTAAGTTTAAAAATTAGGCTCAATATCAAAAGTGGAATATTTTCTCAGCAACTTTTGTGTCTTTTTTGCTAAGTCTTTCAAGATATGCTGTTTTTCCGCTCAAGCCTTTCCTTCTGCATCTCCTCGTTACTCTGTTGCTTATTCTTCTGCTACAGCTATCCAAATTGTTAATGGTCAAAGCTCCCATTTATTTTTTATTCAGAGGCTAACGATAGTCCTGCATCACACTATTGAACAATTTCCCCCCTGATATTAAGTGGTTGTCTGTTTGTCAAAGTTAGATCTGAATAAAGCACGCTCAAGCATCATGTCTGTGGGACAATGAGGCCCATCTAAATGCTCAATTCGATATGCCCTTTCATGAAGGCCACTCCCCTTTGCTAACACAAGTGTTCCTTTCCAAAGGGTCACACTTGTGATCCCTTTGAACAAACATG
This sequence comes from Diphasiastrum complanatum, assembly GCA_029204225.1. NCBI lineage: Eukaryota > Viridiplantae > Streptophyta > Lycopodiopsida > Lycopodiales > Lycopodiaceae > Diphasiastrum > Diphasiastrum complanatum. The sequence goes on from CM055095.1 coordinate 24,039,586, forward strand.
CCCTTTGAAAGTTAATGCAATGGGGCACAATGCTGTTATTCATCTCTAGCCCTATTTACCTGGTATGCAGATGCTTGTTACAAAAGCTTATCATTGTAGATCCTCCTTTGTCTTATTCATGTTCAGAGCTGGCTTGACTGACGCTACTGCAAGAGTCTGTCCGTTTCTAGCTCAAATTTGTCATTGAAACATGCCATGAAAGATAATCTGCTACTAAATGTTAGAAATATCTGAATCCATAAAATCTAGATACAAGCTCATGTGTGTGAATGGATCTTTCAGGCTAAATGTACAGTGTCGCTAGAAACCCGGCAATTTACATCAGCATGGTTTAGAAGAGAATACATTGACGCATTTTATGTTCTGCGAGGAAATTATTTCCTCGGGCTAGGAGATAAGGTATCTGGAGGAACTTGTTTTTCCGAGCTCCAACCCAGGGGAACAATTTGGGTGAAGATACACCCAGGCTTGCAGTTTGCAACTTGCAATTCACAGCAAAGGCCTTCTCACTTTTCAAAGAAAGAAAAGAATAAAAAGGAAAAGTCAGTTAAAAGGCAATTCTGATAATCACCCTTCAGCTACAAATACGAATGCTCAGGAAAAAAAATTACATGTCAAGTTGAAAGTTAAATATAAAAGAGACCTTCAGTTGGAATGGAGTGTTTGCTCTTCAAATTCCATGCTTGTCCAGACCGCAAAAATATTCTCCCATGACTTAAGAGTTTCTAAGCTGCTTGAAGACCAAATTTGACCTTTCTTTGACAGTTTAATTATCAGAATTCTACTTATTACCCTTCTTTCAACTTATTTGCTCTCCCTTGTAATGTAAAAAGCTAGTATTTCCCCCTCCTATCAGCTCGTGTGGTGTGGGGGTGCAGTGTGCTTACCAACCCAGGTTCACATTCACATCCTTGTGTGAGCGAATACCCTGGCCAAAAAGGACTTGATTAAGATCAAATACAATTGTCCCTGTCTCTTACGTGCACGTTTCTAATCACTTTGCACTAGCTTACTTTTTCTGCGTTTTCCTGTTTCTCAATTTTTGTTTGTTGTTTTCCAGAGAATCCATGTTTCCCAACTAGGAGACTTTTCTCAAAAGCAAGCTCGCATCAGAGATTTAGAAATCTATTTACACATACAAACCTGCATGCATAAACTCACAAGTGAGTCAAAAAATCTCCAACATTAAACTTGTCGTAATTTCACACTATGTAGTCTCTTACAAACTTTAGATGCTCCATTGCAATAATGTCAAAGATCAAAGCACGCAGCAATGCATTTGATAGATATGAGAGAAGAGGGGAGAGAGGACACACAATTGTAATAGAGATTTGCATAACGTATTCAGCCTATTTGGTTATTGTGAGCACGTTCATATAAAAATGGGTACAGACCAGTATGTGGCAAACAATGTTATTAAATAGTGCTACAGCTGATTAGTAAACTGTAACAGCTTATGAACTGCTGATGTGGAACTCGGTTGACAACTCCTACAAGCTCACAATGTCAGCTTTCACAATTTGCATTGTTACGCTCAACTGTGTAGAGGAATACTAATGTTGAATTTCAAAAAAATATTCTCTTCTAATACAAACCCACAGCCCTTCAAAATCCTTGCGTTGCTTGATCTATTCCACATGTTAGTAAGATTTGTTACCTCTATTTCATCAAAAGTTGGCTGAGATTCTGTATTCCGCCCATGCAGGCCAGAGTTTGTAGTGTTATGATCAAAAAAATTGTATATGCAATTCTTCCTTCATTTTTCTTCTACATTTATACTGTGGTTGATTTCCAGTAGTTTTGCAGCTGGAAAAATTAACCATGCATTCTGGTTCCATACATCTCAGAAAAACATCATGTTGTTTGCTGAATGTTATAGTCAACCATCCAAAATTAGCCAAATTCAATAAACTAAGCAAATTCCATAGAAATTATCTAAAGTTTAATATTAATTACTGGCGAACCATGCATGTCATATCAAAATACATAACATGGGACATCACTGATGAGAAAGTGGGAATTGGAAGTGAATAGTTAGTCTATTCACATGGCACAACAAATTCAATGTGGCCCAAGTTACTATATAGTATGAACCAACAAGCTACTAAATCTTAGCAATTCCTACAAGCTATAATCTAGCTCTATGATTCATTGTTCTTCTCCTTGGATGAGTACTCTTCAAATCTCCTCTGAGTCTCAAACATTGAGCTATTGTCATCAACAGAGGATGCAAAAGGAGGAAATTTGTGACAAGGCTTTGCTTTGTTGCTGCCTTGTAGAAGAATGGCCTCTGCACAGCTCAGACAACCTCGCATGTACAGTCGAACCTTAATCTCATATCTACATCCAAGCAGATTCATAAGCCTACTAGTATGTAATGTTTGTGCTCTTCCTCTATCTCTATGCACTAATGGCTTTGGCATATCTCTATTGTGTTGGCAATTTACCTCTCGCTCCACCTCCTCTTGTTCCTTGTAATGTCCCGCTCATGCTTCCTCATCAAATCCCTCTCTACCCTTTTGTTATCTCATTCTTTATGAGCCATGGCCATCATCACTCTCTGATGCATCCTAACATAATCCACCATGTCATAATGCATCTAACTTCATTTTCACAACTTAATAAGTGCTCCATTGTTTGTTACATGCATGATGCAAATATTCAATAATCCAAGGAAAGCATGTGAGTGCCTATGAAACATCCCAAATACTCAGATTTGAGCCTTATCTGATTGTCGTGCTCTTTTGCTTCCATGTGTCATCTCCAAGATCCAGCAATCCAAGAGTAGATTTCCTTTGTAGCAAAGCTTGCAAGGCAATTGGTTACCAAGAGTAGATTTCCTTTGTAGCAAGGCTTGCAAGGCAATTGGTTACTGATCGCTCATATTGCCATCAATCTTGAGACCCAAAGAACTTAAACTTCATGTGAGTATGGTCCAAACCCTAGCATGTTGAGACAAAGTTAATTGGACTACAAGAGAGTCGATCACAAAAAAAGTTGGGTGAGAGAATCCATGAAAATGACTCCTTAATACCATTGAGGAGCCATCACAAAATTCTTCACGAGAGGCAGAAAAATCATAAAAATTACGTTATAGGGTAGCTACATGCAGCATATTAGTTATTAAAAAGAACAGATTAATGAAGCTACAACCATATACAAGGGCAAATATTTTGCCAACAAAGTGAAACAACCAATATAAAAAGAATAGATGTATGCTGTAAATTTTCAAAAAGACCTAAACAATGCAAAAATTTAAGTCCTCTAATAAGGACCAAGTTGGTTAGGGCTTCCTTTCCTCTCCATGAGGTCACGAGTTCAACTCCAAGACACCACACAAACCAGGACATAGAAGAGAAAACAAAAATCAGGGAGCTCAACTAAGCAAAAATTTGGAAATGATTAACGAGTAAACGGGCAATTGATTGTATTACAACTTTTCTTACTGAACAATGGACCTTGAGCTCAAACTCACTCAAAAGTTTGACAAGAGAGCTACATCATGAAAAGTAGACAAAGAATTGATGCAAATCTTCTGAAAATGTGCACTATAAAACATCAAAACCAAAAGTTTGCCATTGTGATTTCGAGTTGCTGGCGAGATTGAAATATATCCAAATTGACAACTTCAATTTGAGAGGTCATGAGCTTAGTAGGTGAAGCTTGCAACAAAATATACATGTAACCATTCAGATAGAAAACCCACACAAATAAACAATGTGAACAACAAAATGTTAGCCAGCAAGCACTACGTATGGTCTCATCAGTAGCCAAACAGAAGCTGTTATGTGGGTTTTGAGAATCCAAGTTTCCTTTAGCATGACAAAAAATACACAATTCAGAGTATACTATAGGGCTTCTATGGTCCAAGACAACCTCTTGCAGCTCCTCGACAACCTCGTCAATTCCAGCTACATCTGCAAATCCGATGCCTGTAGAACCCTGCAGCGACATAGAAGATGAGACACAAAGAGCAGAAACTCCTTGTACATCTATAGCAGGCATACTTCCTCAAACTTCAAATCTCAAAGACCTAATCCAAAAAGGTAAAACTCACCTCCACACGTGCTTGAGGTTTTGACTGTCCAAACTCAATAGCTTGCCATAAGTCCTACACAAGTCCAAAAACTAATCAATCCTGATTTTGTGGCACTCAGAGTATCAGTTGGAGGTCAAGCTATGTAATCTTTATGCATAAACCACTGACTGACCCTTCAATGTTACTAACAGAAAAAACCCTGTTCTGAAATTTTACGAAGACTAATACATCAATAGCATCAGTACAAATAGTTCATTTGGCCAAATAAGACATGCATTAAAAACAGATGGGTAAACCACCGGCATGGCCCCTTAAAAGGCTAGGTAGCAATCTATATGTCAAGGGGACCCACAAAATGAAAGTCACTAAAGGAATTGTCCAAAATCTTGCAAAATGGCACGGACGTGTATACTGGCTTAGATGGGCTGTCATTCAGAGTGGAGAGGGCTAACTCTCTTGTTTCATTGATTGTGCTAGGAAACATATAATATGAACAGTTTGTGCAAAAGTTTCAACTGTGCTTAAACAGCCTTTACAGTAGGCAGTGTTGCATGAGTACTTTGAGTCAGCACTACTAAACTGTAAAGCAATAGTGGTCAACTGTTTTTTCTTGGATCAAAGAAGAGTATCGGCCCATGGTGTTAAAATGAACAGTACAATTGTAAAGTCCTCACCACAGGATATTAGTCTAAGCATACCAATCAAAGCAACAACACAAGGGAACGGGTGGTGGATAAACCAACCAAACCTAGATCGTACGGATCTAGCCCCCAAGCTATGGATCACTATGGATCAATCAGAGTCATGGAAAGAAGAATCACACTAGCAGCATGTAGCTACCAATCACATAATCAAGCTTACACTAGTGAGAGCCCAACAAGTATACTTATACCCTCCAAGGCCCATGCACCACTAGTAGTGCACTGTGACGCCTCATTGGACACCTCTGCAGCCTATCTGGGCCACGTCATCCAGTTCCCTAATGACTCACTGATAGACCCATACCAACTCCACCACCATGTGTTTAGGCCTACAACCATTAATTATGACCATGTACACATAAGAGCCCCAATTCCCTTATAGTCACAATTAACTTACGGGTTGTTGGTCTACCGGTCCCTAGCGTGGACACGCTACCCGAGACCAGTCATGGGCATGACATTCTTCCCCCCTTATTAAAGTTCTGTCCTCAAAACTTAAAATTGGGAAAGTTCCTCCTCAAGCTTCCTTCATGTTCCTAGGAATCATCATCGTCCGTACATCCCTTCCATTGAACCAGATGCTCGGTAGCTATACGATTTCTCAATCGTTTAGTTCTTGTATCCAAGATCTTTTCGAGTTCAAGACGAGATACACCCGATGATTCATCCAACAGGTCCAATTGATCTCCAGATCCAAGATGCTCTCCTCCACGTAGACTCTTCTTGAGACGGCTTACGTGAAATACAGGATGCACTTCAGATCCTGTCGGGAGTTCCAATTGGTAAGCTAAGGATCCGATCTTTTTCATGATCTTAAACGGTCTTCTATATCTAGGGGACAACTTATAATGCTTCTCGGTACGCATTACACTCAAATCCTTCGGGATTCTAAAATATACCCAATCTCCCACTTGGAAGTCTCTAGGTGATCTTTTCAGATTTGCATAATGTCGGTCCCTGTCCTGGGCACTCTGGACATTTTCATGCATGAAATCCGCTACTTTTTGAAACTTGATCGTTCGAGTCTCAACCGCGATGGGTGATCTAGGCTCAAATCCGTATGCCTATGATAGTAGTAAGCATTCGGCTACCGGTTATAGCCCGTTTATGCTTATGTACGGGCTATAACCGGTAGCCGAATGCTTACTACTAATATAGGCAAACTCAATCAATGGAAGATACTTCTCCCAATTAGATTGCCGTCGGGAAACATATGCCCAAAGCATTTGTTCCATTGCCTGATTTGTTCTTTCCGTCTGTCCATCCGTTTCAAGATGATCAGAAGAACCCCAAGCTCAGTGTTGTCTCTAGTTTAGCAAACACGGCCGACCAAAAGTGACCGGTGAAGTTCGGATCGCGATCGCTCACAATTCACTTGGTAATCCGTAAAGCCTAAACAAACGCTCAACAAATATCTGAGCTAAATCATAAGCCTTCGTGGTGGTCTTTACCGAATAAACGTAGCCAATTTGGTAAGACGGTCGACCACAATCCAAATTGCATCATGTTGTTTATTCGTCCGCGGTAACCCAACCACGAAAGGAAATACTATCCCATCTCTTATCTGGGATATCCAATGGATGCAACAATCCGCCAACCTTATGGCGTTCAGCTTTATTCAACTGGCATTGATCACACTTGACCACATAAGATTCTACAAAGGGCTTGAGTTTTGGCCAATAAAAGTCCCTTCGTACCAAATCTAATGTACGATGTATGCTGAGATGTCCTGCGCATGGTGAGTCATGACATTCATAAAGAATCTTATTTTTTATAACATCCACATCAAGCACACAAACCTTCCCTTTCATGAACAAAAGTCCACTACGAATAGAGAAGTCATCAGTACCCTTTATATCCTTCCCCCCAAACTGATCACCATGATCATCAGTCCCGCTTGATGAAACTGCTAGAACCCTATTCCAGATTGGTCCAAAATGTGGGTCTTTCTCACAAAGACCTCTCAGGGAGGGATAAAAGTCTGTACTGATCTCAGTGAAGGAAAGTCCGTTCACTTCACCAATTCGATAAGTGCATCAGCCACGTGATTAGATGAGCCTTTGATATACCGCACTTCAAAATCAAATTCTTGCATGAGTTCTGCCCATCTGGCCTTACGACCCCTCAAATCATTCTGATTACACAAATACTTTAAAGGTTGGTGATCTGTATTAACCAAGAACTTATTACCGTACAGGTAATGCCTCCATGATTTCAAAGCATGGATCACCGCAAAAAGCTCTTTTTCCTGCGTGGTATACCTAACCTGTGCATCGGTTAGTTTCTTACTTTCAAAGGCAACGGGCTGGCCCTCCTGTAAGAGAACAGCTCCAATAGTCGTATCACTCGCGTCAGTATTAATGACAAACGGCAAATCTAGATCCGCTATCCTCAAGACTAGAGCTGAGGCAATTAGAAGCTTGAGTTTCCGAAAACTCTCGTCTAATTTCTCATTCCATCTAATGGGAGGACTTGGCCTACCTTTGCGGCTTTTCACTCCTTTCAACATATTGTTGAGAGGCGCAGCAATCTTCAAGTACTCCTCTTAAGATACGTAAGACAGTACGGAGATGCTTAGCATGCTCTTTGAGTGTTCTGCTATAGATCAAAATATCGTCCAGAAACACTATTACAAACTTCCCCAAATATGGACGAAATAAATCGTTCATCATTTGCTGGAAAGCAGCCGGACCATTTGTTAAACCAAAGGGCAAAACAAGAAACTCGTAGCGGCCAAACCTGGTCCTAAAACCGGTTTTAGATACATCTTCCGAATGAATCTTGATCTGATGGTATCCCATACGTAGATCAATTTTCGTGAAGTATTTAGCTCCATTCAATCATCTATGAGATCATCCATCCTGGGCAACGGGTATTTATTTTTAACTGTAAGTTTGTTCAAACCCTTGTAATCTACACATAGCCAGAAACTCCCATCTTTCTTACTCTTAAGAAGGATAGGTGCTCCCCATGGAGATTTACTTGGTCTAATGTGCCCCATTCTGAGATACTCCTCGATTTTCCTAGCCACTTCCTCCTCTTCCTTTTGACTGAACCGATATGGTTGTCTGAAGATCGAATGGCTATCGGGCAAAAGATCTATCTTATGATCCATCGACCGAGTGGGCAGTAGTCCATAAGGTAGCTGCTTCGGAAAAACTTCATAAAACTCTTGCTTTAAATCTTGCAAAAGTTGTTGTTCCTAATGTGAATTTTCGGTGTTAAAGCATGAAAACACATTCACATCCCCAACATCACAATGCATACGAGATTTTAAAAGCAAATGAAAGAGTTCATACTCAGAATCATGAAGTTTCTCTATTAATTCAGCCGAGGAAATCATCAGCGATGGAAGTACATTGGTCTCTCCAGAAATAGAGACAATTTGATCAAACTTATTCTTAAATACCATAGTATGGTTTTTAAAACCTATCTCTAAAGAATCTGATTTATCGAAAAACCATTCATAGCCCAAAATCACATCAGTTCGGTCTAGATTCATGACATGGAAGTCCAACGGCTCAGCATAATCCTGCATCCGAAGCTCTAAGTTTGAGACTTTGACATCCCATATCTCAGTGTCCGACCCTGAGGCAAGACGGACCACGTAACGGTGATCACTGGCCATGGTGGGCACTTCGAGCTTCTGCACAAGTCGAGCATTCAAAAAATTGTGAGTACTACCTGAATCAAATAGCACATTTATGTCTTTCCCTAATATATTGCCGCTAATTCATTAGGCTTGAAATAAAATGCACTAAAGTTACAAGTACAAGCACAATTATTTAACAAATTGACTTCCAATTTACCTGCCGATAAATCCACAACCATGAAACTTGACGACTTTGCTTTCCGTTAAGGGCACTGTTTGGCACGGTGCCCAGGTTTAGTAACGAGGTTAAAGATTCTCGGTAAAGCAGTCTACACAATGGGTCAAAGTAAGATAAAACACAGATTCTGTTTTAGCGCCGCCAACCGTGCTTTGTCTTTTACCACCAATTTCTTCTTATTCTTCTTCTTCTTTTGCTGTTGGTACGCTTTTGCTTCCAGCCCGTCGAAAAACTGCTTCTTTCGCTTGTTGGTTTTTTGCAGTTTGGGTTTCGGGGCCGTTTGGCCATGCACACTTTTCCGTGAAGCTACAACGGTGCTATCATAGGCTTTCGCCACACGGATAGCATCTTAGCGGCACCTTGGCCAAAGAGTCCAAGAACTCTTGGATATAACTGTCCATTTCTCGGTTGCCCATTTTGCAGTTGATAAAACGAACATACAGCTCGGAATCGTCTATTGTGACAAAAGCTTTCTGGAATTCCGTTAGGAATCCAGGCCAAGTCACCGGTTTCGTGGAAAGTTCCCTCCACCAAGAGGAGGCCTTGCCTTCTAGAAACAATAGAACCGAGTATATCCGAGGATATTCGCTTATCCTCTGGGACGTTGTGCAAACTAAAGTAGCTTGTCCAACGGTTCACACAGTCCTCAACAACTTCCGGGCGCTTAAATCTTTTATCGCCGGAAAATGCTTCCGGCTGGTAGCCCAAGTTAGTTGAGGTGATGGCTTGCAATTGGTTAAATAGGTTTTGCATCTAGTTATCTCGTTGTTTATTACTTTGGTGAAGTTCTAGTACTGTCTTGCCCAGAGTGTGCAATGATTTATTTGAATCGAGGGCCTCATCATTGTCTGGTGATGCCGGTTGGATTTCCGTGTCATCACTAGCCGATGATGTCGGACGGATCACTGAAACACTATCATTGTCCATTGCAAAGTGTAACTGAAAAATTCAAAAATTTCGTTCAGTTTTCATTCCATTATAGGTATAAAATTCGTTAATAAAACAGTGTCTAAAAAATCGTGTTTTCAAAATAGACCAAAGTGATATTAAATTATACCAATGGATTTTTGCAATGCCGACAAACACAACAACGAAATTAAATTTATCAATTCAAATGCCATACCAACCGAATTAACCCCACTTTTATACAAGCCATTCACATCTACTGCAATATACAATAACAGTTCCAATATAACTGAGGAAACCCCTTGAGGAAAAAAAACACAAGTATTCAAAAAACATCCCTAACCACCCCCCCCCCCCCCCTACACCTACCAATGCATGGCATAACTTACGTTTACCAAAAAAAAACCTTAAGTTCATTGCCACGACCCCCCCCCCCCCCCCCCCTCCTCAGGCTCCTCTTCACGCGATGTGCAGTCCTGAACCAGAGAGAGAGAGAGAGAGAGAGAGAGAGAGAGAGAGAGAGAGAGAGCGAGGGCGCACTCGGGTGGGTGAAAAAATCTGTTTTCCATCACCTTCCACCCAGTTACATCAAATAAACAGGTGATTGATGGGAGAGCTGGAGGGCAGAAGTGAGGCACTTACATAGGAGTTTTCAAATGTTTCTACTCTCACAGTTTTCCAATGTTCATTGCAAGAAGTCTTAGAGGCAAATGAGTCTGCTGTTTTTTGCAGATTCCATTGCTTTACCAGCATTTTACAGATTGCTATTGCTTTACCTTAGTTAGTTTCAAGCATTTGCAAAGTTTCTAAACAAGATTTGCAGGGTTTGCCCTTACTATGCCTGGGAAACAGAGAATATGCTGCCAAAATTTTCATAAAAACTGATTTTTGTAGGTTACATTAACTATTTTATCAGATAGCACTTGTTCTAAACCAAACCATTCCCAAGAAATGGCTTTACAGGCTCACAACCCTGCAAACAAATTGTTAGTTTGCTGGAAAATGAAGCAAAGGCCTGAAACTCCATAGTAGACAGCCATGTAAACCTGTCAATCATCACCAACACTCACAGCCAAATGATTAGAGTATTTTTGCCACTATTTCAGCCTTGTCTCACCGATTTAACACCAAACCGGCTTCCAAAAAAGCAATAGACAGCATTCGAATACAGGAATCACTTCTAAAAAGAACAAGAATTCTGAGGAAAAAATCCAATATAGCCAATAAAGTAACAGTTGCTTCTAAAAAGTGCCTACTGCAAAGTAATCGGCAACAATAGAATTCAAATAGAATTTCTTCCAGGAAATCAATTCGAAATGCTCAAAAAAAATGAATCGAATGTGAACCTGGTAGTGCACTTACCTCACAAACAATTGCATTTCGAGAAAAATTTCCAACGGGAAGAAAATCCCAAAATTTCACCGTTTGTTGCTTACTCCACCGGAATCTCGAGAAAACGTCGAGATTCCACACATCACTTTCAATGGCAAAATCCCTGCTTAGACTGGCTCTGATACCAATGTAAAGTCCTCATCACAGGATACTAGTCTAAGCATACCAATCAAAGCAACAACACAAGGGAACGGGTGGTGGATAAACCAACCCAACCAAACCTAGATCATACGGATCTAGCCCCCAAGCTATGGATCAATCAGAGTCATGGAAAGAGGAATCACACTAGCATCATGTAGCTACCAATCACAGAATCAAGCTTACACTAGTGAGAGCCCAGCAGGTATACTTATACCCTCCAAGGCCCATGCACCACTAGTAGTGGACTGTGACATCTCACTGGACACCTCTGCAGCCTATCTGGGCCACGTCATCCAGACCCATACCAACTCCACCACCATGTGTTTAGGCCTACAACCATTAATTATGACCATGTACACATAAGGGCCCCAATTCTCTTATAGTCACAATTAACTTACAGGTTGTTGGTCTACCGGTCCCTAGCGTGGACAACCAGTCATGGGCATGATAACAATCATTATGTTGAGAAAAGCTAATGATAGCATTTTACAGGATCAAGTGATACAAGAAAATATATTATAGATTCTTAAGGGAGACATGCCCACATGAATATTCGCAGTTTGGGGAGACAACCTAAGATAAACCATGATAAACAAAGTCTACACGTTCTTTATGAACAATACTAGTTCATTGCACAAGGTAATACAAGATGTCCAGAAAATACTTTAGATAGACTTCATAGGCTTTGCAATAAGCAGAGTTACTCTTAAGTAACTTAAGTCAGTGGCACTAAACTACAAAGCAGGAGCATGGTAGAGCTCAATGCAAATCAGTCTGTGGTGTCATATTGCAAAGCATGATCTACTACCATTCTATTGAAAAAGACTAAACACATAGAATGTTAGAGAATGGCAATTCTGTAAAATTTCAAAACAACAAACAGGACCAGCACTTGTTGAGGCAGATGATGTCAGCTTTGTGTTACAACTCTAAGGTACAAAACTTTTATGTCATGTGTGCCTAATGTATATCCAAGTAGGTTAGTATGAGCTATGAAGGTCGATATGGGAAGACAACCTAAGATAAGCCAAGATAAACAAAGTCCATGGTAAATCACGGCACAAGATAAGATATTCCTATTGATCAAGGAATCCCTTCCCCACCTCAAGATCTAGAGTTCAATTCCATATAGGCAGGCGCCCATGAACAAACAAGATAATAAATATACAGGATGACCCAGGTAGTTTGCTTAGTGTCAAGGATCTCCCATTTATCAAATGCCAATCGGCTTCCTTGGCATGTGACAACAAAGCTTCAACACAAATATAGCAATGTGATGAAATTCTGGAGTTTTGCAATCAGGAAGCTGCCAATGGTTATTGAATGAGAGTTGCCACTGAACACAAAAGAATAAAGAGAGGACAATACAACAAAGCAATCATGTTCAGTGGGAAAACAGTGTTCTCCATGAGTACCATTTTGATCTAAAGAGTTAAGCCAATACTATGCTCGAGCTATGTGCAACTCACTACAAGGTAAGCAATTGAGCATATTGAAAAAGTGTGGAGCCACAGTCCAACTAGATGTTCTTTTTTACGATATTTGACCGATGGGCCATCAGAAACACTATCCTCAATGCCACAATAAACAAAATGATTGCTGCTGGACTAAAAAAATTACCTCAAAAAATGCATTTAATGAAGATGATGTCGCGAAAATGTATATGTTGAAGAAGAGAAGAAAATCATGAACAAATCATATTGAATGAAAATATTGTAGAAGCCATCAGAATGTATATGTGAAGTAGCAGCCATAAACAAGAACTGTTAGACGCCAGTTGTGCTCTAGCACAGTCTCGGCACGACCAGTTACTAGGGGGCTGAGGGCCATGGCATTGGCCAGGGCCAATAACTGGGATGGACACCAAGGGACCTGTTGGGTTTCATGCGTCACTGGCAGTGGCCGGTGCGTAAAATGATCCACCCAACTATAGGTGCACTACCTGCAATCAATGCGTGACTCTGAGGCACCACCCCCATGCCCCGTCATGGACCTGTGACACACACAGTCCCAATGCCATGGCCCTCGGCCCTAGTAACTGGTCGCGTCGGAACTGTGCAAGAGCACAACTGGCGTCTAACAAGAACTATGTTTGAATACTTGCTTAGTGTGGACTAATCACCATGCTAGAAAAACGAAGATCTATTACAAGTCAAGTATTTTCATTTGGTTCAACTACAATATCATGGGCACTTAAAAGGTAGCCTACAATTGCTCCTTCATCTACTAGCAGCTATCGAGGTTGTACATGATTGTATATGGCTTAGAAGACTTCTAGCCGAATGTAGAGGAAGTCAAAGTGATGCAACTCCTATATTTTGTAACAGCCAAACTTGTATTTAGATTGCTAAGGATCCTATAGTCCATGCTCGTACAAAGCATATTGAGGTTCTTTATCACTTCATGTGATAGAAGATACAAGTAAAGGAAGTGGAACTCACAGATGATCAAGTAGTTGATATACTTAACAAAGGACTTAGTAAAGAAAAATTTTAAAGATTTAGATTATTGATGGGTGTTAAGGAGAATCAATTGGTCATTAACAAAGACAGATGTAGGAATAATGACTAATGGCAGACCTCCAGCCTCGCGTATTCTTTATTTGATATTGTTTGTGTAACTTGGAACCAAGGGGCCCTATCAAATGTTGGCCCTATCAAATGTTGCATTAGGTTTAGTTATGTTAGAGTAGTTACCAAGGGGCACACCCTTCCATCTTGGCTCCTCTTTTATTTTGGTAACGGAGATTCTCTCTCTCGCTCTCACATTTTCTCTCTCAATGTGTGCCCTATAAAATCCACATGAAAACTAATGATTATACTTGAACCATTGGTGGAGGAAGACAACCTCTTTGTAGTCATGTCTCAGGACCCTTATTGCTACATGTGGACACCATGGATGGCCACAGCACCTTCACATGGAATCCGCTTAGGGTCCTTGCTTAAAGTAACAACTTCAAGACGAAATATTACCATGTTTCAAGTCGCGCTTTAAAGGACACAATTTCTTCTTCTGATGTAGTGCTGCCTCTTCCAAAGCAATGATCATGCGCAAATTCTACCTTCAGTTTTCTATCAGTAATGACTCCTACTGAAAGTAGATTTTTCCACATCGCAGAACATCTCATTAATTTATCATGGCCAAAACCCCCAGACTGACCACAAGGGCAGTTTTGATTGTCCTATCTGCTACAGCATATCCAAATAGTTCAAACAAAAATACAACAACTTTTTGTATCTGCACATCATCGGACAAATATGAGCACAAACCAAGCAGCTTTTCTATCCAGGATCATCTAGAGGCATAGCCATATTTGATACCATGATAAAAATCCATGGGACCCAATTATTCTACAATCATCATAGAAGAAGCATTCATCACACTGCAGAATGACCAGCACAAACAGAACACACTGTATAATAAAAACTGATCACAACATTACAAGAGAGAATTTTACAAAGAGAGATGAAATAAGAGAGAGGATGTTAGTGCCTCCTCACATCTGTCCCACAGGACTCCAAATCCTTTTCTGTATGGGAAGGACAATTCAGTCACCTACACTACGTTAGACTCATAGGCCTACTTATTAGCATATTATCCAAAACAACTTGACGAGCATGTATTACAGCCAACAAGGTTGGCATTAAAGTACATTATTTCCAACAGTTGTGGCTAAAACAGCACATCATCAAGGTATAGAGAGGGAATGGTAAAAGTATCAAAGCTGTCCAGCTACCACCTACGAGCTATCTCTGAAGAGAAAACAACCAATTGCTGATAATGGATCACTAATCTCTATCTATATATATATATATATATATATATATATATATATATCTATACACACACAATGGAGGTATATCGAGTTACGTTCCCTGAAAGTTTGCCCTGCCGAGCAACTTAGTGCTCAATGGTGAACACCAATCTGAGAATGTCAACCTATGCACATAGATAATCTTCATCTTGCCAACCACTAAAGCAGTAAATAATGAGAAAAGCAAAGGGTCGTGACTTAGCAACACAAAAGAATGTAGGTCAAGTAAAAATGGATCACAGTGGAAAGGAGCTGTAAGTACATGCACATATGGAACTGCAAAAACTTGAACGGAATATACATCAGCTATAAACTTGAATGTACCCATTTGGTGAAATCTTTCGGCCTTCTTGTGAGTGTAAACTTTGCTAGAGCAGCCATTGCCACCAGTACAAACACAATAGCACCTATGGTGCGCGTGGAAGTGAGAAGATCGCCAGCAGTTACCAGCTGATATAACTCATATATAACACCTAATAGACCTTTCTTTCCACCACGGGTGCCAATGAGTAAACTCACACTCATATTCCAAAACCCTTGTATCAGCTTTCCAATCTGGGATATCAAAGGAGAAAACAAAGGCCACAGAACATGAAGCACCAAAACAGTGACAAAGCTGGTCACTGTAAAAACCACTATCGAAGCAAGACCTCCAAGGGCAAAAGCAGCTGCAGTAACCAGACTAGCAACTACAGTTAACTCCAACATGATCCTCCCAGAAATTGAAGCTGCCACAGGGTGTGGGGCACTAGGAGGAGGCATCACATATGGCTGCACAATAAAATTGGAAAGTTTATGTAAGAAATCTGAACACTTATGAACAGAATAGCCCAGAAACCAATAAAAAACTATATCATTTTCACACAAAGAGCAGTATTTAACAAAAACACGGTCATGTATGGAAAAGAATATGCAGGATAGTTTCAGAATAGATATTGAACAACTAAAATCCAACTGCAAGCTTGAGTTTCGTGTTTCAAAGAGGCAATGTAGGCTGATGAAATGCTCAACTGTGAAGTACGTTTCAACCTCACGCTGAGGTCCCTTATAAAGGTTCAGCACAGCTTTTGACTGATCTTGATTTAAGTGCATAGCCCTGTTAGACCAAGCAGACAACGCAATATCAGCAAGAACATCAATGATTTTCTAAAAGAGATGAAAGGTACTCTGCAGCATATGCAAGAACCAATATCCACATTCATGGACATAAGACAATTGAAGTTGCATAAGTCACAACTGTAGTCCTTGAACACCCATGCAAGCAGATTGACTTTTCCACTTAGTCATCATCCATGCACAAAGCAGCAAGCAAACACGAAGCCGAGTTCTAGTCTCCTTGCATATTGTTCTGGAAGACTGGCTAGATGAGACTTTGCCAATAATCTTCCGGTTAAGAACAGCAAGAAACATAAAGGTTAGTTTGAGATTTCTTGCATGTGCCCACCATTTCTGTGTATGCAACACCTGCTCTCCAGGGATGCTCTTCAGATCAACAATAAAGTCCGAATACGAATAGCCGCCTCTGGGAGATGATACACCTCTCGATGTTAGTAACTCCACCTGATTTGCATTCACAGCCTTGACAAAATCCTGAAAGCTCATCTCTGGAAGAACTGCCAAGCTCCTATTGAATTCATGAACTTCTGGAAGGCGATCTTTGAAAGCCTCTTCTGGAACGTACAGATTACCCTTGTATTCTCTCAAAAGATCTGGAAGGTACACAGGTCGTCGAGAAGGCTGCGTTTTTTCTTCTTCCAAGGGACTAGTCGTGTCTCGTTGCACCGTTGACTCAGGCATGCCAAAAGCATCTGTTCCTTTCTCTTCCACATTAGACATTTCTTGAGATCTGGATGCTTTTCTTCTGGTGTCTAAAGCTAGTACTATCCTCTTTAGTAAAGGTACATTCAAGAGCTGCCTTTCTTGAAGAGTATAAAGTCTTCCATCAATCAGATACCTTGGTTCTACCTGGCTTGGCTTCTCCCTTAACAGCTTCTTGACAAAATCGTCCTTATTCTCGTCATTTGGTGATTCTACACTCACACCATCACCTGAAGCCTCTTGTACTTGTTGAGATGCATAGATGGCAAACTTATTTGACCTTTTTCGAATAAGCTCAGATGATCCTTTCAACCTAAGAAATTGATCCATCCTCCTCCTTACACTGGCTTTATACTGTCTGCTTTGTACTCCTTTGAAAACCCTTAGCTGATTTAAAGGTGAAACAAGACCCCCTCCACAAACCTGCCTCTTCCTCTCAAACTGATCTTCCCAGACCATAGCTTTCTGTCCTGAAATATGGAGTTCAATAAGTTCTGCATTAGGTTGCTTCCGAGTCAGGCAATTCTCTTTCAAGGATCATAAACCTTGATGTCAAAATCAAAACTTCTTACATAACATAGTTTTACTCACAAGTCTTTGATCAATAAGCGAACCAAGGAACCCATGAGTTCTCAAGGAGGAAACATGATAGTGTAGATACGTTAGCTACTAGATGGTATATATTTACATTGCATATAATTTTTACTTTTTGCTATGAATGACAATAGCAAATTTGATTGTAACATTGCTTATGATATAACGTGATGAGTTTGTCTAGATTTGCATGTTATTTAACATGATAAAACCCAGAAGTGTCCATACATCTTAATTATACCTACATTTAGAACTTTTCTTCGACTAAAAAATATGCTTCTGGACAGGGATCTGGATTTGGAAGGTCCTGGAATAATGCCATGTAGCAGCATAATTCTGGGCCACGACCAAATCTAGACATGGTCCTAAATGGCCATTCTAAAAGAAACTTTGGTATATACTTGTGAGCATATTTATAGATATTCATGCAAGAACATTATAATAGAGCAAAAGTCCCCAATTGAGTGTGAATCTCTAACTAGAATTGCAAGAAGAATCATCAATGAAAGGCAAAGAACTGAAGAACAATCCTCAAGTCACTGCCTCCCAAGCCGTCCAACAAAGGGCTTCGTTTTTTGAGCTCTCCCTTAAAGAAGCTCTCAATCAAATTAGAATGGAATAAAACAGAAACTTCAAACAACTTTATTAATGATCACTGAAACCAACTGTCTATGGGAACAATTACAACATGTTCAAGTACCAAACAATCATTTCACAGAAATTCTATCAAAACAAGTAAAGCTCTACCGAATTATTCATCTAATAAAGACTTCATGAAGGCTTTTCTATGCATATGAGCTTTGGTGGTGTAGCTTCCAATGATGTGCATATCTTTTTGATTGAGGAAGTTATATATCGAATGGCTTGCAATCACAAACAACTCCCTAAGCTCTTGCTGAACGTTGTGTAAGCTTTTGCATTCCATGGCATGGTGCTATTCTATCTCCACTTCCTATTTCGTGATAGGAAGCAAAATATTCGCTCCATTTCAGCTTAGATGGATTCCATGTCCCCGTCTCAAATCGTGCATACTAATACATTAAATTAGTACATAACCGTGAGATAGCTTGCTCTTCCTCAAAGAAATGTTGGTGATAATGTAGTGTTGGGCAAGTTCTGCAATGGGTGGCTGCATATATCCAGTCATTGTGATTAATGGCCGAATTTATCTGATAGGCTTCTTGAAACGGACGTCAGCAATTCTTTTGGGAAGGCTTACAAATCGTGAGTTGCTTTAGGCCATTTGTCCTGATTTTCCAGTGTGCAAGCCACTATTTACTTCCTTGTCATTGAGGTAATTCACACCTTTGAGCCTCTACTCTTGTTAGAATGATCACCTTGCAAGTTATCAACTATGGCTCCCCAAAGGGGCATCAGCCAAGAATATGGGATGAGACTTAATTTGCTTCAAAGTTCACTCCCAAACAAGATGTTGATAGACATTTTTGCACCCTTTCAATTTTCAACCATCTACCACAAGTGATACTACCTCCCGAGATTCCACATTCATAAAGCAACATCAATGTGGACATGCTTCAAGTAGTGTCCACTTTTTGTGTCACAACTATGGTATACATCTATTCTTCAACATGTTGCTTCCATTGCAAAATATGTTTTCCAACTTCCCATTTATCTTTTATATGAGCAAGCATCCCATGACGATTAGCATAATTCATCCATCTACTATCATTTTTACATGAACCAATGGCAATTTGTCTTTGCTGATTTTTTGCGATCAACGTTGCAAAAGCTGCAGAAGTTACTAGCCCTCTTGCACTTGGTTTCCAACATATTTCAGCTGTGAATCAAGCATGGAAGCCCACATATTTCAACCACATTGAAAAGAGGTCAAAATGACTTATTCACGCCTTGTTTTTTTACTATGAAGGCAGTAATCAGCCAGTTCTTGGTTGATAAAAGCAAGTGTTTCAGCCCATGCTTCTTGAAACATGATAAAGATGTCGTGGTTTTCTACGTGAAGAGTTGGCCATGCTATGTGTGAGAGACAACCTTCGGTTGAAACTTAGGTGAGAAAGTTTTGAAGTGTGCAAAACTTCAAAGCCAATGAAGTGCAAACAACAATTAGCCTGAACTGAAGTTATGTAGACCTTCAAAAAAGGGACAAAACATCAATTTCAATGGGACCCAGGTACCCTAAGTTGCCTTAATCTCTAGAAGGTTCCATTAAGGCCTCTAGATAGTATATACAAGGCTATATTTTGACTATTACTCATTGATTGATTATCCAATTATTGGTAATGTTGGGCTCTTCATGGGAGAACCCTTTGCTAATGTTGTAGGGCTTCAGCCATTGATTATATCATATGCTCTTGGTCATTCTTCATGGAAGATTGCTTGATTGTGTCTATTATAGTCATTCACATTTCATTGATACAATATCCATAGATTGAGTCTACAACTCAAATCCTTCAATATTGAGAAGAGCAACCTATGTACTTGTGGATATTAACAAAGATTTGAGCTTGTGCTATTTTGATGTGATGTTTGCTAGATCAAATAGAGAGTCTGACAATAACGTACTATGATAGAGAAAAAAAAAACCCAAATTTTTTGAAGTGCTCTAAGTTGGAACTCTCCAAACTTTTGAAACATTCCAAAAGGAGCATTTCATTCATAATTTGGAACTCTACATTTTGAAATGTGAGGCAACTATGATGTAGTACAAAGTTCTAGTTCCACGAATGGAACAGGAAGCTATACCATTTGTAGAAGCAAGAAGGATAGATGGATCTTGCACTGCGCTTGGATTCTGGGTTGGACCAGGAACTAAATGAAACATCCAGAAGAAGAAAGAGCTAAAGGGTCCTTGGTAATTCACCTTCTCCAATATCTAAAGTCGATGATGGTTAAATACCTCTCTTCATCATTTATATATGTTGTACTCTCCACATTGCAACTAAAGAGAGCTATGAGGTCAACTATGATTGCTAATGTGAGCTTACATGTATATTCTCTCCATCTCTATTTAAATTGTGAATAAATGTTGTGTGCTCTTATTGTCTAACAATAATATAACAATCCAATTTCATTGTATTGTAAGGCTCCATCTTTAACACATTTGATAGTTGGTTTCTATCCTATCCTAATCGAAATACATGTGGCTATCATCTCTTATCACTTTTGATTTGTGGTTGGTAACGATCCAATTTCATTGTACTAAGAGGCTCCATCTTTAACACACTTAATAGTTGGTTTCAAAATAATCTCTAATCTATTTTACATATATGTCACTAGTATCTCTTATGAGTTTTGATCCACAATTTTGGTATAATATCATGCCTTTGCGTGTCTCCTTCGGCCCTTACTACGGGAAAGGCCTTCCCGCTGGGAAATGGCAAGTGTGAGATTTAGTCGGACCTTTAAGTAAGGCATGACCATGGGGGAAAGACCAGGACTGTGAATTAAGGTGTAGGTGTCAGTCCAGCATTGACTATTCACATGAAAGTTTTAATGGAAGATTTTAGTATGTGGGAGACAGAGGCAAATTATGCAATTTCAAGCAGCTGCCAAATACAAAGGAAAAATGAGCTCTTGGCAAGAAAGCAAAAGCTTCTCAAACTAAAATGCCATACACCCATGGATATTAAGGTGACCAAAGGTGACCAAAGGCAAAGAAGAAAGCTCTCACACCGACAAGCCGGAAGAATTAAATGTTACAGTTGGAAAATTGATTCGAAAAGCAAAAATGTCACACCAAAAGAATCAAAGTGCAGCCTTGAGCCTAGTTCCAACACACCACTTACCTTTGAGAAAGAAACTAGACGCTGCTGATGAAGGACAACATTGGGCGGCAGCAGCGGGCCACATTTTGTGAACACGGCAACTCGAAGTGGGTATACGGGCATTCAGAAGAATTGAGCATGCAAATTCAGCCCGAAACAATGGAACTAACTCCAACAGCAGAGACGAGATTCTGCTACCCAAGACAGTGATGAATAGGTAGATATGTTAAGGAGTTGCTTCTGCTACTCTGATTATACTTCATCGCACAAAAAAACAGCGAGAGAGATGGAGCAAGCTCCATGAATTAGTTTGGCATTGGCGAGACCGTTTGAGAGAGAATCAGAGAGAAGAAACAGTGAGCGAGGACGAAGAGGGCAGGTGAGAGAGAGAATGCGTGTAGAAGGGAGAGCGTAGAGTGCAGTAGAGGGGAGAGCGAGAGCTATTTAGTTATTGTTAGGGTACTTTTAGGGTTAGAGTGGTTTTAGGGCTTTTAGAAAGAAAAATATGCATAAAGTGAGGTGTAGAGAGAGAATGCATGGTCTTAATGGTTAAAAGCAAATTTCTTTGTTTTGATTTGTGCATATAAATTAGGGTTTTTGACTTATCTTGACCACATATGGATGACATGTTTTGGCCACATGTCGACACAATTCACGAAATCAATTGCATGTTGTCTTCTATTTGGTGAATGTTTTTAATCGTGGGAGAGATCCCCTGGAATCAAAAGAAGTTTTCTAAGAAAGAGAATTTGTTGAGATGAACTAGATTGATGATGGTGTTTATGAAATTTAGGGTGAAGATACAAAAACTTTACAGAATGTCATTTAAGAAAGAAAAAAGAAAAGTTGCTATAGGGTTTAAAGCTTTTCGTGTATTTTTTTTTTTTGAGAGAGAGAGAGAGCTGATTTTCATATACTCATGGCTACCTCACGAGAGAGGCACTCTATGTATGTTTTCGGTTATGTGAGGTGGGAGTGTATCTTGGAGCCGCGCAGGCAATCAAGCTCGGTGTGCTTCCAACCACACATTTTTTGGCCTTGACTTGCAAAGGCAATACTTGTGAAAAGTTGGAAAAATTGGCAAAAGCTTGAGTATTTTGCATATCCTTGTACATATGGAAATCTCACACGTGGAGCAAATCATGTTAGATCTATGTTGACGTAGGAGTACTTGAAATTTTGTAGACATCTATCCACATGTTAGTAGGAGATAGGCCCAATATTAACTATAGGGGTAAAATAGGAAAGTATGCATGTAAAGTCATGATTAGGCCAAAAGTAGGATTTGATGTGGCTCAAGCTAGGTTAGGCTTGTTACATTTGTCATGATGAGGTTTGATGTGTGACACTTCCCTATGTGTTGGCATGAGAGCTAGTGACCAATCAAAAGCTAGAAATCCATCAAATTGGTCCAATCAAGTTTGAGGGTCAATAAGTCACTAAGCCAATCATATTTAGATGAGAAAAATAAGGGGTCCAGTCATGTTTCACTCCCCTTAATAGTTGCTTCTCATATGTGTCTTAGATCAATTCTATCTGAGTTTTTTGGAGTTAATGAGATTTGCTACATTTTCAAATTGGTTTCCTCTCTCTACCCAAGAATTAATTGTTGATTTCTCTCTCTACTCGAGAGCAAGGCTTTTCCACACTTAATTTTTTCTTTGACAAGTCTCCACACATGTGAATGTACTTGTATGCTTGATATATGCATGTTACAAAGTGCTCTTGCCTTAGTTTTTTGAGCTAGATCTTGATTATCAATCTATGCTTGATCTTTGTGCAATCACCAAGTCTTAGGAGATCATAATCACACTTTAGGGCACTTTCACACATGTGAAATTCAACATGGTATCAGAGCCTACCTCAGATATCCATGCATACATCAAGAGTGATGAAAAATTTGCCTTGAAATCACAATCTAGAGAGTGCAATTGCATCTCTATGGCTATCAAGGCGATTTTTGGGTCACTACACATTAGATCTTGATCTAGATTCACTACACTTGGATTTAAGCAAGAGCAATGGATCAACACATCATTTTTTAGTGAGAGCGGCCTCACACGTGTGGAGTACTATCCACTGTACGGCCTGCACCTGACACAACAAGTACAATGATACTAGATAGCAATCATACATAAAAATCACAAGACAAATGACTAGAAATCTCACAAAAGTGTAGAGTACAAAAGTCTCATCAATCTTCTTAGCAAAATGATGATTCTTTTATGGATCAAGTACGTCCATGAGTCTGGTACAGTCCAGCAGGCCTTCACACGTGTGAAGAGTGCCACATCACTCAGATCTATCCATTTGATCCATCCTTGATCCTTAACCAATAGTTGACCTTCTAGAATATGACTAAAATCCAAAAAGCTAGTCTCCTAGAATATAGGAATATTCCCTACAAAATAGGATCTAAGAAAAATGGTCAACTCTTATCTTCTAGTACTCTATACACACGTGTGAACATCCACTTGCCATGTGGGAGCATTTACTCATGCACATGCAAGGAAAAGCTAATTTGTAGGTGACTAGTCAACTTGACTAAAAACTAGTCATTTCATGTTCACACTAACTAGAATGATACAAAATCAAATTGGATATATACAAACATGAAAAGTACATCCTTTCACACGTGGGAATAGGCTCCACACGTGTGAAATCAGATCATCAACATATTCTAATGTTTGATCAATATTTACATGAACCAATGTCAAGTGAGAAGTGACAATTTTCAACACTCTTCCTCACTTCTAACTTGGCAAATCTAGTGTACATCTATCTAAAATTCCAAGAGCATATCTTAACTTAAAAAATGGATCTTTGGACAATGGTTTGGTTAAGATATCAGCTATGCATTCGGATGATGGTACATGATGTAGTTGCACTTCCTTGGATTGTACCTTCTCCCTCACAAAGTGGTGAGCTATCTCAATTTACTTTGTTCTAGCATGGAAGATAGGATTTGAAGCAATTTGTTGAGAAGCTTGATTGTCACAAAATATGTAAGAAATCTCCTCGGCCTCTAGCACATGTAGTTCCATCAAGAGTCTTCTTAGCCATAGGAGCTCTTTGGTTGTTGAAGTCAATGCCTTATATTCGGCTTCACAAGAAGATAGTGAGATTGTATCTTGCTTTTTGGAAAGCCAAGGTATCACTCCTCCACAAAGAAATGTTGCAAATGTACTAATAAACTTCCTATCCATCTTGTCACCTGCAAAATCTGAATCCGAGTAGGCTCTCAAGTGCAAGTTAGATCCTTCATAAAGTATGCCAAAAAATCTAGTACTAGAAACATATCTAAGTACTCTCTTGGCACTTTTTCAATGATGAACTAAAAGAGCTTGCATACTTTGACTCAACTTGCTTACACAAAAACTTAAGTCAGGTCTAGTGATGGTTAAATAGATTAGAGAGCCTATAAGCTTCCTAAAGAGAGTGATGTCCTCAAAGGATGCTTCATCACCTTCATTAGTTGCTTTCACAACATGCTCCATAGGGGTGTCAATCCCCTTACAATATTTCATACCAAATCTTTCAAGAATGGAAGTAGCATACTTAGATTGACTTATGAAAGTACAATTGCTACTTCTAGACACTTCTATCCCAAGTATAAACTTTAGGAAGCCTAGATCTACCATCTTGAACTCACTAGATAAGTCAACTTTTACTTTGCCTATGCCATCATCATCATTTCCTATCATAATGATGTCATCAATATAAAGAACCAAAATGATGATCTTTCCTTCATTACATTTGAAATATAAAGAAGGTTCATAAGCACTTAGTACAAAGCCAAGGGAATAGAGAAAATCATGCAACCTAGAGTACCAAGGTCTAGGTGCTTGCTTCAAGCCATATAGACTCTTCCTTAAGTAGCACACCTTTTGCTCCTCACCAACCTTGATGAAGCCCTCGGGTTGCATCATGTAGATTTCCTTTTCTAAGAAGCCATTCAAGAAGGAATTTGTCACATCCATTTGGTAGAGATCCCATTTGAACAAAGTAGCAATGCAAATGATTAATCTAATAGTTACAAGCTTAGCTACAGGTGCAAATGTTTCTTCATAATCCAATCCTTTTATTTGAAGAAATCCCTTAGCAACAAGCCTAGCTTTGTACTTACTAATAGATCCATCTTGATTGTACTTAATTCTATAAATCCACTTATATGCAAGTGGTTTCTTTCTCTTGGAAGATTTACAAGATTCTAAGTATGATTCTCTTCTAATGCATCATACTCTACTTGCATTGCATCTCTCCAAACTTTAGATTTACATGCTTCTTCAAAAGATGATGGTTCTTCAAGCAATGTAGCTAAAAAAGAGTAAGAGGTAGAAGATGTAGATCCTTCCTTTTGCTTTCCCTTGTCCACATAGGTAAGCCTTGAGGGCTCGGCCTTGCTCCTTGATGATCTTCTCGGCCCCTTTTGACTCGGATCCAAATCTCCATCCTCGGGTTTGTCATGATCTTCCTCAGGTTTGTCAAGATCCTCCTCGGATTTGTCAAGATCTTCAATGCACAATGGGCTAGATCCATTTGACAAGCTCTTAGAAAATTGTGACTCATCAAAAAGTACATCCTTGCTTACCTTTACTTTCTTGGATGTAGGATCATATATCCTATATCCCTTGCTATTTTCTCCATAGCCAACAAAGATTCCTTTGAAGGAGGTAGAATCTTCTTTCCTTCTAGTCTCCAAAGGAATGTGTACATAACAAGTACATCCAAAGATCTTAAAATCTTTTACATTGGGTTTCTTATCAAACAAGGCTTGATAAGGTGAGATCCCATCCATAGCACTACTAGGAAGTCTATTACACAAATAATTAGCACATGTTATGGCTTCTCCCCAAAATGAGATGGGAAGTGATGCATCAAGCCTCAAGGACTTTGCACACTCACATAAACTCCTATTTTTCCTCTCGGCCACCTCATTTTGTTGAGGGGTGTAGGAACAAGTGTACTGTAACTTAATACCATTGATCTCACAAAAGTCTTTCATTTTATTGGAGGTGTACTCTCCTCCATTATCACATCTTAGTGCTTTGATAGAAGTACTAAGTTGTTTCTCTACTAGAGACTTGAACTTAATGAAAGCTTCATAAACAAGACTTTTCTTTGATAGTAACTCAATCCATGTGAATCTAGTACAATCATCTATAAAAGCTACATACATCAAGGCACCTCCATTACTTGCATGTGAAAAACTATGTACATCAAAATGTACGAGATCCAAGGGAGAGAGAGATCTTGATGAAGATCTCTTGTAAGAAGACTTGTGTGACTTTGCAAGGCCACATGCCTCACACATTTTTTCACACTTCTTGAAAGCTCTTGGTAGGCCGAGAGCTAGTTCCTTGCTTGCCATTGACTCCATAGATTGAAGATTAGGATTGCCTAATCTCTTATGCCAAAGCTCCACTTGAGTTAGCTCCTCCCTAGCCAAGTTCACACTTTCACTTGCAACATTAGCATCCAACTTGAAAAGTCTACCTTGCTTAATGCCACTAGCTATGCACTTATCATTTTTCAAGATGGAACAAACTCCATTCTTGAAATGTACATCTAGTCCATTGTCCATTAATTGTCCTACACTAAGCAAGTTTTTTGAAATGATAGGAACATACAAAACATTATCTAGATCTATCCTTTATAATGTGCTTAAGCAAAGAGGTATAGATCCTATGCCATCTATCTTGCATGCTTGATCACTAGCAGTGTATATTGACTTCTTAGAGTCATTACAAGGTAGAAGAGTAGAAAAATAATGCTTGTTAAAGGACATGTGGGAACTAGCCCCACTATCTATCCACCATGTGTCTTGACTTGAAGTTGGTGTAGATGCAACCATTAAGGATGTGTTGAATCCATCCTCATCTTCTTCCTCTTGAGCAATGTTCCCTTGATCTCCTTTGGCTTGTTGATTCTTCTTCAAGTAGCATTCTGAGGCAAAGTGTCCTTTCTTTCCACAAAAGAAACACTTTAGTTTTGCCTTGTTCTTCACTTTGCCTTTGGAGGTAGATCCTCCATTCTTCATCTCGGCCTCCTTGCCTTGATTTTTTTTGAATGGATTTTGCTTCTTCTTGCCTTTAGATGTAAAGTTAGCTTTCTCCTCTCCTCCATTAAGTGACATGCTATCCATTCTTGTCTTGAGGTGTAGAAGCCTACTCTCCTCGGCCACAAGAACATTGTGCAACTTTTCAATGGATGGAAGAGAGTCTTGAATGGAAAATGATTGGACTAAGTTGGTAAACTCATCACCTAGACCATTCAAGATGATTTGTACTAGTTCTTGATCTTGGATCTTCTCTCCTATTGCACTTAACTCCTTGTTAAGTGATTTGATCCTAAGGACATACTCTTGTCCACTCTCTCCACTTCCTTTCATGCTTTGGAAAACTTGATTTCTTAGCATGAGGATTCTTGAAGTATTGTTGGATTCATAAATTCTCTTTAATGAATCTCAAGGCTCTTTGGATGAGGTATAAGAAGACACCTCTTTCAAGAGGTCATTGCATACATTTAACTTTATGCAATGTAGAGCTAATCTTGCTCTCTTCTTGTATTTGGCTTGTTCTTGGGGAGTTTTAGGCTCTTCCTCTACTCCTTGAACTATGTCATATAGATCATGGATCACTAGGAGTGATTCCATTCTCACTTTCCAAATGGAATAATTTGTGGAAGTGAGTCTCTCACTTGATTCCATCAAATATCCACCCATGGATGACATTTTAGAATGAATGCTCTTTTAAAAATCACAAAGATTTTTGAATTTTAAAAGATCTATGAAAAGGCCTAAAGCTTACTAGAATTCCTATAAGCTTGTCTCTATCAAACTAGCACACAAGCTTGAATGATACTCAAAGATCTTACCAAAAATTCCTAGCTTTCACTCTCACAAAAAAAATTGCTTTACTAATCCAAATTGAGTATGTTTAAACTCTAAGAAAAACCCTAGGTAGAAGGCATTTTTATTTTTTCACTTCAACTAAGGATCTGAACAAATCAGCCTCTAAGATCTGATCTTAGACTCTAAAAAGAAATGCTTCAATGATCCAAAACACTATTTGGTCATAGGCATTAGCTAGAATGAATCTAGATCAATACTATGCTTCAAAAAGCACCAAAAATGAACTAGTATTGTGATTTTGGGACCAACAAACACAAAGTAACTTGAATTGAAAGTTGCTGTACGGATTCACACATGTGAAAAAGTACATACACAGCCTCCAAGTTGTTTTGATCCAAATGATTACAAGCTATCACTCTAGAAGAACTCGTCCTCACTAGTATTGGCCAAAAACAAATTCTGCCAATGATCTTTACAAGATTTATGATTCAATGATAACTCTCTTACTTAGCTTTGTTACCATGATAAATTTACAATTTTTAGAACAATAATGATTGTACTTTACAATCATAGAGAGTTATTGGTTGCTTAATTAATGAATCTATCAAGTTCTACACATTAGATCTTGATCTAGATTCACTACACTTGGATTTAAGCAAGAGCAATGGATCAACACATCATTTTTTAGTGAGAGCGGCCTCACACGTGTGGAGTACTATCCACTGTACGGCCTGCAACTGACACAACAAGTACAATGATACTAGATAACAATCATACATAAAAATCACAAGACAAATGACTAGAAATCTCACAAAAGTGTAGAATACAAAAGTCTCATCAATCTTCTTAGCAAAATGATGATTCTTTTATGGATCAAGTACGTCCATGAGTCTGGTACAGTCCAGCAGGCCTTCACATGTGTGAAGAGTGCCACATCACTCAGATCTATCCATTTGATCCATCCTTGATCCTTAACCAATAGTTGACCTTCTAGAATATGACTAAAATCCAAAAAGCTAGTCTCCTAGAATATAGGAATATTCCCTACAAAATAGGATCTAAGGAAAATGGTCAACTCTTATCTTCTAGTACTCTATACACACGTGTGAACATCCACTTGCCATGTGGGAGCATTTACTCATGCACATGCAAGAAAAAGCTAATTTGTAGGTGACTAGTCAACTTGACTAAAAACTAGTCATTTCATGTTCACACTAACTAGAATGATACAAAATCAAATTGGATATATACAAACATGAAAAGTACATCCTTTCACACGTGGGAACAGGCTCCACACGTGTGAAATCAGATCATCAACATATTCTAATGTTTGATCAATATTTACGTGAACCAATGTCAAGTGAGAAGTGACAATTTTCAGCACCAAAGACCCAATCCACAAAAGCAAAAAACTTGATTTTGGTGTAGAATCCTCTCTAGCATGCTCTAGCCTTGATATCTTCACCAAATCATTGATAGATATGATTTCCTCCTTCATAAACTGAAACACAAGATCTGATACCATGTGAAGAGTTTCAGATCATTGATGATCCAATCCAGAAAAAGATCTTGGGTTACAAAAGAAACTACTCTACCAATCTCACCAATGAAGAAAAATCAGCATCTACACAAAAAATGAGATGAAAACTCTAATAGAACTTGATTAAACATGAATCAAATGATAAAGTACTATTGCTAACTATACATAACCAACAAACTACTGTATTTCACACATATGGATCCAAAAATACTGTCCATTCTTTGCTAGGAATTCACATTACTAGAAATAGACTTCAGAAGAAGATCGATCTTAGTTAGCAGACATATCTAAAAGGCATTTTAGAAAAGTTTTATATGTTTGATTGCAAACCAATTGGTACTCCAATGGATCCAAGTATAGTATTGACTAAATCTACTAGTGCTGATTTTGATAGTGAAGTACTCGAATGCTCTAATACCAATCTGATGGGACAAGGGAGATAGAAGAATGTGAACGGATAAGTGAACAAGAATATTGCGGAACAGCTCTCCCATTAAAATCAGCTACTAGATGCAAAAACAGTCTAATAGAAAGCTTATGCTAAATATAATCACAACTTTAAGTGTTCTAATTGCCCAACAGGATCTTGAAAATTAATTCATACTCATGAAAAATGAGAGTACAATCCACTGAAGAGATTAGAAATGGTTTGTGTGTGGTATTATTGAAAAATGAATTTTAATCAAAAGTTTAGTTCTGAACTAGAATGAAATAGCAGTGTGGTAGTGCAAGTTCCTCAGGCGTCAAAGACAGCCATCGTCTGATCAGAAACTGAGGAGTCATAGACGTCCGTGTTCTGATCAGAATGAGTGAACAAATGTTATCAAACAACAATGAAGTGCATTCAAATCACAATAAGCATTCATCTACGTTATACACGGATAAAAAAAAGTGGTATTGCTATATTACACTGAAGCACAACAAAATAGCAGTTACAACAAAATGACGGCGTAACTGGGAGGCTCAAAATCATTTATCTCATGGACGGAGCAACCCCTAGAGTGTCCTTGGATGATCCATTTATAGATTGCATCCATGTATTAACTACAATAAATATTTGTCACCTAATTAGGTAAGCCGTTGTACTTGGAAGTATTTGGCTTTTGTGATGACTATACATAGTATATATGGTCAACAAATTAGGAACGTTGACGTGGACGAGGACGTTGCAAATTCTCTCACTTTGCATTTTACGTGAAGTGGTTTTCTCTCGCTTCGAAAATTTTGGGAAGTGGCTGGGAACGTCCTTCATTCAAAATAGACGACCTTCGCTTTTTCTCTCTCTTCGTGTTTTTTGCGAAAAAGCCCAAGGTGCCCTTAAAAAGATGAAGGTGCTCTAAAAAAGACGAAGATGTCTTTAAAACAGTTTAACTCATGAAAATAGATGACCTTCAAGAATTTTTTCTCTCTTCGCATTTTTCGGAAAAATGCGAAAAAGCCGAAGGTGTTGAAAACAGTTAAACTTTTGAACTGTGCACAAGTTGACTTCTTCAAAATAATTGAATGGAAGAAGCCAAAGGTAAGTGTCGCATTTTTCAAAAAAGTGCGAAAAATACAACCTGTGCGACACTTAGTGTATTTCTGCAGACTGTTGAAAAAGTAATGTATTTCTGCAGACTTGTTCTAAATGCAAGTTTGTGGAAGTCGTTGAAGATGGTCAAGTCTTCAATGACTTCAAGTTAATAAACTTAACATCTAAGCTTGATCAGCCGAAAGCCCGTTGTAGATGTTTTTCAAATAAATTGGTTGTTTAAGTTTGTGATTTCCGCAGGTATCAGATGAGCAGACATAGAACCAAAGTTGGTTTCACCTGACCTTAGATCAATGATCAATAAACATGTAGGAAGAATCGTAAAATAGAAATTAGTCATTCACCAAGGAGACAACTGTGGGCTTAATTTCCAACAAGTGGCTGTTGTAGGTGAGCTATTTACTTGTTTAGGGTTTGGTTCTGGTGGGCTTGTATGGCATGGATTTGTCCAAGTTGTAAGGTGGTTGGACTCCTAATTGTCTTCGTGGGAGGTCCTTGGTGCTAGTATGGCACAGATATGTCCTAGTACCTAGCATCAATGCAAGAGTCAAGTATCTTTGTATTACGTGTATTGCAAGATAGTTTCTTATGTGTAGAATGTTAATGTGAACTTAATACATTCGGTTTGCCCTTATACTTATCAATATGGCATCTGCCTTAATACAATTTCGTTTTAGGACAAAATGTATTGCTAATGATGAAATTTATGATAGAGAAGATTGGACGTATGATTTGTATTTACAATCAAGCTGATAAGGTAGTAAATCTTGTTTCAGACATGGATAACAATTGATGCTCAGCTATGACACCTATCTTCCTCACGTAACTAACTCATGTGGTTGTATTTTGTGGAATGGTGGCAAGTCACAGTTGGGTGTCCTAAACTTTGTTTCGCTTTGTGGTACTCTATACTGCAAGATTTTATACAGGTTTGTTTTTACTTGTTATGCTATAAATTAAAGGTTCAAAGATTTTATTCTTGACTTGTCAAGGGAAACTATGTGAAATCTTTTTACTACTCTCTCTCTCTCTCTCTCTCTCTCTCACTCTCTCTCTCTCTCTCTCTCTCTCTCTCTCTCTCTCTCTCTCTCTCTCTCTCTCTCTCTCTCTCTCTCTCTCTCTCTCTCTCTCTCCATTGATCACAAGGGGCACTACAGGCAGAAGTGAGGGACAATGAAGAAACCTTGCATGGACCTCTGATGTTAGGTTGTAGGATCAGAATACCTGCTAGTTGAGCCAGAGAATCATAGATCTATTATTATCTAAGTTTCACACAATCTATACATTGGATTTTCTCCTATGTTCATGCATGCTAAATATCAGTCACTTCATTACATATGGAAGTAAGAACATCTACTTATGTGACAAGGATCATGTCTACTTCTCACTACTAATGCCATTTAAAAGTTTTAAGCCTGTCTGTTTAAGCTATATAAAAAAAAATCATTGTGGAATATCTCATATAGCCTATTAACTTTAAACAATTGTACTTCATCATAAGAAGGTTATGAAACTTGGAAACTCACTTGAACAGCGTACAAAAGTGTGAAAACTGTTAATCGCTAGAGAAAAATATAGCAATCAAGTCTCTACAATGCACCTCTACGATTAGAACACCAGACATGATTGGTCTGTTTGAAAAAATGACCATGAAAGAAGTTGTCGTTGATTGTCGTGTTTGTTTATACCAACAATAGATACAACAGGGTTGTACTCGACTATTCTATCCACTAAAAGAAATGGAAACTTGCACATATCAAGAATACCAAATAGCTAGTGTTAATATTCTAAACATTCTATGTTCTCCAAGCTCTAAGATCCATGTTTCCAAACTTAAAAACGCTAAACAATTAGTAGAATTTTGTTTTAAAGATCATTTCTTCAACAAAATCATCAATTTGCAAGTAGGTTTTACATTTATCTAATATCAAATAACGGAAGGAAAAAAAATCAGGCAAGAACGTACTCCACCTATGTATTGATATATCTTGAATCTGGTTGATATCAAGTATCGTAGGATAGGATGGCATACCGACAGACACCATACTAACTGTTATTATCGTGCCCACTTTCTGTAAAGGATTTTAGGTCATTGATGATCCAATCCACAAAAAGATCTTGGGTTACAAAAGAAGCTACTCTACCAATCTCACTAATGTAGAAAAATCAGCATCTACACACAAAATGAGATGAAATCTCCAAAAGAACTTGATCAAACATGAATCAAATGATAAAGTATTGTTTTTGTCCATACAAAACCAACAAGCTACTGTATTTCATAAATGTGGATCAAAAAATAACAAATATAGATCATTCTACACATAGAATCACAAGTATAGTGCACCAATGGATAGTAAAATCCAAGAGAACCATGTATAAGCATGAAATGAGATAGAGATGATAAAGACATCATACACTTCATGCTTATTTTTAAGTAGATAGATCCAACAAAATCTACTAAAATCATCAATGAAAGTTACATACATCTTAGTTCCATTATTGCTAATTGTAGTAAATCCATGAATATCCGAATGTACAAGTTGAAAAGGCTTTGTAGATCTAGATGTAGATCTAGTATAAGGTAGTCTATGTGACTTAGACAAAGCACAAGAATCATAAACATAATTGATGCCATTTAAGGAACTTGGAAGACCTATCACAACCTTCTTTCTAGCCATTACCTCCAATGACTTGAAGTTGAGGTGTCCCATCCTTTTATGCCAAACCTCTTGAATAGGTATTTGCTCTCTTGCAACACATCCAACTTGGTTAGCAATAACACAAGCATCTAGTTTGAACAACTTCCCTTGTCTTTTACCTTTTCCAATCAAGACATCCTTCCTTTTGATCATACAAGCATCTCCATTTGACTCAACCTTGAGGCCTTTACTTAGCATTTGACTCACACTAAGAAAATTCTTGGTAATAAATGGAATAAACAAGACATCCTCCAAATGAACATTCCTATTTGTAGAGAGAGAAATAGGAATTGTGCCAATCCCTTTGATTGCACACTCACCATTATTGGCCATGTAGATCACCCTCTTGTCATCTCCATATGCCAACAAAGAAGTGAAGTACTCTTTGTGAAAGGTCGTGTGTCAACTTGCTCCACTATCAGTCCACCAAGGATCTAGATCTCCATCATTAGCAAGCATACATGAAGACATCACAAAAGCATCATCATTTGCATCTTGAACATCCAAACCATCCTCATCAAGGGTAAGATTACCTTGCTTGCTTCCTTGATCTTCCTTTTTCTTGTCGCACTCACTTGTAAAGTGCCTTTGATGCCACAATAGAGGCATTTGAGCATTTATCTATCATTCTTTTTGCCATTTGAAGAAGCATCCACTTGATATTGCCCTTTAGACCACTTACTTTTGGTTTTGCACTTGAATTTGCCCTTTGTGAACATGAAGTGTCGATGTAGATCCACCTCTTGCTTGAAGCCTATATTCTTCATTGAGCAAGATCTTTTGAAGATCCATCAAACTTGGCAAAGTCTTTTAAATAGAAATACTTTGAACAATGTTAGCATGAGCATCCAACAATCCATTAAGAATCACTTAAACAAGCTCTCCTTCCTTATTGCTTTCATCAATGCAAGCCAACTCATCATTCAATGCTTTCATCCTCAAAACAAAAGTACTTGGACTTTTTTCATTCTTTTGAAAACAAGAAAAGATTTGTCTTCTTATATTCAACACTCTAGAAGTAGACTTGGATTCATAAAGCTTCTTCAATGAATCCCAATCATCCTTAGATGAAGTACACTTACCAACTTCCTTGAGAAGCTCATTGGTAGCATTCATCTTGATAATGTGTAGAGCCCTTTTGGCCCTCTTATCATACCTCATTTGATCTTGTTGTTTTGTTGGTCTCTCCTCCAAACCTACAACAATATCCAAAACATCATTCATCTCAAGAAGTGATTCCATCCTCACCTTCCACAATGAATAGTTACTTGAGGTAAGCCTAGCATTGGCTTCCAACATGACTCCATTGAGGTTGCCATGTAGCAATGACCTGATCTTCTCTTTCAACCTATTTTAATGCAAAAAAACACTCATTTTAACAACAACAAATATTTTCAAACGAAATCACAAAGATTTGAAACTATCTCAACAATTGTCTTATAGCACTTATACCAAGCAAATCAACACATAGAATCATGGAATCTTGATCAACCTTTGATCTATCTTCAATCTAATGACTTTTGCCACTTCCTAAGATCGAAACACACTCAAAAGAAATCCAACAACCTCACTATCTAGAGATCCAATCAAAATTAGGGTTTTGGCAAAATCACAAAAAATTGATTATTCCAAATCTACATGCAAATGCTGAAAATTTGATATGCAATCTATTAGCCACCATGTAGGCTAATCCAATGACAAAAATCAGCCAAATCTAGTATGTGAAAATCTACAAAAGATCCAATCTACAAAAACAAAAAACTCGATTTTGGCGTAGAATCCTCTCTAGCATGCTCTAGCCTTGATATCTTCACCAAATCATTGATAGATATAACTTCTCCTTCATAACTTGAAACACAAGCTCTGATACCTTGTGAAGGAATTTTAGATGATTGATGATCCAACCCACAGAAAGATCTTGGGTTACAAAAGAAGCTACTCTACCAATCTCACCAATGTAGAAAAATCAGTATCTACACACAAAATGAGATGCAAACTCTAATAGAACTTGATCAAACATGAATCAAATGATAAAGTACTATTGTTGTCCATACAAAACCAGCAAGTTGCTGTATTTCACACATGTGGATTCAAAAATAACAAATATAGATCATTTTACACATAGAATTGCAAGCAATCACAAGTATAGTGCACCAATGGATAATAGAACCCAAGAGAACCATGTATAAGCATGAAATGAGATAGAGAAGAGAGAGGATATATCTCTCCATGAATTACATCCTTTTATAACAGGTCCAAATCCTATTTGGCCACTTGGCTTTCCCACCAAAATGTTAACCCTACTATTTTTGGGTCTAGATTCAAAGTACCCAACATTCAAATTTGAATCTACTCAAACTCGAATTCTTATGTTCCCACACTTTCAAAAAGTGTTTATTCAAATGAAATTTAGACTAAGTTACTTTGAAAACTCAAACTCTAAGTCTAAAACAAATTTGGCCTCAATATTCAAATATGGAAATATAGCAAATATGATCAAGCTAGTTGAATCTTTCACAGTTTCTTGGCTAGTATTAGAGTCATATATTTGTTGTTAGGTGTTAAAGTACCATATCATTGAGGAATTCTTAATAAGAAACAATCTAGTATCTACTATCTAAAATTACATTTTGAAAAGTCATATCACTAGGTTTTACTTCCTACGAAGAGCTTTGACTCTCACAATATAATTTGAGGCACTCTTTTCACTCCTTTGGAAGCTTTGAAAGATTTGATTCCTTAGTGTGAGCAACCTTGATGTTGTTCCTTGCCTCATAAATGGATTTCAATGTGTCCCAAGCCTCCTGGCCAAGGTGCATAAGCCAATCTCTCTCCACACTTTATTGGAAACATTCAATTTGTTGATATGTAGGGCCATCCATACTCTCTTATTGTACTTTTGGACCTCTTGGAGCACTTGAGACTCCTCCTCAAGTCCTAGCACAATCTCCATCACGTCTTGGAGTACCAAAATGGACTCCATCCTCACCTTCCAAATGGCATACTTGGAGATGTTCAATTCTCACCATGCTCCAACAAAATGGAACCTATGGAAGCCATCTTCCCTTGAGAAATTTTCTTGTGATAGATCTCTCAATAAAGGATTCAATAATGGTATCCTACCACTTCTAATTTGAGATCTTGCAACTAGGTGTGAGATCAATCTCACTAGCGCTACTAATCTCTCTCAAACTAGATCAAACTCTCATCCAAAGATGGAGCAAGGACAAAATTCGGGTCAACTTGACTCAAGCACACTAAAAACACTCAAAACATCCACAAATGACTCAAATACAAATGAATTGCATGAAATTTTGTGGCTATGACCTCAAAAGATTGTCTAGATTTCAACTAGATAAGATTGGCAAGATTTTTCTTGAGTCTTTGGATCAAATAAGCTAGATGTGAGCCTAAATTAATGTGTCCAACCAAGTTGGGTGCCCTACCCACCTCACTTTAAAAGCCTATAACTTCATAAAGACACATCCAATTGACATCAAATCAATTGCACTAAAAACTACACTTCACTAGCTTTCCAATATGCTATCAAGCACTTGATTTGGCTTTACCTTGGTGAAACAACAACCATTCAAATTTTGGTGATCTCACATGTGCTTGAGCAGTACAGTCCGTATAGTACCCAACATGGATCAATATAGATTCATTGATTAAGAGACCAATAACTCTCTATGATTGTAAAGTACAATCATTATTGTCCTAAAAACTGTAAATTTATCATTTGGTAGATCAAATCCCTATATAGGTCTATAAACTTGATCAATTCTGATTTTTTATTTCACATACTGGATTTGGCCAATTTTTGGATCATTGGATTAGCCTAAGAGGTGGCTAATAGATTGCATATCAAATTATTAACATTTGCATGTAGATTTGAAATAGTCATTTTTTTGTGATTTTGTCAAAATCCTAATTTTAATTGGATCTCTAGATAGTGAGGTTTCTGGACTTCATGTGAGTGTGTTTCAATCTTAGGAGGTGGCAAAAGTCATTAGATTGAGGGTAGATCATAGGTTGATCAAGATTCCATGATTCTATGTGTTGATTTGTTTGGTATAAGTGCTATAAGAGAATTTTTGAGATAGTTTCAAATCTTTGTGATTTCTTTTGAAAACATTTGTTGTTGTTCAAAGGAGTGCTTTGTGCATTGAAACAAGTTGCAAAACAAGATCAGGTCATTACTACACAACAACCTCAATTGGAGTCATGTTGGAAGCCAATGATAGGCTTACCTCAAGTAACTATTTATTGTGGAAAGTGAGGATGGAATCACTTCTTGAGATGAATGATGTTCTAGATATTGTTGTAGGTTTGGAGGAGATACCATCAACACAACAAGATCAAGTGAGGTATGATAAGAGGGCCAAGAATGCTCTACACATTATCAAGATGAATGTTACCAATGAGCTTCTCAAGAAAGTTGGTAAGTGTATTTCATCTAAGGATGATTGGGATTCATTGAAAAAGCTTTATGAATCCAAGTCTACATCTAGAGTGTTGAATATAAGAAGGCAAATATTTTCTTGTTTTTAAAAGAATGAAAAAAGTCCAAGTACTTTTGTTTTGAGGATGAAAGCATTGAATGATGAATTGGCTTGTATTGATGAAAGCAATAAGGAAGGAGAGCTTGTTCAAGTGATTCTTAATGAATTGTTGGATGCTCATGCTAACATCGTTCAAAGTATTTCTATTCAAAAGACTTTGCCAAGTTTGATGGGCCTTCAAAAGATCTTGCTCAATGAAGAATATAGGCTTCAGGCAAGAGGTGGATCTACATCGACACTTCAAGAGGATTCTATGTTCACAAAGAGCAAATTCAAGGGCAAAACCGAAAGTAAGTGGTCTAAAGGGCAAGATCAAGTGGATGCCTATTCAAGTGGAAAAAAGAAGGATAGATCAAAGCTCAAGTGCTTCTATTGTGGCATCAAAGGACACTTTGCAAGTGATTGTACAAAAAGAAGAGAGATCAAGGAGACAAGCAAGGCAATCTTACTCTTGATGAGGATGGTTTGGATGTTCAAGATGCAAATGATGATGCTTTTGTGATTTCGTCATGTATGCTTGCTAATTATGGAGATCTAGATCCTTGGTGGATTGATAGTGGAGCAAGTTCACACATGACTTTTCACAAAGAGTATTTCACTTCTTTGTTGGCATATGGAGATGACAAGAGGGTGATCTACAAGGCCAATGATGGTGAGTGTGCAATCGTCAATTCACCAAAATCATTCACTATTTTGGTGAATCGACAATTGCGAGCTTGCTTTCTGGGCAAGTACCAAGTCATGGAAATGAATAAAAAAGAGATTATCCATTAACAACACTGACTCACTCAAATAATCACAATATTGTTTATACAAAGACAAAAAATATGACCTATGTTCAGATCCAAACCTCTCGATATCAAAAGACATATTGAAATATGTCTTGTAGTGACCTATGTAATTATCAACACTAGATTCAATGAGGAAGTGGTGCAAGGCAGAATCAAGACTATCAGAAGATGAGGAAGCCGTGTCTGAATTGAATAGTAGTCTCAAGTATCGCGACGACGCAAGGAGGTTAGGAGATACGAAAAAATCTAGGAGTCCCTGTGTGATGGCAATATCAGTAACAGAGAGTATCACAACGACGCGAGAGCTCTCAAAATGTACAATTTGTAAAGTAGTTTCTCATGTGGTAGTGATATTGACCAGAACAGAATGTGAAATAGAAAAAAACTACAAAGAGTGGAAATAAAAAACCAAGAAAAAGTTGTAAAATGATCGAACCACATTTATATAGTGAAAACCAATAAAATCCAAGTCGTACACCCATTGATACAACAACAGATCAGCTCTTGCACACAAAATGTGATCTTCCACACCTGAGAGTCCACAAATCATTTTTGTCATTCGACCACGTGTCCACACATGCAATTTGTGAGAAATTTCAACTAGATTTGCTATTTTGGTCATATTTGTATATCTGGCAATTGAGGCCATTTTCAAATTAGACTTAGAATTTGGCTTTTCAAAGTTATATTAGTCTAAAAGCATTTGAATAAATACTTTTGGAAAGTGTGGGAAACTATAGAACACAAGTTTTGGTGAGATTCAATTTGAGTAGTAGAGACATTGAATCTAGTCACAAAGATAGTGGGGTTTTCATTGTAGAGGGAAACCAAAGTTTAAAGTTAGATTGGGACCTACTATAAAAGGATGTAACTCAGATCGGTACTATTGCTGAAAAGCAATGTATCATCCATGTACAAAGTGATAATGATAAAAGACTGTTGCACTACTTTGAGGTAAATGTTTGAATCGGAAGAGCTAGGTGTGTAGCCGTGATCAATAAGGAAAGTATTGATCCTTTGAAACCATGCTCAAGCAGATTGTTTCAAGCTATAAAGTGCCTTATGGAGTTTACACACATGATTGTGTTTACCTTCGATTATATAACCTTCGGGTTGCACCATGTAAATGTCTTCTTCGATAACTCCATTGAGATATGTTGTCTATACGTCCATTTGATGTATTTCCAAACCTACTGCAGCAGCAAATGATAGCAAAAGTTGAATAGAAGAATGCTTGACTACTGGACTGAAAGTTTCAGTATAATCCATGTTGTATACCTGAGAAAATCCTCTGGCGACAAGTCGTGCCTTTCTTCTGTTGATGCTTCCATCTGCGTTGTACTTGACTTTGAAAATCCATTTGCAATCAACTACGTTTTTGCTGGCAAGTATTTCGACAATTGTCCACGTCTGGTTCTTGATAAGAGATGAATACTCTCTATCCATAGCTTCTTTCTAGAGATCGGAATCAGGCTGACTGAGTGCCTCTTGGATAGATGTCGGTTCTTGAACAAGGTAGGTTGTAGACTCGTCAATATTCCGGTTAGGTGGTAAAAACACTTGTAAAACTGTAGACTGTAAAAGAACACGTGAAACTCTGAAGAACCGGATAAACAATTGATGAAGATTAAAACCGATTAGTCTATTGGTAAGAAGGAATCCAACGAGATGAAGTCTATGATGTCTTTGTTAAGTTCAAGAATGTAAGAGAAAACCAATTCTCCACAAGGATCAAGTGCTTAAGGAGTGACAATGGTGGAGAGTACATATCTACCAAGTTCAAGGCTTTTTGTGATGAGCATGAGATCAAGAGGGAGTATACAACATCAATGACCCTACAATAAAATGGAGTGGCCGAGAGGAAGAATAAGAATTTATGTGAAAGTGCCAAAGCTAGGAGATTAAGTGCTAACCTTGATAAGCCATTTTGGGATCAAGCTTTGTTGTGTGCTAATTTCTTGTGCAATTGTTGGGGATTACCACTCTGTAAATAAATAAAGTTGGAAAAATAGAAGTAGTTGTGAGGGTCGTGGCATCTTGTGTGCATAAGCCCATGGCCCAATGAGCACTTGTAAATAAATAATTTTGGACATAACCTTGACTTTGGGCCATGTAATTAAAAATAAAATTAGAAGGTCAAAGTTAAGCGTAAACTTAAGTTCCTAAATTTGGTTAATTAGTCAAAGTAAATTGATGGTAGGTGAAGTGTGTTTCTCTCTCCACCATTGATTAGTTTGTGTTTTTTATGAAGGGTGTGGATGTCAATCCCAGCTTCCTTAGAATAGCCAATAGGAAAGGGACAAGGGCCTTCCCCATCCATAAAAAGGCACCATTTGTACCATATTTTCATGCTTAATAGAGACGAGGACACTCTATTAATTTGAGAGCTCAAGCATTCTCATTTGCTAATCACTCTTGCTTATGCTCTTGTTATGTTTTGCTTGTTGTTCGTACTTTCCTATTTTTGCTTTGTGCTAGTTAAGATTTTTCCACAAGCAATGACATTGAGCATTTGAGCTAACCTCTATCCTCTTCTCTCTCTCTCTCTCTCTCTCTCTCTCTCTCTCTCTCTCTCTCTCTCTCTCTCTCTCTCTCTCTCTCTCTCTCTACCAAGATGAATGCATGTGGTTAGAGTTAAGGGAAGTAGTGTTAAGTGGATTAGAGTTAGTGAAAGTAGTGTTAAAAGGGAGGAGAGTACGAAGAAGAGTAGAATACACCTAAATCTAGCAACTTTATATAGTTAGGCACCTATCTAGTATTCTAATCCTCTTTGACAGGCGGAAGGGCTACTCACCAACTGAACTACACACCCTATAGTGGTGCCGATGCTGGGTATAGGTTTCATTAACTAGTTTACTTGCATTTTTAGTTGTTTTTGTTTTTTTAGAGTGTTTTTAGGTGGGAGGTGATAAGCTGCATCGTGAGTTGTCGGTGGTACATGTCAAACTCATATACTTCAGCCACTAGATTTTTGGCTTTCTTTGTCATGGATCGAAACCACTAGGGCCGGTCGTCTGGTTCTTCTTCATCTGCCACAGGTGCTCCAGTGTCGCCTTCAGCAGCTATTCGTCCTTTGTCTGATGTATCAAACTGGGTTGCGTCATCCTCAGAGTTGGATGCACTCTGCTGCTTTTGAGATGTGGAAGCAGATGCTGGCTTTGAAGAATCAGCAGCAGCAGCAGCTCCATCAGTTTCCATTGCCATAGCTTCACTCTCCATAGCAGTGGTGGCTACTACTTCGACTACTGGTGCAACATTGGATGTAACCGAAATAGGTACGGAAATGAGGCTGGAAAGATCAATTGGCTTGGGAGCCAACATCCTTCCCGTTAGCAGAATTTTCTCTTGTCTTGGCTTTGGCAGTACTCCTTAAACTTGATAGAGATGTATTCTCCACCATTGTCTAAACTTAGGACCTTGATTGTCCTTTCAGTCTCCTTTTTTTGCATGCTCCTTAAGATTATGAAGCAATTGAAGGCTTCTGATTTCTTCTTTATAAAGTACACCATAGTTTTTCTGAAAAATTTATCAATAAAAGTTATGAAATACTTTGCATCCTTTAACGAAGGATTTTTCATCGGGCCACAAATGTCTGAATGTACAATGTCTAACAATCCTCTAGCATTATGCTGATGGCTTGATTTAAATGGTTTCTTAGTCTATTTACCAACTAGACAATATTGACAGACAGGTAATATCATGAGCATATTCAAGATAAAAAACAATAGATTGTCTAGACATTTGTTGTACAATAGCATGATTCAAGTGACCAAGTCTATAATGCCAAAGTAAAATTTTATTTGCATGAATAGAAGTACTGAGCGCCTGACTAGAGGTGGAAAAGCAATGACTTGATTTATACAAGTACCCATGACTCTTTTCAAGTGCCAGGACCTTGCCTGTCCTATCAACTACTTTGCATTGATCACATTCGACTTCTACTCTATGTCCTAGATCTGTGATTCTGCTTACAAAGAGCAGATTCGTAGATAAATTTGGTACACACAAGACTTTAGAAAGTAGCTTAGACTGACCATTTGCAAAGTTTAATCTTTTAGTACCTGCACCTTTACTATTGTCGTCAAGGTGAACATATTTCTTGGTACTGTAAGGTGCATAGGACTCGAAACAGCCAATGAGTTTGGTCATGTGCTGAGTGGTTCCGGAATCCAGGAACCAAGAACTGTCACCGGATGCTCCTTGATGGCTGGTCATGAAGGCATCATGATCCGCTTCTTGAATAGTCTGTGGAGCGAGAGCTCCTTAGGTGGCATCCTAGTGGCATTTTCACATTACACAAATTACAAGTGGAATAATGCTCTCCACTAGAGGTCACCATCAAAAGGTGGCTCACTCTACTTTCTTTAAGAGATATCTACTTGCATTTATTACTTTGCCTAGAAATACTAGTTCCTACATGGTCATTCCATCTTCCGGGATTCATCATGAGGCTTACATAGTTCTTGCTTGTCATTACTAACTAGTATTCCTCTGCTCTCATACTCGGCTCTCAGTCTTCGTTTGTCTCGTCTTCTCAAAGACCTCTTTGGTCTAAGGTGAGAGGTGCTTTGGTTAGCTCTGGTCGAGTATCTTGGGGATTCGTTAGAATCAACCAACATCATCCCACCCCTAATGTGTTGCAGGACC
The DNA here is from genome assembly GCA_029204225.1 of Diphasiastrum complanatum. Taxonomy (NCBI): domain Eukaryota; kingdom Viridiplantae; phylum Streptophyta; class Lycopodiopsida; order Lycopodiales; family Lycopodiaceae; genus Diphasiastrum; species Diphasiastrum complanatum. The sequence goes on from CM055095.1 coordinate 24,083,187, forward strand.
CACTGCAACTCATATTGAATGATGTCATTCCGCTTTCGCATTGGCATCTTCGATTGTCACTTGGAAAAGTGTAGATTCTTGTTCGCTTGCATAAAACCAAGTGTTTATTATTTCCAGTATTGATCAAAAACTAATTTCGCAATTTGCCACAATTTAACCAGAATGTCTTATTGTTGTAGGCGGTTGACATTCTCAAAATTTGGAGAGCTCCCAGCAGCTTCACAATTTGTGTGCTCGAGTGTTTTTTTTTTTTTTTTTGTCTTTTGCTCTGATGTGGATGGTTTCATCTTTGGTTTTTTGGCGGGTGCTAGCTTCTAGGAGGTCTGTATCCTCCATATTGCTTCTGGGCGTTTCCGCAATTTTTTTCTCAATTGAAGTTCCAGTCTTGTCGATGATCTTGCCTTGACGAGAAGAGAAGAACCTTCGATCGGTAGGCCACACAAACTTTGGGTTAACAGTATTTAAGGGAATGGACTTACCAACAAATTGGTGGTAGGAACAGATTGGATGGATAATTTGGTGATGGTAGGAAAACATGATGAAGGCTTGGTGGAAGGGTGAAGGAACTGATAGTTCTATAGTTGCAGTCTTAGACCCTTGCAATGTCGAGCTTTGACCACCACTTGCTGGGTGAGGAGTTCATTTTATTTGCAGGTTCACAGTTGTCTTCATCTTTTTCTTTTCTGCAGCTCTTTCTTTTCATCCATTACTTTTGGATCTCTTCGAGATTCATAGAAGGGGATTCAACTATCATTACTCCAAAGAGTTTTCTTTTGATCATAATCGATCTACCTCAACTGTTGCTTAAGTTTTGTCCTTTCTTCCTCAGCTTCTTGGATCTTACTCTTTATTTCTTCTAGCTGCTTTGCCTGCTTCTTAGATCTTCTTTTGGATGATCAACCATTGTAGGTGGTAGTTGGTCTCCACAAGACACTTGCAATGTTCTTTTAGCCTCTTCAGTAAAACTATCAAGATTTGAAAAAACTGGGGATTTCTCAGGTGGGTAATGAGATGATGAAAAACAGAGAAATGGAAGGAAGGGTGGTGGTAGTGGTGACAACGGTAGATGAGAATGGGTGCGAAAGAAGGAGACTGATTTTCCAATGCTTGTGTTTCTCTTTTCTGAAGGATCTTCGTCGCGCTGGGGTACTTCTTCTAATTGAATCGCCTTGGATTGCCCATATGCTTGCTTAGCCTTGTCATTGTCATCTTTGGTTTTGTGACCTTGGTTGTTTGAACTTGTTACTGGTGTTGTTGGCAATGTGGCTGCTCCAGTGGATGCCACAAGCCGCAATATCTGCAAAATATCTGACGTCGCGATCAGGATTGCCATGGTGCTTCTGGTAGAATACTCGGCAGTTGGTGACCATGTCTTCGGCTAAGTTGCCGATATCTACACCTGTGAGCTTAGGCCAAAAGATTCTGTTCTTGACCTTGGTGGCAGGAAATGGTTCTCACCTCGCTACTGGATAGTAATAAGGATTGGTGCACATGTAGGAGGGAGCTTCGAGATACCATGCCATTGAGGTCTTACTTTGCAGGAAGAGTTGATGACGCCAGAGAGATTGTAGATCCAGGAGTTTGACTGCTACTTTATATGTCTGACATTGGTCCAAATCTGGTAGTATGTAGCCGCCTCGCTCTTTTGTTGTGGGGTTACCGGTGGGGAGGGTTAGTGGTGTCGAGAGGGTTAGAGGCGGTGGAAGAGAAAAGATAATGTTGGGAGCTGGTACCTCCAGAGCCTGACAGATTGGTTGGTGTTTGAGCTCCTTGCCCCAGGGGTTGGCCTTGAAATGCGGAGCCTTGAGTTGCAGGAGGAGACTGTTGGAATCATGCTCCATCTCCACCATCTGGTCCATCAAAGTGGTGCTCTAAATCATGGAATTGGGCGTGCTCTGCATGAACCGACGGTGTCGACTGGATAGCGGCCTTTAAGCATTCTTCCAGGGTGGCTATGTGCTGGTATAAGGCCTCGACGGAAGCAATGTATGATTGCTGTAATTTTGAGTGCTTCTCCATCGTGGCTTTCAGCTTTTGGGCCAGTGTTTGATAGGCCACCATTGGAATGGAAGTTCCCTCATGAATAGTTGGTGGTGCGAAGCGTTGAAGTCCACCATTTCTAACTATTCCTTCATAGCGGAACGTGCTGCTTGTGAATATGCTACAGCCTTATTTTTTTTGGCTTTGAGGGTATCGATGGTTTGCTACATGTTGGATACCTTTAGTTGGAGCTGGTTCTGGAGGTGGAGTAGCATCTACTGCTATTGTTGATTGTAATTCGTGAGATTCTGGATCTGCAGCTACTGTTGTTTGTTTTCCTCCTCTAGCCTTGCTTTTTCTTTCTGAAGGTCTGCCATAGCACCATTGTCGAATTGCCGCATAGTATATTGTCCCCCTAGGAATAGATTGTATTGGAGCTCATTCACCAACCATACCGCTTTTTGGGCTGCAAGGGGTAACTGCTCCCAAGGACCAATGCCAGGGAGAGTGTATGTGTAGTTAGGATACGACATTGGGTTAAATGGTAGAAAATCAGAAGCAGGGCTAGACGGAGGTGTATGAAAAGCAAGTGGAGGTGATTGTGGATTGAGGGGTACAAGAGGTGGGGAGATACTGCATGGCAGAGATTGTTGGATTGGGTTAGTGGTGACAGTGGTTGATGGAAGTGCACTTAGTAATTGTAATACAAAATCATCTACGTTGATTGTGGAGAAAAGTAGGGTGGAGATATGTATAGGTGAGGGCTTTTGTGGAAGTGTGGAAGTGAAGCCCGTGTTGAGAGTTAGTGAGGGTGTGGAGGTGGCAGTAAATGGTGGGGGTGGTGGTATTATTCAGATTCTACTTTCTAGCTAGTTTGCAGTTTTTTGGTGATTTAGAACTTCAAACCACTTTGAATGGTCCATATCAGGTAATGTACGGAATTTCAGGTGCTGGCACGTGTGAAATCCGCCCATTTTCAGTTTGGTGGTCCTCTCTCACCTTAGATCCAAATTTCATGCAAATTAGCCCACTAAAAAGCTAGAAATGTGTAGAATTTGATGCAATTTGAATCATGACAGTTGGATAAGCCAATCAGAAGTTATAAGCTTCTGAAGAGTCATAGGTAGGTGTCTAGACCTGTGGCAAATCGTGTGTACATGTCATTTATTGCTTGAATGATCACAAAAATCATCCAGAAGTTGACCAATCTCATCTATATGTGATTTAGACAATATTTATAGGTTCTAGGCAAATTGTTTCATACAAATAGATTGTATTTGAGTCAATTTGATATTTTTGGAGTATTTCACATGTGTGAAATTCAGAGAAACATAACTTTTGCCATACTTCATCTTTTTTGATGATTCAAATCTTGTTTTAGAGAGATTATCAAGCCAGTGAGAGCTATCTCACAGTTTTGTGCTTGGTCTTATATAGGATTTGGTTTTGTACCCTTGATTGGTTCCTATAGTGAGAAGATAAGCAATTCTTTCATCCATCTTTTTTTTATTTCCATCATTCTTTATGACTTCAATGGGTGTCTTTCTATTAGAAGCAAGTGAAAGATTGTCAACCTCCAATTACTAAATCTGGAAGGTTAGAATGGAATCTGTCTTAATACTACAAGATGTGATGGATATTGTACTTGGCATTGAAGAACCACAAATTCCTCAAAAAATTCCAAAGTACAAAAAGAGAGCTAGAATGGCTCTGTATTATATTAAGATGAATGTCTCAAATGACGTCTTAAGAGAAATTGGTGCTTGTACTAATGCCAAAGATGCTTGGGATACTCTCAAGTCCATCTATGAGGCAAAGAATACTTCTAGACTTCTAACACTAAGAAACCAAATTTTTCAAAGTGTACAGAGAAGTGATGAATGTGCTTCAGCTTATGTAATGAGAGTTAAAGACCTCCATAGAGAATTGTCATGCATAGGAGACTCCATCAACCAAAATGAACTTGTTCAAGTCATACTTAATGGGTTAAAGGAGGAATATGACAATCTTGTTCAGAATTATGCCATTAAGGAGGAGCTATCAAGTTTGGAAGCACTCCAAAGTGTGCTCATTTCTGAAGAATCAAGACAAGAGTATAAATTCTTGAAAATGGAGAGACTGTCTTTCAACATTGATGGTAAAGCTCTCTTTACCAAAGACAAGCACAAGACAAGAAGTAAGAATCAACACCAACCCTCTTCAAGCAAGAACAATCTTATTTCCAAGGAGAAAGGAGAAGAGGATGAGTCCTCTCAAGCTTCCACATCCAAGAAGAAAAAGAAAAACATCAAGTGTTTTTTTTGTGGCAAGAAGGAGCATTATGCCACCAATTGCTTCTAGAAGAAGAGTCAATTCAAGCAAGCCAACATTTCTAATGAAGAGAAGGAAGATGCTCATGCAAGTGATGGAGAGGGATCTCTTATGGTCTCGAGTTTTTCTTCATCACCTTTCAAGAAGAATGGTTCGTGGTATATCGACAGTGGAGCTTCTTCACATATGTGTAGCTCCAAGCATTCTTTTTCATCCATGTCACCTTATGAAGGAGCCAAGAAGTCCATCTACACAACAAATGATCATGAGTGTGCTAATGAAGGCATAGGGACCATTCCCTTAAAGCTTTCATCATCAAAAGTTCTTTGTCTGTCTAGAGTACTTTTTGTTCCTAAGTTAACAAAAAATCTTATTAGTGTTGGGCAATTGTTTGATAGTGGACTAGATGTGAATTTCAATGTTGATACATGTACAATCAAGAAGCACGATGAGATCCTTGCATTTGGGTCTAGATATGGTGGAATCTACAAGCTTGATCCCAAAGAGTATGCTAACTCTTGTGATGGTGCTTTTGCTTCTCATATTTCTTTGGAGGAACTTTGGCATAAAAGGTTGGGACAGCCTAACTATAGTTCTATGGTGTCCGTGGTCAAGAAAGCCAAAGCTATTGGCTTGCCTAATCTTATCTCCAAGAATTTCAAGCCATGTGAGGCTTGTGCCATATCTAAGTCTCATATGAAACCTTTTTCAAAGTCATCTATCAAGACTACACATCCATTGGAGCTCATACACTCGGATGTGCACTTCTCATATTCAAAGAGCAAGGGTGGTGCTACTTGCTTTGTAACTTTCATTGATGATGTCACTAGATTTACTTGGGTATATCTTCTAGTTTCAAAGTCTATGGTGTTTGACTATTTCCTAAAGTTCAAAGCTCTAGTTGAAAAGCAATTTTCACACAAAATCAAGATTCTTAGAAGTGATGGAGGTGGTGAGTACACTTCCAATAAATTTCATGATTATTGTGAGCTTGAAGGCATTAAAAGGGAGTTTTCTTGTGCATATACACCATCTCAAAATGGGATGGCTAAAAGAAAGAACAGAACATTGTGTGAATGTGCCAAAACCATTAGAATCGAGGCATCCTTGCCAAAAGACTTTTGGGGTGAGGCTATCAATTGTTCAAACTATCTTTGCAATCGACTCCCTCATGTTGCACTTGGAGGAAAGTCACCATATGAAGCACTCTATTTGAAGAAACCTAAGGTTGAACACCGTAGAGTATCTGGATGCATATGCTTTGTCCATATTCCCTTGGAAACGAGAAAGAAGGACGATCCTTGTGCAAGCAAAGGAGTAATGGTTGGATATTCATCCAACAAGAAAGCCTATCGAATCTACATGCTCTCTACTTCTAAAGTAATTGATAATAGAGATGTAGATTTTCATGAAGAAGAAAAGTCCAATCTTGGAGGGGCTGAGATCAAGCAACCTCAAAATCTATCACCTTTACAGCTCAGAAAAATGTCTTGCACTGAGCAAGATTCATACTTTTATGTTTCTCAAACTCTGGCTACTTAATATGTTGTCCAATCTTCATGGATTCATGAAATCATTGCTCTACATCAAGTTGTGGCCTTTTAGCATTGACCGGGGACAATCAACATATGGAGGAGTCAAGATTTGAAGATGGAAGTCCTCGAATTTTCACTCCTAGAAGATCCGTGAGAGAGAGATCCAAGCCCAAGAGGCTCACTTATGATGACAAAGGAAAACAAGTGGATCTTGATTCCACTTATGCTTATTTTGTTTCTCATGAGGAGCCCAAAGATGTTCAAGAAGCCCTCAATACCAAGGAGTGGTATGAGGCCATGAAGATTGAATATGATGCCTTGATCACCAACCACACATGGGAGGTAGTGGATCCACCACCTAACATGCATATCATTGGATGCAAGTGGGTGTTCAAGATCAAGTACAATCACGATGGCTCCATCGACAAGTACAAGACAAGATTATGTGCTAAAGGCTTTGCACAAACATATGGCCTTGACTATGAAGAAACCTTTGCTCCTATAACAATAAGAATCATAATCTCTCTTGTCTTATTTTTTAACTGGAAACTGTTTCAACTTGATGTCTCCAACGCTTTTTTGAATGGCTATCTTGAGGAGGAGATATACATGAAACAGCCTCAAGGATTTATCAAGGATAAATCTAAGGTGTGTTTGCTATTTAGAAGTCTTTATGGCTTGAAGTAACCACCTAGATCATGGTATTCAAGACTCAACAACTTTCTACTTTCATTAGGATTTGTGCTTAGTGACTATGATCCTTCTATGTACTTAAAGTTTGATGGTAGTAATATTGTCATTCTTCTAATCTATGTAGATGACATTATTCTTAGTGGAAGTTGTTTGATGCTAGTTCAAGAAACTAAAGATGCATTAGGAAGAGAATTTAAAATGCAAGATCTAGGAGAGATCCATTACATTTTAGGCCTTGAGATTGATTTTCATGGAGAGTATGCTTTTATTTGTCAATCTAGATATGTCTTTTCTATGTTGAGAAAATTCAATATGCAAAATTGTAAAGGCATAGATACTCCCATGGAGCAACATGTAAAAGATACTATTAAAGGTGATGAAAGATCCTTCGAGGACATCACACTTTATAGGAGTCTTATAGGCTCTTTAATTTGGCTTACTATCACTAGACCCAATTTGAGCTATTGTGTGCACAAATTGAGTCAATTTATGCAATATCCCAAGATCCAACATTGGAAGATGGCCAAGAGAGTTCTAAGATATGTATCTTCTACTCAAGATTATGGTTTATTGTACAAGAATGAAGATCTAACCATTGTTGGCTATTTGGATTCCGATTTTGCAAGTGATAAAATGGATCGAAAGTCCATTAATGCATATACTATCTTTCTTGGAGGCAATCTTGTGTCTTGGCTTTCAAAGAAGCAAGATACCATATCTCTATCATCTTGTGAGGCCGAGTACAAAGCACTCACTACAACAACTAAAGAGATGCTTTGGATCAAGAGGTTAATCATGGAGCTAAAGTGCATCAAAGAGGATGATCTCCCCTTGATCAAATGTGACAACATATCGGCACAAGCTCTTGCAAACAATCCTATTTTTCATGCAACAAGCAAGCATATAGAAGTGGCACATCATTTTGTAAGGGAAAAGCTCATTGGAGGTGAAATCAACTTAGAACATGTCGACACATCTTCATGTATTGCTGATCTTCTCACAAAACCACTTTGCAAAAGTGCCTTCTCAAAGCATAGGTCTAATCTTGGTCTTATCTCAAGATTGATGCTTGATCCACATTAGATACATTTTTAGAAGGAGTCTCAAGATATTGAAAAATCTATCTGATGTTGTGAGTAGGGGTCCTAAAAATGCCAAAGATGAATTAAGCTCTTTTGGCTTAGTAAAGGCCCATCTTAGAATAAAATATTCAAGGTAGGAAGAAGTAGAAACTCGAGCTACCATAGGAATTGCCATTTGTACTTTACATGCCACATTTAATGCATGAAAAGACTAGGTGGCACAATTAGACAGTGTGAGGTGTCTTGAATAAGTCTAGATAGTTTGAGAGGTGCATTCACAACTCCAATTCAACTCAAAGTAGGAGGAGAGTCCATGGATCTATATATATGTGATGTACTCTCATTGAGAAAATGACGAAATTTGTGTGAATTGCAAATTTGGAGACAAGCTCTTTGTGCCCTCTCTTTCTACACGAGTTTTGTACTTTCTATTTTCTCTCTCTAGCCGAGTTGAGGCATTTATATTGCTTAGTCTTATGTTTTGTTGACAGATCTTGCTTGTAACACAATAATATTTCTTGTATGATCAGCTTTCCTATTGACAACCAATGCTAGTCTGATCTTTACGGTATTTTTGGGCTTAGGAGATCAAAAGTACATGTGTAGGTACGTCCCACACGTGTGAATTCAGCAAGTTTTTCATTTTTCTTGGGAACGATGACAACTGGGGAGACCCACTCAATATGCTCAATTTCATAGATAAATCTCGCATCCAAGAAACGTTGTAATTCTTCTTTGATCTTGGCCTTATAGATGGGATGGCATCTGTATGGACGACTCGCAGTGGGTCTCGCAACCGGTTTAAGTGGGATACGATGCACAACTACTTGGGGTGAGACGACTTTCATGTCTTTATAGGTCCAGGCAAAGACATGTCGATATTTTTGTAGGAGCTTTTCAAGCCGTCTGCATTGTTCGCGATTGAGATGAGCTCCGACGTGGACAAGATATTCGTTGGTTTCATTTGGCTTACTAAGGGAAAGGGTTATGGTTTGTGCAGGGCCTTCGTAGGGTGAATTAACAGTTGGCTCACGTTGAGCTTGGGGTAATTGGATTGTGACATCCTCGATCGTATAGTCCTTAAAGTATGCAGGAACATCATTGTAGTCGATTGTAGTATAGGGGTCCGTTCACTGGGAGCCGCCCGTGCACACCTGCATAGCAAGCGAGAGAGAGAGAGAGAGAGAGAGAGAGAGAGAGAGAGAGAGAGAGAGAGAGAGAGAGAGAGAGAGAGAGAGAGAGAGAGAGAGAGAGAGAGAGAGTTCACCAAGGATGGTTGGGGCTATGGGGGCTTGAGCGCCTACCCATAGCTATGCACCAATCAACCCTAGAGAGAGAGAGAGAGAGTTCACCAAGGATGGTTGGGGCTATGGGGGCTCGAGCACCTACCCATAGCTATGCACCAATCAACCTTGGGGAGAGAGAGAGAGAGAGAGAGAGAGAGAGAGAGAGAGAGAGAGAGAGAGAGAGAGAGAGAGAGAGATCTAAAAAGAAGAGAGCTTTATTAAGGAGAATAGAAGATGTGTACAATGGAAAATGGCCTCCTTATCTAGTTGAGGAAGGAGGGCCATCTTGGCTCTCATTGGCCTATTTACAATGGCATCCTAGCCCTTCAAACTAGATAAACTTCAATCTAATGGTTCATTAGGAAAAGAGCCAAACTCACATGATTCATGTGAATTGGAGAGATTCTCTTTTAACTTAGAACCTTATGAACTTGACTTTGGGCTTTTTAATTAATTTATTCTAATAAGGCCCAAAGTCCTTTTATTCAAGTTCTATTTATCCGATTTGCGTGGTCACTGGGTCGGTCTTATACACGCAGGAAGCCGGTGCCCTCGCACTTATTATTCTAACTGTACAATGTATTGTGGCAGGGCCCACTAGGCAAGGCTTGGCCAACTGTATTTCAAGTGGTGGGACCCACTTGTTTATTATTGTGCAGGAAATACCCACAACAGGGTCCATGGGCCAAAGTAGTGTCGGTCCCTCGGCACTAGGCTGCAACTATCATGAAGGGGCATTGTTGTTGGTTCTTTTATTGTTGGGACGGGTGCTTCAGGAAAAGCGTGGATAAAATTCGCTTACGTAAAACCTAAGGCTTTATTGGATGATGGCGATCAGCAAGAACTTGGATTTGCCAAATTTTCAATAATACCCATAAGGGTCTGGTGGCCATTCCGGATAATCTTGTTCGTTGACAATTGGGTAGTCAAGGTATGCCATCGGAGGATCCCAAGATAAAATCTTGCTGATATAATGGATCCTTATAGATTGGCGCAACTAGTCCCAATGTCATGGACTCTCCAAAATCATAATGTGAATATGACATGCTTGCTTGACTCTCTTGTTTGTCTAGGTATTCATGGTATGCCATGACCTGACGACTTTCCTCAGTAGTCAATATCATAGATTTAGCACAAGGCTTTGTCATTGTAGGTTCTGGTTTTTATTGTACAATTGGCCTTTTGGGCCTGGATTTCCTAGATTTGGCCGTCTCATCAATGTGATGTCCTGATGTAGCTTTGTGGTGGCCAGATGTTGAGTGGAATATTTCGACTTTGGTTGGATCTTGCTTATGATTGGCGTTCAAATCAGAGGACAATCTCCCACCTTCGTCTTTCATTTCTCAATGGACTGCTCTCTTGAAGGTGGTACAGATGGATCGTTGCAATGACTGGTACTCAGTTTGCCTTCACACCGGTATCATGTCTCCTTTGATCCCTTCCACAAAATATAGTGGTGAGCCAATTTGAACTTCCCCTGCCTGGGATGATCCGCTCGTTGATATAACCATCACTTCCACCAAACCTTGCCTAGCCAGTAGAGAAGATTCTGAAAGTCCTGAGACCGATTCTTTTTCTTTGAGAGAGCGATCTGATGACAAGCTAGATGGCATAGACGAGGATTTTGTTGATTGATTCCCAATCTCCAAAATTCCCTTATTGACTTGATTTCATAATCTCGGATTCCAAACTGGACATTGAGGTGTTGGATGTTTTTCAAAACAATAATGGCCCTAGTCCAATGGTCGGATCTTTCGATTGGCATTTTATGGTTCTAGGAAGTAATCAGATTGACTGCACATCTCATCTGTGTCACTGACAACTTGCATCTGATCATCCATATTACTAGTACTTTGGCTAGCGTTGTATATAAAATCTTGTGGATTAGATGCTCTATCATCCCTGATTATTTGAATGTTGGATATGGGCTGTGATGGTGTGTGCAAGATCTGTGCTTCTGCAATAGCGGCTGTCTTACAAAGCTCTTTTGGACTGGTATATGATGCAAAGGGTGGCATACCAATCTTGATCTCATACAGTAATCCGGCATAGAAAAATGCCATTTTGTGGTGACTGGAAAGACCGGAATTTCAATCTCCCGCCATCTTGGCAAATCGTGCAGTGTAGCCCTTGAGAGTTTCTCCGGGAAGCATTGAGATTTGGGCAAGCTGCTCATACATTGCCATGGCCTGTTGTGTGCAAGATGAAGATGATATAGAGTGGTGTGGTGATGTACGAGAGAGAGATTGGGCAATGCAGTTTTTGAAATGTCTATGAGGGGATTGATGATGAGGAGATGGAAGAGGAAAAGACATGATGAATAAAGCAGAAAAAATTCCTTCGTCTAGAACATTCACGGTTTGGGCAAGGGTAGATTTTATAAATAAATTCAATTATGCCCCTACAGCGAAAGTCTTATGACGAGGGATGACAATTGGAAAAGCACTTATGTAGGTTTCTTTTGGCAAAGGGTTAGTTTTGCTTCAAAAAAACTACTTTTTGGCACTTCTTCACAAGTTTATAGAAGAATTTTTCAATACCAACTATAACTTGCTTTAGCCTTGGCGGTCTTGGGAGGAGTCTATCAAAGAAAAAGTCACTCACCAAAGAGGCTTGGGCTAAAATTATTATAATAGTTTTTTATAGAAAAGGGCCTTCGACAGTCGTGGGAGGAGCTATCAAAGATAGGGTCGCTTCCCAACGAAGCTAATGGCCCAATTCATTTTTTTTTGACAACAAACCCTTGCAGATTTCTCTGTGTCCTTGTCTTAGTGAGACTAAGATGGAACTTCATAGGCCTTTACAAAAGTTTATTTTTTATTTTTATAAACCCTTGCAGATTTCTCTGTCCTAGTCTCAACGAGATGGAACTTCAGAGGCTTCTTCAAAATTTATTTATTTTTTTTAAAATTTTGAAAACAAACCCTTGCAAATTTCTCTGTGTCCTGGTCTCAACGAGATGGGATTTCAGAGGCCTCTACAAAAGTTTTTTTTTTTTTAACGATGCCGAAAAGTAACCGATAGGACAAGAGGAGACTCGAAGGAGAAAAAAAACTTGTTTGAGAAAGAAATGTAAAAGAGAGTTAAAGAATCGGGAGAAAGAAAAGCTTTAAAAATACTTAGGTAACTTATGAGAAGGGAGGGAAAACTTAAAAAATAAAATGATTAGAAAAACAGAAAAGAGTACCTTTAAAAAAGGGAGGGGGAGGGGGAGGGGGCTTGAAAAAAGAGAACTAAAGTCATAACAATGGGCAATTTGGAAAAAGCTTAATCAAAATCAGCTACACAATATTTGTGGCCTACAAAATTTAAATCACTACTTAAAAACAAAACTAATACTTTGAGAGCTTGGTTGTTGTTTTTTTTTTTGGAAATGGAAGATTCAAGAGAATGGGAAAAAGAGGAGGCGAGGGGAAGGAAGCAAAAAAGAGTGGAGAGAAGAGTGAAGAAAAGAGAATTTGAAAGGCAGCTATGCGGTGAGCAACGTTGGCGCTCCCCGACATTGTCACCAATTGTAGTCAATTGTAGTATAGGGGTCCGTTCATTGGGAGCCGCCCGTGCACACCTGCATAGAGAGAGAGAGAGAGAGAGAGAGAGAGAGAGAGAGAGAGAGAGAGAGAGAGAGAGTTCACCAATGATGGTTGGGGCTATGGGGGCTCGAGCGCCTACCCATAGCTATGCACCAATCAACCTTGGAGAGAGAGAGAGAGAGAGAGAGAGAGAGAGAGAGAGAGAGAGTACGCGCGCCTAGGTTGAGAAAGGCCTTGGGGGCTCGAGCGCCTACCCAAAGCTATTCTATCCCAACGTAGAGAGAGAGAGAGAGAGAGAGAGAGAGAGAGAGAGAGAGAGAGAGAGAGAGAGAGAGAGAGAGAGAGAGAGAGAGAGAGAGAGAGAGAAGAGAGCTTTATTAAGGAGAATAGAAGATGTGTACAATGAAAAATGGCCTCCTTATATAGTTGAGGAAGGAGGGCCATCTTGGCTCTCATTGGCCTGTTTACAATGGCATCCTAGCCCTTCAAACTAAATAAACTTCAATCTAATGGTTCATTAGGAAAAGGGCCAAACTCACATGATTCATGTGAGTTTGAGAGATTCCCATTTAACTTAGAACCTTATGAACTTGACTTTGGGCCTTTTAATTAATTTATTCTAATAAGGCCCAAAGTCCTTTTATTCAAGTTCTATTTTTCTGATTTGCGTGGTCACTAGGTCGGTCTTATACACGCAGGAAGCCGATGCCCTCGCACTTATTATTCTAACTGTACAATGTACTGTGGCGGGGCCCACTAGGCAAGGCTTGGCCAACAGTATTTCAAGTGGTGAGACCCACTTGTTTATTATTGTGCAAGAAATATCCACAACAATCATGGGTTGGAGATGTGAGGGGGGCCTTGCCTTTCTTTTGCTGGGATGGCGCTTGGAAATTTTCGAGGACTGGTGTAGGACTAGAGACAATCTCAGGAACTTCCCAAAGAACAATGGTGAGGTCACCCGACGATTGAATTTGAAGTGGTTTTTTCATTTTCTCTTTCATAGTATGACCACGTGGTTGAGGTTTCGGTGGTGGAGAGGTGTGTGGATGAGGGACAATTGGTATGTCATGGAGGATCTCGTCATCAATTTGAAAGATATATCTAGATCAGGTAATTGGTTGTGATTGATCGAGAGTGGAGAGGTACAATTATCCTGATGCTGAGCAGAGTAATCGGCATTCACACAATCAATAGTAGCTAGACTGTGAATCAAGTTTATGATATCAGTAGATTTGACATAATGACCTTTTTCGTGACTGGATTGGTATGGCTCAAATACTGAGTTGGTGGTTGAGGATCCCTCTTCCTGGGTGCATGCAGGTTTGAGTTTACCCGTTGAGTCAATGGTGACAGAACTGTCACGATTTCCAGAAGTGACTCGGCCTTTGCTCCAGTCATGAATGACTCGTGTATTGGTGAGCCACGGACGACCAAGTAGTAATTCATAAGAATAGGAATTATTGGGAATATCAAGTACTACGAGATCAATAGAAAACTTGAGACCTCCTAGTTTGATCAGCACGTGCGGAAGGAAACAGGTAGGTCGGACCACACTTTGATCGGCCATCCGAAGCTGACAAGTAGGTTTGCTAGCTTGTCTCTCAGATTTCATTCCATCATGAGGGATGTGGAAATGATATTAACTCCAAAACCTCCATCGAGTACTACTAAAACTTCACGGGATTGATGATGGGTAGCTGGGATTTTGATGTTGCCTCATTCGCTGAGTGGATTGGTTAGATGTAAGGGCATTTTAGGCAACTCGTCAAAAGTGGTGGTGGTATTGGATTGAATCTGTTGTTTCCACTGGCCAGCATGCTTCCAGAGTACATGGAAGGGAAGAGTGACATTGGCTTGTAGTAAATCTCCCCAAACTTTGGTACATTCAAGGGTTTCGCTTTCAAAGGGCTTGTGAGGTACTTTATGGAAAGAGGAAGATTGTTGGTCGACATTGCAGATTTGCTGGCGATACTGATGATGCAGCCAAATTTCTTCAGATGGGTGAGGGTAAACTATCGGGGTTGAATCGTCACTTGGAGGAACAGCCCGCGGTTGAGTTTTGTTGGGTGCAAGCGTAGGGGCTTGGCGTTGGGTTTGTGCCCGAGTCAAGACCCAAGCAAGATGTGTTTCGATTGGTAAGCTTTCGACTTGCATTGAACAGACAGAAGCAGCTGGCTTAGATCGGGATGGGCAGTCCTTCACGTGGTGTTCAATACCACAGTTTTTACAAGCTGGAGGAAAGCGGAGTTTATCTAGGCAGCGAATACTAGGATATTTACCTGCACAGATAAAGCACTCGGATCAAGATAATGGACAGCGTTTCGTGGGGAAGGCTGGTTAACAACAAACTGTTGACATGGGGATGAGTATTGATTTGGTGCAGGTGGTCGTGGTTGGTAAACCCCTGGTCGTGGCACAAGTTGTTGTGGCGGGTAAGGGAAGTATGCTCGATAGATGGTGGGTCTGGTGGCTGCTGGGAAATGATTTCACAGTTGAGGGAATTCATTAGCAGTGTGATGCTGTGAGCAGATTGGACATCAGACATTTTCCCTTGCTGGAAACGATTTCTCAGCAATATGTTTCATGGCGGTTTGAAAATCGGCAGTGAGTTTATCTATATGAGATTGTTGAGCTTTTTGTCAAGTTTCCATTTGATGTAGAAGTTCAGAAGACTGAGCAATATTATCAGACTTTGGGTGATTAGGCTGGTCCGGATTCTTAGATTTCTTTTCATGATGGTCAAAGTCATCGTCGGAACCTTCGTCTTCTTCACGGATATCATCGGTCATCACATCTTTAAGTTGATCATAAAGGTCAACTGGTTTGAGTTCATGGTGGATGTTTTTAGACAATCCAACTAAGAATAGTTTTGTGGCCATTCGTTTGGTGATATTTTCATCAACACATTCTACTTTGAGACGTTTAAAATGCTCAATGTAGTTTCAGACAGACTCTTCACGACGCATTTTCATATGAGTAATTTGAATGAACGGGCTCTGAGTCAGTTTGGATGGTTTGAAATGCTTGATGAGAGCATCCTTGAGGTGGTCCAAGAAGCAAGATCAAGAACTTCGAGATTCAAGTACCACTCCTTGGCGGTGCCATAGAGTACCATGGGAAATGGACGAAGCTTTTCAGTTTCAGAGGTATCTCCATAAAAACGGCATGCATTATCAAAGTCTTGGAGAAATCGAACTGGGCCACAAACTGGAGTCACAGTCTAGCTACCATTGATTGTGTGAATGCCGATTACTGTGCTCAACATCAGGATAATTGTACCTCTCCACTCCCGATCGATCACGACCAATTACCTGATCTGGATACACCTATCATCAATATCAATTTTATTGATATTCTTCCACACCATGATGAACTGCTAAATGTTGCATGGCTACCTACTAATGAATCAGACGATTTATTCATTGATGACGAGAACATCTTACGAATTCAGAATTGCCTAGAAGATATGGACATTTCTGATATTCAGATCCTCAACTATATGGAGGCACTCCCACCTAGGACCTATCCACAACATTCTTCCAAGGTGGAACCAGTTGCCAAGATTGCAATTGAAAAACTTGAGACAAAATTCTACCATCCCAAATGCCCATACTATCCATGGGATCTCTGTGAGGAGGAGACTATCTTTCAAATTGATGATGAGATCCTCCATGACATACCAACTGTCCCTCATCCACACACCTCTCCACCACCGAAACCTCAACCACGTGGTCATACTATGAAAGAGAAAATGAAAAAACCACTTAAAATTCAACCGCCGGGTGACCTCACCATTGTTCGGGAAGTTCCTAAGATTGCCTCTAGTCCTACACCAGTCCCCAAAAATTTCCAAGCGCCATCCCGTCAAGAGAAGGCCCCCCTCGCATCTCTAGCCCATGATGTTCCTGCATACTTTAAGGACTATACGATCGAGGATGTCACAATCCAATTACCCCAAGCTCAATGTGAGCCAACTGGTAATTCACCCTACGAAGGCCCTACACAAACCATAACCCTTTCCCTGAGTGAGCCAAATGAAACCAACGAGTATCTTGTCCACATCGAAGCTCATCTCAATCGCGAACAATGCAGACGGCTTGAAAAGCTCCTACAAAAATATCAACATGTCTTTGCCTGGACCTATAAAGACATGAAAGGCGTCTCACCCCAAGTAGTTGTGCATCATATTCCGCTTAAACCGGGTGCAAGACCCACTGCGAGTCGTCCATACAGATGCGATCCCATCTATATGGCCAAGATCGAAGAAGAATTACAATGCCTCTTAGATGCGGGATTTATCTATGAAATTGAGCATACTGAGTGGGTCTCCCCAATTGTCATCATTCCCAAGAAAAATGGAAAACTCCAAATCTGTGTCAATTTTAAGAAACTTAACGCCGTCACTGAACATGATCATTTTTCATTACCTTTCGAAGAATCCATCTTAGAAAAACTAGCAGGAGATGAGGCTTACACCTTTTTAGATGGCTTTAGCGGATACAATATGATCCAAATTGTTGAAGAAGATCAACACAAAACCGCTTTTGCCACAGAATGGGGAACCTTTTGTTCGAAAGTCATGCCCTTGGTCTCTGCAATGCTCCTAGCACCTTCCAACGTGTTATGCAAGCGGCCTTTTCTCAGCAAATGGACGATACCTTAGAAGTTTACTTGTACGATTTAGGAGCACATTCCGAAAATACGCCATCTGTCTATTCTCGAAAAAAAATCTATCCAATGTCAACGCTTCGGCATCTCTCTTAATCCTAAAAAATGCCAGATTTTGGTAACCCATGGCATTGTGTTAGGACATATTATCTCACAAAATGGCATTGCCACTGACCCTGAAAACATCCTTATCATTCAAAATCTGCCGGAACCGCGTACGATACGTGAAGTTTACTCCTTTCTTGGCCACGCCAACTACTATCGGTGCTTTATTTTTTATTTCGCTAACAAATCACGCTTAATCTACAAAGTAGTTGTATTTCCTAAATGGACGGATGAACAATGTGTCGTCTTTAGTCAACTCAAAAAAGCCCTTACCAATGCACCCATCCTCCGGGCTCCTGATTATTCTAAAGAATTCCATGTGCATACCGATGCATCCACGTATACCATTGGAGCAGTGCTCACCCAACCGGGAGAATTCAAAAAGGACTACCCAATCCGTTTTCTTAGTCGACAATTGATACATGTTGAAGTCAATTGTACCACTACCTAACACAAAGCCTTGGCAATGGTATATGCAGTTCAGAAGTTTCGCCATTATATTCTAGGAAAAGTCTTTGCGTTCTTCACTGATCATCAAACACTATTGTATCTCATCAACTGACCCTCGCCATGGACGATCCCACTCAAAATTACAAGTGGGCTGAGAAGGTAACAGAGAAGCTGTGCGGAGCTCTGAAAGCTCGAAAACCAACTACCAAATGTTGGTATCTCCTCCACATGTTGGTCACCAAACAATTGGGGTCTAGGGCAGCTACTGCCATCAAGGAGTTGGATGATGATTATCCAAGCACAAAAAAGTGAGCCACCCCCCAACCGACAGTAGAACCGGTCTCACCAGCCCCACCTACTAAGAAGCAGAAAGAGAAGGCGATCAACACAGAAGCCGATGTCCCTCATAACATTCTATCCAACAACATCGGGGTGGAATATGCTGAATTCGGAGGGAGCCTTAAACCATCTCAGGTCCCAAAGGAGGTCCTTGAGCAGCAGGTGGCCTTACTTCACTAGGCCCAACAGCGCAGACAAGTAGTAGCGGCAGCAGCAGGCAGCTCCAGAATGGCAAGCACTTCCGGCTCTGATCCTATGGGCGTGATTCCGTCCACACATGCAATCTCCTCTCCATCACTTGCTTTCACACTCCCACCACCAACCCCACCATTTACTGCCACCTCCACACCCTCACTAACTCTCAACACGGGCTTCACTTCCACACTTCCACAAAAGCCCTAACTTGTACAAATCTCCACCCTACTTGACTTCACAGTCAACGTAGATGATTTTGCATTACAATTACTAAGTGCACTTCCATCAACCACTATCACCACTAACCCAATCCAACAATCTCTACAACGCAGTATCTCCCCACCTCTTGTACCACTCAATCCACAATTACGTCCACCTACTTTTCATACACCTCCGTCTAGCCCTGCTCCTGACTTTCTACCATTTAACCCAATGTCGTATCCTAACTACACACGCACCCTCCCTGACATTGGTCCTTGGGGGCAGTTACCCCTTGCAGCCCAAAAAGTGGTATGGTTGGTGAATAAGCTCCAATACAATCTATTCGACACCCTAGGGGGACAGTATACTATGCAGCAATTTGACGATGGTGCTATGGCGGACCTTCAGAAAGAAAAAGCAAGGCTGGAGAGGAAAACAAACAACAACAACTCTAGATCCAAAACCTCACGAATTACAATCAACAACAACAGCGGATGCTACTCCACCTCCAGAACCAGCTCCAACTGAAGGTATCCAACATGCAACAAACCATCGATACCCTCAAAGCCGAAAAAGATGAGGTTGTAGCATATTCACAAGCAGTACGTTCTGCTATGAAGGAACAGTTGGAAATGGTGGACTTCAACAACTTCGCACCACCAGTTATTCTTGAGGGAACTGCCATTCTAGTGGTGACCTATCAAACATTGGCCCAAAAGCTGAAAGCCACGACGGAGTAGCACTTAAAATTACAACAATCATACATTGCTTCCATCGAGGTCTTAAACCAACACATAGCCACCCTGAAAAAATGCTTCAAGGCCGCTGTCCAGTCAACACCGTTGGTTCATGCAGAGCACGCCCAATTTCATGATTCAAGGCACCACTTTGATGGACCAGATGGTGGAGATGGAGTAAGATTCCAACAGCCTCCTCCTATAACTCAAGGCTTCGCATTTCAAGGCCAACCCCTGGGGCAAGGAGCTCAAACACCAAGCAATCCGTCAGACTCTGGGGGTACCAGCTCCCAACATTATCTTTTCTCTTCCACCGCTTCTAACACTCTCGACACCACTAATCCCACCTTCATTCCATGACAATTTTTTCATGAGTCAAAAAGCAGAAGCTAACCCCTCGCCTCCTCTCTCTCATGAACTCGATCCACAAATTCAACACGAGATTGCCTCTGAAGCGCCAACCATCCGGCACATAATCACGCTCATAGAACCAAGCAAGGAGTTGCGTGCCTCTCAGGAGTTTGCAAAGAAGTATCCAACAACAAAAGAGCGAGGTGGCTACATACTGTTTTATTATTATTTAAGCTTCTACTCATGGACTTACAAAAGACTTGCCATGGTTGAAGTTGACAGATACTCATACGTGGTCTTACAAAACACATGCCACGGAGTTTTATTTGTTTCATTTTTATTTTCTCTATGTTAGCACAGTTGCTAACATCATTCAATCAGGATTCGCAAACAGTTCAGCTGATTGTAATGTTTATTCAAAGCATATAGGCACCAATTCAGTTCACATAGCTCTTTACGTAGATGATGCATTTATTTTGTCTAATGACACTTCTCTTCTGCACACTACTGAGAGTGATCTGTCAAAAAAAATTTGACATGACTGATTTAGGAGCTGTTCATTCTTTGCTAGAAATTCACCTTACTAGAGATAGACTTCAGAAGAAGATCTATCTTAGCTAGCAGACATATCTAAAAGGCATTTTAAAAAAGTTTCATATGTTTGATTGCAAACCAATTGATATCCCAATGGATCCAGGTATAGTAGTGACTAAACCTTCTTGTGTTGAGACTGATAGTGAAGTACTTGACTTAGCGAAGTACTCTTATCATTCACTAATCGGAACTCTAATGTATGCAATGTTGTGTACTAGACCAAATTTAGCATATACTGTTAGCACGTTAAGTCAATTCATGTCTGATCCTAGGATCTCTCATTGGAAAACATTAAAGAGAGTGATGAGATATATTCAGAAAAGTTTAGACCATATTTTATGCTATGATGGAAATGCTATCGACCTACTCGTCTTGCGAGGCTACTCCAACTCAGATTGGGGAGAAACAATCTCTACCAAAAAATCTACCTCCGGGTTCTGTTTCTATCTGGCAGGGGGACCAATTTTGTGAAACTCAAGGAAGCAGAAATAAGTTGCGCTTTTCTCGATAGAGGTAGAGTACATCGCGGCATGTCAAGCTTCAAAAAAAGCTGTATTGATCAAGTTATAACTTCACGACTTACATCACACTCAGTTTAATGCTACCACCATTCTATGTGACAACTTGAGCTGTATTTCACTGTCACTGAATCCCAGATTTCATGGCAAATCCAAGCACATAGAAATCCAGTATCATTTCATTCGGGAGAAAGTTTTCTTAGGACAAGTGATCCTTCAATATTGTTCCACAACAAATATGGTCGCAGACATCTTCACTAAAGCGCTTCCCAGGATCAAGCACCAAAAAGTTTTCAACAAGCTGAATCTGACGAAGATACCAAGGCACCAATCGTGACCTTAAAGGGGACTGTTGGAAATTAAGCCCACAGTTTCCTCCTTGGTGAATGACTAATTTCATTTCATGATTCTTTCTGCATGTTTATTGATCATCGATCTAGGGTAAGGTGAAACCAACTTTGGTTCTATGTTTGCTCATATGATACCTGCAGAAATCACAAACTTAGATAGCCAATTTATTTGAAAAACGTCTACAACGGGCTTCCGGCTGATCTCCAGCAAAGGGTAACCAATCCTGTCATAATTTCAAGTTCAGATGTTAAGTTCAATAATTTGAAGTCATTAAAGACTTGGCCATCTTCAAGGACTTCCATGAAATTAGCATTTAGAACAAGTCTGTAGAAATACATTACTTTCGTGACAGTTTGCAAAAATACTCTAAGTGTCGCGACAGTCTTGTGATGCCACAAAAATGTTAAATATTGAATATCAACATAATTGGTTAAGTATAAATCATGAAGAAGCCTAAGTCATTTTCGAGAATATATCTCCTAAGTACTTGCCTTGTAATTAAGGACAAGACCTTTAAAAGGACAAGACATTGCCTTGGATAACCTTTACTAGGTCGTCCATACGAAACGACTAGATACGAAAAGACATGTTAAACTAGAGTAGCTTTAACTCATAGTTAAGTATACCTCCTATGGTATAGTTGAATATATTTTTAGTCTAATTGTTAACTAGACCCTTTCACGAGAGCGACACACTTGTTGTTTTAGAGGTGTGTTTGTTCGTCCCGTAGAACATATGTAGATCTCACACTTCAGTCTCGATCATCGAGAGAGAAGAGGTTATGCTTATGTAAGAGATTGAAGAAGTGAATAGAGTTATGTGAGTTATTCTCTCTTATCTCTGTTCTTCGCACTGTTGAGTGTGAGTGATCTTGAGTCTGCTAACAATCTCTAAAGCATTTCATGAATTACTCTCTGATTAGATAGACGCTCTAGTGCATTACAGTCGTTTGCTGTGTATCCGTAAAGCATGCTCTAAAGAACTGTCTTAAGACCATCTTATTCGTTTGTCGTGAATACTTCCTTTTTCGGCACTCGAATAACAACTATCTTTGGTACAGTCTAGCACGATCATGGAATTAAGCTGTATGTATACATACGAGATGACAATCCCTGTCTGAAGAATTGAGTCTTTGATCTGTTTTCCTGATTGGCATTGACATAAGTTTCTAACGTGCTCTAAAACTCTTCGTGTTCTTTAACTATTAAGTTGGGCTTTAGTTAAACTTTTGTCTAGAAACAAATAGTTCGCGAACGTGATTAATTCATTGTCTGCACAGTCTCAAATACATCAAACAATTCTCGATTCTCTGTTGACACCTTAATCAGCCAAAGTGTAGTACTACTGTACTACTCTAATAACATCTCACTTGTAGAATGCGCTTTCTTCAATTCGATAGAGGCCAGATTGTTGTTCTGAATTTATTAATATTACCCATCCCAAACATAAGTAATCCTGGTTACTTTTTAATGTATGTCAACAACCAGAATAACACTCGAAACCACTTGTCATAAATTATACCAAAAACATACATTATTTAGTATAAAATCTATATTAACCCTATTGGTATAGTACGACATATACCAATTTTTGACGCCGTTGCCGGGGATAGTTTAGGAAAATTATAAGAAATCTAATAAATCCATCTCCATCTCTAGTGTATGTCAGATAGAGAATCCAGATTAGAACGACACCGTAAGCTTAGAGAGGAATTTTTATGAAGACAAAATAAACTACTAGTCGAAGAAATCTAGACAAAATCACTGTCCAGTTACTTGAACTCCTAATTAGCTTCGGTATGGAGGGTGGTCCTGCTGCACGTTTCACTTCTATCTCTAAAATTAAATATGATTATTTTAAAGGGACTTCTTCCGATGATGCAGATAGCTATGTCTCAAAATTCGAGTCAATCGCTAATGTGAATAACGAGGGAACTGACGTAGACAAACTACGAATCTTCCCTGGTCTGCTAAGAAAGCAGACGCGCATCTGGTACAGCCAAGTTGAACCAGGCCGTGTAGGAACCTGATACTTGCTGAAAGATGCATTTTTGGACCAGTTCAAAGAGGTCGGTTACAAATCTAGAATTCTTGGACGTTTTAACAATGTTCAAAAGAAGAGTAAAGAATCCCTTCACAAATATACACGAAATGTTAAAAATCTCATAGGAAAACTAACCGGTGTATATCCCGTAGATATGCAGATCAAATGGTTTTTGGCTGGTTTACCACCATAGATTGATCGGTATTGCAGACAAGGGGACATGACCTTCTTAGCAGCAGTCATAGCTAGTGCCAAAAATTTTGAGACCTCAAAACTAGCACAAAAGCGACGATCGACTAAGAAATCTCGAAAGTCGAAGACTGATTCTAGTGACAGTGATGATGATTCTGATTCTGATTCAAGTACTAGTTCTTCAAGAAAAAATTCAGAAAAATCTAAATCTTTACCAAAACTCTCATAGAGTCCTCTGAAGTTCTATCTTAGTGAGACCAAGACACACAAAAGCTTGCCAGAGTTAGTTTGATGTCTGAGTGCCTGTGCAAGAGTTCCCAATGAAAAAAAAAACGAGAAAGTACAAGAGAATTCTCACAGACACCAAAATTTTCAGTTCCAGTGGGCAAAAACTTTCGTAGAAGATTCTCAAGTTCCATCTCAGTGAGACCAAGGCATAGAAGAGCTTGCGAGAATTAGTTTGATTTCAGTGAGCAGAAAATTGGATTTAAGTGCAAAAAAATCACTAAAAAGTGAAGATCCAACAAATCCTTCTAGTAAGAAATCTCGCAGATCCTCTCAATCAATTCAGAATGTTAATTTCCATCAATGATGAAGCTTGCAAGAGTTAGTTTTGAGATTTGGTGAAGATCAAGCCAAAATAGTGGTTATGAACCCTCTCATACAGTGAAATTTTCACTTCTTGCAAGAGTTAACTCTTGTAGAGAATCTATAGTGAGATCTGACCCAGATCCAACTACTGTGATCCTTGCGAGAGTTACATCCCAAAGATCTGAGAGATATCAAGTTTTTTATCTACAAAAATAGCTAAAGAACCTTGCACAACCAACCCTCGCACAAGAGAACTCTCGCAGACTAGATCAGTGGAAAGATCTACATCAGATCTAGCTACTGTCGAAATCTCAGGTCAATCAATGCAAGGAGTAAAAAGTTATCAAGGAAAAACCACCGTAAAAGGCCTAAAATTCACTAAATGAGCGCATAGACGAGAAACATGGGCTCCGACACCAGAAAACTTTTGATGTTTGATCCATCGCAAAAAAGCTTTGTATGTGATAACGCCGAAGCATATTGGATTACCCGCAAGCGCATCCAATATGTAACCAAAATTTTGTACTGAAATTGTCGCATCCACATCCGCTTAAGAAGTGGGCAGCTTCATCCACCGAATCTTTATTTGTCGCAACCAGCTTCCCATCCAATGGTAGTCTGAGGGCTGTGCAAAACAAATCTTCAGAGATAGTGAAGAATTTGCCTTGTACATGAACTTTGAATTTCTCCTCCGAAATTGAATGGATAGGCTTCACAAACTCAGTATTGACTTTAGAGAGGATGATGGAGGGGTCCACTTTCAAATCATCCAACCTGCATCGATCCAAAAAGGACTGAATGGATGCCAGACGGATTCCTTCGCATGCTTTCCAGATGATATTAGAGCTAGACCTTGATTTGGAAGCCATTGGTCAAATGTTTGACGATAGCTCCGTAGATCACAATAGTTCGCAACAGAGTGCTTTGATCACAAAGAGAATGAGCGCAGAAAAGTATAAACTCACAAGTAGAAAGTGTAAGAAAGAAAAATAGAAAATAACTCTGATAAGCAGTAGCGGTGTGGAAGGGATGATGATGTGGCATGGTGACTTGACATCTGTTACTTTCATTTATGGAGGACGTGCATGGCTCAGTGTTTGAAACTATAATTTGCCATATCGATCTTTAATGACGGAAGACCATTTGTGAAAAGAAAAAATAAATTAAGAAAAAACAATATCTGTGAGCGTACACACATGTGAATAATGATGATCACGTGGCCATCATCTTTAATGGAGGGATACAAAAAGTATGTCGAGAGATTCTTGAAAGATTCTTGAGATTATGCTAGAAAGATTTTAGAGAGTTTCGTGAAACTTTCTCGAAGGATCTTTAAAAAAAAAGATACAGAAACTTGACGAAATTTCTCGAAAATTTTAGCAATATACTAGAAAATTTCTCAAAAAACTGGAGAAAATCTAGAAAAGATTCTAGAAAAATTTTCAAAAACAATTTACGAAAATTTGATTAACAAATTTATTGTCGCGAAAAAATCTCAAAAAGCTCTCGAAAATACTTTTAAAATGATATTTGAAATATTGAGAGAAGTCAAGAAAAATTCTCGAAAATCTCAAAAAACATTATGAAAAATGTTGGATGGTTGTAGAAAATTTCACAAAAATTTCTAGAAAAAATAAAAGAAAAGTTGTGAAAAAAAATTAGACAAGATAAAAGAAAATTCACGATTAATTCCAGAAAAATACTAGAAAATAATAAGAATAAAAAAAATTTAAAAACATAAAAATTCTGGTCAAAGGTAGTATTTCTTCAATCTAGACCCGTTAATACGTGTAGGTAATAGTTCACCTTCAAGTGATTGAAGTTGTACAAAACCATTGTCAAACACCTCTATGACTTTATACGATCCAAGCCATTGCATATGGAGTTTTTCAGGGAACTTTTGATGGCGACTGTCATATATCAGCACATAATCATCAGCTTTAAGATCACATTTTTTTATATGACTGTCATATTTCTTCTTTCTTTGTTTCTGAATTTCCTCCGTTTGTTTTTGTGAAATCTCTCGAGCTTCAGCTAGTTCTTCAATATTAGTCAACCTTTCGTTTATACATTATGCATCTGTTCGTTGAGCTTGAATACGAAAGGTTTTCACTTCAAATTCAATTGGCAAAATAGGATGCATACCATATGTAATAAAATATGGTGTTTGTTTTGTCGTGATTTTCTCTGTGTTGCGATAAGCCTAGAGAACTGGTGGTAGTTTTCGATCCTAATTTGTTGCATGTGCAATAGTAATTTTGGTCATGATCTTACATAAAACTCCATTAGCTCTTTTTGTCAACCCGTTTGCTTTTGGATTATACGGTGTAGTGTTTGTGTGTTTGATCAGGAAACAAGTTGTCAGCAACCGTATGTAGAAAATGTGTACCTCGGTCACTTACTAATTCGAGTGGACAACCATATCTTGTGATTATACTTTTCAAAATAGGAGCATTAATCAACCTTTTCTTAAGATCTTCGAATGCTTTCTGTTGTTCATTCGTCCACAAGTATTCCACTTGTTTCTTCAGTAGATGTGTAAGAGAGACAACAATAGAAGCATGATTTTGAATAAATCTCCGGTAATAGCCAACATGTCCTAAGAAAGCTCTTAGTTCACATAAATTGGTTGGTATATGGAGATTCTTTATAAGCTCGACTTTATCTTTGTCGACTTCTATTCCTCTGTTAGATATTCTGTGTCTGAGCAATATTCCTTCTTTCATACCAAAAAGACATTTCTTTGGATGAAGAGATAAACAAGTATCTCGACACCGTTGCAATGTTAATTTCAGCTTCTGCATGTGTGTCTTTATATCACTGTATACACAAATCATCAATAAATATAGAAAAGTTTTCAGGAAGGCAACGAAAATTAACATCATGATTTGCTGAAAAGTCACTAGAGCGTTACAAAGACCAAAGGGCATTTTGTTGTAGGCATAAGTACCCCACTCCGTAGTGAATGTGGTTTTTGAACGATCCTCCTTTCGCACTCCAACCTGATTATATCCAGAAAATTCGTCACAAAAATTGTAATGCTCTTGACCAGCAACCTGATCTAGGATGGAATCAGTGAAAGGCAGAGGACGATGGTCCTTTTTTGTGGCAGCATTGAGTTTGCAAAAATCCTGACATATTTGTATTTTGCCAGTCTTCTTCTTTGGGACGACAACAATGGGTGAAACCCATTCACTACTTAAGACGGGATAGATTATACCTGCCTTAAGGTGCTTGTTAAGTTCGTCCCTGACCATGAGAGAGTACTTAGTATTGAGACGATATTGTCTCTGTCGAACAGGTTCAACATCTTCCTTAAGATCAATACAGTGCTCTCCAAATTTGAGGAGCTTTTGTTTCTCGTTGTGACTTTGAATAATATCCCCACGTCACTTGGCCAGGACTAATATTTTGTCTTTGGCAGTTTTCCTTCAATAATGTCACTTCTCTGCACAACAGCATCAGTCGCAGCTTTCGCTTTCGTGTCTGCAATAGCTAGTGTTGCTACATACTGATATTTGGGTCGTGACTTCTGCGGCTGAGGGAAGTCTGGATACTTGTGGCCAGGCTCTCTACAATTTGAGCATAATGGTACATAACCAATCGGCTTTCGCGGTTGAGGACAATCAGGAGAAAAATGTCCTAGCTCTCCACAGTTGTAGCAGTTGCCCGAAACTGGTTCAGTCGTTGTTTGAGACTTTGCTGGTCCAACAAATTTAGGAGGATTATGTCTTCTTGGTGCAAACTTGGGTCTGTCCTGCTGGGCTGATGCTGCAGTTACCTATACATAGTTAGTAGTCACATCATTTTGAAAAATAAAAAGTACCTCCTGGGCAGGATCTTCAGAGTATTTGACATTCATAGTAGTGTAGTCTTCCTTAGTGTGTCCAGAGGTTCCACATTTCGTACACCACATTCATGAGTTGGATGAAGACGCTTTTGGTCTTTTATTTGCAACTTCATAGATCTGCACTTTCAAGGCATTAAACCTTTTATTAAGGTCAGCCATATTACTCTTCCAAAGCTTTTCAACTTTAGAAGTTGACAACTTATCCTCGACAACTTTCGTGTCGTCCTTTCGTTTAGTTCATCGTTTATTCTTTCTCTCTCTCCTTTGTCAGCTTCTGATTCTAATAAATCGCTGCTTTCAAATTCCCGAGATTTTTTGAATTTTTTATGATTTTTGCTGATTTTTACAAACTGCTTGGAACTAACTCTCGCAGGCTTCTATGCAGTTCTAGGACAGTACCCTAGAGCTGCTGCTAGTCATGCAAGGGTTAATTCACACTGATTTTGGAGATATTAAAATCTGATGAGATTTTAGGCTCTTTTTCTTTCCAAAAATACAGATTGGTGTGTTTTTTGGGTTTTTTGGTTGGTTGGTTTGGGTTTCAAGCCCTTAGAGGCTGTTCAAGGCCTCCTCTACCCTCTCACACCTCCTCCGCTAGCTGTGAACAGTCCAAACACAAAAAAAACAGAAAACTAACTCTAAACTCCCAACAATTTGCCTAAAACTACTCTAAAAAGCAAGAAAATAGCTAAAATGCAACTAAACTAGTTAGTAGAAACCTATCCCCGGCAACGACGCCACTGTAGGATCGAAGATCTTGTGTAGTATAGCCCTCCTGTCTATCAACAAGGGTTAGATCACTGGATAGGTACCTAACTATGCATAGATGCTCATTTTTAAAGACACATTTGTTGTCATTAAAACATGTGATGTCTGTCAGCGAGCCAAGAAAAATGCGAAAGCAGACTTCACAGCTTTGACTCCCATTATAGAAGGCGAAGCCTTCCATAAATGGGGAATAGACTTTGTTGGACCAATCAACCCAGCAGTGAAACACATCCAAGCCCATTATATTCTAATAGCCACAAATTACGCCACTAAATGGATTGAGGCTCGGGCAACAAAGGATGCCAACGCAAAGATTGTAGCGTGTTTTCTTTATGAAAACATTATTATATGTTTTGGTTGTCCTATAGAGCTAGTTAGTGATCATGGCACACACTTTTTAAATGCTGTCATTGATAATTTGCTACGCCAATACCTTGTAGTTCATCGAAAGAGTACACCATACTATCCTAAATGTAATGGCCAGGCCGAATCAACTAACAAGACGATATGTAAGATATTGACAAAGATAGTTGAAACCAATCGCTCTGATTGGGAAACGAAACTCTTCTCAGCTATCTGGGCTTATCGCACCACCCCAAAGAAAGCCACAGGGTGGGTTACCCCATTCCATCTCATGTATGGTCAAGAGGCGGTAATGTCAGTCGAGTTCTTAGTACCTTCTCTAAGAGTCATGGAAGTCTTTTCTACAGATCTCTGTGAGAAAACTACAATTGAGCAACAAGTCAAAACCAGGCTATTTACGTTAGCCCAGTTATGCAAGACAAGACTCGTATTTTACCATGCACAACTAGTTAAAAAAAGATGTCAAAAGGCCTGGCATGACCGTCACTTGCGAAACAAGGATTTACACTTAGGTGACCAAGTGCTTCTTTATACATCGAAAAAGCACTCCGACAAATTGAAATTTCGAAGTGAGGAACCATATACTATCAATAAAATCTTTCCTAATGATGCAGTCCAGTTGCAAACACTTGATAGAATACTCCTAGACACTGTCATCAACGGTGGTCGTCTACGGCAGTATTACAAGGAGTTGTTTTTTGTTGACCCAATTTAACACTTTTGCCCTGGTATATATTTTACATTTTCTATTTTCTTATTTCCTTAATTGTTATTCTCTTTTTGCATGCCTATTTATGTACTCTTTTCTTGTTTATAATTCATACCTATACTTATTTACTTTTTGTGCATTTTTTTTCTATAAATACCCATTTGTCATGAATGTTCTAGGTCAACAAATGATAGACTACACCATATGAAATAGATTTATCACACTTTAGGCCCATCTCATGATATCTCAATAAAGTATACAATCATTCATTGAGATACTTTTTTCCCATAAGAACTTCTACTTTGAGCCACAGTCATATTTTTCCCCCTGAAGTTCTTCACTTGCATCACACAGTTCCATTCCTCCATATAGAGTTTCTATCAAATCTCAATCGAAACAATCTTGTTAAATCTGAACCAAAACATCCTGTTAAATCTCAACCTATTAAATCTCAGCCGGAGCATCCTGTTAAATCTCGATCGAAGCGTTCTGTTGGATCTTGACCAAAGCGCTTTGTTGGATCTTGACCGAAGCGTTCTGTTGGATCTCGACTGAAGCATTCTGTTGGATCTCGATCGAAGCGTTCTGTTGGATCTCAACCAAAGCGTTCTGTTGGCTCTCGATAGGAGCATCCTATTAGATCTCGACTGGAGCACCCACTCAAATCTCGACCGGAGCACCCACTCAAATCTTGACCGGAGGATCCAATTTCAAAACTCAACGAACCGACACGTCACATCTTGTCCAAACCCAGACGACGACGTCCATAAATGCCATACCCATGATGCCATTCGCACCTCAGTGAAGTGCGAATTCTAGAGTTTCTTGCGACAATCTACTGGCGATCTTCCTGCTCTTGTGCTCAATTCTGGCACTCTCTTGTTCCATGTTTTAGTCATTGGTTACACTCCACCTCCACTGAGTATCCACCCTCGTCGTTTGATTACCATTCAGAGCGCCATCACCAAACCTTTCCAAACCTAACGTCACCTGCAGAATATACATCAATTTGAAACTTTTGGCATGCTGAGGGATAGTGTCACGCGAGCATTCATCATGCTCCCATTACACTATTGGAAATAACATCATCAACAAACAACACTTGGTTTTTATTTTTTAGTTCATCACCTCCACAAATCTAGATCAAAAAAGTTGTTGAGGTTCTATCGACATCCCAACATCTCCGTCCTTGACCGACACCTCCACATCTTCCGCTTTCAGACATTATACCTTCCATTTTCTTTACCCAACCTCATTCCGTCACCACC
This sequence comes from Diphasiastrum complanatum, assembly GCA_029204225.1. Taxonomy (NCBI): domain Eukaryota; kingdom Viridiplantae; phylum Streptophyta; class Lycopodiopsida; order Lycopodiales; family Lycopodiaceae; genus Diphasiastrum; species Diphasiastrum complanatum. Next base: position 24,113,899 of record CM055095.1, read on the forward strand.
CTTTCATTCCACAACATACTATGCTTTTCACACATCTTCCAATCTGTCTTTGCAAAAACACCTCCATATCTTCCACTTTCAGATATTTTACCTTCAATTTTTCTTTATCCAACCTCATTCCTTCACAACCCTTTCATTTCACAACATACTTTGTTGTACACAAATCTTCCAATCCCTTCTCAACCAACGCTTTCACCTACCTTCTCACCCAAACCATTCCAATCCCATCTCAACCGAAGCCCTCCATTCAATTCTCGACCAAAGCCTTCGTCCCATCTCAACCGAAGCCTCCATCAAATCTCAACCGAAGCCTCCGTCAAATCTCAACTGACGCCACTAGTCAAATCTCAACCGATGCCACCAGTCAAATCTCAACCGGCGCCACCAGTCAAATCTCAACCGACGCCACCCTTAACCCTGTCTCAAATATCAACCAACACACTTTTTTCAGAACACTGTTTTTTCCATTTTTTTCATCATGTCTTCCAACCCCAGTTCCAGTTCTGACGACCCCGATGCTAATAAGATCAACATCCAGCTGTGAAAATTGGATATTACCAAGATGCAAACCTGGTACCAGTAGGCAGAATCATTTTTCAAGGCAATTGAGTTCCAAAGCCCTATCCTGATTGGGTATCAAAGTCCGTACCTGCTACACATGGCATACGTGAATTATAATGCAGCTGCAAGATCGTGCCAACTCATAGTTCCCCCTGTCAAGAACTATGTTTATAACATATCTTTTGTGACAGCTGACTTGCAACCCTTCGGGTTCTCTCAAGGACCAAATGTTGTCACCAGGACGCTCCAGAAGATTGAGCAGACAACGTATTTCAAATATATAGGAAGAATAAAGACAAGTACCGCATAGAGGCCATCAATGATCAACAACTGGTAGCGGCATGTGCATACTTAACCAGGTGCATACAACGACCAAGAACCAAGGTGCTGAGGGTACCCATGTCCCTATTCCACATGATGGCAGATTCACGACTGTTGGGGGTATTTCCAACAAAGTGTAAATAAATAAAATCCTCCAATAAAATGTGTTGCGAGGGCATGACATCCTGCATGTATAAGCTCATGGCCCAATGAGCACACAATTAGAGTTGTAAATAGAATAAACTTGACTTGGGCCTTGGAATTAGAATAAAACTAGAGGCCCAATGTCATTTTATACTTACAGATTACTTTTTAGAGTTGGGTCCAAATTGGGACTCACATGAATCTTGTGATTTATAATGTACTTTTTGTGGACCCTTGGATCAAGTTGGGTCCAAGATGAATGGTTAGGATCATTGTGGATATTAGCCAATAAGATTGAGGGGCAAGGGCCTTCCCCATTTTATAAAAGGGCACCATTTGTACACTATTTTCATTCTTAATGAGAAGGAGAAAACTCTACCATTTTTGGAAGAGAAACATCCTCATTTGCTAATCACTACTTGCTATTGCTCTTGATTGTGTTTTCCATTGCTTTCTATTTCCATGTTTATTGTTTGCCATAGTGAATGTTTTTTCATTAGCAAGCATAAGGAGCATTTGAGCTAACCTCCACCCTCACTCTCTATCTCTCTCTTTCTCTTCCCTTCTCAATCTCTTCTTCTTCATTCCTTCTCTTCAACCAAAACTATGATGAATGTTAGTGTAGAGGAGTAGAGTTAAAGATGAGTAGTATAGTGGTGAGTAGAGTTAAGGGAGAAAGTAGGAAATTAACTAAAAGTAGCATCTATGCATAGTTAGGTACCTATCTCGTGATCTAACCTCTGTTGACAGGCACAAGGGCTATACTACGAGAGATCTTCGACCCCACAGTGGCGCCGTTGTCGGGGATAGGTTTCCACTAACTAGTTTAGCTGCATTTTAGCTATTTTCTTGTTTTTTAGAGTAGTTTAGGTAGATTTTTGGGAGTTTATAGTTAATTTTCTGTATTTTTTTGTGTTTGGACTGTTCACAGCTAGCGGAGGAGGTGTGAGAGGGTAGAGGAGGCCCTGAACAATCTCTAAGGGCTTGAAACCCAAACCAATCATCCAAAAAACCCAAAAAACACACCAATTTGTATTTTGAAAAGAGCAAAAAAAAACTCATCAGATTTTTATATCTCCAGAATCAGTGAGAATTAACCCTTGCATGATTGGCAGTAGCTCCAGGGTACTTTTCCAGACCTGCATAGAAACTTGCGAGAGTTAGTTCCAAGCAGGTTGTAAAATCAGAGAAAAATCATAAAAAATTCAAAAAACCCTTGAAAAAGTCCAAAAAAATTCAAATCTTCATAAGAACTCTCGTAGAGCCCTCCGAAGTTCCATCTCAGTGAGACCAGGACACAGAGAATCTTGCGAGAGTTAGTTTGATGATTAAGTGCTTGTGCGAGAGTTCCCATTGAAAAAAAGACGGAAAAGTACCAGTGAACCCTTGCAGACAGTGAAATTTTTAGTTCTAGTGGTCAAGAACTCTCGTAGAGGATTCTGAAGTTCCATCTTAGTGAGACCAGGACACAGAAGAGCTTGCGAGAGTTAGTTTGATTCCAGTGAGCAGAAAATTGGATTTAATTGCTAAAAAATCACTAAAAAGTAAAGATCCAACAAATCCTTCCAGTAAGAACTCTTGCAGACCCTCTCAATCGATTCAGAATGTCAAATTACATCAGTGATGAAGTCTGCAAGAGTTAGTATGAAGATCTGGTGAAGATCAAGTACAAAAAGTGATTTTAAACCCTCACAGACAGTGAAATTTTCATTTCTTGTGAGAGTTAACTTTCGCAGAGAATTCTAAAGTGAGATATGACCCAGATCTAGCTACTATGAAACTTGTGAGAGTTACTTCCCAGAGATCTGAAAGATATCAAGTTTTTTACCTACAGAAATAGTTAAAGAACCCTTGCATAGCCAACCCTTGCACAAGATAACCCTCGTAGACCAAATCAATGGAAAGATCTGCATCAAATCCAGCTACTATCAAAATCTCAGGTCAATCAGTGCAAGGAGTAAAAAGTTATCAAGGAAAAACCACCATAAAAGGCCAAAATTCATTTTGGCCAATCAGATCGATCAGATCCTTGAAGATCCAGACTGCATCCTACTGTATAAGCAAGATCCAATCACTTTGGAACCCACCATCGGATGAATCTGAGATCAGAATGATCAATAACATGAAGGGTAGCAAATCAGGCACCACATCTTTCCAGATTAGCAACTGTGCAACAAGAGACAGAACCGGAACCAGCACCAATGGATCCAATGGGACAACCTGTATTTGTCGCACCCTTGCATGCAGTTGGGAAAGCACCATGGATGGAGATACCAAAATACGATGGATCATCAGATCCCATCCGATTCCTCCAGATCTACGAGCAAGCTTGTGAAATCTACGGCGAACGAACACCTGCAAAGAAGCTGATGCTATTCTTTCTGTCCTTACTTGCAGTGGCTCAAGATTGGTTTTTTAACCTGTCAGAGAAAGAGAAATCCACCTAGGAAGTGGTTAAAGTAGCTCTCATTAGGCGCTTTAAACCAATAAAGTTCCTGGAGGACCCGTTTCTCCTGCTGAGCAAAGTCAAGATGGAAAAACGTGAAAGGGTCCGGGACTATATTGAATGAGTCAAACATCTACGATCCGTGTGCAGTGCAGCCTTGACTCCCGATCATGCGGTGATCATGTGGTTCCTAGTCGAATTACCACGAAGCATCAGAAGAGAACTGAAATGACGGGAGCAGTACGCTACTCTACAAGAAGCTATGGAAGATGTCATCAGAAAAGAGAATGAGAGATTTGACGACGAATATCTTTCCACCCACACTCCTACTCCCTCAATTGCATCATCATCATCAAATGCATCCACTCTATCCACAGAATTGTTGTTGGAGCAAATGACAAAATTACACAAACAGCAGAAGGAGCAACTTACAGCGTAGTTTGACGAGAAACTGAAGGCCTTACAGGGAACTGTAGCAGTAACTTCACATCAACCGGAACCAAGCTAGCTGCAGTATCCTTGACGAAAAAATGTATGGTGTTCAGTATACACGCAAAACCATACAGCGAATGAGTGTCCAGTCCTAAAGCAAAATCTTAGACTGACACATAGATTCTGCCATCTATGCAATGCAACATTGCACGATACAACATTTTGATGTTTAACCACAGGGTTGTTCAACAGAAGAGAAGTCCTTATTAGACTTCTTATCCTTATCATCGAGGGGCACCTAACGCGGCACCAAGGTACGACGCACCCAATCAACCACAACGCATGGCCTTACCTGATCCACCAAGGCCAGCCAATCAACAAGTGGCCTGTGTAAACCTAACCACAGTGGAACAAGAAATGCAAATGCCACCTCAACCTAAGCAGCAGCAAAGGTACGGACCAGCTGAACCATTTATGGATCCTGCCATAAATGAATATGTTTTGGCCTATGCAGCTCAAACTCAACGTCAAGGTGAAAGAAATTACGGCTACTATGGATGCGGCGAAGGACACATAATTGTAGAATGTCCCTATAAGGGAAAATATACAACCTCATGTTGAGATTGCAGTTATGGACACTGTTTCAAGAATTGTCCATTTAACCCTGGAACCAGTGCACCTCTTAACCTCATTGCCATACAACAACTAGCAGTTCCAGCGGGGATGCCATCGAATGGTCAACAAGACCACGCTCATGTGTTAGCTGTTACATGTGCACAGAAGAGGAAGGAAGTGGCTCCCTCACCACCACCATCAGTCACTGACGACCAACCCTCAACTTCAGCGCCATATCCAAATGTGAGGGAAGAGAGAAGACAGTACCAGAAAACAAGACATTGGGTACAAAAAGCACAAGAGGAGGAAAAAGAGCAAGAATAAGACATTTCCACAGAACCTCCAGTCAGCGTCCAACGGGAACTGCAGGCAGGCTCACCACTGTGCATTGATCAGAATGATCGGTTGCACCAACATGAACCACCTTTTCACATAGTGGAGCCCAAGGAACCACGCACTGAAAGGCTCACACTTTTTGTTGTCAAGCCATGTTAGTTTACCACTTAGAGAACTACTGCGGATTGCACCACAAGCGAAAAGCCTTTTAGCTGAATGGGCCAAAGCGGATAAGGAGCTAGTAGCGCCTGATCTCATATATTGTGCGGGCTATGATGAAACAAGTAACGTCCTCCACATCGTAGCAGCATGGGAAAGTGAGGAACATAACATCACTTTGCCAATCAAACACAAGAGATACGAGGACGAGGCGACAATGGTAGATGGAGGATCGGGTGTCAATCTAATATCCACTACTTTGTACAAAAAATGGGATCTACAAGGATTGAAGCCAGCAAGATTTGCCATCAAGCTAGCAGATCAATCCTGTGTGAAACCAAAAGGTGTAGTTGCTGATATTCCCGTAAAGATAGTAGACATGCAGTATGTGATTACTTTTGTGGTCATGGATATATCTGAATCTCCATCTGCATACCGTGTTTTACTGGGAAGACCATGGTTGAGGACTATGCAAGTAGTACACAACTGGGGTACAGGGAAACTCACCTTCGAGAATAGAGAATAGGCTGTAAAGGTAGATCCAGCCACATGGGCGGTGAAACCTGTTGCATCCAAAGCTGATGACGGATCATCCATGACAGATCATACGATTGATGGCCCAAGGCCAACCAAGAGAGGTCACTATCATTCAGAGATGGATGTCATGAGATGGACGGATGCATTAGCAACTATTGACTGCCAGACATTTCAATATGAATCAAATCCGGAACCGGGTACATCTTCACCCAAATGTTACACTATGGACACACCAATCACAGTTGGGGTGAATATGATAAACGTAGCATGGCTGTCAGTGGAGCCGATTGAGAACCCAGTGGACGATGATCTAATCCCTTGGCAACATGGTCTAACTTATAATAAGGAGATTGAGCTGACTGATGAACAGGTCCTACACCACATGGATCTAGATCGTTACGGAACCAAAAAGGTACCAACTCAACCACCACAAAGGTTTGCTATGGCGAAAGTCTCAAGGATCGATCCACCCAAGACACCTACGAATAAGAAGAATAAGTTGAAGCAACGCTACAACCAGGTGATCCGATGGAGTGAACTACCCAAAGAGGCAATAGCTATAGTAGACATTGATATTCACAACCATGAGAAAAAGTCACAATAGTTCCGAAGAAAGACAACAAGGATGAATCCACCAAAATGACAAAAAAGAGCAAAAAGAAGGTGTTGGATTCCTTGAAGTCAATCAAATTAGACTCAGATACAATGTCATCTTCTACACAGGTGACAAAAAATAAAACCAATCGAGCCAAGATCAATATGTTGAAAGAGTAATCTTGATGAGCTCTAGTTCATGAGATGTCTGATACTTTCAAGAATTATACATTGGACGATGTGATAATCATGATACAAGGCACCAGCGGAACAAGTCTTTGAGGGACCTGCGCGAACACAGCCAATGAATCTTGCGGACCCAGGAGAAGAAGAAAGGATAGTGCATGTGGGAGAGCAGTTAAAGCCCACGTAGTTCAAGAGGCTACGATCCTTGTTGGTGGAATATAAAGACTGTCTTGCCTGGAGCTATAGTGATCTCCTGTCACTTGTGTAGAAGATGATGCGGTATCTGAGTCCATTTTGATTGACTTCAAGGAATCCAACACCTTCTTTTTGTCCTTTTTTGTCATTTTGGTGGATTTTTCCTTTCATTGGAACTACCGTGATATTCGCCTCATGATTGCAAATATCCACTGTAGCTTTCACTTCTTTGGATAGATCACTCCATCGGATCACCTGGTTGTAGCGTTGCTTCAACTAATTTTTCTTATTCGCAAGTGCCTTGGGGAGATCGATCCTTGAGACGTTCGCCATAGCAGACTTTTGCGGTGGTTGAGCTGGTACTTTCTTGGTTCCGTAACGATCTGGGTCCATGTGGTGTAGGACCTACTCATCAGTCAGCTCAATCTCCTTATTATAAGTTAGAGCATGTTGCCGCGGGACTAGATCATATTGTCCACTAGGTTCTCAATAGGTTCCGCTGACAGCTAAGCTACGTTTATCATATTCACCCCAAATGTGATTGGTGTGTCCATAATATAACACTTGGGTAAAGATGTACTAGGTTTAGGATTTGATTCATATTGATATGTCCGACAGTAGATAGTTGCTAATGCATCCGTTCATATCACGACATCCGTCTCTGAATCATAATGACCTCCCTTGGCTGGCCTTGGGCGATCAATCGTGTGATCTATCATGGATGATCCGTCATCAGCCTTGGGTGCAATAGGTTTCACTGCCCATGTGGTTGGATCAACCTTCACATCCTGCTCTTTGTTTTCAAAGGTGAGTTTTTCCGTGCCCCAGTTGTGTACTACTTGCGTAGTCCTCAACCATGGTCTTCCCAGTAATACACGGTATGCAGTTGGAGATTCAGATATATCCATAACTACAAAAGTAATTACAAACTGCATGCCTGCTATCTTTACAGGGATATCGGCAACTACGCCTTTTGGTTTCACACAGGATTGATCTTCTAGCTTGATGGCAAATCTTGTTGCCTTCAACCCTTGCAAATCCCACTTTATACAAAGTAGTGGAGATCAAATTGACACCTGATCCTCCATCTACCATTGTTGCCTTGTCCTCGTGTCTCTTGTATTTGATTGGCAAAGTGATGTTGTGTTCCTCACTTTCCCATGCTGCTTCGATGTGGAGGATGTTATTTGTTTCTTCATAGCTCATACAATATATGGGCTCAGGCGCTACTGGCTCAGCATCCGCTTTGGCCCATTCAGCTAGAAGGCTTTTCGCTTGTGGTGCAATCCACAGTAGTTCTCCGAGTGGTAAACTAACACGGCTTGACTGTAAAAGTATGAGCCTTTCAGTGCATGGTTCCTCGGGCTCTACCATGTGAAAAGGTGGTTCATGTTGGTGCAACCAATCATTCTGATCAGTGCGCAGTTGTGAGCTCGCTTGCGGTTCCCTTTCGATGCCAACTAGAGGTTCGGTGGGATTGTCTCTTTTTTGCTCTTTTTCCTTCGCTTGTGCTTTCTGTACCCAGTGTCTTATTTTCTGGTATTGTCTTCTTTCTTCCCTCACATTTGGATATGGTGTTGAAGTTGAGGGTTGGTCATCAGTTACAAATGGTGGTGGTGAGGGAGCCACTTCCTTCCTCTTCTATGCTTGCGTGACGGCTAACACATGAGCATGGAATTGGTGTCTTTCCAAGGGCATCCCTGATGGAACTGCTAGTTGTTGTATTGCAATGAAGTTGAGAGGTGCACTGGTTCCAGGTTTAAATGGACAATTCTTGAAACAGTGTCCATAACCGCATTCCCAACAGAAGGATGTATATTGTCCCTTGTAGGGACATTCTGCAATTTTGTGTCCTTCTTCGCATCCGAAGCAGCCGTAGTTTCTTCCACCTTGACGCTGAGTGTGAGCTACGTAGGCTGCAACATATTCATTTATGGCAGGATCCATAAATGGTTCATCTAGTCTGTACCATTGCTGCTGCTCAGGTTGAGGTGGCATTTGAATCTTTGGTTCCGATGTTGTCAGGTTTACATGGGCCACTTGTTGATTGGCTGGCCCTGGTGGTGCAGGTAAGGCCATATGCTGTTGTTGATTCGGTGCGCCGTACCTTGGTGCCACGTTGGGTGCCCCTTGATGGTAAGGATAAGAAGTCTGATAAGGACTTCTCTTCTATTGAACAATCTGGGTGTTTCATGGGCAAAATGCCGTATCGTGCAATGTTGCATTGCACATATGTCAGAATCTATCTGTCAGTCTCAGATTTTGCTTTAGGATTGGACACTTGTTCGTTATATAGTTTTGCGTGCACATTGAACACCATACATTCACCGTCGCGGGTACTGCAGCTGGGTTGGTTCTAATTGATGTGGTGTTACTGCTACAGCTCCCTACAAGGCTTTCAGTTTTTGGTCAAACTGCGCCGTCAGTTGCTCCATCTGCTATTTGTGTAATTTTGTCATTTGTTCCAACAGTAGTTCTGTGGATAGAGGTGATGCATTTGATGATGACGATGCTAACGAGGGAGTAGGAGTGTGGTGGATGGATATTCGTCGTCAGATCCCTCGTCCTCTTCCCTGATGGCATCTTCCATAGCTTCTTGTAGAGTAGCATACTGCTCTTGTCATTTCAGTTCTCTTCTGATGCTTCGTGGTAATCCGGCTAGGAGCCACATGATTTCACCGCATAATCGGGAGTTAGGGTTGTACTGCACTCGGATCGTAGGTGTTTGACCCGTCCAATATAGTCCTTGACCCTTTCTCGTTTTCCCATTTTGACTTTACTTGGCAAGAGAAATGGGTTTTCTAATAACTTTCTTGTTTTCAAACAAGTAATAAGAGCCGCTTTAATCCCTTCCCAGGTGGATTTTTCTTCTTCTGACAGGTTGAAAAACCAATCTTGAGCCACTGCCAATAAGAACATGGGGAACAACATCAGCTTCTCCGCAAGTGTCTGTTCGTCGTAGATTTTACAAGCTTATTCGTAGATCTGGAGGAAACGGATAAGATCGTATGGTGCTGGTTTCGGTTTTGCCTCTTGTTGCACAACTGCTAATCTGGGAAGGTGTGGTGCTTGATTTGCTATCCTTCATGCTATTGATCGTCCCAATCTCAGATTCATCCGATGGTAGGCTCCAAAGTGGTTGGATCTTGCTTGTATAGTGGAATGTAGTCTGGATCTTTAAGGATTTGATAACTCTGATCGGTTGGAAGTGCATTTTAGGCCTTTTACGGTGGTTTTTCCTTGATAACTTTTTACTCCTTGCACTGATTGACCTGAGATTTTGACAGTAGCTAGATCTGATGCAAATCTTTCCACTATTCTAGTCTGCGAGAGTTCTCTTATGCGAAGGTTGGATGTGCGAGGTTCTTTAGCTGTTTTTACAGATAAAAAACTTGATATCTCTCAGATCTTTGAAAAGTAACTCTCGCAAGGATCACAGTAGCTAGATTTGGGTCAGATTTCACTATAAAATTCTCTACAAGAGTTAACTCTCGCAAGAAGTGAAAATTTCATTGTATGCGAGGGTTCAGAACCACTATTTTGGCTTGATCTTCACCAAATCTCAAAACCAACTCTCACAGGCTTCATCACTGATGGAAATTAACATTCTGAATTGATTGAGAGGGTCTACGAGAGTTCTTACTGGAAAGATTTGCTGGATCTTCACATTTTGGTGAATATTTTGCACTTAAATCCAATTTTATGCTCACTAAAATCAAACTAACTCTCGCAAGCTCTTCTGTGTCCTGGTCTCACTGAGATGGAACTTCAAAATCCTCTATGAGAGTTCTTGCCCACTGGAACTGAAAATTTTGGTGTCTGCGAGGGTTCTCTTGTACTTTCTCATTTTTTTTCTCACTGGGAACTCTCGCACATGCACTCAGAGATCAAACTAACTCTCGCAAGCTTCTATGTGTCTTGGTCTCACTAAGATGGAATTTCAGAGAGCTCTATGAGAGTTTTGGTGAAGATTTGACTTTTTTATGATTTTTTTTTTATTTTTGCAATCTGCTTGAAAGTAACTCTCGCAGGCTTCTATGCAGGTCTGGGACAGTACCTTGGAGCTACTGCCAATCATGCAAGGATTAATTCACACTGGTTTTGGAGATATAAAAATCTGATGAGATTTTAGGCTCTTTTTCTCTCCAAAAATACAGATTTCTGTTGTTTTTGGCTGGTTAGTTTGGATTTCAAGCCCTCCTCTACCCTCTCACACCTCCTCCGCTAGCTATGAATAGTCCAAACATAAAAAAAATACAGAAAACTAACTCTAACTCCCCACAAATCTACTTAAACTACTCTAAAAAACAGGAAAATAGCTAAAATGCAACTAAACTAGTTAGTAGAAACCTGTCCCTGGCAACGACGCCACTATAGGGTCGAAGATCTTGCGTAGTATAGCCCTCCCACCTGTCAACAAGGGTTAGATCACTGGATAGGTACCTAACTATGCATAGATGCTAATTTTAGTTAGTTTCCTACTTTGCATCTAACTCTACCTTTACTAACACTACTCACTCTAGCTCTACTCTTCCTAAACTAACTTCATCATGATTTTGGGTGAAGATAGAGGATAGAATAAAAGAAGAAGAAGGAGAGGAAGAGATAAAGAGAGAGAGATGAGATGAAGGTTAGCTCAAATGCTCAATGTCATTGCTTATGGAAAGACCTTAACTAGCATAAACAAAAAAGCATGGGAAATGAAAATAACAAGCAATCACAACAATAGCATAAGCAAGAGTGATTGGCAAATGAGGATGCTTGAGCTCTCAAAATGATAGAGTCTCCTCGTCTCTATTAAGCATGAAAATAGTGTACAAATGGTGCCTTTTTCACACCCCACCTGATTCACCAACAAAGGTTGCCGAGGGCAGCCAACCGCTGCCTGATGACGCATTTGTATAAACAATTTTTGTATCATCACCAGATCGGACGACCCTACCGCCCCAGATGGCATCAGGACAAATGAAAACCTGATCGAAGACAATGACGACGGAATTCCACAAGTCGTCGGGGGCCGATACAACACAAGCCCCTACCAGTGCCAGTGTACCAGCTGCTCCCACAGATCTAATGTCGGCGTACCAAACTCTAGGAAAATACATCCTGAATGCGGTAGCGGCCAAAGCTATTTTGGAAAGCAGGGTCTTGTTGGAGGTATTCCCAACAAAGTGTAAATAAATAAAATCCTCCAATAAAATGTGTTGCGAGGGCATGACATCTTGCATGTATAAGCCCATGGCCCAATGAGCACGCAATTAAAGTTGTAAATAAAATAAACTTGACTTGGGCCTTGGAATTAAAATAAAACTAGAGGCCCAATGTCATTTTAAACTTAGAGATTACTTTTTAGAGTTGGGTCCAAATTGGGACTCACATGAATCTTGTGATTTCTAATGTACTTTTTGTGGACCCTTGGATCAAGTTGGGTCCAAGATGAATGGATAGGATCATTGTGAATATGAGCCAATAGGATTGAGGGACAAGGGCCTTCCCCATTTTATAAAAAGACACCATTTGTACACTATTTTCATGCTTAATGAGGAGGAGGAAACCCTACCAATTTTGAAAGAGAAGCATCCTCATTTGCAATTCAATGCTTGCTATTGCTCTTGTTGTTTCCATTTGCTTTCAAGTTCATGCTTGTTGGTTTCAATAGTTTAAGTTTCTCCTTTAGCAAGTACAATGTGCATTTGAGCTAACCTCCACCCTCACTCTCTATCTCTCTCTCTCTCTCTTTCTCTTCCCTTCTCAATCTCTTCTTCTCCATTCCTTCTCTTCAACCAAGACCATGATGAATGTTAGTGTAGAGGATGAGTAGTATAGTGGTGAGTAGAGCTAAGGAAGAAAGTAGGAAACTAGCCAAAAGTAGCATCTATGCTTAGTTAGGTACCTATCCAGTGATCTAACCTTTGTTGACATGTGGAAGAGCTATACTACAAGAGATCTTCGACCCCACAGTGGCGCCGTTGTCGGGGATAGGTTTCCACTAACTAGTTTAGCTGCATTCTAGCCAGTTTCTTGTTTTTTAGAGTAGTTTAAGTAGATTTGTGAGAGTTAGAGTTAGTTTTCTGTATTTTTTTTTGTGTTTGGACTGTTCACAACTAGCGGAGGAGGTGTGAGAGGGTAGAGGAGGCCCTGAACAACCTCTAAGGACTTGAAACCCAAACCAATCATCCAAAAAACCCAAAAAACATACCAATCTGTATTTTGGAGGGGAAAAGAGCCAAAAAACTCATCAGCTCCAGAATCAGTGGGAATTAACCCTTGCATGACTGCCAGCAGCTCCAGGGTACTGTCCCAGACCTGCATAGAAGCCTGCGAGAGTTAGTTCCAAGCATATTGTAAAAATTAGAGACAAATCATAAAAAATTCAAAAAACCTTTGGAAAAATCCAAAAAAATTTAAATTTTCATAAGAACTCTCGCAGAGCCCTCTGAAATTCTATCTAAGTGAGACCAGGACATAGAGAAACTTGCAAGAGTTAGGTTGATGTATAAGTGTCTGTGCAAGATTTTCTAGTGAAAAAAAGAAGGTAAAGTACCAGTGAATCCTCGCAGACAGTGAAATTTTTAGTTCCAGTGGTCAAGAACTCTCACAGAGGATTCTGAAGTTCCATCTGAGTGAGACAAGGACACAGAAGAGCTTGCAAGAGTTAGTTTGATTCCAGTGAGCTAAAAAATTGGATTTAATAGAAAACAATCACTAAAAAATGAAGATCCAACAAATCCTTCCAGTAAGAACTCTTGCAGACCCTCTCAATCGATTCAGAATGTCAATTTACATCAATGATGAAGCCTGCAAGAGTTAGTGTGAAGATATGGTGAAAATCAAGCCAAAAAAGTGGTTCTGAACCCTCGCAGACAATAAACATCATGTCTTCTACCGATTCTTCCCAGTCTCCGTGCTATACTATCCATCGTGATGTCCCATCTAAAACGAACATCATGATTCTTCCTAGCACAAGCATGGTCACTCAATGGATGACCCTTGTGGGGCCTCTGCTCACTGCAATGAGTATTCATGAGAGAGCCTTTTCCAGCAAAATCAACATGGATTTTATCACTCTTGCCTTCAGTACATGGAAGGAAGAGAAATCTAAATTTTATATCACTTTCCAAGGAGCCACACACAAGGTGCGCGTCACTGAGGCCGCCCTTGTAGCCGTAGGTATAGCATCCGGTACGCAGGCTTCACCCAATCACAAGTAGGCCAAACAGGCCATCAAGCCCTACATTGACCTCACCAATGATCTGCACTGGACCAATGACAGATACTTTCTGGAAGCCATCACTGAGCCTTCAATCCACGCTGCTGCCCAGCTACTGAACAACTTCCTGATGGTTGGCAACCTCAGGCAAGACCGCATCACATCACAAATCCTCCATAGGATAGTGGAGTCTCACATCAAGTTGGCCAAAGCCCCTCTTGAACCATATAATTGGTTTAAGATTGTTTCTGGTGAGTTCAAACGAGCTATTAAGGCCAATACTAAGCAACAGTTTGCTGCTGACTCTTTATTGTCCCTTTTAACCACTTCTCACTTAGAAAACAAAATCCATGGCTTCCACCTGGATTCTGTGCTTTCGGTCTACGAAGAAGCACCGACAAAGTCATCTCACCAGGCCTTGAGTTATCATAGTCGTCGTCATCCACGCAGCAAGATCGTCATTCTTGACTCGCCCCTTCCATGTCACGACGTCGCACTAGGCATACCTTGTCAGCTGCGCTTCCACCCCCTGCTACTGTTCGCAGTGAACTTCCCATTCCCCCAGTCTCTGATGCTTCTCCCGCCTCTGCTTCCAATATCGGACAGTCTGTGACCATTGGGCCTACCATTCCCATCATAGCTGCCCAGGCCGCCTCACCCCCACACACTGAAGCTACTTCACAAACATGCAGTTTTTCATGGATATGTTTGATGATTCCGATCCCCTTGGGGCTGCCAAAATATTTGAAATTCCCTAGAGCCCTACGCCCTTTGAACTTCAATCCCCTGGAAGAGGATTCGAACATATCCATGAATCTACTGTTGGTGTTGAAGATGTCAGCCAGCAACCTCACACGGAAGATAGTCCAGCTACACTTCGGGTCGACAAAGCTGTGAAATCACCAAAACACTTTGACGCCATTGTGCCTGAGGGATTTGAAGAGGAAGACATTTTTGAAGAAGAAGAAGTAGTGGCACCTATTCCATGCCAACGAAGGAGAGTTCTATCAGGTCCTCCTGCTACTGCTGCCTCCACAATTGTCGATTTTGGTGACGGTCTCAGTTTGGTCTTAAGCCTTGTGCAAGTGATCCAGTCTATGCTGGATAAAAAGAAAGAAATGGAGTAGAGAATCTCCGATCTGGGGTCCGAAAATAGCTAAAATGTAGCTAAACTAGTTAGTGGAAACCTATCCCCGGCATCGGTGCCACTGTAGGGTCGAAGATCTTGCGTAGTATAGCCCTCCCGCCTGTCAACAAGGGTTAGATCACTGGATAGGTACCTAACTATGCATAGATGCTAAATTTAGTTAGTTTTCTACTTCCTCCCTAACTCTATTCACCACTAACACTACTCTCCCTTAACTCTACTCCTCTACACTAATATTCATCATGATTTGGGTGAAGGAAAGAGATAGAAAAGGAGAGGAAGAGAGAAGAGAAGAGAGAAAGAGAGAGAGATGAGATGGAGGTTAGCTCAAATGCTCAATGTCATTGCTTATGGAAAAACCTTAACTAGCATAACCAAAAAGCATGGGAAATGAAAATAACAAGCAATCACAACAATAGCATAGGCAAGATTGATTAGCAAATGAGGATGCTTGAGCTCTCAAAATGGTAGAGTCTCCCCCTCTCTATTAAGCATGGAAATAGTGTACAAATGGTGCATTTTTATAAAATGGGGAAGGCCCTTGCCCCTCAATCCTATTGGCTAATATTCAAATTGATCATATCCATTTATCTTGGACCCAACTTGATCCAAGGGTCCACAGAAAGTACATTGGAAATCACAAGATTCATGTGAGTCCAAAATTGGACCCAACTCTAGAAAGTAAACTCTAAGTTTAGAATTAACTTTGGGCCTCAAGTTTTATTTTAATTACAAAGGGCCCAAGTCTATTATTTTATTTACAACTTCATTTGCGTGCTCATTGGGCTATGGACTTATACACGCAGGATGCCATGCCCTCGCAACACATTTTATTGGATGATTTTATTTATTTATACTTTGTTGGGAATATCCCCAACACACACACACACACACACACACACACACACACTCACTTTCTCTTACCTCTTTCATCTCTCTCTCTCTCTCTCTCTCTCTCTCTCATCTCTAGAACCTACTCACCATCCATAGCCTAGATGGCCATGCATGTCACACCATCCATAACCTAATGGCCATGCATGTCAAACCATCCATAACCTGATGGCCATGAATGTCACACCATCCATAGCCTGAAGGCCTTGCATGTTTGATTTGGAACTTGCATGTATGATTTGAAGCTTGCATGTCAGAACTAGAGCTTGCATGTCATACCATCTCTAGCCTAATGACTTTGCATGTTGGATTTGATGAAGCTTGCATGTCAGATCTGAAGCTTGCATGTCAGATTTGATTCATGCATGTCATGCCATCTAATGTCAAATGCCTATGCATGCTCCACTCTTGATCATTAAGCTATTGCATGTCATAAGAAACCACTTTTCCTTTGTATGAGATTCTTTAAGATCCAAAATTTGTTAACATCTAATTGATGTATAGATTCAAGAATCCATCTTCCCTAACCACTGTATATGTATTTGGACTTGGGCCATTTGATCCTGCATAATTTAAAAGAAAAATCCTTCAAAGGGGGGGGGGGATTTCCATCTTGACCCCTCAACAAGTCTCATGAATGAATGTTGAATTACTTCATTAAGCTTCGAGTTCTTTTCGGATTTGTTCAACAGTGTTTTGTTGATTTGTTTCTTTTTAAGACAATGTTAAAGTCATGACTAGAGAATTTAGGAGACCTTCACTTCAAGTTCACAGTTTGGTATTAGAGCCAAGGTCTACTATTTTTCTTTCTTTGTGAAATTGTTGTGAAGGCCTTGTGTATTCATTCTTGAAACAAATGCCAATACATCGGACTTTTTATGTTTACTTTCGAATAGATGTCCCTTTCACTCAGAATTACCTTCTTCTTACAAGATCTCTTTAATATTAGAGCTAATAGACTCCATTTGACATGACCAGCTCTCTTGACTTGACCTAACCTACATTAGGAGTGGGTTTCCACCTGGAATTTTGGCCATACATGTGTGGAACCCAATTATGTACAAAATTTACACTATTCTTCATGGTTTTTGATCAAGCTAGATTTGCCAATTTTTGGCAATTCTTCACACTCCTCCTCAAATTTAACTTGATCTATCTACAACTCTCTTGCTAGATGAATGAATGCTTTTAGAAGTGTCTAAAAAATTTAGCTACAAACAAGGAAATTTTGAGACTCCAATAGAGAATGATGTCCATGAAGGATCTTTCACCACCTCTTAAAGGATCCCTTACAAGATGTTCCACTAATGTGTCTATATACATGTAGCACACTTCAAAAACTATACATCATGCCAAGCCATGGATTCCAAGGCATTTTGTGCACTTGAAGATACATCAATTGAATTATTAAGTGCATACATAATGTTTCCAAAGACAACTTGCCTTGCTTGATCCATATGATTAAGCCTAGATGGCTCCATCTTGATACTCAAGGTTCTTTTTGGAGTCCTCGGGTCTTGAGCTTGATCCTCCACTTGACTTGACTCCAAAATATCAATGAATTGAATAAGGTGTTGATCCAAAAGCTTCTTCAAGTTTACAAATCTTCCACTCTTGAAAGATCACATTTTTCACCATTGACAAATTCTTTGGTGGAAAACAAGTAGATTCTACAATCTCTACTTGAAGACAAAACAATACCATTATTCTTATCATTGAAATAGGATAATCTGTGGTTCTTACATTGGAATGATCATGAACAAAGCATGTGGACACAAAGATTTCCAAAGCAAATAACGTTTAATCTTTTATGACTCTATTCAAACTATTACAAAAATAGTTATCCAATGAAATTGCTTTATCAACAACAAATGTAGATTTGAAAGCATCTAATTTCATTGTCTTGTCATAAAGAGTACTAAACACCATAGATATTAAAGATAAGCAGTCACTCCTTGTTTACTAATACTATCCAACAAGTACTCAAAGATAGTAGACTCTCCAACGCTCACCATCCTTGCAAAATGCACAATCGAATGGAAAATTTGCATGCAATTTGATGACTCGGCCATTGTCATTGAGGACTCCCTTGGAACTCTCATGCTTTGAGGCTGATCCTTAAGATTTTCCTTCTTCTCCTTTTGATGCTTCTCTTCAATGCAAGCAAGATCACAATTTGTCAAGATCCCCTCTTGAGTGATCTCCTCCTTTGCCAAGCTCACCCTCTCAAAAGCAACACTAGCTTCCAACTTAAACAATCTTCCATGCTTAAATCCCTTTGCAATGCAAACATCATTCTTCAAGATGAAACAAACATCGTGCTTAAAGTGGACATCCAAACCACTTTCTAAGAGTAGACCAACACTAAGCATATTCTTGGTGATTGATGGTACATAAAGGACATTTTCTAGATCCATGCATTTTGAGGATTCTAGACACAAAGAGATGGTGCCAACACCATCAATCCTACACTCTTCATCATTTGCAGTAAAGACAAACTTTTTAGCAGCATTGAAAGAGTGTAAGGTTGAGAAAAAGTCCTTTTCACAAGACATGTGGGGGCTAGCCCCGCTGTCAATCCACCAATTGTCTTTTGAATTGTGAGGATGTAGAGGCTATCAAGAATACATCTACTTCATCCTCCTCCTCCTCCTTTGCAAGGTTTTCTTGTTTGTCCCCCTCCACTTGTGCTCTTAGCCTCTTGTAGCATTCAGATGCATAATGCCCCTTCTTTCTACAAAAGAAGCATTTTTGCTTTGACTTGTCCTTTGAGCTTGATGCATCATCCTCTTCTTTGGCCTCCTTTGGATGCTTCTTCTTTCCAGTGGTCTTCTTTTTGCCCTTGAATGAGAAATTGGCTTTCTCATCACCATCTTGCAAAGACAAGGAACTCATCCTAGATTTTACATGGAGCATCCTATACTCTTCAGCCACTAATACACTGTGAAGTTTTTCTATAGTTGGCAAAGTGTCTTGGATGGCAAAACTTTGGACCAAATTTGCAAAGTCATTTCCTAGACCATTGAAGGTGGCAAAGTGTGATCCAATCATAGTTAAGCATAGTGGTAGCTCATGAATCTATTAATATCATTGTACTTCTCATTTTGGATCCAATTGATTTGGTGATTTCATGGATTTTGTGAGTTATTGGATTTCTAGCTTTCTCTCTCTACCCGAGAGCTCATGATGCATTTTCTCTCTCTACCCGAGGAGAGTAGCTTGTTTTTACTTAGATTATTTTTTGAATACTTCCCACACGTGTGAGTGAGAGTTGGAAGTGATTGAATGCATGTAGTAGTGTGTTTTTGCCATAGGATCTAAGATTGATCTTGAATTTCAATCTAGTCTTGATCTTGGTGCATCTACACACCTTAGGAGATCACAAGTACATGTAGTGGACAGTCCACACGTGTGAAATTCAACAGATCACACTTTGCCAAGATCTCTCTTGAGTGATCTCCTCCTTTGCCAAGCTCATTCTTTCAAAAGCAACACTAGCTTCCAACTTAAACAATCTTCCATGTTTAAATCCCTTTGCAATGCAAACATCATTCTTCAAGATGAAGCAAACACCATGCTTAAAGTGGACATCCAAACCACTTTCTAAGAGTAGACCAACACTAAGCATATTCTTGGTGATTGATGGTACACAAAGGACATTTTCTAGATCCATGCATTTTGAGGATTCTAGACACAAAGAGATGGTACCAACACCATCTTTCCCACACTCTTCATCATTTGCAGTAAAGACAAACTTTTTAGCAGCATTGAAAGAGTGTAAGGTTGAGAAAAAATCTTTTTTACAAGACATGTGGGAGCTAGCCCCACTGTCGATCCACCAATTGTCTCTTGAATTGCTATTGCTTTTTGGTGAGGATGTAGATGCCATAAAAAATACATCTACTTCATCCTCCTGCTCCTCCTTTGCAAGGTTTCCTTGTTTGTCCTCCTCCACTTGTGCTCTTAGCCTCATGTAGCATTTAGATGCATAATGCCCCTTCTTTCCACAAAAGAAGCATTGTAGTTTTGACTTGTCCTTTGAACTTGATGCATCATCCTCTTCTTTGGCCTCCTTTGGATGCTTCTTCTTTCCAGTGGTCTTCTTTTTGACCTTGAATGAGAAATTGGCTTTCTCATCACCATCCTGCAAAGACAAGGAATTCATCCTAGATTTTGCATGGAGCATCCTATACTCTTCAGCCACTAATACACTGTGAAATTTTTCGATAGTTGGCAAAGTGTCTTGGATGGCAAAACTTTGGACCAATTTTGCAAAGTCATCTCCTAGACCATTAAGGACAATTTGTACAAGCTCTCCATCATGAATCTTCTCTCCAATGGAAGCCAACTCCCTATTTAGAGACTTGATTCTAAGTACATAGTCATGTGCACTCTCCTCACTTCTCCTCATGCTTTGCAAAATCTGATTTCTAAGCATGAGTACTCTTGAAGTATTACTAGATTCATAGATTGATTTTAAAGACTCCCAAGCCTCTTTAGCACTAGTACATGCTTATACTTCTCTCAAAAAATCATTGCTCACATTCATTTTCACACAATGAAGTGCAAGCCTAGATCTCTTCTTGTATCTAGCTAACTTCTGTGCACCTAGAGGTTCATTTTTTTCATTTTCAATCAAAAACTCATAAAGGTCTTGGATCACCAAGAGTGACTCCATCCTAACCTTACAAATAGCATAATTTGTAGAATTCAATCTCTCACTAGCTTCTAGAAGGTATGCTCCAGCAGATCTCATCTTACTAGTGACTTCTACAAACAGGAAATAGATTTGATTGACTTGAAACTCACAAAGGTCTCACACTTGCAGTGTTTCACTCAAATTTGATTTCTAATCCAACAAATGGACTTATAATCACAGTTCTATCACTCCCTCACAAAGCTGGAATGAAGATAAGATGAAGTGAAAACTACTTTCAAACAAATCTTGCCAAGAAATGGATTTGATTGTCTCTAGAAACTCACTAAGGTCTCTCTCTTGTAGTGTTTCACTCAAATTAGATTTCTAATCCAACAAATGGACTTATAATCTCAGTTCTAGCACTCTCTCACAAAGCTGGAATGAAGATAAGATGATGTGGAATTTTCTTACAATCAAATGTTGTCAATTTGGCTATTTTGGACAATAACATGACTAAATGTCCCTCACACTTTTTGATGTACTTTCAAGACCTGTAAAACAATTTCATAGGACCTGATTTCAGCCTAGATTAATTAGATCTCATTACCCTATGCCAAATCTAGTCAATGGCACTCAATCTTGGTAGCTTATCCTAAGATTTCCACCAAAAATTACATCAAAAGCTCACAAATTGAATTTCTTTGGATCAAATAAATACTATGCATTAAATGTAGGTTCAGAGGTGCCCACACATGTGGATAGTATGGATTTGGACCCCTACCAAGTTTGTGATCAAATCTCCTCACCAAAATCAAGATTCTAGCTTGCCCTCTCAATACTAGTTTTTAGCACCAAAGATCAATGGCTTATGCTCTTGTACTTGGCTCTGATACCATGTGAAAGTACTATAATTTAGGACCATAAATAGATCTACAAAAGATCCACAAGAGTGATTGGATGCTTGCTTAACAATCTATAAAAAAACTAGACACAAAAAAGTTGATCTAGATTGGCAATTTGACAAACAACAAGTATTAACAATCAAAAGAATTGATCAACATTGAAATCTGAGCCCACACGTGTGTACTACAAGCTGTAGTACGGCCTTAAACCTGAGAAACAAGTGGAAATTGATTTGGTTTTATTTGGATAACAAAAACTCAATGTACATAGTGAACTAGCTTGAGATTGCCAATGAGCTCCAAAAAGTTTCACTCTTCTCACTATGGGAGCTTGGAATACATAGCAAATTCGACTTCCTTCTTGAACTTAGGTGGATTTCCAGCATGTAATAAGGAAGTTAACTCACCATTCTTGCCCTAAAATGAAACCCTAGCCTAGATCCTAGAGTTATGCTTGGTAGGTAGCTAGTTGGTCAAATTTTCACCTTAAACTTAGGTGTAGGTCCTATAAAGTTAGGGATGACCACCAAATAGACATGACCAACTCTCTTGACTTTACCTAACCTACATTAGGAGTGGTTTGCCACGTGGCATTTTGGCCATACATGTGTGGAACCCAATTATGTACAAAATTTATACTATTCTTCATGGCTTTTGATCAAGCTAGATTTGCCAATTTTTGGCAATTCTTCACAGGTTCTTTTTCCGAATCTATGCTTAAGGATAAAGGTGCTTTTGTTGATGGTGATGCAAACATTTACCCTGTAATTGAAAAACTTAAGCTTCAAATCTTTGACTACTATGAACCGATAGAATTCATGGTAGGTCCTTTGTAGGGAGTAGATGTAATCTTAGGCATGCCTTGGCACAAAATGCACAATCCTCTGGTGGACTACAATAAGCATTTGATTTCATGGAAGCACAAAGGTAAAGACGTTAGTGTGCATGCCAGAGTGGCGAAACAATTCCTTTGGTAAGCCATATTTAAGTATCAAAAATACTAAAGAAAGCGGTATTTTCTTACTTGTTGTTTGTTCAAAGTATGGATGATGATGTTGATGGAAATGCCAATTCTTTGGACAATAATAGAAAAGACTTTTTATTAAAGTATTCTTCTTGTTTTTTTGATGAGCTACCAAAGTCCTTACCCCCTGAAAGGCCTAGAGATCATACGATAGACATTATTCCTGGAAGTTCCATACCCAATAGACCTCCCTATAGGGTAAGTCACTCTCAACAAGAAGAAATTTCTAAGCAAATTAATGACTTGTTAGAGAAAGGCCTTATAAAATCCAGTAATTCCTCCTATTGCTCTCCTGTACTTCTGGTACAAAAGAAAGATGGGAGTTTTAGGCTGTGTGTGGACTATCGTGCTCTAAACAAGATTACAGTTAAGAACCGTTTTCCTATTCCAAGAATAGATGACATTATGGATAAGATAAATGGATCTTGTATCTTTAGTAGAATTGATTTGACAAGTGGATCCCACCAAATCCGAGTAGCACCTGAAGATGTCCATAAAACTGCTTTCAGGACTAACTCTAGCTTTTATGAATTTTTAGTGGTACCATTTGGTCTTACTAATGCTCCCGCAACATTCAATAGAATGCTGGAATGAGTCTTTCGACTCCATAGACATTTTGTAGGAACATTATTTGATGATATCTTAGTCTTTAGCGCAAATGAAAAAGAACATAGAAGACATCTAGATATTGTCTTTAGGACCCTACAAGAAAACTCACTTCTCATAAAAGGAAAGCAAAGTGAATTTTTGCTAGAAAAGACACACTTTCTAGGACATATAATTTCTAAGGAAGGAAACTAAATGGACCCTTCAAAGATTAAAGCCATACAAGACTGGCCTAAACCAAGAAACATTCATGAAGTTCGGTCTTTCCTAAGCTTATGTTCCTATTATAAAAAAATTATTCCCCACTTTGCTCATATAGCTTCACCACTACATGAACTCACTAAGAAGAGGGTAAAATTTTATTGGTATAAGAGAGAGCAAAATGCCTTTGATACTCTGAAGCATGCCCTTACCACTGGACCTGTTCTTATCATTCCAGACCTTCACAAGCCTTTCTTTGTGGAAGTGGATGCAAGTCTAGACTGTATTGGGGCAGCTTTAAACCAAGAAGGTCATGTTGTAGCCTTTGAAAGTAGTCGACTTCAAGGGGCAAAAGTACAGTATGACATTTATGAAAAAGAACTTTTGGCCATAATTCATGCCCTTAAGTTATGGAAGCACTATCTTCTAGGAAATGATTTCCTAGTTAAAATAGATCATCAAAGCCTTAGGTACTTTCTCACCCAACAATTAATTCGAAAAAAACATCTAAAATGGGCTAACTACCTTAGCACCTTCCATTTTTAAAAGGTTAATACTCCACGCCCGTTGAGCTGCCAGTTGGTAGCGTGAAAGATTTTCTTTCGTTTCTTTCGTTTTGTGTCGTGTCTTTGTCTTTCTGGTCTTGGAGGCATGTTTGACTTTCGTGAATCATTCAACCTTCGAGTTTCGCTTCGCTTCGTGTCTTAGGATTTTCGAGGTCCGTTGACTTTCGCAAATTGTTCGCCATTCGACCTTCGCTTCATTTTCACGTTGCGACAAAGTTGCAAGAGTTCACCATTTTTGACAGAAAGCCTGAGATAGGAGACTACTACAGCTTCTATATTGGTGCAAACAATTGGCCATTTGATGAAAACAACACGAGTGCTGTGTACAACTTGTTTGGCCTCAATGGCACAAAATACCTTATCCAACAATTGATGAGTCTCTCAACCTCTGGCTGTCAGCTCCAAAATTATGGTATGTAACCTTCACCATTCTCACCCATGAATAATATTCTTATTATCACTTTATTGTAGTCACTTAGTTAACTCAATTTTTTTTTTTTTTTTTGGGTTTGAGAATGCTAATTCTCATGAGTTATCAAACTTTTCTATTCTTACAAACTGTTCCAATAGAATTTAGGTTATTCTTGGTCTTTACTGATACCAAAAAACAAAAAATGCTCCAGTTAGTTGACAGATTTCAAAATCAACGACTAAAAGTAAAAAGGAACTGTGACCTTAAAAACTGACTGATTTCAATTTAGTAAGATCATTCAATTCACAAGCAATTTCTATTTGATCAATAACCAATGAATTTGAACAAATCCAAAACATCCATGGTTGCTTCAAAGTCTACATAAACTAGGATTTTCAAATTCCATTCGATATGTATTTAAACTGTGAAAATTGATCTAAAGCATCGACTTAGCAGTTTCACAGTTACAATCGCATTATGAAAGGATTCCAAAACATCTGGCATGCATCAGATATGACATGTAGTGATTTCTAAAAGAATCAAATTTTTTATTTAAATTGCCTAGAAACTGGAAAATCAGTCTTTTGAACTCGAATTGCTAAAAATAGCTTCATGCATGAAATTTTCTCCGATCAATCTACTGAACACCCATGTACCATGCATACAGGTCTATCCATACATTTTTATCAACAGAAAAGCACTACATTGAGTTAGATGCATGCATGCATCAAAACACAACCAAATTGGATGCATTATGACTCAAATCAGAGGCAATCCATCATACCTTTTAGCTTGTAACAAGATCCAATAGGTTCAGACCACCATTTGATAGGTATTCATGCTCAAAACTCCCCAAAAATACACTATTTTTTTGACTTTTTGAGATCCTTAATGGTGTCCAGTCCTAAAAAAAACCTCATGAAAGCCTTAGTATAGCTTCATTGCACCTCTAAAAATGTGCATGCAAAATATTGGCCATGAATTCTATGGAAAAACCCAAAAATAAAAAAACCATGTTTTTGGACCAATTTTGACCAAAATTTGTGAATCAAATCCATAATTAAGTGCAATCAGACCCAAATCCCTGTAAATAAATAACATGCAAGCACTAAAGTTCTAATTTTAGTCAATTATGGTACTTATAACCCATTTCTAGTACAAAAACCCCAATTTTTGGCTAAAAATAACGCTTTAAGCACCTTTTTGACTTTTCAACTGACATGCAATCATTAGATCCAATAAATAATGACTGTACAACAACAAATAAAATCTAAAAAACATACTATATCAGTAGCAATGATAAATTCCAAGCCAAAATTTTCAATTCAAGATGAAAATTCACAAAAAAGAAACCATAAAAAATCCATTGATTTCCATCAAAATCTATGGAGAAAATCCATAATCATGATCAATAGGCTGAAAGTACCCCAAATTCAAAAGCCACCTACTTGGAGATCAATTCCACCACCTAGAAGTAACAAGCAAGGAGAAACCACCATAAAGCTGGGACAAAACAAGAAGCAGCTCCACCTTCCGATTGATGCAAAGCCAAGCTTTGATACCACTGTAAGGACCGCCTAGTGAAGATCCGACTAGATCTTGTTGCATGCAATCAAAAGGACACATGTGGAGCAAAACCACCCAAGCAACAGGAAATGGCTAATCAATACCCTAACCACTTCAACCCCATGCCATGGTGAATGAATGCAACAGAGGAGAGGCTCCTGGCTACAAGGATTAAAAAATCCAATAGGTAGATGGGCGAGTTTCCACTAGTATATATATTCTCTCCCAAGAGGAAAGAATATTTCTGTTAGAATCCCCATGCAATCTGGAATAACAATTGATCTCCTATTCTTGTATTATAGCAGTCAAACACCATGCAAGTGCTCCTATGTCCAATTATAGCTCCGGGCCTTCATATGATTATTAATTACTTTATCAGCCAAGTCCGGAATAACGAGGCATAACACATAACCACATACACAAGAGTGACCGACTATCCATGTCAGGAATTATTCCGAATCCCACATACTGGACATGGATATAACACTATCCCATCACATAAGGTAGCAAATGCACTTGTAGACTTTCAATCCACTTTTTCACCTGCGAAATCCGAGTCACTATAGGCTCTTAAGCCAAGATTAGTCCCCTTGTACAATATGCCAAAATTCTTAGTTGATGAGATATATCTTAGGACTCTTTTGGCCATTTTCCAATGTGACACCAAAGGACCTTGCATGAATTGGCTTAATTTTTAAACACTATAACTAAGAACATGTCCAATTGTAGTCAAATAGACTAAGGAGCCTATAATCCTTCTATATAGAGTGATGTCCTCAAAGGATGCTTCATTACCATCAATAGATTCTTTTACATGTTGCTCCATTGGAGTCTCAATGCAATTACAATTCTTCATTCCAAATCTATCTAGGATGGATGTAGCCTACTTAGATTGACAAATGAAGCTAAAATCCAATCCTCTTATGACTTCTATTCCTGGTGTCACATCCCCTCCAGTGGCAAAAGCAAAAGGCTTATAATCCAGATAAGATTTTTATTTCTTCCATCTATAACTACTCATGAGAATAATGTATTATATGTTTTCTCTCATCTTGCTTATTTAGCATCTTGTAACATTGCCTTTCCTAGATTATCTTCTTTTCATCTTGTTTTCAAGTCAATTTCACGTGAAGGTGAGAGAGAATCCTTTATGTTGTAGCTGTTATATTCCATTTTCCTGAACTAATTGTTAAGACTTTGCATTCAATTATCATTAGGCTTAATATTCTTTAACAATTTATCCATATTTGAAGATGAATACCAAGACAATTTGAGCGAATTGGATGGAGCAAATTATGTCTTTGAAATGCATATTTATGTATACATTATTTTGTAAAAGTAAAATTTAAAAAAGCCTTGCGAAGTTTTTCTTTTTCTTTTTCTTTTTCAATCTAAAGTTATCATTCATTAATCTAGTTCACTTGTAGTTCTAAGAAGCTTCTCATAAATAGAAGTATGGCATCCAATATCTTGGATGAGAATGTAATTCTTGATTTTTCCATGTTTAGAAAACAAAGAATACCAAGAAATTTGGTTTTTGAATTTTCTTTTCTCAAGTAGGGGATCAACTCTTTCAATTGAAAAATTCTTATGAGCATTTCAATTTTTTTATGGGTTGACATTAGTTTGAAGGTTGGAAAGGCTTCAAAATGCAATTGTTAGAAATAGAAAAAAAAAATTTAATAGAACAACTTGCTTATTTAACTTGTTTTGTACATGGTTTTTTTGCGATCCCTCGTAATGTGATAGATGCTCGCATCTCCTCCATTTGCATTTTTCAAAACTATTTGTTAAGAGCTTGCATTCACTTATCATTATTCTTAATTTTCTTCAAAAATTTGTCCATATTTGAGGAAGAATATCAAGATTATTAAACACTTTGAAATACATGTTCATGTATATATATTTTTGTACAAGTAGAATTCTCAAAAGCCTATCATCAAATTTTTTGTTTCTTTTCAATTTGAGGTCTCTATTGTTAATCTAGCTCACTTGTAGTCCTAAATAGCTTCTATGTATGATATTAAAATCCATTATTTTGGATGAGATAGCTGAGTAAGTACCATGTTGAGGTAGATTCATAATAGGCCACTGTGAAAAATTGCCTATGCTGGCAAATCTAGCTATGTCAAATAATGTAAATGATGTACATAAGTGGGTCCCACATGTGTGAGGCCATGGAGTCATGTGGGAAACCTATCCTAGTTTAGGTGTGAAAATCATAAAAAGTTATCTATCTTAGCTTTAGGGGTTTCATAAGTTTTTATGTCAAGCTTCTTTGTGTAGAATTGTGATATGGCCAAAAATTGGCATAGATGGCAAATTGGTCAAATCCACATGTAATGCCACTATTAAGCCAAAAGTGAGTTATGATGCAATCTCGAGCTAGGTAGGCTTGTAAATAGGGTTTTGACACTTGTGTTAATGTAATTTGATGAGTGATCAAGTCAAAGTGTTGGCTTTGGTCAAGGGGCCCAATAGGAATTGAGAAATCTTCAAGAAGGGTCCAATAGAATTGCAAGAAGGATGCATCACTCATCCAATAGCATTAGAGAGGCTAGGATTAGGGGTCCAATAGCATGCAAGGAGGATTATCCATGAGTTTCATATGTACTTCACTTTGAAATCATAATCTATGTTGAGTTTCTGAGTCAAACTTGAGTATTGTGAGATTTGCTTGTTTTACATTCTCTCTCTACCCGAATCCAATTTGGCGCTATTATCTCTCTACCCGAGAGGAGGAGCTTAATTTTATTTAGTTTTTTTAAGGATCACTTTCTTACAAGTGTATGTACTTTGGTTATCAACATATGCATCTATCTTTGCCTCTATGCCTTAGTGTTTTTTTATCTCGATGTTGGAATTCAACATCCATCAACAAGTGCATAAGCTTGCTTAGGAGATCAATCACACACATTAGGGCATTCTCACACGTGTGAATTTTCACATGATATCGGAGCCTACCTAAGTGTTTGATGCTTGTTTCATCCAAAGTTCCAAAAATTCCTTGAAATTCTAGATCTAGAGAGACTAGTTTGCATCTCCCATACTATCTCAAGCAAAATTGGATCAAAAGGGTTCATAATCATAAGGATTGAATCATTTTTTATATTGTATGGATTTTCCTACTCAGACACGTGTGAAGAACAACCCAATTTGCATTGGTGGTTCTGTTCCATGTGTGATCCAAATTTGGTGCTTGATAGCTAGTTTCAAAGCTATTTGAGTCTAGTTTGTGTAGCAATTGACTTCATAGCGATTGGATCTCCCAATGAAAAGTTATAGTCAATTGAATCAAGGTGGTTAGGGCACCCAACCTGGTTGGACACTTTTATTTATGACTCTATTATGCTTGTTTGATCAAAAATCTCACTTATACGCTTGCCAATCACATTATCCTGAGATCTAGTTATCAACTTGAGGTCATAGCCATGTTCTTTCATACAATTGGCTTGCATTTGAGTGATTTGTGGTTACTTGGAGTGTTTTACTCATGCCAAAGTTTTTTTGACCCAAACTTAGTCCATACTTCATCAATTGATGTGAGAGTGATCTAGATCAAGAGAGATTGGAAAAGCTAGTGAGGTCCATATCTCACTTTGTTGCAAGATCTTGCATAGGAATTGGTAGCACACCCTTATCGAATCCTATAGTAAGAGAGAGAGCAACATTTTCTTGTCCAATTTACAAGGAGCCTTCACTATCACATGGCATTTATGGGTTCCTATCTATTGGAATCTAGTGAAAGGCTATCCACTTCCAATTATTCTATTTGGAAGTTGAGGATGGAGTATATTCTAACACTCCAAGATGTGATGGACATTGTACTTGGGATTGAGGAGGAGCCTCAAGTCCTTCAAGAAGTACAAAAGTACAAGAAGAGAGCTAGGATGGCTCTTCACTACATCAAAATGAATGTCTCCAATGAGATTTTGAGGGAGATTGGTGCTTGCACATCGGACAAGGATGCTTGGGATACTCTCAAAACAATCTATGAGGCCAACAATACCTCAAGACTCCTCAGTCTTAGAAACCAAATCTTTCAAAGTTCTCAAAAGAGTGATGAGAGTGCCATTAGTTATGTGTTGAGAGTGAAAGATACTCATAGGGAGCTTGCTTGCATTGGAGGATCCATAGATCAAAGTGAGGTAGTTCAAGTCATACTTAATGGCTTGAAAGATGAGTATGAGAATCTTGTCCAATCCTATGCCATCAAGGAGAATCTACCTACTTTGGAGGCTTTGCAAGGAGTGCTAATGGTTGAAGAATCAAGGCAAGAGAATAAGCTATTCAGGATGGAGAAGTTATCAATCAACCATAATGGTGATGGCAAAGCTCTTTTTGCCAAGCACAAAGGGAGAAGCAAGAAGCAACACCAGCACTTCTCCGAGGACAAAGCAAAGGACAAAGACCAAGATGGAGAGGAGGATGATACCTCTCATGCGTCTACCTCAAAGAAGAATTAGAAGAAGAATATCAAATGCTTCTTTTGTGGCAAGATGGGGCACTATGCAACAAATTGCTTCAAGAAGAAGAATCAATTTAAGCAAGCCAACCTTTGAAATGAGAAAGAAGACTCTATTGCAAGTGATGGAGAGGGATCTCTTATTGTCTCTAGTTTTTCATCTACACCTTTCAAGAAGGCTGGATCTTGGTACATTGATAGTGGAGCATCTTCACATATGTGTAGCTCCAAGGAGTCCTTCACTTCTATTATGCCTTATGGAGGAGCTAAGAAGACTATCTATATAGCAAATGACCAAGAATGCAATATTGAAGGCATAGGAGTATTCCCTTGAAGACCTCATCTTGTAAAATTCTTTCTCTCAACAAGGTTTTTTTTGTGCCTAATCTTACAAAGAACCTCATAAGTGTTGGCCAACTTATTGATGGAGGCTTTGATGTGAAATTCAATATTGATACTTGTATATCAAGAGAAATGATGAGATCATTGCACATGGATCAAGATTTGGAGAGATATACAAGCTTGATCCAAGAGAGAGTTGTGATAATGCTTTTGAGACAAAGCTTTCCAAGGAGGAGATATGGCATAAGAGGTTGGGACATCCCAACTACAAATCTATGCTTTCTATGTGCAAATAGGCCAAGGCTATTGGCTTATCAAAGAATTTTTCCAAGGAGATCAAGCCTTGTGAGGCTTGTGCTTTTGCAAAATCACACAAGAAAGCATATCAAAGATCTTCCATCAAAAGCACTCATCCTTTGGAATCGATATACTCAGATGTGCAATTCTCCTCATCTCAAAGCAAGGGAGGAGCCACTTGATTTCACAAGATTTACATGGCTATATCTTCTACTTCTAAATTTTTGGTGTATGATCACTTCCTTATATTCAAAGCATATATTGAGAAGCGATTATCATTCAAGATCAAGGCTTTGAGGTGTGATGGAGGAGGAGAGTATACCTCCAACAAATTCCATGACTATTGTGATCAAGAAGGTATAAAGAGGGAGTTCTTTTGTACTTATTCACAATCTCAAAATGGAGTGGCTGAGAGAAAGCATAGATCCTTATGTGAATGTGCAAAAGCCATAAGGACTGAAGCATCTTTGCCTAAAGACTTTTGGGTAGAAGCTATAAATTGTGCAAATTATCTTTGCAATCCCACATCTTGCTTTTGGAGGAAGGACACCATATGAGGTCTTATTCAAAGAGAAGCCTAAAGTTGATCACCTTAGAGTATTTGGGACTATTTGCTTTGCACATATTCCCTTGGAAACAAGGAAGAAGGATGACCCATGCTCAAGCAAAGGGATCATGGTTGGATATTCATCCACCAAAAAGGCTTATAGAGTCTTTGTAAACTCTACTTGTCAAGTGATTGAAAGTAGAGATGCTATATTTCATGAAGATCAACATCCATCATTTGAAAGAGTCGAGTTCAAGTCACCACAAGGTCCATCACCTATCATGCCTATTGAAGACCATCAAGACTTGATGTGGTCAAGATTTGAGGAGGAGTCTCCTCGGGTTTACACACCTAGGAGGACTTCTAGAGAGAGAGCCTAATAGGCTTTCTTATGATGAAAAAGTCAAGCAAGTGGAGCTTGATTACACCCATTTTGCATATTTCATCTCTCATGAAGAACCAAAGGATGTTGAAGAGGCACTCAATACCAAGGAGTGGTATGATGCCATGAAGCAAGAGTATGAAGCCTTGATCATCAACAATACTTGGGAGCTTGTGGATCCTCCATCCAAAAAGCACATCATTGGATCCAAGTGGGTATTTGAATCAAGTATAATCAAGATGGCACTATCAACAAGTACAAGACAACATTATGTGCCAAGGGATTTGCTCAAATCCATGGAATTGATTATGAGGAGACCTTTGCACCCGTGGCAAAGATGGTGACAATAAGAATTCCTATATCTCTTCTACTTATTTCAAGTGGAAGGTGTTCCAATTAGATGTTTCCAATGAATTTCTCAATGGTTATCTTCAAGAGGAAATCTATATGGAGCAACCTCAAGGATCCATCAAGGATGAATCAAAAGTGTGCTTGCTTTTCAAGAGACTTTATGGACTCAAGCAAGCACCAAGATCTTGGTATGAGAGACTCAACTCTTTTCTTATCACTCTTAGTGACTATGATCCTTTCATGTATATCAAGTTTGTTGCTAGTGATATTGTTATTCTTCTCATTTATGTAGATGACATTATCCTATGTGGAAGTAGTATCAAATTGGTTGAAGAGACCAAAGTAGCACTTGGAAAAGAGTCTAAGATGCAAGATCAAGGAGAGATTCATTACATATTAGGCCTAGATTGACTTTCATGATGATTATGCTTTTATTTGTCAATCTAGATATGCTTTTGCTATGTTGAAAAAGTTTGATATGGAAGAATGTAAGGGCATTGACACACCTATGGAGTGTTGGAGAAAGAGGGTGTGTGAGTGTGAGAAACTAAAATAGCTCGAAAAGAAAACAAACATAAAAAGAAGCGAACTCGAAACAGGAACAAGAAACGAACTCGAACGGAAGGTGTTCATGTGCAGCGGAATGAGCTATATTCCTCTTTCCCTAAGCATGACTACGCCTATCAGAAATGAAGGAACGTTAGTGATAGAAATCACGGTCGATCTGATTATGTAGCCAAACATCAAGTAACAAAACATCAGAAGTAAATTTGTCACGAATAGCTAGACAAATTATTAGTCGCAAATGATTCGCGAAGAGCTAGATTGAGCTCGACTGATAATCAGTAACGAATCAGTTGCAAAAGGCAAGACTAAATATTAGTCGTCAACAGCTAGACTAATAATAATTCACTAAGAATAGATTACCAGATTGAGAAATAAGAGATTCAGGCAGAATGAGAAAAAGCATAGCAATATCGACACAAATCTGAATGTAGAACAACAAAGCTATTATCAAATTAAGTATAGCAAAATATACATGTCAATAATGTTGTGGAGCACAAGACAATAGCGAGCGAAACCGTGTGCTCTACAAGGCTAATTCAATCTGTAAAAGGGATGAACCTATTACTGACAATACAAAAGAATCAATGCGCAAGGCATCTACTCTGATAAGCTTCTTGTAAGGGAAGCTCTTTAGATCCTGCTTACAAATCCTAAACACAAAAGGATAACACATTGTGGAGAAACCACCCAACCAAGTAGAAGCATCCAATCAATCTCTAGAAGCCTCACCCCCAAGCCAAGGAACAAGAAACATGAATGTAGAGTGAGAGCCTAGCAATGAATCAAGAACCATGATGAGAAGTAGGGCGAATTTGGATCTCTTATATAGAGCCAAAAGCATCCTGGACACATAGCCATGCATAGCCCTATGTTCCCTATACATAGATTCACCTAGAATAGAGTCCTATGCATGGACCAACTATTCATAGAATTGCTATTGATAACTCTACACATGCATACACTGTCTCATACATTGTCTAAACTCCATTTAGTGTGTTCTGGGCCTCACAAGGATATTAGTTACTTTCGGGTCACGTCCAGTATGACGTGTCATAACTATCAATTTGTTTCACTGAAGTATCGTGTATCCAAGACTAGGAGTATATTGTATCCTTATGTACTGTCATGGACATAACATTCTTCCCTCCTTAAACTGTTTCTGTCCTTAGAAACTAAAATTCATTTTTTTTTTATGCTATCAACTCTCTCCCACGAATCATCATCCTCAAAACAACCCTTCCAGCGAATTAAGCACTCAGAGATAGAATGATTTCTCAATTCTTTATCTCTGGTTTTGAGCACTTTTCTTCAGGTTCCAAAGGTAAACTAAGCGACAAATCTTCCAAATGGGATAGATCCTCATCCGATCCAACTTTATTACATCATATAAACTTAGTTTCAAATGACGTACATGAAACACTGGGTGTGTAGTCGATTTTTCTTAAAGATCGAATTCATATGCCAAAGAACCGATTCTACGTACAATCCTGAAAGGTTCACAATAACGGATAGACAACTTATAATACTTCCCTGTATGTAACGTCTTATAATCTTTTGGAATCCTAAGATATATCCACTCATCAACTTTAAAATCTCTTGGAGATCTCTTAAGATCGGTATAGTGTTTAGCTCTATCTTGAGCACTCTGGATACTATCATTAGCCACTTGCAACATTTCTTGCATATCACGCAAAAAATCAGCAACCTTCTGGATCTTAATAGACTTCGTCTCAGCATTTACTGGAGATCTAGGTTGAAAATTGTACATAAGCATAAAAGGACTGTAACCTGTCTTAGAATGTTTTCTACTATTATATGCAAACTCAACCAGTGGGAGATAATCTTCTCAATGAGATTGTCTTTGAGAAACATACGTCCTCAAAATATCTTCCACAGTTTGATTAGTCCTTTCTGTTTGGCTTGGGGGTGAGGCTTCTAGAGATTGATTGGATGCTTCTACTTGGTTGGGTGGTTTCTCCACAGTGTGTTATCCTTCTGTGTTTAGAATTGGTAAGCAGGATCTAAGGAGCTTCCCTTACAATGGTATCAGAGCAAGGCTTACAAGCTTGGAGAGGTGGTGCTTTTCATTGGAGCTTGGTGGTATTCAACTAGTATTCTCATCCAAGGAGAGGAGCAATGTTGCAAGTTGGTGGATCTTCCCAAATTCAATATGCATGTTCCATATCTCTCTCAAATTTAATTGTGTTTATGGTGAATTGTGCTAGGAAATCAATTTTGGTGTTTTTTTTTGGAGTTTTAGCATGTGTAGTTCAAAAACTAGTGAAGGATATGAAATTATTAGCAAGTTAATTCACTTGAAATAGTTGGAATTCAGTTTGCAAGTTGGATCTTACCATGTATTTGGATTCTAGGCTCTTTTGTGGCCAAATTTGGCTTGTTTTCCATGATTTTGGCACAAAATTGAGGGTAGAATTCAAAATCCAGCAAGATCAGATCAATTAATTGGTTGTAATTCTGTAGTTTGGATTTCATGTGGATTTGAAAAATGTTCTTGCCATTACTTTCCAATTGTGCATGGTGAAAAAACCTAGAAAGGGCTAAAATTCATGATTTTTGCTTGTTTTTTCATGAAATTGGATGGTAGAAGGTTGTTGAACATCAATTGAAGCTGGTAAGTGTTTGCATGTTTTTGGACAGATCGGTCTAGAAAAAGTGCGCCCTCCTACAACTTAATTGGCTGTTCTGAACTCGCACATGTGATTCCTAGGTGGCAGACTGATGTGGCAAGTGTCTTGTTCACTAAGTCTACCTCTGTACCGAGCTTTACAGCACCCAATTTGATGTCCTGTAGCCAAAGATATGAGCATCTGAAGTTTTGCAATTTTGTGAGCAAAATTGGTAAAATTTTCAATTGTTCTGATTGCATGCATGACAATTTCCTATTTTGAGGTACTGTGCTTGCATGAAATGTCTACATGTGGTTTCTCTAACTGATTCTGACATGCATGAGTTGGTTAGATCTGTTTTGACTGGTCATACGCATGTACTCTGACTGTTAGATACAAAACTGAAATTTATAGCTGACAATTGTCGTAGAACGGAATTTTTACGTAAAATTTTGTAAAGTAAAAAATCAGTTTAATGTCACATCTCCTGTATGCCTGATGGACATTAACAATAGTAAAATTAAGAATCGAACTGTGAATCGAATTTTCGATTTCGATTGCTTAATAATTGACTGTGATTTTTTATGAAGTTTTAGATAACGCAAATTTTTTTTTTAAAAAATTAAAAGTGCAAAAATTCTAAATTTTTAGTTTTTTTTCAGTTTCTTGTAATATCTATGAAACCCAGATGTTTCATCTGTGGTGAAACCGGCCACTTCATGGTTGATTGTCCAGTTAAGAGCCAATACCATGTTGAGTATCCAGACTGTATTTGAAAACACAATTTCAAAGACTGTCCAAAACAACCAACTAAGATCCTACCTGCCCGTCACGTCAGTTATGAATCACAATAGGATCTTCATGACAACAACACGAGCACTATAGCACCCTCCCGCTCAACCTGCTGCTCAATCGAGAAGTTTCTTGTAAACTTCTACATTACCATCCCATACACCAACTCCATAATGCAAAAAAACAATATGAAATGAGTCCTTGTCGAAAGAAGAGCAAAACCAATAATTTGTCATCTGCTACAATGTCCAATCAAGAGCAACCTTCCCTTCTGCAACTCAAATCTATTGTCTTTCCACAAGCTGATAAGATTTCCAATGTGCCAATACACAATATTTTTCAGATTCGGAAATCCAGATAGAGATTCGGTTCTGAAAACATCTGCTATCAATGATGGTAGATTTAATGCAACCAACCCTGTCTTGTTTTGACAAGGACATGATAGAGTAAGTCACATTACTCTACAAAACAACTGAAATGTTGCAACTATCAAGGTACATTATCAATGTTGATGAATGCAAGTTTTGTTCGACAAGTGCTATAACGTTTGTTTATTTCCTTGTTTCTCTTCACCTATTTTGTGTGATTGATTTTTGCATGAGGAATAGCTACTACACGAGAGTCTTCTATAGAGCATCTCCAGAATACATTTTCATTCATCTATCCATCTTCAGATTCCCTTGCACAGCAGTTTAGGATTTTTGAGACATAAAAAATCCATGTCAACTAGTTAATTCCTGCATCTCATTGCCATATTATTCTTTGAGTCAACTACAGCAAGATGGAAACAAATTCAGTTAAAATTTGTTCAATCTTTAGTTCAGTCGCATGTTCAACAAGTTTCAACTATGTGTTCCACACGCCGATCCAATCCTGAGCATGAATAGTCACCAGCAACAACATCCCCACCAACAGATTTTTTTGGGGGAGGAGAGAGTGGATCTGCTTGGATCCACTGGAGCAATTACGCTGCCAGCAACAATACCAACAAGATCGACAACCAAGGTCACAAGTCTAATATGAAAAAGACAAGGCTAAAGAAGGCAAATGGGTAATCCAAAGAGACTCAATCAAAAGAAGTACCCCAGTCATGACGAAAATCCTTCAGAAAGAGAAACACAAGCATTGAAAAATCAGTCTCCTTCTTCAACCAACCTCTCGTCATACATCTCCATCCATTCTCATGCCTATCGCCCAAACCATCTACCGTTGTCACTACCACCCTTCCTTCCATCTATTTGTTTATCATCAGTTTACATTTCTTCTGAGAAATCCCTAGTTTTTTATAGTCCTACGGAAGCAGTTGAAAGATCATTGCAAATGTCTTGCGGAGACCAATTGCCACCTACAATGGTTGATCAGTCAAACAAAGACCTAAGAAGCAAGCGAAGGAGCTAGAAGAAATAAAGAGAAAGATTCAAAAAGTTGAGGAGGAAAGGACAAAACTTAAGCAACAATTGAGTCAGATCAGTCTTGATCAAAAGAAACTCTCTGGAGCAATGGTAGTTGAATCCCCTCTTATGAAGCCCAAAGAGATAAACCAAAGATGAAACCGTTAATGGCAGATACAAGTGACTAAACAAAGAGACACATGGAAAGCACTCGAGCATGCAAGTTGTGAAGCTCTTGAGAGCTCTCCAATTTTGAGAATGTCAACCAATTGTAGCAATAAGACATTCTGGTTAAACTGCGGCAATTCGTGAAAAACAGTTTTTTGTGATAAAGACTGGCGACAATAAGCACTTGGTTTTATGTAAGCGAACAAGGATCTACACTTTTTCAAGTGACGATCGAAGATGCTAATGCAAAGTGGAACGACATCGTCCAATATGAGTTGCAGTGGGTCCTGCAACACATTTGGGATGAGATGATGTTGGCTGATTCTGACGAATCCCCAAGATACTCGGACAGAGCAACTCAAGAGCACCTCTCACCTTAGACTGAGGAGGTGAATCCCGAAAGATGGAATGACCATGTAGGAACTATATTTCTAGGCAAATGTAATAAATGCAAGTAGACCCCTCTTAAAGAAAGTAGAGTGAGCCACCTTTTGATGGTGACCTCTAGTGGAGAGCATTATTCCACTTGTAATTTGTGAAATGTGGAAATCCCACTAGGATGCCACCTAAGGAGCTCTCTTGCTTATTTAAGAGACTCTCTCTTTGTGAAGAGGAGCTTTTTGCATTGTATTTACTCCATGCTTAATAAGAAGATTTTTCATGAGTTTGATGCTACACTAAGCTCCTTGATCATGATGGTTTTCTTGAGTGATGCCCCTATGATCATGCCCTTCCATTCATATTGTGTGTGGTTGTGGATTTAGAGTGGATTAGTTTTCTTGCTTTCCTAGTTGTGGATTAGATTTCATGTTTTCTTGTGGATTAATGTAGGTTGCAAGCATCCAAGAAATTTGTAGCCAATAATGTGGTATAGACCTTGCAAATCCATTTACGTTTTGGTTTCTTGAGTTTCTTGAGAAATTCAAGAACCAAGAAGATGGAGCTTCTTGATTTTTGAATGCTTGTAGGAGTTAATTTTCTGTTTTTTTATGAGATAGGTGGCATGTTAGGCTAGTTGTCAGATTTTGCAAGTAGTTTAGTTTCCATTTTGCAATGATCCGTTCTAGCATTCTGTCTTTAAGTGCCATAATAATGCCCAACCGTGTTTCAAGAAGAGCTGTTTTTGGGAATTCTTGGTGTGCTTGCATGGTAGAATGATTGCAAGTGATTTCAAGAGTTCAAAAATGTTCAAAATTTGAGTATCCGTGACAGGTTGAACCATACTACAACCCCGAGAATCTGCTACCTGATTAAGGCATTGAACCAAATAGAAATGATCAAGAACATGCCTAGCTAACAACCAGAATGGAGGTAGCATAAGCTGTAACAAGAAACAAACAAGCAGAACTAGTAGACAGACACCGCCAACAATATATCGAGATGGCCGAAGAAATTTCAAATTAGGCTGGAAATCTAGGTGCACCATCTTATATGGTGATTTGTCATCAGTTGAGTATGGCACTAAATGACATGAATAACTGTAATCAGATGAGAGATCAGCAAATGAAGGTTCTTTTGAATCAAGTCAAATTCAACCGGAGGTTTATTCGGACGAGAAGAAGGAGAAGAAACCTGAGGT
Organism: Diphasiastrum complanatum; assembly: GCA_029204225.1. Lineage (NCBI taxonomy): Eukaryota > Viridiplantae > Streptophyta > Lycopodiopsida > Lycopodiales > Lycopodiaceae > Diphasiastrum > Diphasiastrum complanatum. The sequence goes on from CM055095.1 coordinate 24,153,097, forward strand.
CGTCGAGGACTGGCTGGCCAAGTGGAGTAGTTACTTCAATCTGCATGGTGTTCCTGATGAGAAGAAAATTGAAAGTGTCGTGTTGTTCTTACGCGACAAAGCGTCATTGTGGTGGCGACATGTACCGGTGAAGCCAACTACTTGGGATGTGTTTGTGGAAGTTTTCAAGAAAGCTTTCGTAGTTGCTGATGATGTGGACTACTACTTAAAGTTCGTGAACTGCAAGATTGGTACAAAGAGTTTAGACTCTTATATCCAGAAATTCATGGACCTATGGAATAGGGTTCCATCATTCGATGCAAAGTTGGCATTATGGCACTTTGTCCTAGGTTTGTCAGCCGACTATCAGAACGAATGTAGACGAAATGTGCTTCAAAGCCTCGAGGATGCGTTTCGGATTGCGAAAGCATATGATTCCACAGTGGTGGCATTCAGAAAGCAATTTGCGCATATTTTAACCACTTAAAAAACCAAGTAGAAGCATCCAATCAATCTCTAGAAGCCTCACCCCCAAGCCAAAGAACAAGAAGCATGAATGTAGAGTGAGAGCCTGCTAATAAATCAATAACCATGATGAGGAGTAGGACGAGTTTGGTCCTCTTATATAGAGCCTAATGCATCCTGAGCACATAGCCATGCATAGCCCTATGTTCCCTATACATAGATTCACCTAGAATAGAGTCCTATGCATGGACCAACTATTCATAGAATTGCTATTGATAACTCTACACATGCATACATTGTCTCATTACCTTGTCTAAACTCCACTTAGTGTGTTCTGGGCCTCACAAGGATATTAGTTACTTTCGGGTCACGTCTAGTATGGCATGACATAACTAACAGCTTGTTTCACTGGAGTACCGTGTATCCAAGACTAGGAGTATACTGTATCCTATGTACTGGTCATAGACATAACACTTCTGATGTTATTATTTTCACACACTATTTAAATACGCAAGTGGTATTCAATATATACACAATTTTACAGACGTGCAGATGAAGAAAGTACAAAGCGGATGTGTTGTCTGTAGGAGATCGTGGGTCGCTGCTGTCGTTGTCAAATTTGTTAGCATAGTTGCGTGGGATGAGCGTGAAAAGTCCGTGACGTCAGCCTTTGTTGAAATGAACGTTGGTAAAGATGCGAAAACACTCTGACGAAATGCCTTAGGATTTGATTTACATGGTGCCTTCGCTTTTCCTAGGGCATCTTTGGCATTTTGTAAGGCAATGTCGTCTTTTTCGCCTGTCACAAATCATGTGTAAAAACACAGTGTCACATTTTTTGTCTTTTTCGTCTGTGAAAATTTACTTGTAAATATGCAGACAGTCGAGTTTTTTGCTTGTCTATTTTACATGTATATATGCAGACTGTGCGACAACATGAGTAAAAATGCAGCATGAATGGAGGTAGATTAAAATAGGATTTAGGAGAGTAGAGGAGATAAATCCAACACCCTCCCCTAATCTGGATCCGTGAATGCCTTGATCTTCAGACTGAGCAATGCACAAAATTTGTTGTGTGCGTTAACACTTAATGACTTCATGAATATATCTGCAATCATGTCCTGCATTCTACAGTACGTTAAGCTCACCTCCTTATTGAGAACTTTTCCCCTGATGTAGTTGTTGAATTCACACGTGTGAGACTCCCTACACATGTACTTTTGATCTCCTCAGTCCAATAATACCATAAAGATTAGATTGATTGACAATAGGAAAGCTGATCATACAAAAAATATTATTGTGTTACAAGCAAGATCTGTCAACAAAACATGAAACTAAGCACAATAAATGCCTCAACTTGGCTAGAGAGAGAATATGAAAGTACAAAACTCGAGTAGAGAGAGAGGACACAAAGAGCTTGTCTCCAAATTTGCATTACACACAAATTTCATCATTTTCTCAATGAGAGTACATCACATATATATAGATCCATGGACTCTCTTTTTACTTTGAGTTGAATTGGAGTTGTGAATCCACCTCTCAAGCTATCTAGACTTATTCAAGCCACCTCACTATGTCTAATTGTGTCACCTAGTCTTTTCATGTATTAAATGTGGCATGCAAAGTATAAATGGCAATTCCTATGGTAGCTCGAGTTTCTACTTCAACCTATCTTGAATATTTTATTCTAAGATGGGTCTTTACTAAGCCAAAAGAGCTTAATTCATCTTTGGCATTTTTAGGATCCCTACTCACAACATTAGATAGATTTTTTCAATATTTTGACACTCCTCCTAAAAATATATCTAATGTGGATCAAGCATTGATCTTGAGATAAGACCAAGATTAGATGCTTTGAGAAGGCACTTTTGCAAAGTGGCTTTGTGAGAAGATCAACAATACATGAAGATGTGTCGACGTGTTCCAAGTTGATTTCTCCTCCTCAAGATAGCCATTCAAAAAAACATTGGAGACATCAAGTTGATACAAGATCCACTTAAAAAATAAGACAAGAGAGATTATGATTCTTATTGTCACCATCTTTGCTACAGGAACAAAGGTTTCTTCATAGTCAAGGCCATATATTATTCTAAGATGAGTCTTTACTAAGCCATAAGAGCTTAATTCATCTTTGGCATTTTTAGGACTCCTACTCACAACATTAGATAGATTTTTTCAATATTTTGACAACAGTGATATCTGATTTCAATGTGCTTACTCTTAGAGTGAAATCTAGGGTTGGCCAATAACGCAATAGCACTCTGATTATCACAGAATAAAATTGTGGAGTTGTACTGATATAAATTAATGTCTGATAGTAAATTTCTCAACCAAAACACTTTCTTAATAGATTGAGAAGCAACAATGTATTCTGTTTCTAGAGAAGAAAGTGCAATAGAGGTTTGCTTACGATTTTTTCATGAGATAGGACTGCCGTTGAAGAAGAATGTAAATCCAGATGTGGACTTATGAGTGTCTACATCTCCTCCTCAGCTTGCATCAGAATATCCACTGATCTGATGAAGATTATCGTTGTTGACTTTTCCATAGCAGATGCACTGGTTCATGATAGTTCGAATATATCTCATGATTCTTATGAGAGCCTTCCAATGGGTAATGCCAGGATTAGTCATATACTGGCTGAGTGAGCTTACTACAAAAGAGATATTTGGTCTTGTATAGACCATTGCGTACATGAGAGATCCAAGTATCGATCGATAAAAATACTCTCTCATCTGTTTCTCTTTATGCTTGGTCTGGGGACATTAGTCCTTTGACAAATGTAGACTTGGATCTATCGGTGAGTGAGCTAATTTGAAATTTATTAGATTATATCTGTTAGGAACATTGTGAAGATACCTTTGTTGAGTGACGTAAATCAGTCGTCTCACTCTATCTTTGTGGATCTGAATACCCAGACAGAAGTGAGCTTCGTCCAGATTAGTCATGTCAAACTCTGAAAACAACATCTGCTTAGAATCCTTGACCAAATTGGTATTGTTGCTGAAGAGCAACATATCATCCACGCATAAGGTGATGATAATGAAGGATTGCTGCACTGACTTGGAATAGACGATGCAATTAGCAGTGCTTGGTTTGAATCCTTATTCGATGAGAAATGTGTGATCCTCTGAAACCAAGCTCTGGCAGACTGTTTCAAGCCGTAAAGTACTTTGTGGAGTTTACAGGCATGATTTTTCATACCTTCTAGAACGTATCCTTCGGGCTGGATCATGTAGATGTCTTCTTGTATAACTCCATTCAGATAGGTTATTTGTACATCAAGTTGATGTACTTCAAGGTCGGCAGCTACAACATAAGACATGAGTGCTTGAATTATTGACTACTGGACTGAAATTCTCGTTGTAGTCGACGTTGGGGATCTGAGTGAATCCTCGTGCTACTAGTCTTACTTTTCTTCGATCAATTGTTCCGTTGGCATTGTATTTGATCTTAAAGATCCATTTGCAATCAATGATATTGTAGCCAATAGGAGCTTCGACTAGTGACCACGTCTGGTTCTTGATCAGAGAGGAATACTCTTTGTCCATAGCTTCTCTTTAGAGATCAGAGTCTGGGTGGCTGAGTGCATCTTCGACTGTCATCGGTTCCTGTATCAAGAGACATGCAGACTCAGGAGCATACCTTGTGGGCTGTGCGCACACTCGGCTTGATCTTCTGGGAGGATTTGACTGATGAACCACTCCTGGGGCTTGTTGCTGGGTAGTAGCAACATCTTCATCTGATTCGCTGCCAAAAATTGGGTCGACAATGGACACGTCTGAGCAAGAAGCTCGGACAGTCGTGTCAATGGCAGGTGATGAAGATTATCCTAGAGCAATATCCTTGCCTTTGATGTCGACAAATTGATCCTCGATAAAGACTATATGTCGGCTATACAAGATTTGCTGAGTATCAGGATCATACAACTTGTATGTATTATCAGATGAAGTATATCCGATCAGGATTGTTATGTCCATGACCAGTACATAGGATACAATATACTCCTAGTCTTGGATACACGATACTCCAGTGAAACAAGCTGTTAGTTATGCCACGTCATACTGGACGTGACCCGAAAGTAACTAATATCTTTGTGAGGCCCAGAACACACTAAATGGAATTTAGACAAGGTATGAGACAGTGTATGCATGTGTAGAGTTATCAATAGCAATTCTATGAATAGTTGGTCCATGCATAGGACTCTATTCTAGGTGAATCTATGTATAGAAAACATAGGGCTATGCTGATAAAATTTCAGTTTTTAGGACAATAATGATTGTACTTAACAATCATAGAGAGTTATTGGTTGCTTAATCAATGGATCTATCAAGTTCTACACATTAGATCTTGATCTAGATTCACTACACTTGGATTTAAGCAAGAGCAATGGATCAACACATCATAAATTAGTGAAGGCGGCCTCACACGTGTGTACTGTCCACAGTACAACCTGCACTTGAAATAACAAGTACAATAGTCCTAGATAACAATCATTCATAGAAATCACAAGACAAATGACTAGAAATCTCAGAAAAGAGTAGAATGCAAAAGTCTCATCAATCTTCTTAGCAAAATGATGATTCTTTTATGGATCAAGTACATCCATGAGTCTGGTACAGTCCAGCAGGTCTTCACATGTGTGAAGAGTGCCACATCACTCAGATCTATCCATTTGATCCATCCTTGATCCTTATCCAAATTTGACCTTCTAGAATATGGCTAAATCCAAAAGCTAGTCTCCTAGAATATAATAATATTCTCTACAAAATAGGATCTAAGAAAAATGGTCAACTCTTATCTTCTAGAACTCTACACGTGTGAACATCCACTTGCGATGTGAGAGCATTTACTCATGCACATGCAAAGAAAAGCTAATTTCTAGGTGACTAGTCAACTTGACTAAAAACTAGTCATATCATGTTCACACTAAAAACTAGTCATATCATGTCTACACTAACTAGATTGATACAAATTCATATACACGTATGAAAAGTACTTTCTTTCACACGTGGGAATAGCCTCCACACGTGTGAAATCGGATCATCAACATTGTTCTAATGTTTGATCATTATTTACAATAACCAATGTCAAGTGAGAAGTCACAATTTTCAACGATGCATGGCTATGTGCCCAGGATGTTTTTGGCTCTATATAAGAGGTCCAAACTCGTCCCACTCCTCATCATGGTTCTTGATTCATTGTCAGGCTCTCACTCTATATTCATGCTTCTTGTTCCTTGGCTTGGGGGTGAGGCTTCTAGAGATTGATTGGATGCTTCTACTTGGTTGGGTGATTTCTCCACAATGTGTTATCCTTTGTGTTTAGGATTTGTAAGTAGGATCTAAGGAGCTTCTCTTATAGTGGTATTAGAGCAAGGCTTACAAGCTTGGAGAGGTGGTGCTTTTCATTGTAACTTGGTGGTATTCAACTGATTCTCATCCAAGGAGAGGAGCAAGGTTGCAAGTTGGTGGATCTTTCCGAATTCAATTTGCATGTTCTATATCTCTCTCAAATTCATTGTGTTTTATGGTGAATTGTGCTAGGAAATTGATTTTGGTGTCTTTTTGGAGTTTTAGCATGTGTAGCTCAAAACTAGTAAAGGATCTCAAATTTTCAACAAGTTAATTCACTTTGAAATAGTCTCCCTCTGTACTGAGTTTTACAGCACCCAATTTGGTGTCCTGTAGCCGAAGATATGAGCATCTGAAGTTTTGCAATTTTGTGAACAAAATTGGTAAAATTTCTAATTGTTCTAATTGCATGCATGACACTTTCCTATTTTGAAGTACTGTCCTTGCATGGAATGTCTGCATATGGTTTCTCTGAGTGATTTTGACATGCAAGTACTTTAGATCTGTTTGGAGTGGTTTACGCATGTACTCTGATGGTTAGATACAAAACTGGATTTTATAGCTGACAATTTCCGTAGAATTGAATTTTTATGTAAAAATTTTGTCAAGTAAAAAATCAATTAAATGTCATATGTCTTGCATGCCTGATAAACATTAATGAAGTAAAATTAAGAATCAAACAATGAATCGAAATATCATGCAAAAAATCAGCAACCTTCTGGATCTTAACAGACTTCGTCTCAACATTTACTGGATATCTAGGTTAAAAACCGTACATAAGCATAAAAGGACTGTAACCTGTAGCCATATGTTTTCTACTATTATATGCAAACTCAACCAGTGGGAGATAATCTTCCCAATGAGATTGCCTGTGAGAAACATACGTCCTCAAAATATCTTCCATAGTTTGATTAGTCCTTTCTGTCTGGCCATCTGATTCAGGATGATCAAAAGAACTTAAACTTAAAGAAGTTTCCAATTTATGGAATACTATTGATCAAAAGTGAATTATGAGCTTAGGATCTCTATCACTAACAATGTCACTTGGCAGACCATTCAACCGAAATAATCTTTCAACAAAGATCTGGACTAAATCAGAAGCCTTTATAGTTAAATTGACTGGTATGAATGCAGCTAACTTAGTTAACTAATCCACTACAACTCAAATAAAATTATTTTGTCGTTGGGTCTTTGGAAGTCCAACTACAAAATCCATAGATATGTTTTCTCATTTCTTGTTTGGGATATCTAACGGATGCAACAAACCATCAGCCTTATGGCGTTCAGCCTTTGCTAGTTGACATGGCTTGCATTTAATAATATATGACTCGACATATGGCTTGAGCTTTGGCCAATAGAATTCCCTCTTAACCAAGTACAAAGTCCTGTGTATACCGGGATGTCTTGCAGAGGGTATGTCATGACATTCAAACAAAATTTTTTGTTTGAGCTCATCATCACCAGGTACGCAAACTTTCTCATTCCGAAATAGTAATCCATCTCGAATGATGAACTGTTCCACAATCTTTTTATCTTTCTTAGTTAGTTGAGTTCCCTCCTGTCTTTCTGACTCAACACTGTCCACATTTCTTCCGGTCTGAAGAATGTTTCAAATGTGACCAAAATGAGAATCTGATTCATATTTTTCTCTCAATGAAAGATATAGATCCGTAGAAATTTGGGTAAATGACAACTCGTCAGTTCACCGATTCGACTATGAGCATCTGCAACTTGATTGTCTCTTACGTAACAGATTTCATGATCAAATTCTTGCATCAATTCAGCCCATCGAGCTTTTTTCCCCCGAAGATCATGTTGATTACAAGAATACTTAAGAGGCTGGTGATCCGTATACACTACAAACTTACTATCACACAAGTAGTGTCTCCAGGTTTTAAGTGCATGGACTACAACAAACAAATCCTTTTCCTACATAGTATAACGCAACTGAAGATCAGTGAACTTTTTGCTTTCAAACGCTAGTGGCCTATCCATTTGTAATAGAACTGCTCCAACTGCAACATCACTTGCGTCCGTTCTCACAACGTAAGGTAAATCTGGATTTGCAATTTGTAACACGGGAGCTGAAACAATCATTGTTTTAAATTTTTCAAAACAGTGATTCAATTCCTCGTTCCAAACAACAGGCGGACTAGGTTGATTCCTCTTTTTCTTTTTATTAACAATTTCTTTTGTCAAATTATTAAGCGGTGCTACTAACTTAGCATAATCATCAATAAATCTTTTGAAGAAAAGTGTAAAACCTAAAAAAGACTTTACCTGCCTCACTATTCCCGGAATTGGCCACTCAATCACAATCTTGATTTTATCCTCGTCAATCTTGATCTCATTCACAATGATCTTATGAACTCTTGCTTAAAGAATTCACACTTGGACTCTTTAGCGTAGAGTAACTTCCGACGGAGTTTCATCAAGACAATTTTTAAGTGTTCTACATGTTCCACCAAAGGATTTACTATAAACGAGAATGTCGTCTAAGAATACAACTACAAACTTCCCCAAATATGGACAAAATAAATTGTTCATCATTTGATGGAACGTTGCTGGAGCATTTGTTAATCCAAATGGCAACACTAGAAATTCATAATGACCAAATCTAGAATGAAATCTTGTCTTTTGGACATCTTCTGACTTAATTCTTATTTGATAATACCCTATCCTGAGATCTATCTTGGTGAAATACCGTGCTCCACCCAAGCGATCTACAAGGTCATCCATCCTGGGTAATGAATATTTATTTTTTATAGTCACTTTATTAAGCCCCTTGTAATCCACACACATCCGGAAACCTCCATCTTTCTTCACTTTAAGATGAACATGAGCGCCCCATGGTGATTTACTAGGTTCTATATGTCCCATCCTTAGATAGTTTTCTATTTGATTTGAAATCTTTGTCTCCTCTTTCTGAGAGAACCTATAAGGTTGTCTAGAGATAGGTTGACTTCTTGGAATTAACTCAATCATGTGGTCTACTGACCTAGATGGTGGTAAACCATGAGGTAATTCATATGGAAAAACATCCCTAAATTCCTTTATGATCTGTTCTTTCACTGCTTGTTCATGATCTAAATTTACTGAGTTAAGAATTGCTAAGAATTCACAACCATTTAGATTCATTTCAGGAACATCCACAACTGGAATATCATAAATTAAAAAAACTTCATACTCAAAATAATCCAATACTTCTATTTTATTAACTGTAGAATTCTGATCCAACGGACGTACAAAATTACTGCCAAATAATTTAACTAGCATATCACCCTTCTTGAAAGTGAGAACATGCTTCTCAAAATCAATTAACAGAGAAAGTGATTTACTAAATAACCATTCATAACCTAAGATTAAATCAGTACGAGCTAGGTCTAAAACATGAAAATTAACTAATTCTATGTGTCCTTGCACCAAAATTGGGAGCTTCGGGGCTTTTACGTTCCAAGTCTCCAACTCTGTTCCTGAAGCTAGATAAACTTTATATCTATGATTGTTGGCTTCAGTTTTCAAGCTGAGTTTCTGCACAAGATAAGAATTAATAAAATTATGAGTTGAACCACTGTCCAATAAAATATTCACTTCTTGATCTTTAACTGTGTCAATTAAACGGAAAAGTTCATTAGGCAAGAAAGAAGTAGTACTAAAAGAATATTCACACTCACAATCAGTCAGGTTAATTTTCAAAGTCTTACCATTGCCTCCTGGGATTTCAATCATGTGAGCAGACCCTTTCTTTCTTTTTGGACAAAATTTCATCATATGTCTAGGCTTCTTACAGACAAAACATAAGTTCTCTCTTTTAGCCTTTTCCCGGGACAGAGAATTTTTTAATCTCTTTCTCTTCGGCTTCCTGGGTTCCAATGCTGCTTGATCTAATTTGTCAAAATATTTTGCTTGGTCTGGATCGCGCTTCTTAACCTTCTTGGTTTTCAAATTGACTGAAATTGACTCCAGTATGGTCAAATCATTATTTTTAGTCATAGACATTATAAGAAACTGGAAAAAACTAAAAATTTCGAGTTTTTGCACTTTTAATTTTTTTTTTTTAAATTCATAAAAAATCACAGTCAGTAAGGATAGTATCTGAAGTGCTCAGGATAGAGCTAAACACTATACCGATCTTAACAGATCTCCAAGAGATTTTAAAGTTGATGAGTGGGTATATCTTAGGATTCCAAAAGATTCTAAGACGTTACATACAAGGAAGTATTATAAGCTGTCTACCCGTTATTGTGGACCTTTCAAAATTGTACGTAGAATTGGTTTTTTGGCGTATGAACTCGATCTTCAAGAAAAATCGACTGCACACCCAGTGTTTCATATAAGTCGTTTGAAACTAAGTTTACATGATGGTGATACAGTTGGATCAGATGAGTTATCCCATTTGAAAGATTTGTCGCTTAGTGTACCTTTGGAACCTGAGAAAGTGCTCAGAACCAGAGATAAACAATTGAGAAATCATTCTATCTCTGAGTGCTTAATTCGGTGAAAGGGTCGTACTGAGGATGATGATTCGTGGGAGAGAGTTGATAGCATAAAGAAGAATTTTCTGAATTTTAATTTCTAAGGATAGAAACAGTTTAAGGAGGAAAGAATGTTATGTCCATGACCAGTACATAAGGATACAGTATACTCCTAGTCTTGGATACACGGTACTCCAGTGAAACAAGCTGTTAGTTATGTCACATCATACTGGACGTGACCCGAAAGTAACTAATATCCTTGTGAGGTCCAGAACACACTAAATGGAGTTTAGACAAGGTATGAAACAGTGTATGCATGTGTAGAGTTATCAATAGCAATTCTATGAATAGTTGGTCCATGCATAGGACTCTATTCTAGGTGAATCTATGTATAGGGAACATAGGGCTATGCATGGCTATGTGTCCAAGATGCTTTTGGCTCTATATAAGAGGTCCAAATTCGCCCTACTTCTCATCATGGTTCTTGATTCATTGCCAAGCTCTCACTCTACATTCATGTTTCTTGTTCCTTGGCTTGGGGGTGAGGCTTCTAGAGATTGATTGGATGCTTCTACTTGGTTGGGTGGTTTCTCCACAGTGTGTTATCCTTTGTGTTTAGGATTTGTAAGCAATATCTAAGGAGATTCCCTTATAAGGATAGTCTTGAGACCTTGGAAGTCCAATTTCTTCCTCGTGTCTTTTGAGATCTGTGCGTAGGCAACGCATCCAAACACTCTTAGGTTCTTTACAGAAAGCTTAGAGCCTGTCCACACCTCGTGGGGTGTCTTGCCTAAGAGGGCCTCGGTCGAACATCTGTTCTGGACGTAAGCTGTAGTGGAGACAACTTCGGCCCAGAATCTCTTGGGCAGCGATGCATGCGCTAGCATACATTTGGCTGATTCAACCAGGGTACGGTTCTTCCTCTCGGCTAAGCCATTAGACTGAGGACTGTAAGGAGTGATGAATTGCTGCTCAATGTCTTGGCTATGGCAGTACTCCTTAAACTCGATAGAGATGTATTCTCCACCATTGTCTGCTTACCTTAGGACCTTGATCGTCATTCCAGTCTCCTTTTCTGCACGCTCCTTGAAGATTCTGAAGCAGTTGAAGGCTTCTGATTTCTTCTTTATAAAGTACACCATAGTCCTTCTAAAAAATTCATCAATAAAAGTCATAAAATAATTTGCATCCTTCAACGACGGATTCTTCATCGGTCCACAAATGTCTGAATGTACCATGTCTAACAATCCTCTAGCAATATGCTAATGGCTTGATTTAAATGGTTTCCTAGTCTGTTTACCAACTAGACAATCTTGACAGACAGGTAACTCAACTTTATCACGAGGATAGTCGAGATCAAGAACAATAGATTGTCTAGAAATTTGTTGTACATCAGCATGATTCAAGTGACCAAGTCTATAATGCCAAAGTGAACTTTTATTTGCATGAATAGAAATACTGAACGCATGACTAGAGGCAGAAAAGCAATGAATTCATTTATACAAGTATCCATGCCTCTTTCCAAGTGCTAGGATCTTGTCTGTCCTATCAACTACTTTGCACTGATCACATTCAAATTCTACTCTATGTCCTAGATCTGTGATTCTGCTTATAGAGAGCAGATTCGTAGATAAATTTGATACATACAAGACTTTAGAAAGTAGCTTAGACTGATCATTTGCAAAGCTTAATTTTATAATACCTTCACCTTTAATAGCTTGTGTGCTATTGTCGCCAAGGTGAACATATTTCTTGGTCTCCTTGATGGCTGGTCATGAAGGCATCATGATCCGCTTCTTAAATAGGCTATGGAGCTTCTGCAGCTGCATTTGTCACTTGATTCGACTGACCCTTGCTATTGTTCTTTGCTTGCAATATCCGGCAGTCTTGAATTTCATGGTTGTTTTGCTTGTAGTATCTGCAGAACAACTTCTTTTTCGTCTGCGGATTTGACTATTCTTTGTGCTGTGCTGATTTCTGGTCTGGCTTTGATTGCTTCGGGCCTTTCTTCTTCTTCTACTTAGTCGTGCTCTTGTTGGTGTATAAAATGTGAGAATCAGCTGAGGAACTTGAGGCTTCGTTCCTACGCATGTCTTCCTACAACAACATAGTAATGACTCTCGAAAGAGTCAGTTCTGGATGTGTCGTGATGATCATCACCTAGCTGTCGTATGAGCTTGGCAAGTTTGTAAGCAGTTGCATCACTGCGTCTTGATCCGACAGCGGCCATTTGCCTTAGCAGGTTCTTGAATTGATTGATGTGATTCTGCAGGGAATCACCATTCGCTATCTTGAGGAAGTAAAATTTTTTTCTGAGATGTAGCTTGGAAGCTATATCTCACACTTCGTATAGTGTGTTCAAGATGTCCCAGACTTCTTTCGATGTCTGGACCTCATATACATGGCCGATCTGGGTATCCGTAATGTTTAGGATGATCAACGCGAAAGCCTTTCCATCCTTCAGCTTCCATTTGGCGATTGCTGCATCGTCTGCTTCGGGTTTCTCTTCTGCACCTGTAACAACATCATACAATTCTTTAGCCATTAGTACAATTTTTTTCTTAAATTTTCACAGATGATAATTGGCTCCATCAAGCTTGTCCATGATGGGACTGGCTTTCCCTTGGGAAAGCCAGTCACTGATAGAAAAACTATCAGTGACTTAAGTATGAAAATCTGGTCAATTACTCTATCGGCTAGTAGAGTCTTGTACTGTGAAAGCTTATCAGACTACAAAAATAGATCTGATACCATGTTGGAGAAAGAGGGTGTGTGAGTGTGAGAAACTAAAATAGCTCGAAAAGAAAATGAACACGAAAAGAAACGAACTCGAAATTCGAACAAGAAAGGAATGGTTGAAGATATAATTGTCAGAATTGCGCGAGTATAGTTCGTCATTACTTTCGTAGTAATGGACTTACCAGAAGCGCCAAATGTCTACCGAGTCCTATTGGGACGTCCATGGTTACGAGTTGCACAAGTAATTCTTAACTGAGGTATCAGGAAAATCACTTTTGAAAATCGTGAACGTGCAGTCAAAGTTGATCCTGCAGCTTGGACTATCAAACCAGTGGTTCAAAAAAAAGATGATGATTCATCAACAACGGGTCATACTTGTGACCGTCCAGAGAAAAATTTGGGAGTTCATTACGATTCTCAAACGGATACTGTCAACTGGAATGAAGCTCTTGCAACGATTGATTATACAACAAGATATATGTGTCAACAAGATAACCAATCAGATTTGAACGAGATTTTCTTATTGGATCAAACTTTGGATACACCGATCACGTTTCCATTGAATGTGCTGAATGTAGCTTGGATAATAACGGAATCTATATCAGATCCGATTGAAGATGATCTCATACCTGTGAGTCATGCCTTGACTTATGATGACAATGCAAAACTTACAGATGAGCAGATTCTCAATCATATGGATCCAACCAGATTTGGAGTGCGTAATGTTCCTGATGAACCAACAATAAAATTGTCTAAAACAGTTATATTGAAGGAAGATAGGATCACAGGGTCAATGACGAAGAAACAAGCCAAGCAACATTATAATATGGTCCTGAAATGGGCAAATCCTCCTCAAAAGATTGATTCAGCAAATGTGTCACCCTTACTGGATAAAGACAAAATAAAAGTCGAGGATGATTCTACAAGTTAGAATTCTAGCAAGACATCATCGTCTCGAAAGTCATCACCTCCACGGTCAATTCCTGTTAAGAAGGCTAAGCGAAGATCCAAGACAAGTCTTTTCGAAAAAGAACAAGCAGATGTAGTCCAGCATGATATGCCCGAGCATTTTAAACGTTATACATTAGATGATGTGGTTATCATGTTATCTAAAGAACATCGTGAACCTGAAGAACACGTGCCAGACTCAAAAGATGTTTACGATGGCCCAACTAGGACACATCCAATGAATCTTGCTGAACCAGGAGAACCGAAAAAGATTGTACAAGTTGGTTCACAACTTAATCCTGAACAATATCAAGCACTCCGCATGTTACTTATTAAGTATCAAGATTGCTTTTGCATGGACTTATCAAGATCTGAAGGATATTCCAACGTCAGTTATTGAACATACCATACATTTTGTACCTGATGCAGTTCCAAAGGTTACAAAGTTCTATCGCTATAATCCTAATGTTGCGAATCTGATAAAGAAAGAACTTCAGAGACTGCTTGACGCCGATTTCATTTATGAGATCAAGCATACTGAATGGATCTTCTCGATTGTCATTGTTCCTAAGACAAATGGGAAATTGAGAATCTGTGTGAATCTCAAGGCTTTGAACAAAGTGACGCATTACGTTTAATCGAAAACATTTTGGATCATCTTGCTGTTTAATCGAAAACTATTTAGTGGTTACAACCAGATTAGGATAGCGCCTGCCGATCGCACAAAATCACTTTTGCAGCAGAATGAGAAACCTATGCTTACAAAGTAATGTCGTTTGGACTCTATAATACACCAAGTTCGTTCCAAAGAGTAATACAAATTGCTTTTAAAGATTATCTACAAAAATTTCTTGAAATTTACTTGGATGACCTGGGAGTCCATAGTACAGATGCAGATCACCTGGATCGCTTGGAGAAAGTATTTGAAAGATGTCGCAAATATCAATTTTTTTTAAATCCAGAAAAATATTAGATATGGGTTTCCCATGGAGTTGTGCTTGGACATGTGATATCAAGACATGGTATTGCCACAGATTTTTCTAAGATCAAGATTATTGTGGAATTACCACCGCCAACGATGATTCATGGAGTTTATGTGTTTATGGGTCATGCGAACTACTATCAAATTTTTATTATCTTCTTTGCGAATTTAGCACGACCTATATACAGACTGATTATTGTTCCTATTTGAACAGTAGGGGCGTTAGAAGCCTTTGAAAAATTAAAAAAAAAATATTAACTTCAGCACCAATACTGCATTCTCCAGATTGGATGATTGAATTTCATGTTCATACGAATGCCTCGAAATATGTCGTTGGATCAGTTTTGACGCAGCCCGGTGATTATAAGGACTATCTTATACGATTTGCAACCAGACAACTTACAGATCCGGAGAAGAATTATTCAACAACAGAACGTAAGGCGTTAGCCATGATTTTTTCTGTTCGAAAATTTTGTCACTATCTCATGGAAACGCACTTTGTATTTAATACGGATTACCAACCGTTATTTTACTTGGTAAACAAGACATGCAATACTGGACGTATTGCAAGATAATTATTATTATTGACTGAATTTGACTTTCGAATTGTGGTTCGAAAGGGGAAACAACATTATCTAGCCGATCACGTTTCACGAATCAAATCCGCACCAATTAATATTGAAGTAGATGATGAATTACCAGATGCTGCATTGTTCTATGTAGAAGCTAAACCTGAGTGGGCAGCGGATATTGTTGAGTACCTGATGTTAGGACAACTGAATGACTCTTTGCCAAAAGTACAGAAGAGATAATTGCTTCATAAGACTCAACCTTATCAATTGATTGCAGGACAATTGTATCGTCGTGGATCAGACAATATTCTACGCAGATGTGTTTTATCGCATGAGATCCCAGATTTAATCATGTTTTCACATGATGGCATGGACGGGGGAGACTTCTCTACAGATATTACTGTTCGCAAACTTTTGCAATCAGATTGTTGGTGACCTACACTTCATAAGGACACAAAATTTTATTCAGACATGTGATGTTTGTCAGCGAGCACGACGGCCTACTCGACAGAATTATGAACCCTTGCATCCGGTTTTATCGCAAACACTGTTTGAAAAATGAGGACTAGATTATGTTGGTCCTATTCATCCTATCGCGCAAGGATTTCAGGCCATATACATTATCGTAATTATAATCAGATTTGGATGTCCGATCGAGATTGTCAGTGACCGGGTACACACTTTGTTAATCAAGCAATAAAGTGTTTACTGGAAGATTTTTTTTGTGATACATAGATTTAGCACTCCTTACTATCCTAGAGGGAATGGCCAAGCTGAATCTTCCAATAAAATTCTCTGCACTATTATGACAAAGACAATTGAAGTTTCAATCTGATTGGAAACATAAACTATATGCAGCATTATGGACATTCAGAACTGCTTAGAAAAATAGTACAAATCAAACACCCTTTCAATTGGTCTATGGTCAAGATGTTGTCATGTCGATTGAATTTTTAGTCTCATCTTTACGCATAGCGACAACAAAATGGTTAAATGATTATAAGTCTTTACAACTACGTCATGAAGCGTTGCACAAATCATGTAAAACTCGTTTGATGACAGTTCATGCATCAGCAGCAGAGAAAGCCTGAAGTTTACCGGTGAAAGTCCGTATAAAGTGAAGAAAATCCTGAATTATGGCGCAATAATTCTTGAGCACTTGGATGGAAAACAATTTGATACTTCGGTGAATGACAACCGATTACGCAAGTTTTGACAGCCTGCTCCGCCAGATCAACAAGCCTGATCTCAAGGATTTTTTAATTTTATTTGTTTTTCAATTTGTTGTTTTCAATATTTGATTGTTCAGATTCTTTGTGAAAAAGACAATTAAAAAAGAACAAAAACAAAACAAAAACAAAAAAAAAAATGAGAAAAGACTGATGAGCAAAATTTAGAAAAGTCATCAGCATGGGAAAAATGAAGAACATTATTTTTGATAAAAAATGACTTAGAAAATCATTGTTTTGGTCAGATGTTGCCTATATAGTATCTGCTCTCAAACTGTACATCCACTTCAAATTTATCTAATTTGAGGTGGGCGAAGGTTCTTGTCCAAAAAAAATTCATTTTTGGAGCTAGGCGAATGATCAGCAATATGCCATTTTGGGAACCTTCACCGAACACTTTACTCTCATTATGACCCTTCGTTGACATACTAGATGGTCAAAATTAGGTTGGCCGTAGGTTCAGATTTTGAAAAAATGCATTTATGACAATTCCTAGGCGAAGGACCCTCCTGGGTGAAGGTTCATCCTTCGCCAGTCCTGAAAAACGTTCGCCTGATAGATTCAGATCCCCAGAAACCTTCGCCGAGATTTTTATAGCTTATCTTCACAGTACTGTACATGCATGCAAATTTTTGTTCGGAACTGATCAGCCAAACTAGTATTCAGTGTAATGGGCCCTCCAAATTCACCTATAAGTTGGCTGAAGCTCTTGCAAATTTTTTCAGCGACCAAAGACTTCCAAACTTCTTGACTTGCTTTTTGATACACTTTCACACATTTTATATTTCCTTTTTGCTCATCATGTCTTCTACTGATACTTCCAAGTCTTCGCGCTATACTATCCATCGCGATGTCCCATCTGCAACGGACATCATGATCTTTCCTAGCACAAGCATGGTCACTCAGTGGATGACCCTTGCGGGGCCTCTCCTCACTGCAATGGGTATTCACGAGAGAGCCTTTTCCAGCAGAATCAACATGGATTTCATCGCTCTTGCCTTCAGTACATGGAAGGAAGAGAAATCTAAATTCTATATCACTTTCCAAGGAGCCACACACAAGGTGCATGTCATTGAGGCCGCCTTTGCAACCGTAGGTATAGCATCCGGTACGCAGGCTTCACCCAATCACAAGCAGGCCAAACAGGCCATAAAGCCTTACATCGACTTAACCAACGATCTGCATTGGACTAATGATGGATACCTTCTAGATGCCATCACTGAGTCTTCCATCCACGTTGATGCCCACCTCCTGAACAATTTCCTGATGGTTGGCCACCTCATAAAAGACCGCATCACTTCACAGATCCTCCATAGAATAGTTGAGTCCTATACCAAGCTAGCCAAAGCCCCTCTTGAACCATATAACTGGTTCAAGACTGTTTCTGGTGAGTTCAAACGAGCTATTAAAAAAAATACTAAGCAGCAGTTCGTTGCTGGTTCCTTGTTGTCTCTTCTAGCCGCCTCTCACTTGAAAAGCAAAATCCATGGCTTCCACCTGGATTCTGTGCTTTCGGTCTACGAAGAAGCACTGGTCGAATCGTCCCACCAGGCCTCCAGCAAATCGTCATTCCTGACTTGCCTTCCGCGTCACGACGTCACACTAGGCATACATCGTCAGCTGCGCTTCCGCCCCCTGCTGCTGTTCACACTGAACTTCCTATTCCCCCTGCCTCTGATGCTTCCCTCGCCTCTGCTTCCACACAAGGACAATCAATGACTATTGGGGCTACCATTCCCATCACAGCTGCCCAGGCCGCCTCACCCCCGCACACCGAAACTATATCACTAAATACGCAGTATTTCATGGATATGTTCGATGATTCTGACCCCCTTGGGGCCTCTGAAGTTTTTGAAATGCCCCAGAGCCCTGCGTCCTTTGAACTCCAATCCCCTGGAAGAGGATTCGAACAAATACATGACACTACTGTCGGTGTTGAAAACTCAAGCCAGCATCTTTAAGCTGAAGATAGCCAAGCCACACTTCGGGTCGACCAAGCTGCGAAATCATCGAAGCGATTTGATGCCACCGTGCCTGAGGGTTTCAAGGAAGAAAATGTTTTTGAAGAAGAAGAAGTACCGGCATCTATTTCACACCAACCAAGGACAGTACCATCAGGTCCTCCTATTGCTACCGCCTCCACGACAGTAGATTTTGGTGATGCTCTCGGTTTGGTCTCAAGTCTTGCGCAAGTGATCCAGTCTATGCTTGACAAGAAAAAAGAAATGGAGCAGAGAATTTCAGATCTGGGATCGGAAAACACTCTCATCAGCCATAAGATTGTCCAGCTGGATCGAGAATTGAAGATTGCCAAGCAGCACGAAGACAAATCTGAAACTGAAAAGAAGATGGCTCAGCAACAAGCTGATCGCCTGAAAGGATACGTCAGCTCCTTGCAAAATGCCTTGACAACCGCACAGGATCAGGTGAACAAGGCCATGCAGGATGCAAAGCAACAGGTGCAGCTGCTAAAGGGTCAATTGCAGATGGCGGAGCAGGATCTCACACGTCTCCAAGGTGAATTGGATGCGACCACCCTTGAGCGTGATGTGTATCTTCAGACACAAATACCAGATCATTCGGTCCCACCGACGGAGATCGCGTATTTGTTCAAGAAAGTGAAAACATACATAATGGCCCTTTAGGGATTCCAAGGCCACTTTGACAAGTTCAAAGGAGTAATTTCAACTGAGTTGACAAAGGCTAAAGAAACCATCAGCGCCTATGAAAAAGTAGCTGCTCAGGTATTGAAAGCCGGACCACAAATCTCCGTCCCGGTCATGTCGCAATTCTCCCATATGCACCAAGAAGATGTACCAATGGATATAGGGTTGGATTCGGGCATGGACCAGGGGGAAGTTCCAGAAATACCAGAACAACCGCCAATTTTACCAGCAGTGCAATCAGATCCATCCTCATCAAGGACCACACCACTATTCAGAAGACCCATCAGCGTCGAGGACCAGATCTAGAGTTTCTTATCACAACATCCTCATGAGTTCTCGCGTGGTGGATGAGTCCTAAGTTCAAGACCTCCGAGATAGAGGCCGACAAAGAGTTGGACAAAATACCTGCATTGGGAGAGCAGCCGACATGGAAAATTACCGTTCTTGAAAAAACTTCGGAATCGACCAGGAGTTACGTTACTAGCCCTCGCCAATTGCGGGTAGATCCCTATTATGTGCCCATGCCGAGAAGGAATAAATGAAAAGATTTGAGATTGGCTATGGACAAGATTACAATCCATACGCCCAATTGGCCAATCATCCATCAGTCCTACAACTAGACAATATCAGTGAATTTCCACCGGGCTTTACAAGCATACCAGCGAGAGTATGGCCACGCTCCAAATCCCACGGTACAATAATCGACAATGTTTGCAAAAGATCTAACTCTGTTGGCATTAGTAACAACCAGATGGGACGATTGTCTCCCTCTTCTGACATTCGATCCAAATAAGCCAATGGCCTCAGAGAATATCAAAGATCAGTTGTCGGTTGCTCGTTTATATTTTCGTGCAACAATGATGGGAGGCTCCTGGGAATCTCGCTTCACATCATGGACAACCTCAAAGTGGATTGCAGGAGCCCATTGTTGTTCTTTGCCCCATAATTTGGATTTTAATACTGCCCATCTCGACTTTATGAAGAAGGTGCAGTACCATTTAATAAAGATTCGTCGCAAAGCCAATAAAAGTCCCCAAGAACTGCATCTCGCAGGTGTCGTGGGACCGCCACCAATTTTGGTGGGGGATACTGTTGGAGAGTTTGCGGATCCCAAGGCAACCCTAACCCTAGTTAATAAGTGAGAGGAATTTGGCACCCTACGTGTGTAAGTCCAATCCGATGATCACATAGTGATTTGATTAATTAGAAAGTCAATAAAAGGACTTTAGACCTTTTTGCGAGACTTTTAATGTTGCAGGGCCTAAATGTCAAGTTAAAAAATAAAGTTGAGTTTCTCTCCAAATTAGATGATTCTCACGCTTTTTTAAATTTCAATAATTAGAGAGGCAGAAATGGACCAATAGGATTCAGAGGCCAGGGTCCTCCTCTCTATTATAAAAAGAGACCAACTCGAGTTCTTACGCATGTTCATTTTCTCATTTCAATAAAGCAGATTGGTTCTTTTCATAAATGGATTGATGAATGTCCTTGCTCTCTATCACTTTTCCTCCATCTCTCATGCTTTTTTTTGTTTTTGCTAATTGTCGGATCTGATTGTTATTGAGATTGTATGTTATTATACTTTTTATGAGAGAGAAAAGGAGAGAGAGAAAAAGTAAGATTATCTTTGTTGTGGAAGCGTAGTGTTAATGGATCTAAGTGTTAATGGATGTAGTGTTAATGTTTAGGGTTAATGGATGTTAGAGTTAAATGTGAATCTTTCATTCATGCTGAATTCTGAACTGTACTATCGCTCTCATGGGAACGAATCTATGCGTGACAACTAACTTCGTCTCTTTGATGCTAGATTGACTAGATCTTGAATTCAGGTTAGGCAAGGAAAGAAACCCACTACAATGATCATAGGCATTTCCTCTATGTCATGTTTTGCTTTAAGCTGAAAGAAATATCTGTTCAAACTCCTGCAACATGTCAAACCCAAAATTACAACGAACTAATGAATATTTTCAAAATCAAATTTTACGTCCAGGTCACTCTCTTCGCTGCTAGCTTTGCCTCTTTCTTTGCCTCGGTGGATATGATTGGTTCCATAATAGAAGTCAAAGCATGAAATAATTCCTCTCCATATCTGAACTTGATAGAAGTAAAGTACTTTGGAAAAGAGCTTGCAAAGGATTCTAACGATCATGCAAGACACATGGAAGGTAAAGTGCCTTACATAGAAAATCAGGAGGTTACACTACAAAGCAAAAAATGATTATGTTAATATGTAAAGACATACCTCCTGCATCTTGGCATAACTCTAGTATATTCGGAGCCTCCAATCTAAGAGTCTCGTAGACTACTTGACGAGCAACCCACATGCGGAACAATTTGTCACCTTGTGCAATACTGTATTTATCACGAGCCACAGCTCCACCGAAGCATAGTGAGAGCCATTGGCACCTTGTCTCATGAAAACCGTTGACAAACGCAACACATTTAGCTTTTCTAAACCCATAGAAAAACCCTTCTCTTCCAAATTTTTTGTTGTTATAAGATTGAACCACCGTTCTCCGTGCTTGGGGTCAATAATCCCCAATAGTTTTGTCATTCGATTGCCAAGGTATTGCCAAGGTCTGGCCAATCTTCACTGGTGGCAAGCTCTTGCTCGAAGGATTCATTATCCTTCAACCATATCGGGTCCCATGTGGATTTTATGTCATCATTAACCTTAACTGGTACACCACCCACTCCACACAAAGAAAGTACAAAGGCACTTTTCTCCTCAAGGTAGCCATCTTGCCTGAACATGAAGTAGAAAGAACGTGGCCAATCTGAGCCATAACTAAGTTTTTACAAGCATCATAACAAATCTTAATCACGTATCCTTTCGAGAATGAAGATCCTTAAGATTCTCTATGCTAGCAGGAATTTCAGAAGTGTTGAAGCTAAGATTCAAACCAGGTCACAAATTCACATACTCTTTATTTCCTTTGTTTTGATAATATATGCTTGGGTCAAGCTTTCGTTAGTTCGTGTTCTAAGTTTCTTAGACCAACTGAGAATCCTTAGTTTAAAACGTAACTTCTTCAATGGTATTCAAGACCTTCGCTCATTTTACTTACACGAAAATCAGTTTTCAGGTGAAGTACCCAACTCAATGTCTTTTTTAGTTCGTCTCTGGAGGCTTGTTCTGTCTAATAAGAATCTAAGTGGCATGATACCAATCTTTTAGTCATCTGTTGACTTTGAGGCTTGAAAATAACATAATTATTGGCAGTATCCCACCTTTCAGCAATCTGCAGGATCTCAATATATTTGGCAATCAACTGAGTGTAGAGCGATTTGATCTGTTGCCTGGCTAGCTTGATGGCTTGGCATGCCGGCGTGCCAAGCCATCAACCTGAAAAATGCAAATTTTTTTTTGCCTTGGGACAAAAAATTTTACATTTTCTAGCCCTGGCCAGCTTGATGGCTTGGCACGCCGGCTTGCCAAGCCATCAAGCTGAATTTTTTTTGCATTTTCCAGCGCTGGCCAGGGCTAGCATTTTTTTTGCCCTGGCCAGGGAGCCAATCATTGCTTTTTGCAATCTACCTTTCAATGTGCAGTGAAACCTAGCATACTATGAATAAGATGCTCACCACAATATGTCGCTGGTGCACTTTGCTTCACTTTCGCCTTCCGTTAGCTGGATCCAATTTTCTTTTGGTCACCTTCTTCCACGCTTATCATCCTCTCTCTCTCTCGCCTTCTCCCTCTCATTTGCTCGCTCTTGTTCTGCTTCCCTTCATCTTCTCTCTCGCTTTGCTCTCCCTCGCCTTTTCTCTCTCGCTTTGCTCTCCCTCGCCTTTTCTCTCTCTCTCTCTCTCTCTCTGTCTCTCTATTTGACAGTGTACATTTTGTCTATCTTTATTTATATTTCTCTCTCAAATGGTTTAGATTGGATGTTACCTTTTCTCTCTTATCTATCTCCACCTCTAAGAATGTATTTAATGCAACATGTGCATGCCAGCTCTCTAGTCGGTGGAGCAAGCATTGTAACATTAAAAATTTAAAAGTTACATATTGCCACTTGACCCTTATAATATTTTGATTAATTGTAGTTGTGGCTCATTAATTGCAATCTTGGCCACTAGGTTTTCTCATTGAAATTACAATTAATTAGCCATAAATACAATTATTGGACATACAAAAATATAATTTTGGCCACTACTGACATCCAACAGTACCTTTCACGATCTGGGAAGACTTACTATCTGTGTGTATTTTTGTGTTTGATTTTGTATTCCATCTACGGTTTCTGCCTTGTCCTATTCATGAGTTGGTATTCAAAGTTTTGGATGTTCTCAATGACAACTATCAAAATCATGTCTCAAGACTCCGAATGTTTTTACGATGGTGACAATGGACACACTACAAGTATATCAGAGAGTGTGATTGCCTCACATTTTTCTCTTACATAGATCACGTTTGGGCTTTACCATTCAATATCTCAAGCTTCAACAAGCACTCCAATGACGATTCGTTGTGTTTCATTCGAAATTCACGAAAACATTTGTCATATAGCACGGGCTAAGCACCAACGTCTGTATACAATTCAAGTCAGAGTCTAGCACCTCTAAACAACCTCTTATAAATCCAATAGACATTGTGGATTTGGAAGAGAACATATCTCTTGGTCAGAGCCAGGTTGCCACTCCTCCATATGTCATTTGAAGACTTGAATACTCAAGACAATCAAGCATCTGTTGTATTGTCGATGTTTGATCAATAATTATCAACAAACAACAAATTGCGCAAGCTAGCTGATTGCATAGAGCAATTTTCAACTATATTGGACCAGTTGAAACCCTTGACTAATCATAGAAGGTCTTGCATAATTACTGGTTGATTTCTATTTTTTCTATGTAGTCTTTGTTGTCTATAGTTTGTTTGTGCTTCTGTACTACTCACAAATTGTTTTTTGTACCGATTTTTTGCAGGTTGAGAAAGTTGATAGACGAATTTAGAATTGATAATCAACCATGTGGGGATTCAGTTGATTCTATTCTAAAACTCAAAGAGAAGTATCAATACGATTATTTTCAAGGATCTCTATTTCCTGGACAAGTTTCGGATAAGGAAAATGAAAGATGTTATATATTTAAGATGTTCAATGTTGGGTCGGCTGTTAGTATAGTTAAACAAATGCAAAGAGGTGGTGAATTGGAACAGTCTTGGGTGTGCTTTGACCACGTCAAAAGAATACGTGGATTTCATAAATCTCACCATTCCTTTTTTTATCAAAAAAATCAGATTCTTGGAGTTAGTTTAGCATGGATGAGCGCTAGATTTGCTATTTTTTCTTGAGTTTTTGCTTGTATGCATTGTGGAGAGAAATCGTGAGGTGGGAGATTCATTTCCAAGCATCCAAATCCTTTCATAAATCCAACGTAAAGTACAATCAAGGCAATGCTGTCATCATTTATAAAAACATAAAGGTTTGGATCTAAATTTGTTCTTACAAATCCATGTGAAAGAAAGTAATTGTCAATGCGTCCATAACATGCGCGTGGCGCTTGCTTAAGGCCATAAAGTGCTTTGTGTAGTTTACATACCTTCTGTTCTTGCCCTTTTGCCATGAAGCCCTGCGGTTGGACCATGTAAACTTCTTCCTCTAAGTCACCATTCAAAAATGCAGACTTTACATCCATTTGATGGATCTTCCACCCAAAATGAGATGCTAAGGCAATGATAAGGTGTAGCGTAGTCCACTTAGCCACTGGAGCAAATGTCTCTTCATAGTCAATTCCTTTGCTTTGCTCATAACCCTTCACTACTAGGCGTGCCTTATACTTTGCTATTGTGCCATCCGCATAAAACTTTGTTCTAAACACCCATTTGTTGTCAATGGGTTTCTTTCCAAGTGGTAGATCAACCAACTCCCATGTATCATGTCTGTGGATGGATTCTATCTCATCTTCCATTGCCCTTTGCCACTCTTTGTGATCTTTTGTCTCATCAAAGGTTGATGGCTCTCGACACTTCAAAATGTCAATCATTAGGGCATAGTTCACATGATAACGATCTGGAGACTTCCTTTTCCGTGTTGATCTTCTCACTTCACTTTGTGTGCTAGATCCCGTTTGATTTAGCTTTGCGTCCTTCATGATCTTTTCATACCATTTTGGTATGTTAGATTCAGGTGATACACTACGTGGAGAGTACGTATCCCAAGGAGTGTCCAAGTAATGTCTCTTACTTCCAACCGGTTTCTCCTTTATTGGCAAGTACCTCCCCCTAGGCTCTTGAATAGGTGGTGTTCTTTCATACTCGCCCTCTCGACTTTCGTCTTCACGTGCATCATTTTGTGGAGCATCTTCTTCATTTTCTTCCTCCAAAATTGTGGGAAGTCTCTTGATGCTTTCACCACTTGCATGGTCTTCATCTTCATACCTATGCATTATATCAAAGATCACATCTTTGCTAATGTGAATCTTGTTCATTACATGATCAAAACACCTGTAAGCTTTTGTTCTTTCATCATAACCAACGAAGATACACTTGATTGCTTTGGCATCAAGTTTCTTTCACTCCTCCTTTGGCACATGTACATAGGCCTTACATCCAATGACACGAAACTTGTCGATTTTTGGCTTTATTCCAGTAAATGCTTCTTCAGGAGTCACATTTGGAACCACAACTGTAGGGCTCCTGTTTTGCAAGAACGTTGCCGCACTGCACACTTCCGACCAAAGTGAATCGGTCAAGCCCATTTGCTTCATCATGGAGTGTGCACTCTCCATAATAGTTCTGTTTTTCCTTTCAGCTACACCATTACTATGCGGCGTGTATGACTGTGTGAATTGTCTTTGAATGCCGTGTTCTTTGCAAAAGTCTTCAAAATTATCAGATTTGTATTCGCCCCCTCTATCAGATCTTAGCACTTTGATGCGTGCATCCAGTTGGTTCTCTACCAAAGTCTTGAACTCCTTGAAGTGAGCAAAAGCGTCAGATTTCTTCTTCAAGAAATAAATCCATGTCCTCCTAGAGTAATCATCTATGAAAGTCATAAATTAATATGCTTTCCCCAATGACATGGTCTTCATTGGGCCGCACAAGTCGCTGTGAATTAGTTCCAGCAGTTTCTTAGCTCTTGCAGCTCCACCTTTCTTGAATGTCTCTCTGTGATGCTTTCCCATGATGCATCCTTCACATATTGCATGATGATCATCCTGCAATGTCGGTAACCCTATTACCATCTTTAGCTTCACCATCAATCTCAAGCTCCCATAGTTCAAATGACCAAGTCTTATGTGCCACAACTCGGATTGAGATGCTGTTGAGATAGCCAAACCATATTCACCTGGTTTTGTAGCATCCAATTTATAAAGGCCACAATTACTATCTCTATAACCCTTCGTCACCACTTTGTGGTTGTGGTTCGTATCCTTCATAAGGCATCCATCCTTGACAAATTCAACTTTAAGATGTTGATTTGCCATTACACCAACAGAAAGCAAACTCTTTTTGAGTCCAAGAACATAAAGTACATTAGGGATGTTTTTAATTTTGCCATCAGGAAACTGCACAGGTACATTGCCACACCCTGTATCTGGCATTCCTCTCCATTGGCTTGAGTGACCTTATCCCCATCATGGATTGGTGAGAATTTTTCAAACCAATCACGTTTCTCGGTCATATGTCTTGTGGCGCCTGAGTCTATGAACCATCTGGCACCATCATCAACTTGGGATGCCAATGCTGATGAGAAGACACTGGTCTCGTCATCTTCTCCATCATCTTCGGCAATGTTTCCTTGTTGAGTCGCTTTTCCCGTCTTTATGTCTGCTTTCTTCTTATAACACTTGCGTGCCCAATGACCCGGTTTGTGGCAATAGTAACATTTGTCTTTCTTCTTCTTTTTCCCTTTTGATGACAACTCTCCTTCGTCATCATCATCCTTGGATTTCTTAGGAATCCTTTTTCATCCTTTCTGCTTGCCTTTAGCAAGCAAGGCTTGATCCTCCTGTGGGGTTTGCCTTGACTTGACTCTTGCAACATGATTCCGTGGAAGTCTTCAAAAGTAGGCAACCTCTCCCTCGAAGCAATGCCGCTCACAAACATCTGTAGCCCTTCCAAGACACCGCTCATTGTGGTATGTACCAATTCAATATCTTTGATTGGTTCTCCAATCATCACAAGTTGATCTCTCAGCTCCTTTATCGTGGTGAAAAAGAATCCCACTAATTCACTTTCTTCCATCCTTATTGTATTCAATCTCGACTTCAAGAACATGGCTCGAGCTGGATTGCAAGTTTGAAATTGCATTCTAAGAGCTTCCCAAGCTCCC
This sequence comes from Diphasiastrum complanatum, assembly GCA_029204225.1. Classification (NCBI taxonomy): domain Eukaryota; kingdom Viridiplantae; phylum Streptophyta; class Lycopodiopsida; order Lycopodiales; family Lycopodiaceae; genus Diphasiastrum; species Diphasiastrum complanatum. Next base: position 24,180,782 of record CM055095.1, read on the forward strand.
CTAGCCATCGTGGATCACATGGTCTTTCACTGCTCTGTGCCTTTTTATCAAAGGCCCTTATGTCACCTGGAGTGGTATTTGGCCGGACTTCAATACCTGCCATGATTTTCCACAACTCTTTCTCCATCAAAATGCTCTTCATTTTGAATTTCCAGATGTTGTAGTTAGAAGCCCCATCAAGTTTGCTTGCATCGCCCAAAATTGCCTCATTGATGTTTGCCATCTCCGAACTGCTTAAAACTTCACCTGTAGGCTATAAAGTGTATGATGGAGCCAACCGTGATGTCAAAACTCGATAATAATGACCTGCAATTTTTAGCTTACCAGGCCACCTGCCGCTCTTTTTCCAAATTGAAAGCCAAACTAGCGTCGTTTTCCAAAATGCTTCTCATCACCAACTCCCAGCTTCCTGCCCAGTGGAATGGTGAAATCACTTTTGGCATGCTTTGAACACTTTCTCCATGGCAATCACTTTGTTTTGGTGTACCGTACTTGCAGGTACAGTCAGGGTTCCCTTCGTTTGGAGGCTATAGTCTTTCGTTTGGCCAAAATAGGCTAAGGAGGTGAAAATAAGGGCAATTTGGGTTTTTGAACTGTTTCTTCAGTGTGAAGAAACTTCACCCTTCAAAAACTTGGGACCCAACAATTTTTTTAGTTTGAAGATTTTTAATGAAGTTGCAATGCACTTTGCACTTCAGACCCCTTCAGACTTTTTCACTTCAATCCAACGGATCCTTTAGATCCAACGACCCACCTGTCGTGAAATAACCATCGTCGATCTGTGTGAATCGAGATCGGATGGCTGTCCACGCTTTTGTGCGTTGATCAAAGGCCTTCAAAGCACTGAGCACTTCGGACCGCTAGCTGGCAAACTAGACTGGGGGCGCGAGAGTTCCCGCAACCTCTCCTCCTCTTCTCTCTGTACGATGGAGTTCTTCTCTCTCCTTCACAGGCTATGGCAGCTCCAAATGGATCAAACTGGCTGCCTTCCTTCTCCATGTGGATCTTTGGATCTTGCATGAATTGACTCAACTTGTTATGTCAATTTCTAGTACAAGGGAATCGAAATAATTCCTAACGTGGATAGCCGGTCACTCCAGTTGTATGTGGTTATTAGTTATGTTATGCTGTTTCGGACGTGGTCGTATTAAATAATTAATAATCATATGAGGGCCCAAACCTATAATTGGACATAGGAGCACATGCATGGTGAATGACTGTTTTAATGCAAGAATAGGAGGTTAATAGCTCAATATAGGTTGCATGGGAATCCTAGGGAGAATATTCTCTCTCTTGGAGAGAATATATCCTATGGAAACTCACCCATTCGCTATTGAAAATTCAGATTCTTGAGCCAATTTCTCCTCTACTCTCTTGTGTTCTTCACTGTGGCTTGGGGGTGGGTTGGTTAGGGTATTGACTAGCCTCTCCATATTGGTTGGGTGGTTCATGCTCCACAGGTGTCCTTTTGGTTTGCATGTGACAGGATTCTTGAAGATCTTCACTTGGTGATTCTAATAGTGGTATCAGAGTTTGGATCACATCTACCAGGAGGTAGAACTTGAGGATCTTGGATTTTGTAGTTCTTTTGGTGTATCTCTTTGCTTATTCTTCTAGGTGTTGGAATTCACTTTTAAGTAGGTGGCTTCTCAGATCCTTGATGTACTTTTAGCCTAAAGATCATAATCGTGGATTTGCTCCATGAATTTGATGGAAATCATAGGTTTTTTGATGGATTTAGTGAATTTTTCACCTGGAATTCATAGTTTTTGCTTGGAATTGATCATAAGATCTCAGATTTTACTTGCTGTTTCACAGTCATTAATGACAGGATTTAATGATTGCATGATGTTTGAATAGTCAAAAGGTTGACTAAATAGTGATTTTGGACCAAAAATTGGGGTTTTTGGGCCATAAATGGGCTATAGAAACCATGTTTGACTAGAATCAAAACTTTTAGTGCTTGCATGCAATGGATTTACAGGGTTTAGGATCATATTGCACTTATTTGAGGATTTGCCCCACACATTTTGGTCAAAATTGGTCCAAAAACAAGGGTTTTTGATGTTTTTTGGACTAATTTTGTGATAGATCTCAAAATTCTCAGCCAATAGCTGGTAAACACATTTTCAGAGATGTAATGAAGCTATCCTAGGGCTTTCATGAAGTTTTGTTAGGGTTAGACACCATTAGGGGGCTCAAAACAGCAAAATTAGTTCTTGATACAAGCTTAATTTTGACGAACTAGATCAAGCTGGAAAAAGACAAGAAGGACCAATGTGTGTTTCCATTATGAAATTCTTCCCTGAACGAAAGAAAGGCGCAGCTCAAGTGATTGAGATACCAGGTAAAGAAAATCTTAAGTTGGAAAAATGTCCTGTGTTCGACAATACGTTAAGCTTATCTCTTTATCGAGAACTTGCCCTCTGACTTATTGACACTCTCTCATTCGCTCCTTTTCTTGCTTAGTCTGACGACATTGGTCCCTCAACAATCGTAGGCCTGGACCCATTGGTGAGTGAGCTTCTTTGCAATTAATCAGATTGTATCTAATAAGAGTATTATGAAGATACCTTTGTTGAGTAATGTAGATCAGTTGTCTCTCTCTGTCTCGGTGGATTTGAGTTCCTAGACAATAGTGAGCCTCGCCCAGATCGGTCATGTCGAATTCGAAAGCCATTTGGCATCGTTCACCTGATCGATATTGTTGTTGAAAAGCAGCGTGTCATCGACATACAAGATGATGATAATGAAAGAATGCTGCACTGACTTGAAGTAAACATTAGAATTGGCAATGCTTGGTTGAAAACCGTGTTGAATGAGGAATATGTTGATCCTCTGAAACCAAGATCTTGTTGATTGTTTCAAGCCGTACAGACACGCTTTTTCATACCTTCGAGAACGTATCCCTCAGGCTGTAGCATGTAGATGTCTTCTTCGATGACTCCATTTAGATAAGTTGTTTGTACATTGAGTTGATGTACTTCGAGGTCTGCTGCAGCAGCATACGGATCGATGAATGCTTGACTACTGGACTAAAAGTACTCGTTGTAGTCGATGTTTGGGATCTGAGAAAATCCTCGCGCTACTAGGGTTTTGACATTCTATGAGTAAATTTTTTGCGACTTTTGCGAGTTTCTTCTACCCATGATCCCACAAAATCATTAGCACATGGTGTGCTACTCTTTTTATCCCACGGTCCATCACAAAATACTTTGTTACTCTATAAATATAGGTATACATTTTTTTTTAAAATTGTTATTGAACTAGTAAAAGCTAGCACACTGGCGTGCTGGCTTGCAAATGTAGCGTAAAAAAATGTAGCACACCATGTGCTATCTGTTTGTTGAATCATGGCAAAAAAAAATCACAAAAATGCCAAGGCCCACGCTACTAGTCGAGACTTGCTTCAGTAATTACCTCCATTGGCATTGCATTTGATCTTAAAGACCCATTTGCAATAGATAAGATTGTTGCCAATAGGTGGTTCAACTAATGGCCATGTTTGGTTCTTGATCAGAGAAGAATATTGTCTATCCATTGCTTCTCTCCAGAGATTGGAGTCTGGTTGGCTAAGTGCCGCATCAACAATAGTCGGTTCCTAAATTAAAAGACATGCAGACTCATGAATATACCTTGTGGGCTATATGCGTGTTAGCCGAATTTTTGATGACATAATTCGGGCTAAAAATGAGCTATTTGAAGTTTATTTGACTCCTATAAGAGATAATGGTTATTTCTTATTTTTAGTAAGTAAATTGGCATGGCATTAGCAGTATGGCTATATTTAGACATGATGCCAGTTTTACTCTATAAAGTTTAGAGATTATATCTACAGTAATAATTGCCTTCAAATTGGCATAATTAACGTAAATTGTAGTTTTACGGTTTTTTACGGTTTTACGGTTTTTCGGCACTGCCGAGACTGTAATATGACGATGTACTCATTCTACTGACGTTAATAAAAAAATGCCCAGATGATTTTTAGGTACTGTCTTAAAGTTCAAGGGGGTGTCCTAAGGTTAAGGGTTCGACGACGTTCAGTTGTGGTTTCCAGTGAAGAGCAGTTTGTGACTTAAAAAATCTTGTTACTGAAAGAAGCGAAATGAAAACAATAGTTAAAAAAAAATTGTTGAGGCAAAGTACAGTGCAGACTTACAAATCGAACTTGCTGGGTTGATGTTAGACAAGTTTTCCGAGTTCGAAATATTGATAGTTTGGTGATTTCCCTTGGTGGGGATGACGGTTGATTATTCCGAGTTTCGGTTTGTATGCAATGCTGAGTTGCCAGTTTTATGATGGTTCGTGTTGAATACGAAGTCACGGATAACACAGGCAAGAATGGAAGGAATGGTGATACATATGGGACAGTTCGACATCCGGGGAAAAATCGGAGTTTCGAAAACCCGAAACTGAGAAAATGGTTTTGGAGGCCAAAATGTTCAAGATAGGCCTTTAGTGAAAAGTTAGTTATGAGGTACCTCCTCTCACGTGAATAAGGCAGGGAAAGAGGAAAGAAGAAGTGGTTCATTCTACGTAGAGGAGAGACGAGTTTAGAGAGACGAGTTTAGAGGCTGTTCATGCAAGAACTGTGTCAAGAGAGATGATTCAGTCCCTCAGATTTCCATTGTGGAAGCAACCCAATGTGTTCATTGCTTAATGTTTAAAATGAATACATAATGAATCCTTGTGAAGAAATTCAGAGCAGAGTAGACGGCGGTTACAGATTGTCAGAGCTTGAGAATGCCTGCTACGGTTTATGGCTGGCTATCTTGCTGCTCTGCTGATCTTGAGGAAATACGGCCATCGCTGCTGTCTGAATCATTAGTGTCTTCTCAAACTCTCTGAAATTTGATTGGTGAATTGATCTGCTGCTGTTCCGAAGGAGCGATCTACTTATGAACGAAACCCATGCTGTGTCTGTGGAAGAGAGTAATGATCTGCACAGTTCTGGAGATGCTGTTCTGTGAAAGGGAGGCCACGCTTCACCATCGCGATCTGCGCGAGGGCCTGAAAAGAGAGGAGGAGGAGAGGCCCGTGGAGAGAGAATCCACGCGACCCAGCCCACGCCTATTTCTGGGTTGTGTGAGAGAGACGACCCGCAAATGATTTAAGTGCCCACTTGTGGAAGATTTAAGCCTATGCTGACTAGAAAGAAGGGACCGGCAACAGTCGATAATTTGAGGATCCGGTTACCTGCTGACTAAGAAGAACCCTTAACCTGTGGACAGGTCTTGGAAAGTTAAGGCAGTGATTACCTGACTCTCTGAGGTAAAGTATGATCTCAGATTGTGGTAAAAATTAAATCTAAGAATTCTAAATGACTGTGACGGTTTTTTTTTTATAATGTCAAATAACTTCACGTTTGAAGGCCTGTTTTTAACTTCTAAGAAAGTATTATGAAAGAGTTCGCTAATTGTTACAATGACTGCAATATTTATAATTTTGGAACAGTGAGAGATTGCAAAGCTAACAACTATAATTACTGAAAGAAGTAATTACGGTTTTCAGATTTAATAAATCTGTGAGGTCTTTATCTGATTTTGCATAAGGAAAATGCACTAAACCTTATAACGGCCATAACTTTTGCATTTCAAGTCGGATTTGAATGAATCGAAAAGCAAAAGTGAGTAAAATCATGTGATGAATCTATTGTTGCTGAAAGAAACAGATTTTGAATAACTTATTGGAAGTCACTAAGCTATCAGGAATTCAATCAAGAACAAGTCCTACAGTCGGATATATAATAAGTCTATACTATATAAATATCAGTTTGTTGGAACACACAAGCTGAATACTATCCCCAAAATTGTTGGAACACACAAGCAGAATACTATCCCAAAATTGTTGGAACACACAATTTGGGATGTTACTGTATGATAAGAAAGAGGTAACATTGTTGGAATACACAATGTTGATGCCATACTGATACTGTATTCCGTTGATCTTTAAAGCATGAAAACTAAGTCACATATTATGAAGTAATATGGAGATACTTAGAAAAAAGGATGGGATGTCTGTGACTATAAATTGTTGGAACTTTCATCAAATCCCTGATCATGATCGTAGAAGTGTACTAACCTTTATATAAGAACTATACTATCAAGAATCGATCTTCCATCTATATATTAACATTGAGTACACACTAGACGAAGAGTGATGGGCTACTATAGATAGTGAGATTAGTGAAACTATTACTGAATTGTTATCTGAAGGTAGCTATTCTATTTTAGCCCCATTACATTCATAAAGAGCTTGGAACCCTCTTTTAGATAAACCATGGTGTATCCCATAAAGATTCAGGATTGACTGATAGAGAATCATCGATACTCGCGTAAAGTGAGGTGTGATATTTGATCTCGCTGATTTACCCTCTAAACGGTTCTATTTAGTTCAATCCCTGGCTAGAAAACAGTTTAACAATGCACACTCGATTCGATCTTCTTGGAGATAGCATCGGTTGATGATCCGATCCCTGCATTTGTTGTTGTTGAGTAACAACAACGTCATCTTCTGACTCGTTGTCGAATAGCTGATCGACTATCTACAGAGGCTTGAATTGGCGTGTCAGTGGCAGGTGTCGAAGGTTTGCATGGAACTTTACCTTTGCCTTTGAATCGATGAATTGATCCTCAATAAAGATTGTAATCCTACTGAACAAAATCTGCTAGGTATCGGGGTCGTACAACTTGTAGGTGTTGTCATAGAACATGTATCCAATCAGGATGGTCTTGAGACCTTGGAAGTCAAATTTCTTCCTTGTCTCCTTCGAGATCTGCGTGCACTCGTAGGTTCTTCACTGAAGGTTTAGATCCTGTCCAAATCTTGTGAGGTGTTTTACTTGAGAGGGCCTTGGTTGTGAACATCTGTTCTAGATGTAAGCTGTAGTGGAGACAACTTCAGACCATAAACTCTTTGGTAAAGATGCAAGAGCCAACATGCACTTGGCTGATCGACCAAGGTATGATTCTTCCTCTCAGCTAAGCCGTTAGATTGAGGCAAATAGAGAGTGATAAATTGTTCTTCGATGCCTTGGCTCTAGCAATACTTGAATTCAGTAGAGATATACTCTCCACCATTGTCGGACCTGAAGGCTTTAATTTTTTTACAGTTTTTTTTCTCTACATGCTCATTGAAGACTTTAAAGAGGTTGAAAGCCTCTTACTTCTTCTTAATAAAATACATCATTGTTCTTCTGAAAAATTCATCAATAAAAGTGATGAAGTACCTTGCATCCTTCAATGAAGAATTTTGCATTGGGCCACATATGTCTGTATGTACAATACATAATAATCCTCTAGCAACATGTTGATGGCTTAATCTAAATGGTTTCCTTACCTGCTTACCGACTAAATAGTCTTGACAGATAGGTAATTCGACTTTCCTATCTGGGTAGTTGAGATCAAGAACAATAGATTGTTTAGAAATGTGCAATATAGAAATATGATTCAAATGACCAAGTGTATAATGCCTAGTAAACTTTTATTAATTCAAATTGAAGTACTGAGAGCCTGACTAGAGGCAAATGCTAGGATCTTGCATGTCCGATCGACTACTTTACATTGTGTGAACTTGAAGTGAGGGTCAACTAGTTCTAAAGTCCTGACTTAAAAAGAACAAATCAAAAACACTGTTCAACATAACTTGGAAAAGAACTCAAACTTAGTGAAGAAATTTAACATTCAATCACAAAAATCATTCATTCAAGAGACTTGCTGAGGGGTCAAGATGGGGAACCCCCCACCCCCGAAGGATTTTCTTTCAAATTATGCAAGATCAATTGGCTCAAGGCCAATTACATATACAATGGTTTTGAGAAGATGGATTCTTAGATCTTTGCATCAACCAGAAGATTACAAATTTTGGATCTTAGAAAATCTTATACCAAGAAAAGAGGTTTCTAATGACATGCAAAGACTTACTGATCAAGAAATGAGCATGCATAGGCATTTGACATTAGGAGGCATGACATACATGAATTCAATCTGACATGCAAGCTTCAATTCCAACATGCAAGGTCATTAGGCTAGGGATGGTATGACATGCAAGCTCTAGTTTCGACATGCAGGCTTCAAATCATACATGCAAGTTTCCAAATCAGACATGCAAGCTCTCAAATCAGACATGCAAATTCCCGGTCAGACATGCAACTCCAAGATCAAACATGCATGACCATTAAGCTATGGATGATGTGACATGCAAACCCATCAAGTCATGGGTGGGGTGACATGCAAAGCCATCAAATTATGGATGTGGTGACATGCATGACCATCAGTCTTATGGATGGTGTGAAAGTTTTAGAGAAAAGAGATGGAGAGAGAGATGAAAGAGGTGAGTGTGTGTGTAAGTGGTTCCAAAAATGATTCCAATCCAAGCTTGACAGATCTTCCTCAAGCCATAGCTCCAAGCTTTCTTCCAAGCACCTACACACACAAAAGCAAAAGCAAAAGAAAGAGAAAGTGAGTGTGTGTGTAAGTGGTTCCAAAAATGATTCCAATCCAAGCTTGACAGATCTTCCTCAAGCCATAGCTCCAAGCTTTCTTCCAAGCACCTACACACACAAAAGCAAAAGCAAGAGGCAAAGCAAAAATGAATGAGAGAAGAATAATGAGGGAGAGGGACAAGTTAGTCCTTTTATAGGGATTGTATAGCCTTTAGGAAGTGGCTGAGGTGTCCAAAATGAGTGTGAGAAGTGTAAGGGAGACTCTAGGATAAGTAAAGTGAGAGGGTGAGGTGTATAGGTATGAGAGAGTGTTTATCAATTAGTTAAGGCAAAAGGGGTGGAGTAGGAGGGCGCATTTTCCTAGGTGTCCTATGGCCTACAAGCCATGTGGATAAGTAGGTAAGCTACATATTGATAAGGATAGAAGGTAGGTAGCTTAACATTTAATGTTAGCCACTTTCAAGATGAATATTTCTTTGTTTACAACATTGGGATTCACCCAAGTGTTTTTCATGTCATGGGAAAGGCTTTGTATATGTCCATCTTACCTTGCATAATTTTCATCAATTCCTAGGCCCTTTTTTCTAGGGGTTGCCCATCCCCAATCATAGTGGAGTGTGACACAAAGGGTGATCAGTCCTTTGGTTTCTTCTCCCAGTCTTCCAAGAATATCCAAAAATTTTGCATGTTTATTTCAGAAATGACCGTTGAGGACAACGCTTAATGCGTCGGAGGGGTGTAAAATTGTATAGACCAAATTGACCAAGAAATAAAGGCTATCTAGTCTTCCATTCTTTTGGTATGAAACATATTTTGAATATTAGAGCTAATTACTCTAACTGATGAATTATGAGTGCAAGTATCATTACCTGAAGACAAGAAATGAAACTGTAGAGCAATGCTAACAATTTGATATGTAGGGTCTAGAAATAGAATCTAATGATGAACCATTTGATGGTATGACCCCTAACCTTTTCTTAAGGGTATGTGCGGGTACTAAGAAGAGTACCTGAAGAATGTATCTAAAGAAACTTCCTAAAGCTTAAAAACGGTACCTAAAGAAGGCTCAATCATAGTCTATAAAGAAGGCTCACTCGAGTCTTCTTCCATCCATCTGGCATCCGTAGTAGGATAGTTCTTAAATTTGAAGAGGTATAATGTAGAAGTTATCCCCTTTCTTCCAGTTCTTGTCTTGTGCATCAAGATCTGCTCAGGTTGGGAATTCTTCGATTCCTTGAACTTCTGGAGGTTCGGAATCTGTAAATCCTTCTGGTTCTGGACCATTGAATTTCTTTAGCAAGCTTACATGGAATTTGTTATGGATTTTCCAAGTAATAGGCAAGTCAAGCTCACATGTAACCTCATTGATTACTTTCTTGACTTTCAAAGGTCCATAATACTTTTGGGCTAGTTTTGGGTAGAGTTTCATGTTGCCCTTCTTTTTCCTGAGTCTTTTCTTTTCAAATTTTAGGAGAACTAGTTCTCCTTCTTTGTACTTGAATGCCCTCCGACGCATATTTGCACTTTTTCGCTGTTTCTGTTGTGCATTTGCGATGGATTGTTGAACCTTTGAAAAGGTGTCTTGATAATCCTACACTAATTCATTAGAGGCAAATATCTTTTCTTTAGTCCTTAATACAGGAGGCACAATCGATTTTCCATACATTACTTCAAAAGGCGCTTTACCAGTAGAAGAATGAACGGTGTTATTGTAAGCAGGTTCTAGTATAGGAAGATAGTGTTCCCATTGAGTCTTTTGATCACTTACATAATTTCTCAACAAATCTATGATGGTTCGATTGGTAATTTCACTTTGACCATCAATTTGGGGATGGAAGGAGGAAGAGAATTTAAGGGTTGTCCCCATATTATCAAAGAGGGCTCTTCAAAAGTTGCTAGTAAATCTCGTATCCTGATCAGACACTATACCTTTGGGTAGTCCATGCAGTCTAAAGATGTGACGGATAAACAAATGAGCAGCTTCGGGTCCCTTAAGCTTTTTCTTACAGGGAATAAAATGAGCCTATTTGCTAAATCTATTAATGATAGTCCATATCATCTCATTTTCATTTTTGGTTTTAGGGAACCCAGAGATAAAGTCCATGGTAATATATTCCCAGGGTGCTTCAGGAATAGGCATGGGATGAAGTAATCCCGAAGTTTTTAATCCTCGCTCATCTTTATTGTGTTGACAAACTAGACATGCATTTATATAATGCCTTGTGTCTCGATGCATGGTAGGCCAGTAAAAGAATCTTTTCAGAGATTCCAGAGTCGAAGGGATTCCTCTATGTCCTGCATAGGAAGGACTATGGGTTTCTTGAAGGACCTTGGTTTTAAATGCTATAGGAATACATAGCTTATCTTCTTTGAATAAATATCCTTCTTTCAAAACATAGTCTTTATGATTTTGGTTTCTTTCAAGTATTTCACAGATATGCTAGAAGTCGGAATCACTAGCATACATACTTTTCATAGGAAGGAAATCTTCATGATATGCTAGGGAAATATGGTTGACCTTGGGGATTCTTGATAATGCATCGGCGACCTTATTGTCCTTTCTTGGGTGATGAAGTAGCTGAAAATGGAAAGTGCTAAGGTAGCTAGCCCATTTTAGATGTTTTTCTCGAATTAGTTGCTGGGTGAGAAAGTACCTAAGGCTTTGATGATCTGTTTTAACTAGGAAATCATTTCCTAGAAGATAGTGCTTCCATAACTTAAGGGCATGAATAATGGCCAAAAGTTCCTTCTCATAAATGTCATACTCTACTTCTGCCCCTTGAAGTCGTCTGCTTTCGAAGGCTACAACATGACCTTCTTGGTTTAAGACTGCCCCAATACATTCTAAACTTGCATCCACTTCCACAAAGAAAGGCTTATGAAGGTCGGAAATGATAAGAACAGGTCCACTGGTAAGTGCATGCCTTAGATTATCAAAGGCATTTTGCTCTTTCTTATACCAATGAAATTTTACCCTCTTCTTAGTGAGTTCATGTAGTGGAGAGGCTATAGGAGCAAAATGGCGAATAAACTTTCTATAATAGGAACATAAGCCTAGGAAAGACCGAAATTCATGAATATTTCTTGGTTTAGGCCAGTCTTGTATGGCTTTAATCTTTGAAAGGTCCATTTGGATTCCTTCCTTAGAAATCATATGTCCTAGAAAGTGTATCTTTTCTAGGAAGAATTCGCTTTTCTTGCCTTTTATGAGAAGTGAGTTTTCCTGTAGAGTTCTAAAGATGATATCTAGATGTCTTTTATGTTCTTCTTCATTTGCACTGAAGACTAAGATATCATCAAAGAATGTTCCTACAAAACGTCTATGCGGTCGAAAGATTCGTTCCATCATTCTATTGAATGTTGCTGGAGCATTAGTAAGACCAAATGGTATCACTAAAAATTCATAAAGGCCAGAGTTAGTCCTAAAAGCAGTTTTATGGACATCTGATCTGGTGGTATCCACTTGTCAAATTAATTCTACTAAATATACAAGATCCATTTATCCTATCCATAATGTCATCTATTTTTGGAATAGGAAAGCACAAACTGTAATCTTGTTTAAAGCACGATAGTCCACACACATCCTAAAACTCCCATCTTTTCTCTTTACCCTTGTGCTTCCATGAAATCAAATGCTTATTGTAGTCCACCAGAGGGTTGTGCATTTTGTGCCAAGGCATGCCTAAGATTACATCTATTCCCTGCAAAGGACCTACCATGAATTCTATAGGTTCATAGTAGTTGGAGATTTGGAGCTTAAGTTTTCCAATTACAGGGTAAATGTTTGCATCACCATCAACAAAAGCACTGATGAGAAGAGGATCATGATATGCTCTGATACCACTGATGAGAAAAAGAGAAAAAGTGATTGACTGATGGAAAATTCGTCAGATTCGTAAAACGTTCGCGAAGGCGAATCAATCACGACTCTCTTCAGCTCGGATGGAGTTCAGATGCGACCGCTGGACACTGCAAGCTGAATCGCTCCTACAATCCTCCAGAGTGTAGTCAGTCATTGCTGATCTACGTTCATAAAATTAATGTAGCGTTCGATAAAATTTCAACCAAAGTGCGGAATTTAAAAGGAACAAGAAAACTCGGACATATGAAATATCAGCATAAGCATTCAACATCCAAGATTAGACATGACAAGAAAATAACCTATATTAATTTTCTCTGAATTTCTTCAAGCACTGCATGCGAATCCACGTAGTGCGTTGGCGTGAAAGAAACACGGTTCTCTCACGAGTAGTAGTCTCGCTTCCCTAGTGGAAAGTTGGATCTTCTGATCCTAGACAGAATTGTCTTCGCACGCAGGCGGACATGCATTCTGTATCTCGTCTTGATTGCTTACTAGCATCAGACTTCTTTACTCTGTTATACTCTATGTATTCTGTTTGATCTATATGTCAAGTATGATCCAGTAAGTACGGTCTCTCTGTGTAAATCTAAGATTAGAGTGATTAAGCATCTACAACTAACCAGAGAATTACAAGAGTGGCAGATTAGCCACAACCTAGGGAGTATCTGTTGACGTCATGCCATCAGATCAGATTACTGTACTTCTAGGTACTTGCGTGAGCTTTGGTGGTACTCCTTGGGGAGTGAGCGCTGAATGAATTTCATTTACCTCATCTATCTTCTTTCGTACTGGACCGCGAAGGAATCCCGTTCGTGGATCTTTCGTGTTTGCGAACCGTTCGTCTTCGTCTTCGTTGACTTTCGTGTTCGCAAAATTCTTCGTGTTTCATGTCTCTAGATGTTCGAGTTCGCGAACATCTTCATCAGGAGAAGGGCTGAAAGCTAGCAAGGCTTTGTAATCAGAAACATTTTGTCTCTTCAGCTCCCTCTCAAAGCATGATAGCTTTACGATTCTGAGACTGCTCCTTTGTCTCTCAAAGAGTCCTTTGTCCAGGGCCTTTGTGAAGATGTCAGCAACCATGTCTTTCGTTCCTATGAAGGTGGTCTGCATCATCTTCTTTTCACTTAGATCCCTGATCAAGTGATACTTGATCGCAATGTGCTTCGTTCTGGAATGGAACACGGGATCTTTCGTTAGGTGTATTGCAGAGGTGTTGTCCATCTGCAAGACCAGAGGCTCGTTTCTTATTTCGTCCAATTCGTCCAGGAACTGCCTTAGCCAAATTATTTCGTTGGCCTTCTTCGCTGCTGCTACATACTCTGCTTCACAGGATGACTGGGCCACAATGGTCTGTTTCTTGCTGACCCAGAGAACTGCTGCTCCTGATGCGATGGTGCATCCTCCTGAGACACTTTTACAATCATCCTTGAGAGATGCCCAGCTAGCATCGCTGTAGGAAAGTATCATGAAATCTGCACTATGACAATAACACAAGCCATAATCCCTCGTTGATTATTGCAAAATTTGTTTTGCAATCTTCCAATGTGTCGAGCCTGGATTCCTGCAGAATTGGCTCATCCTGAATACTTCATAAGCAATATCAGGACATGTGTTGTCTACAAGGTACATCAGTGATCCTATCAGCTTCCTATAAAGTGTGAGCTGCATCTGTTCTCTCTCTTCCTCAGTCTTCGGACATTCATCATTTGTTAGCATCATCCCTACGAGAATTGGAGTATCTGCTCCTTTGCAGTTCAGCATCCCAAAGTCCTCTAGGATCTTCTGGGTGTATCGGGATTAGTGAAGGTATAGCTTACCTCCCTCATAGTCCCTTTCAATTTGTAAGCCTAGGTAACACCTGGCTATTCCCAGATCCACAATCTCGAAATGTTTCGAGATGTCTGTCTTCACTTCAGAAATCAGCTGCTCACTCCTGCAAAGTATCAGAGTGTCGTCCACGTATATAGCCACAATGATGATCTGCCCATTTGTAACTCTGACATTTACATTGGAATCAGCCAAAAGAGGCTTGAATCCTAATGATTTCAGAGCTTGATTCTTCTTCTTATAACATTGTTGGGCTGATTGTTTCAGACCGTAGATACTTCTATGCATTCTGCATGCATAGTCAGGAAATGAATTGGAGACATATCATAGGGGTTGATCCATATAGACCTCTTCGTCTAACTCACCATGCAAGAAGGCTGTCTTCTCGTCCACAATGTGGATCCTGAGGTCATAAGCTGCTGCGTATGCGAATAACAGACGTAGGGACGAATGTTTGACAACAGGAGAGAAGGTTTCAGAGTAGTCAATACCATATCTTTGAGAAAAATCCTTCGCTACTAGTCTTGCCTTGTATTTCGTGATGTTTCCATCTGGTCCATATTTGAGCTTGAAAACCCATTTGCATTTGACATTCTTGCACTTATGTGGTAATGGATCCAACATCCATACTTGGTTCTTCCTCATGGACTCCATCTCTCCATTCATGGATTGGATCCATCTGTCCTTTTCTGGACTTTCGATCACTTCCTCGAAAGTTTGTGGTTTGCCACTGAATCTAAAGAACTCTTCTGATGTAGAAGCTGAGCTGCCTGACACATATCTTGCTGGCTCTCTTCGTGGTCTTGTCGAACTTCTAGGAGATCCTCTGGGACAGCAATGTCTTTGCCTTTGTCTGCTCTGCTCGGTCCGGAACCATCTTGGTTTATAGGAACTATAGCAGTAAGCTGCCTCTTGAATCTTTCTTTTTCAGATTCATCACTCAAATGAGAAACAACTCAAATTTTTTTTTTTTTGTGTTCATCATCTGCTCCCTCTGTCAATGGTGGCAGTCATAGTACTGTCTCTCCAGAACTTTGTAGCTAACAGGATTGTCATTGGCCATTGTCCTGCTCTCATCAAATCTGACATCTCTCACTGTTTTCACACTGTTCGTGTCTAGCATGTAGACTCTGTAGTATGACGAATTGTTGTCATAACCTACCAGAAATCCCTGCTCGGCTTTCTGATCAAGCTTCTTTCGAAGCTTATCAGGAATATGTGCATATGCTACACAGCCAAAGATTCTGACGTGAGACAGGTTGGGCTTTCTACCCCACCATAGCTCATGTGGTGTCGTATGAGGAACACCAGGCTTGCCTGTCCTGTTTTGGATGTATGCGGCTGTAGCTACTGCTTCAGCCCACAGTGCCCTTGGAGCTTTCAAATAGACCATCATGCATCTGGCTACTTCCATTAGGGTCCTGTTCTTTCGTTCAGCAACACCATTGGGTTGCGGTGTGTAGGCTATAGTTCTTCTGTGAATGATACCACAGTCATTGCAGAAGTCAATGAAGCAATTCAAGATATATTCGCCATCTCGATCCGTTCTGATCTGCTTCACCTTGCTGCATGTACATCTCTCTGTCCAATTCACATATTCTGTGAATTTATCAAGTGCTTCAGATTTATTCTAAATAAAATACACTCTGGAAAACTTGCTATAATTATCAATGAAGGTTATATAATATTTCTAACCTCCTACTGATCACATTGAATGGTCCACAGATGTTAGAATGCACTCCCTCCAGAACCTTGGTCGTTCTGAGTGCACGAAATCTTGCCTTTCAAACATGCATCACATGTGGTGGAACTGGTTGCATTCAAGATGCCGACCCCTGTTATCGCTCCATGATGACTTGTCTGGTAAAGTTCCATTGAATTCATGTGGTAGAGTCTTCTGTGCCACAGAGTGTCTGGCGAGTCGTCATGGGTCTGATGCATCTGATCTTCAAGTAGATGCACCTTCAGATAATATAGGTTGCCTTTCCTTCTGTCTTGAGCTATGAGAGTACTGGTGCTGGCGTCAATCACGTTGCATGCTTCGTTAGAAAATGTCACATGCATCCCTACATCTGTTATTCTTGCTACAGAGAGCGAGTCTTGCTGCAGGGTTGGCACGAACAGAACGTCTTCGAGTCGTTTGTCTTTGCCGTTGGTGTTGAGCCACAGTGAACCAATGCCATTCACTTGATGTCTAGATCCAGCTCCAAGAACAATGAATCTTGAGGGATCCGCACTTCTGAAATCAGACATTATTCATCTTGATGTCACGAAGTGTGAGGTGGATCCTGAATCTAGGATTACCTCATGTGTGTCAGACGTTGATGCTGCACACACATCTTCACAGATGTAGGTGGTCGAACAATTTTTGTTCGTTCTTTCTTCGCCCATCTTCTAGCTCTCAGGCTCCTCGACATAGAAAGAACTATTGTTGTTCTCTTGTCTGTTCTGTGCTGATCTGTTTCTAGGATTTTGGCAGCAATCCATGGCTGCATGACCCTTCTTATGGCAATGGATACACTCAATTTTGAGATTCAGCCAGCAGGTATCTATTGTATGCCCGTCTCTTATGCATCTCACACAAGTCTTCTTGTCTGTATCTTGTTGTTTCGACCTCTATTTGGTCTTCCAGTTGCTCTTTCTAGTCCCCTCTGCTTGTTGGTCATGATCTTGCCTCTAATTCGACTCCTTCTTAGGCATGAATTGTTTCTTGGATTTTTCTCTGTTGCCATAGAGGGCCTGGTCAGAACCATCCTTGTGATCAAGGTGTTCTCTAGCCTCGGCTTCCTCTCGAATATTGACAATCGCCTTTTTGAGGTTCATGATAGGATCTTTCGCGAGCAGGGTTCGTGTTGTCTGGAAAGATTTGGGTAAGGCTCACAATAGGTACGTGAGCTGGTTCTCAACTAATACTTCATTCTCTACTCCAGAGTTGTGTAGAGATAGAAACAGATCCTTCATCTTTCTCACAAAGGAGGTGAGGTCTTTTCCATCCCATTGTAGATTTGTTAGCTGATCTTCCAGCATCATGATCTGACCTCTTGATTTTGTCTGAAATCTTGTGAGCAGTGCATCCCACATCTCCTTAGCTTTGGAGAGTGTAGCCAGGTCAAGTGTAAGGCTATCTTCGATGGAAGATGATAGCAAGGTTACTGCCTTGTCGTTTTTCTCCCTCCATTCACGTAGCTTCTTGCCTGTTGTCGTAGGCATTTCTTCTGTGCCATCCACCCAGGAGAAGAGTCCTTCGCCCTTGAGTATTAAAGATGTCTTAACTTTTAAGACTAGAAAGTTAGATCCTGAAGAATCAAGTATAGTGCAGATCTTGCTCTGCATGCTGCTGATCGAAGCCATTGCTTCTTGAAGTCTGTTTACTTGTTGATGGTTGATTTTCTGAATGCTTACTCTCTTGGATCTGCTAGCTTCTTGGCTATGTTAGAATATGACAAGAGCACCTGCTCTAATACCACTGATGAGAAGAGGATCATGATATGCTCTGATACCACTGATGAGAAAAAGAGAAAAAGTGATTGACTGATGAGAAATTCGTCGGATTCGCGAAACTTTTGCGAAGGTGAATCAGTCACGACTCTCTTCAGCTCGGATGGAGTTCAGATGCGACCGCTGGACACTGCCAGCTGAATCGCTCCTACAATCCTCCAGAGTGTAGTCAGTCACTACTGATCTACGTTCATAAAATTAATGCAGCGTTTGACAAAGTTTCAACCAAAGTGCAGAATTCAAAACGAACAAGAAAACTCAAACATATGAAATATCAGCATAAGCATTCAACATCCAAGATCAGACAAACAAAAAAATAATCTATATTAATTTTCTCTGAATTTCTTCAAGCACTGCATACAAATCTACGCAGTGCATTGGTGTGAAAGAAACACGGTTCTCTCACGAGTAGTAGCCTCGCTTCACTAGTAGACAGTTGGATCTTCTGATCCTAGACAGAATTGTCTTCGCGCGCAGGCAGACATGTATTTTGTATATCATCTTGATTGCTTACTAGCATCAGACTTCTTCACTCTGTTACACTTTATGTATTTTGTTTGATCTATATGTCAAGTATGATCCAGTAAGTACGGTCTCTCTATGTAAATCTAAGATTAGAGTGATTAAGCATCTACAACTAATCAGAGAATTACAAGAGTGGTAGATTAGCCATGACCTAGGGAGTATCTGCTGATGTCATGCCATCAGATCAGATTACTGTACTTCTGGGTACTTGCATGATCTTTGGTGGTACTCCTTGGAGGCGTGAGCGCTGAACGGGTTTCGTTTACCTCGTCTGTCTTCTTTCGTACTGGACCGCGAAGGAATCTCGTTCGTGGATCTTTCGTGTTTGCGAACCGTTCGTCTTCGTCTCCGTTGACTTTCGCGTTCGTGAAACTCTTCGTGTTTCGTGTCTCTAGATGTTCGAGTTCGCAAACATCTTTGTCAGGCAAAGGGCTGAAAGCTGGCAAGGCTTTGTAATCAAAAACATTTTGTCTCTTCAAGCACCTTTAGCCTTAAGCATAGATTCAGAAAAGGAACCAACTCCTATCTCTTGTGCAAGCTTAAAAGAGATGAAATTATGAGAGGAGCCTGCATCAAAGAGAATTAGACAGAGTTTGTTATGGACTTGTCCCCATGTCTTGAGGAGATCATGGTTTTGAGTGTCTTCAATGCTTTGTACGGCCACTTGCTTCCCTTTGTCTGCACTTGAAGCTTTGGCATCTTTGAGTGGACATTTGAAAAAAAGATGTCCCTTTTTTCCACACTTGAAACATCTTCCTTCCTTGCGATAGGCCTGCACTTGTTCTTTGGAAAGGCGTTGAGTCTTCTCTTTTGGAGTTTGAGTTGTGGGAGGTTCCTTCCTTTTGTTCCCGCTTCCATTTCAATGATTATCCTGCAACTCAATTCTGGTAGCATAATATATGACTTGTTCCAAAGTATCAGCTTGTACTAAATCTAAGCCATATTGTATACTTCTATGCAAACCCGAATAGAACTTCCTTTTCTATTCTTTCTTGGAAATGGAATGTAAAGTCTGAACTTTTAAAATGCAACTCCCAAAATCTCTTAACATACTCAACTACTTCCTCATTTTGCTTTTGCCTAAAGATGTCCCAAGCAGCTAAAGTATCTTTCTTATATTCTTTTGGCAGAAAGTGGGCTTTAATTTGTTTTTTAAAGCTATGCCAAGTAGATGCAGCTTCGTGATTAGATTTCATAGCTGCCCACCATAGTGATGCATACTTATCTAGATGTAACGTTGCAAATCGAATCTTCGAATGATTTGAGTATCTAATTTTCTCAAAAAAAGTATCAAGATTTCGAATCCAGACAAGCAAACTCTCTTCATTGCTATTGTCTCCATCGAACTTAGAAAACTTATAAATTTTATTATCAATCTTAGCAAACCTCCTTTTCCTAGATCGAGTAGAGTAAGTTGACTTGGAGGAAACATGAGGTGATGACGACATAGATGAGGAAGAGCTTGAAGAGCCTCATGAGGAAGTATCCATCTTTGATTGGAGTTTTTGGAATTCACCTGAAATACACAAACTCAAGGCAAAAAGTACGAATAGACGTGTGATTCAGAGAAATGCCATTCTCCAAAAAGGAAGAAAGAAGCTCGCATTAACAAAGTATTGTCTCTAAAATAGAAAGCAAGTTGGAGATCCAATTCTCAAGGATCCCCCAAATGGAGTTTATTAGCTCTCATATTAAAGAGATCTTGTAAGAAAAAGGAAATTTGAGTGGAAGGGAAATCTATTCGAAAGTAAACATACAAAGTCCTGTGTATTGGCATTTGTTTCAAAAATGAATACACAAGGCCCTCACATCAACTTCACAAAGAAAGAAAAATAATAGACCTTGGCTCTGATACCAAAACTGTGAACTTGAAGTGAGGGTCAACTAATTCTAAAGTCCTGACTTTAGAAATTGTGACTTAAAAAGAACAAATCAAAAACACTGTTGAACATAACTTGGAAAAGAACTCAAATTTGGTGACGAAATTTAACATTCAATCAAAAAAATCATTCATTCAAGAGACTTGCTGAGGGGTCAAGATGGGGACCACCCCCCCCCCCCCCCCCGAAGAATTTTCTTTCAATTATGCAAGATCAATTGGCCCAAGGCCAATTACATATACAGTGGTTTTGAGAAGATGGATTCTTAGATCTTTACATCAACTAGAAGATTACAAATTCTGGATCTTATAAGATCTTATACTGAAAAGAGGTTTCTAATGACATGCAAAGACTTACTGATCAAGAAATGAGCATGCATAGGCATTTGACATTAGGAGGCATGACATGCATGAATCCAATCTGACATGCAAGCTTCGATTCCAACATGCAAGGTCATTAGGCTAGGGATGGTATGACATGCAAGCTCTAGTTTTGACATGCAAGCTTCAAATCATACATGCAAGTTCCCAAATCAGACATGCAAGCTCTCAAATCAGACATGCAAATTCCAATCAGACATGCAACTCCAAGATCAAACATGCATGACCATTAAGTTATGGATGATGTGACATGCAAAACCATCAAGTCATGGGTGGGGTGACATGCAAAGCCATCAAATTATGGATGTGGTGACATGCATGACCATCAGTCTTATGGATGGTGTGAAAGTTTTAGAGAAAAGAGATGGAGAGAGAGATGAAAGAGGTAGGAGAAAGTGAGTGTGTGTGTAAGTGGTTCCAAAAATGATTCCCGTCCAAGCTTGATAGATCTTCCTCAAGCCATAGCTCCAAGCTTTCTTCCAAGCACCTACACACACAAAAGCAAAAGCAAGAGGCAAAGCAAAAATGAATGAGAGAAGAATAATGAGGGAGAGGGGCAAGTTAGTCCTTTTATAGGGATTGTGTAGCCTTTAGGAAGTGGCTGAGGTGTCCAAAATGAGTGTGAGAAGTGTAAGGGAGACTCTAGGATAAGTAAAGTACGAGGGTGAGGTGTATAGGTATGAGAGAGTGTTTATCAATTAGTTAAGGCAAAAGGGGTGGAGTAGGAGGGCGCATTTTCCTAGGTGTCCTATGGCCTACAAGCCATGTGGAAAAGTAGGTAAGTTACATATTGATAAGGATAGAAGGTAGGTAGCTTAACATTTAATGTTAGCCACTTTCAAGTTGAATATTTCTTTGTTTACAACATTGGGATTCACCCAAGTGTTTTTCATGTCATGGGAAAGGCTTTGTATATGTCCATCTTACCTTGCATAATTTTCATCAATTCCTAGGCCCTTTTTTCTAGGGGTTGCCCATCCCCAATCATAGTGGGGTGTGACACAAAGGGTGATCAGTCCTTTGGTTTCTTCTCCCAATCTTTATAGACTCGAGTGAGCCTTCTTTATAGACTCGACTGAGCCTTCTCCAGGTACCGTCTTTAAGATTTAGGAAGCTTCTTTAGATTCATTCTTCAGGTACTCTTCTTAGTACCTGCACATACCCTTAAGAAAAGGTTAGGGGTCATACCATCAAATGGTTTATCATTAGATTCTATTTCTAGAACCTGCATATCAATCTGTTAGCATTGCTCTACAGTTTCATTTCTTGTCTTCAGGTAATGATACTTGCACTCATAATTCATCAGTTAGAGTAATAAGCTCTAATATTCAAAATATGTTTTATACAAAAAGAATGGAAGACTAAAAAATCTTTATTTTTTGGTCAATTTGGTCTATACAATTTTACACACTGATATGATTTGTATTCTACTTTGTGTCCTAAATCTATAATTTTGCTTATAGAGAGTAGATTTGTAGAAAGATTTGGTACATGCATGACACTTGAAAGTAGCTTGGTTTGATCATTTGCAAAGCCTAATCTTATTGTACTTTCACCTTTGATAGCTTGTGTGCCATTGTCGTCCAGGTGAACATGCTTCTTGGTACTGTAAGGCGTATAGGACTCAAAACAACTGATGTCGCTGGTCATATGTTGTGTGGCTCCAAATCAAGAGCTATAGTTTGATGCTCTTTGACTGCTAATCATGAATGCATCATGATCCGCTTCTTGATTAGGATGATGTGCTTTTGTAGCTGCATTTGCCATCTAATTCGATTTCCTTTTGCTGTTGTTTTTGGCTTGTAGGATGCGACAATCTTGAACCTTGTACTTGGTTCATCTACAGTATCTGCAGAACAGTTTCTTCTTTGTCAGCGAATTTGACTGCTCTTGATGTTGTGTTGATTTCTGACTTTGTTTTGGTTGCTTCAGGGCTTTCCTCTTTTGCTTAGTTGAGCTTCTATTGGTGTATAAGGCATGAGAGTCACCATTTGAGGAACTAGAGGACTTGTTCCTTCTGGTGTCTTCTTGTAGTAGCATTCTGATGAATCTTGATAGAGTCAGTTCTGGGTGTGTGGTGATCATCATCACCCATATATCATATGATATTGGTAAGCTTGAAAGCAATGTCATTACTGTGTCTTGATCGTCTATGAGAGATCCAACAATGACCAATTGTTGTACCAGGTTCTTGAACTGATTAATGTGATTCAACTATAGCTTATATTCAGAACATATGTCCTACTGAAGGTCTCTCAGACAAAACATCATATGAAGTTTGGACAAGTTCCAAACCTTCTTTATCAAACTTACAAGTTTTTGGATGTATCACTTATGCGCAAATTTCACATGATCTTAGGAAGAAGCTCGACTTCTAGAGCATCAAGTTTATTTTCATCAGTTGGAATTCTAATCTTCTCCTACTCATCCCTTCACCCTCCTTCTACTCTCAAGGATTTTATCTCTCAGAATCAGTCTGCAGAAATACATACAAAGTAAGAAATAGTCAAAATCGCATAGCTATTGCCAGCCTACGGTCCCTGACCGAAGGGAACCGTTAAATCAATGTTTACGGAGAAGCACGACTCAAACCGCAAACCACAAGGGAGTCGTTAAAACCCATAGGTTATCATCTATGAGCACTTGCTGAATCCTGTCGACCACCGCAAGTGACCTTCTTACGATCTCCTACGAATCACCAGAGTCAACTCGCCTCAACCGTTTTTAAACGCAAGTAACCTACTTATGGTTGTCAACGAAGTCGACCAGCAACGAAGACTTACGAGTTCCTACAAAGTCAACTAACAACGGTTGACCCATCTCATCATTTAGTTCCGTAAGTTATCACTTACGCTTATCAACGAAGGAAGCAAACAATCAATAGCTGATCGAACGACCAGCGGTTGTTCAAACGATTGCGGACAGACTACAGCCATCACGGCCTACATCCTTGCACTACAATGCATACTGAGGATACGTTACCATGTACTTCTCCTCCTTCACGACGCTCCAATAACGGATCTACGAATCTTGTTTAAATGGCTGTTAATCATCTTATAAACTGTAATTACAATAAATCAAAAGACTTTGACAACTATAAATAGGTATCTGAATGAAGAAAATGAGTGATAAATATTGTTGAGTTGAACAATCTGTATGCAGAGAGTGATCAAACGACCAAAAGGTCTTAAGTAACTAGCTCCTTAGACTTAGTGATTTATATATATATATATATATATATATATATATATATATATATATATATATATATATATATATATATATATAGAGAGAGAGAGAGAGAGAGAGAGAGAGAGAGAGAGAGAGAGAGAGAGAGAGAGAGAGAGAGAGAGAGAGAGAGAGAGAGAGAGAGAGAGAGAGAGAGAGAGAGAGAGAGAGAGAGAGAGAGAGAGAGAGAGAGAGAGAGAGAGAGAGAGAGAGAGAGAGAGAGAGAACTATAGATACTGTTTTGAGTCTATAATTAGAAGCACGCGCTTATCAGCGCTATTGTATTGTGTTTTGATTCTCTTATATATATATATATATATATATATATATATATATATATATATATATATATATATATATATATATATATATATATATATATATATATATATATATATATATATATATATATATATATATATATATATATATATATAGGTTCGCTACTGTTCAATCCTTACGTTCTTGATTGAATGCAATTGTTTCTCTCACTCTCTTGCACACAAACACGGTTATCAGAGACAGAGGATTGCATGGCTATCCAAGACACCTAATGCTTTGCAATACTACTGTTACGGCAGTCTCAAACTCCTACTCTTAACCCAAAAGGGATAACAAGCTTTTGATTTTGTTTCCTAGTCAATCCACATTCCTGAAATCGCAGTTACTACTGTGTTCATTGTTTTTCTTACTGTTGGTAGAGACATCGCTTTTATTGTAATTGTCTCTCGTGTTCTGCTTCCGTCATGTCCGCTGCAATCGTAATCAATCGTAGACCAAGCAGACCATCGTTCATACACCAACAGAAGTGGTATCAGAGCATTGGTTCAGTGGATTACTAGAGTCTAGGATCTTTTTCCAAAAGCTATTCTAAATTGTTTGTGTATAATTTTGATCACTATAAAAGGCACCTCAGAGATCCGCTTGATTAATAAATTCAACGGAGATGACTTCCACATAGTTCAAAATGAGGATGATCCTGATTGAAAAGGAGTTATGGGGATACGTTAACGGTTCTATAGCCAGACCGGCAGAACCCACATAGTTGCATTGTGTTTGTTTGACATTAACTGTGGGATCAGTGTCTGTTTCTCTTTTTTCTTGAGAGTCGAGTCAAAAACTTGAAAACAGATTATCTTTCTCATCAGTTTCTTCTTGACAGGAAGCTGGGATCTCCAGGAAACTGGCTCCTATTATAGGCATTTCTGTGGATCATCGCAGAAAGAATCATTGCCTGGAGAGTCTTCAAGCAAATGTATAGAGGTTGAACACCTACAAGGCTAAGCTTATCCTCTTCCCAAGGCGATCCCGCAAGGCTAAGGTAGACCATAGGTTTAGATTTCAAGGCTCATAGTAAAGTTCATATATGCAGTAGTGAGGATTTGATTCGCTTGATCTTTTTCACTTCCAGATGTTAGTTACGGAAGGCAATTTCATGTGCTAAAGCCTTTTTTTTGCTCAAAAATATCTTTCCAAGCTGGTGATTTTTCTCCAGAGGAATTGGAATCGCCACCCATATTCAAGGATCTTTACTGCTCATTGCTACTAAGAAGCCTGCAGTTGAGCTTCTTTCAGTGAAGAGCTAAGATCTGTGAAGGGATATGGCAAGCTTCGATTAGAGAGGATGAATGCACGGTTGGTTGGAGTATGCAAAAAGAAGGCTGCTAAGGGTGAAAAAGAGGGAATAAGAAGTAACCTGTGCTGGCTAGTATTCTAGTCGAGTGCAATTGAAGTCTTCCAGTTCAAAGTGTACCTCAGAAGTAACAAATTTAGTAGAAGCTTGAAAAAGCTTTTGCAATTCAAAAGCATATCACTTTTACTTATAGACCAGCTCTGCCATTGATTAGTTGATAACATTTATGTATCTGGATGTTCGTGAATCGAGTGATTGCTGCATAGCCCCATATTGTTGGTGCTCAGCAGTGGATGCTTGATTCAATTTTGTTAAGACATCTTTTCACTAAAATTATTGCACTTGACCTTTGTACATGAAAAGCAACCAACTTGATTTTTCAACGAGGTTGTTGGTGTTCAAACTCCTTTGAGAAAATTTCTGCTATTTTTCAGTTGACATTTATCATGGCTTCATGTTTAAAAATGTGATAAGACATAGCTCTGTTAACTAAGGCTAGCTGGATGGACCCTGATTTGGAGTAGGGTCGGCTGTAGATTAGCATGTGTTGGCCCTTACTTGTAGTAGGGTCGATCTAGATCAACATTTCATGGAGTTGATGGTTAGAGAGTGTAGTTGGACACTCCAAAATTGCATGTCCCTTATCTCTACAATATTATTCTGGATCCAACAATGATGGGGAGGCATGTTAGCAAAGTTCTTACTTTGTGATTTAATGTGTAAATTGAAGGTATTGTTGTGCTATAAGTTCCACTGGATTTAGATGAGTAAATGTTTTTCAATATAAACCTTTTAAAGTCTTACAATGATCTGAAACAAGCATTAGAGCAAAAATTACTGTTTTTGTAGGAAATGAGAAAAAACATGTATTGCTTTAGGAAACAATAATTCAACCTCCCTACTTTATAAACTCTGAGAACTGTACGCTTTATTTTTAATAGGATGGATCCAATCACACTTCCGTGTTACAAGTTGAAAGTAGGATGGTTTTAATTGTACTTTTTTGTTACAAGTCTTTTATGTTAGAAACCTGACTTGCTCATACAAATTACCCAAAACAAGATTCCTATTGTCGTTACACAATAGTTGTTAAGACGATACTGATACACATGAAAGAGATGCACAAACAACAATTATGTGTACTCCAACTATGTCCCATTGGAAATGGAATAGGATGCACTGCATACTTTATATAAGGTAAAAGCAACCAACACCTATCTATAGTGCTTCAAATCAAGCATTACTCTAACTTGACTTTACTAATTATAGGCCCCTAGAATTAGCACAGGCATAGCCCAATAACTCTATTTAATCCAAGATGACTACATTAGGAGTAACAATGTGATCATTAACACTCCTTAATGTTTACATTGTTAAGAACAAGAACTATGCATAGCACAAGTATGCATGTGGCATTTTCATGACACCCATGTAATAAAGATTCTCAACTCTAATATAGAATCCACGATCGACTATGATCTCAATGTCTTCATTACTTGATGTGGACCTCCTTCGTATGTTGATCCTAGTCATATGAACCTACTTCATATGACTTCCCAATGTCTTGCTTTTTGTATTCAAGTCCCTTAGTGCATATGTGTGACCTCCATGAGTGCAACATATCACTCCATTCCTCGACTTCCTTTGGATCAAATAACTTGACTCCCCCCAAATCAAATAACGTGGACATAAATAGACTTTGCCATAACCTTGAGAACTTTGTTTGAAGATTGACTCGCTTGGTCTCTTTGAACATCTTCCAAGCTACCATAAATATGTAAGCATCTCACCAACACCCATAAATAAAATCTGATCCTCTTTGATTACCATAGCATCATCATAATAACAATTGTAAGTAGGAAATGTTTCCTTTGCATTAACACCCACTTTAAAAACCCCATTCATGGGTCCCACACGTGTGAGTCGTGTGAATCTACTCTAGAATAGGTTAGATCATGTTCATAGGGTTGGTCAAGTTTGTTTGGTGATGATTCTTACATTACAGGACCAAATCCCTAAAATCGTAGAGTTGGTTGATCAATCTAGCCACCAACATGGCAAAACTCAAGGATTAGGCTAGAATGGCAAATTAGGACAAAAATGTTCAATCATCTTCCTTATTACATGCTGGATTTTCACCTAAGTTGAGGTGGGGAAGAGCTTTTGTACATACAATCATCTCTCCATAGTAATGCCTTAGATTGTTTGATTTTTAGTCTACAATTTGTACTAAAGGTCGTACCACACGTGTGGGGGTCAGATCTTCAAGTAGATCAATGATTTATGATTGCTCTTGATTGATGTGTGTAGAATTGCTAATCTAGATCTTGTTTTTGACATCTAGTTTGCATTCAATTGATAATCAATCAGTCAATCCCTCTTGGGAGTCATTAATAGGCTCAAGTAGGGTCCAGAATATTGTACTTCAACAGTTGTAGACAATATCTGTCATGATATGGGTTGCTTTCCATAACTGCTCGTATTTGAAATTTCAAGTCCATGGATATAGTGCTTCCTCACATTAACATATTTAGCTACTTCAATGAACTACATACTATATACTTCCATTGTGGATGTCTACTGGATATAATACCATCTTCGAAACATTTCTTGTGAAAATACTTCGATGGTCTTTTGTCGGAAAGCTGACCAACAATTTGAACATGCCATTACTTCATATTTCATCGAGTCTTGCCGCCAGATAAAAGTAGGAACACAAATTAGGTACTTTTCCACCATCATCAATACATCTTAATCAATATGTGTATGTATATAAAACAATATTTTTTCAACAATTGTTCAATCATAAGAGGAGTTGATTGTCCATCAAACCATATCAACAGAGAATTAGAGATTACATCGATTTCCAAACAATTATTGATACGGCTATTATGATCAATACATTGCATAGAAGGCAATGATTATTCATGTTGCCAAATAGAATTCATTACTACAAAAAGGGCTTGTTGCCTTGTGAGTTGCAATGATATTTCGATTGATGTAAATCTAGCTCATCAACACTATCATTGCACAAAAACCACCACTTGTTAGCTTGATTAGACTAAGCCAAATCATGATCTTTATACTAGTCAGAATGGCTTTCAAACAGTCTCCATATGAATCGTGTTTTTCATATTAATCTCATTCACCACTGTTGTGCTCGTCATATTGATTATCATAATCACAGTACAATTGATTTTCAAATTCGGAATAACTCTCATATTCATGATAAGAATTAGAATTAGAATCCATTTTGTAAATCGAAAAAAGATATGATGTAAAATTTATATAGAATCTATAGGTTATAAGTCCACTGAGTTGAATAGAATGGATAGAAGAAATAATTGATATATAATATATTTTTCAAAATTTGTTTTTTGGTTTGTACACCCACCAATTCAAGAACACTCATTCATGTCTTTCTTGTTTTTTGTGGAGGCTCAATTAATTCATTCGTACTTCGACACTATCAGTTTTGATGATTAATAAGAATCATTTATAGAGTAACTCTACTTGTCGTTTGATCAATATGATGAATGTGTATTTAGTACGAGAGGTGAATTGGGTTTGAACTTACTGTTTGAGATCTAATGGTAGTCTTAGATGCCTTAATTATCTTTGTTCAATCAATTTGATCCATTTATCTTATGTTTCGTACTAGCACTCTTACGAAATTTGCAAAAAGATTATTTCATGTTGTTCTGACAGGGTTCTACCTGTCTATAAGGATATCACAGGAGAAAACAAAGGCCACAGAACATGAAGCACCAAAACAGTGACAAAGCTGGTCACTGTAAAAACCACTATCGAAGCAAGACCTCCAAGGGCTAAAGCAGCTGCAATAACCAGACTAGCAACTACAGTTAACTCCAACATGATCCTCCCAGAAATTGAAAATGCCACAGGGTGTGGGGCACTAGGAGGACATCACATATGGCTGCACAATAAATTTGGAAAGTTTGTGTAAGAAATCTTAACACTTATGAACAGAATAGCCAGATCCAAATACTAACCAGAAAACAATAAAAAACTATATCACTTTCACACAAAGAGCAGTATTTAACAAAAACACAGTCATGTATGGAAAGGAATATGCAGGATAATTTCAGAATAGATATTGAACCAACTGCAAGCTTGAGTTTCATGTTTCAAAGAGGCAATGTAGGCTGATGAAATGCTCAACTGTGAAGTACGTTTCAACCTCACGCTGAGGTCCCTTATAAAGGTTCAGCACAGCTTTTGACTGATCTTGATATAAGTGCATAACCCTGTTAGACCAAGCGGACAACGCAATATCAGCAAGAACATAAATGATTTTCTAAAAGAGATGAAAGGTACTCTGCAGCATATGCAAGAACAACATCCACATTCATGGACATAAGACAAATGAAGTTGCATAAGTCAGAACTGTAGTCCTTGAACACCCATGCAAGCAGATTGACTTTTCCACTTAGTCATCGTCCATGCACAAAGCAGCAAGCAAACACGAAGCCGAGTTCTAGTCTCCTTGCATATTGTTCCGGAAGACTGGCTAGATGAGACTTTGCCAATAATCTTCCGGTTAAGAACAGCAAGGAACATAAAGGTTAGTTTGAGATTTCTTGCATGTGCCCACCATTTCTGTGTATGCAACACCTCCTCTCCAGGGATGCTCTTCAGATCAACAATAAAGTCCGAATACGAATAGCCGCCTCTGGGAGATGATACACCTCGATCTTATTAACTCCACCTGATTTGCATTCACAGCCTTGACAAAATCCTGAAAGCTCATCTCTGGAAGAACTGCCAAGTTCCTATTGAATTCATGAACTTCTGGAAGGCGATCTTTGAAAGCCTCTTCTGGAACGTACAGATAACCCTTGTATTCTCTCAAAAGATCTGGAAGGTACACAGGTCGTCGAGAAGGCTGCGTTTTTTCTTCTTCCAAGGGACTAGTCGTGTCTCGTTACACCGTTGACTCAGGCATGCCAAAAGTCTCTAAAGCTAGTACTATCCTCTTTAGTAAAGGTACATTCAAGAGCTGCCTTTCTTGAAGAGTATAAAGTCTTCCATCAATCAGATACCTTGGTTCTACCTGGCTTGGCTTCTCCCTTAACAGCTTCTTGACAAAATCGTCCTTATTCTCGTCATTTGGTGACTCTACACTCACATCATCACCTGAAGCCTCTTGTACTTGTTGAGATGCATAGATGGCAAACTTATTTGACCTTTTTCGAATAAGCTCAGAGGATCCTTTCAACCTAAGAAATTGATCCATCCTCCTCCTTACACTGGCTTTATACTGTCTGCTTTGTACTCCTTTGAAAACCCTTAGCTGATTTAAAGGTGAAACAAGACCCCCTCCACAAACCTGCCTCTTCCTCTCAAATTGATCTTCCCAGACCATAGCTTTCTGTCCTGAAATATGGAGTTCAATAAGTTCTGCATTAGGTTGCTTCTGAGTCAGGCAATTCTCTTTCAAGGATCATAAACCTTGATGTCAAAATCAAAACTTCTTACATAACATAGTTTTACTCACAAGTCTTTGATCAATAAGCGAACCAAGGAACCCATGATAGTGTAGATACGTTAGCTACTAGATGGTATATATTTACATTGCATATAATTTTTACTTTTTGCTATGAATGACAATAGCAAATTTGATTGTAACATTGCTTATGATATAAGATGATGAGTTTGTCCTTATACCTACATTTAGGACTTTTCTTCAATTAAAAAATATGATTCTGGACAGGGATCTGGATTTGGAAAGTCCCTAATGCCATGTAGCAGCATAATTCTGGGCCACTACCAAATCTAGACATGGTCCTAAATGGCCATTCTAGAAGAAACTTTGGTATATACTTGTGAGCATATTTATATTCATGCAAGAACATTATAATAGAGCAAAAGTCCCCAATTGAGTGTGAATCTCTAACTAGAATTGCAAGAAAAATCATCAATGAAAGGCAAAGAACTGAAGAACAATCCTAAAGTCACTGCCTCCCAAGCCGTCCAACAAAGGGCTTCGTTTTTTGAGCTCTCCCTTAAAGAAGCTCTCAATCAAATTAGAATGGAATAAAACAGAAACTTCAAACAACTTTATTAATGATCACTGAAACCAACTGTCTATGGGAACAATTACAGCATGTTCAAGTAACAAAACAATCATTTCACAGAAATTCTATCAAAATAAGTAGAGCTCTACCGAATTATTCATCTAATAAAGACTTCATGAAGACTTTTCTATGCATATGAGCTTTGGTGGTGTAGCTTCCAATGATGTGCATATCTTTTTGATTGAGGAAGTTATATATCGAATGGCTTGCAATCACAAACAACTCCCTAAGCTCTTGCTGGACGTTGTGTAAGCTTTTGCATTCCATGGCATGGTGCTATTCTATCTCCACTTCCCGTTTTGTGATAGGAAGCAAAATATTCGCTCCATTTCAACTTAGATGGATTCCATGTCCCCGTCTATACATTAAATTAGTACATAACCGTGAGATAGCTTGCTCTTCCTCAAAGAAATGTTGGTGATAATGTAGTGTTGGGCAAGTTTTGCAATGGCTGCATATATCCAGTCATTGTGATTAATGGCCGAATTTATCTGATAGGCTTCTTGAAATGGACATCATCAATTCTTTTGGGAAGGCTTACAAATCGTGAGTTACTTTAGGCCATTTGTCCTGATTTTCCAGTGTGCAAGCCACTATATACTTCCTTGTTATTGAGGTAATTTTACTTTTTGGGCCTCTAATCTTGGCAGAATGATCACCTTGCAACAACTTATGGAAATATTAGTATCATGGCTATGGCTTCCCAAAGGGGGGAAGTCTGCATCAACGAAGAATATGGGATATTGAGACTTAATTTGCTTGAAAGTTCACTCCCAAACAAGATGCCGATAGACATTTTTGCACCCTTTCAATTTTCAACCATCTACCACAAGTGATAGTACCTCCCGAGATTCCACATTCATAAAGCAACATCAATGTGGAAAATGCTTCAAGTAATGTCCACTTTTTGTGTCGCAACTATGGTATACATCTATTCTTCAACATGTTGCTTCCATTGCAAAATATGTTTTCCAACTTCCCATTTATCTTTTATATGAGCAAGCATCCCATGACGATTAGCATACTTCATCCATCTACTATCATTTTTACATGAATTAATGGCAATTTGTCTTTGCTGATTTTTTGCGATCAACATTGCAAAAGCTGCGGAAGTTACTAGCCCTCTTGCACTTGGTTTCCAACCTATTTCAGCTATGAATCAAGCATGGAAGCCCACATATTTCAACCACATTGAAAAGAGGTCAAAATGACTTATTCAAGCCTTGTTTTTTGACTATGAAGTCAGTAATCAGCCAGTTCTTGGTTGAGAAAAGCAAGTGTTTCAGCCCATGCTATGCCAAGAAGAGCTTCTTGAAACATGATAAAGATGCCTTGGTTTTCTACGTGAAGATTTGGCCATGCTATGTGTGAGAGGCAACCTTCTGTTGAAGCTTAGGTGAGAAAGTTTTGAAGTGTGCAAATCTTCAAAGCCAATGAAGTGCAAACAAAAATTAGCCTGAAGTGCAGTTATCTAGACCTTCAAAAAAGGGACAAAACATCAATTTCAATGGGACTCCAGTGTGAAATTTCAGAGAAATGGACTCATTTTGATCCGCAAAAGATCAATAAGAGTGATTGGTAACTTGGAATCTTGATCTATATCAAAACTAGCATCCAAATCTAGCTTCTACTTGAAAATTTCTATATATCCAAGCAAGAACAACCACAAATAATGATCCAAAGGCTTCACACGTGTGAAGTACAGCAAGTGCCATCCTCCACTACCGCCTGCCTGTTCGCCTGATCTATTTCAATTGATGAAACAACTTCGACTCCTTCAGCCGCAAATGAAACAACTTCGACTCCTAATTCAGCCGCAAATAAATTGATTACCGTGGACAGATGGGCTTCTCCAACTAGTATGTAATCAAGAAACAAGATGGCTAGATGTAAATTTTCCTCAGATTCCTCCGACATCGGATGGAATGGTAAATTTTCAACCGTTTCCACGCCCATCGGCCATAGCGCCGAATCGATGCATCCCTGATGTGTTTGTAATTGAAACTTCTTTCCTTCGGCAAAGATAGTGATGACTCATGTTGCCCAATCATGTAGTGCTTTTGTGGCTCGGAGCTAAGGCCTGTCTAATAAAACGGGATAGACATCTGCGCCTTTTGGTATTCGCAGAACAACAAAGTTCAACAAAAATTGCAAGCCTTTAATACTGACTGGTACTATCCGGATTTCCCCTAGTGGAGAACCCCTTGTATGATTAGCCATGCGAATGACTAATTGAGTCTTCTGTAAGGGCATGTTGCTTAACTTACTGTATGTATCTTCAGACATGATATTTACGTCGGCTCCCCCATTAATCTGGACATCGCTAATATCAATGCCTTGAATGGTAATCACCAATGTGGGAACAATGTCTGGTTCCGTAGATTGCACAATAGTGTTACTTGCTGCTGAAGGTAGTCCTTACAATAGCTTACACCCAGGTAGCTTGGTATGTATGGACTCTACAAAATAAGGGGCAATCTGAATCAATTGACCGACTATAACCTGAAATTTATAATTGCTCACAAAATTTGCAATTTGGTCAGCTACAATATTGCTGGAGTTGGTTCAGCACCTCCTGTGTAACTTTGGCCATACATTGGAAGCGTGCTGCCCGAGTACGACCAACATGTACCACATCCATCGCGCGAAGAACATTAGATTGCCCCAAATCCGAACCGCTCGCACCTGAAGACATTGGTAAGGATTCTACGCCTACCTACGATAACTCTACCCACAACTGAAAATTGTTTGTATCCAGAGTACACAACCTAGGGGAATGTGGCAATGGAACCAAAAAGGTGTTAGGAGATGATTTGGTCATCTAACTACCTGGTCTAGCTATGGCTTACTATTAACTATGGCTTAAACTTAAACTGTTATCACAACAAGAGTAACCTAACAAGTACACATCCACACTAAATCCGACTCATCAATCATTCACACAGTACGATAAAACCAGCAAACTCATTCGCATTTCACAATTATGTTATTACAACATCATGTCGTAGTTGGTAGAGTATAGTGATTCCCTAAAATCAGACACCCGCATCACAAGACTCATTTGAAGAGTATGACAATCCTCAATTCACTTAAACTACAATGGTCACCAATCTATTACATAAACTTGCAATACTGAACAGTAGTCAGAGCCCACATCATCATCGCTCAAAAGGTCTTAAGCAAGGCAACACTTCTTGCGACCTACAACCTGACATGAACTCTCAGATACTGATCGAATCGTGCTGAATCGTGCTCAACTTTCACCCTTTCTGACGCTTGATCACACTTCTGCTCACTAGTGCTAATGATCAAGAATTGTTAAAAATTGTAAAACATATCTATCATATGCTTGTTTATATTTTGGGGGTCTTACTGTAGCGCAGACATCCCAAAGGGAGCCAGGAACTACGACTTAGCTTCCCAGCCTTCAACTCTTGCCATCCAAACCCACTTGACATACAAGTAGCCAACTCGCCAACAATGATCAGACTTAACCAACTTGAAGTTCCTGAAAACCAACATTGAGATCCAACCTGGCGCCATGCCAGATCGGGGGTCCCGATGTGGGTGACTTCCCTTCAAGCAAGCCGCCCGGCATACATCAAACTTAACCAACTCGAAACTTTGTTACAAACGAGTAACATCCAATCCAAGCAAGAGGTCTGACTTACATCAGACTTAACCAACTGAAAGCTACGTCACGAGTGCTGGAAGCCAACCTGGCGCCACGCCAGACTGGACAGCCATAAACAGGTAACTTCCAGCCAAGCAAGCCATCCAACTCAGCCGACAGGTTAGAGTCTGTTCCCAAGAGCTTAACCCACTCACGTTCATGCAAGGAACACTCAGAACCACAAGCCGCGACAGATATGGAAACAACCAGTTCTTGGACCAAATGGTCCCGACAGCATACCGCTAGCGCCAAGAACCGAATGGTCCCGACGGTGTTGCGCCGGTGCCTCAAAGGGCGCTGGGACTTGAGCGGCTTCCCCAACACGCGCTTAAGTCTAACATTCATCCATCATGCACTTACGTAAAAGCCAACTCAGAAATGTAACAAGCTTAACCATTCAGACTTAAGAAAACTAAAATCCCAACCAACCCGAAAGCCAACTCAGAATCCGTCCCCAAAAGGTAACCAAAGGCAAAGACAAGCCACACATGAAACCCAAGGCATAGTGGTCGCCAAACTGACCGATTGGCATAGCGGTAAGCCCCATGTCGATGACAGGGACCCTTAGGCGCCAGCGATTCAAAAAGGTTGTAGTAAGGGTCCTTCCACTTGGACCAGTCCCGGAGGTGAAACCGAAATGGTAATCATCCCCAAGGATCAACTTTATTAGATTTGGAAGAGGTTACATTCATACATAGACTGACCGGTCTCGGGGCCACCAACACGTGCTGGGCATTGTGCCTGGCTCGTGCTGGTAGAGGGAGTTGAGACCTGGCGACTGGATTCCTGGCGCTGGTTGAGCTGCCCAAGTTTCTGTCTGCCGGACTCCCCCTATAGTTCTGCTGTGATTCTGCGCACCCCCTCTAGTTTGAAACATAGTGCTTTCTGGTAAAGCACACTTTTTAGGACTTAGTTTTTATTTTGCTGATTAAGCTTGGCAAGCTTGGAAGAATCAGTCTGGCTCCCGGACATGGGTCTCGGGAGCCGTCCCGGCGGCCGAATCAACTTGCTTTCTTGACTAGGCCATGACTCGAGCTCCAGAGCTAGCTCATGACTTGTGACTACTTGACTGGCTCACCACAGGTCGGAGGCTCAGTCCTTGACGTTCTAACTTGCTCTGGGACCTTAGAGAGTGTCACCCCTTTGAGTCTTACAGGGCACGCTGGGTGCACCCGAGTCAGCTTTACAACAAATGGCATACCGCTGGCGTCCCGGGATACGATCCTCAGCTATGTGCCAACTTAAAAATTTGGAAGCGGCCTTACAACTGGCGCTTTTACCGAACACTGAAACCCAGAAGGTAATCAAAGTCAGTTTGAGGAAAATCCCACTTTATTGATAGATCTGAGAAGGTTACATTTCAAGTGTGTGACTGACCCTAGTCTCCGGGGCGCTAGCATGCCAAGGCGAGAGCCATGACAACATTCCAGCAAGGGAGACTAAGACTTGGTTGGAGCTCGCCCTGAGTCGCAACCCGCACTCCCCTATAGTATTGGTGTGATTCGGCACCCCCCCTCATAGCAAGCACTCTACCCATGCTTCCTTTAATCATGCCTAGATTGTGTGAGGTGATTGCACATCGATCTGAGCTCTCTGGGCTCCGCTAGAACCGATCAAAGATTTTCAGCCATAGGAACTTGGCGTCGGCTGGATTATGGTCACAGTGGCGCCTGGAGCGGTGCCGGCGCCGTTGGCGCCGGGAGCAGCAGGGGCGCTGCTGGCGCTGGAGACATAGCTGGCGCCGATGGCACCGGAAGTAAAGCTTGTAAAGGTAGCTTTACAACATCCACCTCACCTTTATAAAATCTGATGTCCTCATCAGATGTCGGATTAAAGTAAAGGTGTCTCCCAATTAAAATGACTATACATTTAAGCTGCTTGGCACAATAATCAATTTACTGGCCACTTTTTATTAACATTAAAGCTGGCACACCACAAGTCGGAGGCTCAGCTCTTTGTACTGAAAGATTACATAACTTGAAAATATATCTTTGTCTGGGAAAAGCGTAGATTTGATGTCGCTTTCGTAAAACCCAAAAACCTTATTAATTGGTGACAGAGGCCGTTCTTTGAAATGTTCGCCCCTGTCGCTTCTGACTTTCGACTTTGGAACTCCTTTGAGCTCCTGATTTGTCCTTGATGCACTTTGTGTTGAGCTCCTTGAGCTCCAGATTTGTTCAGTTCCGCACAAGTATCAGAGCTCCCTGAGCCAAATGATTTATCGTTTGATTGCCCACTTTATGGTCCACTCCGTGCCTTGTTGCTTTTGCACCTTGATTTCTCTCCTTGTCTTGAAGTAGCTCTTTGAATCAGCCCAAATGTAACCATTGACCTCGTGGAAAGCCAAAGGGTCGCACCAGTTTGATCCGCATCCGAACTATCTCTTCGCGTTTGTTTGAAGCACCATGTCCGTCGCGCAAAACTTGACTTTCACAATTCCATCACTGGTCAGTTGACTCACAGTCAAAATAAGAAGTGTACATCGAGCTTGGCTTCAAGTAGCTCTTTTTGAATCAGACACATGCACCCAGAGTTTGCACTAGTCCGATCTCAATGCGAACTGTCCCTTAGCGTCCGTTCGAAATACCAAGTCTCTCATGCAAGACTCAACTTTCACAGTTCCTTCATTGATCAGCTGCCTTACACGTAACACAAGCTAGTGTACTCATATGTTTCCTCATCATTGCTGGTCTAGAGAAAGCCTATAACAAACTTTCCTTTCCACAGCAAAAACTTGTCAACTTATTAGGTCCAAAGTTCGCCAGTCTCCTCGTGTGAGTATGGCTAGGTCACCTTGAATTTGCCCCCATTTTGATCAACTTTCATTCAAAATTTGCCCCAAGAGAGAGGTGTGTTGATAGTTCCCCTCCACTTATAAAATCAGCTGATCGGACTTAGAGTAGAGTTCTTCAGACAAAAAGCCTTTCCAACACTTTGCTTCCCATCTGCTAGGATTATGGCTCGATCCAACTTGTTGCCAATCTCTGAAGAGGATCCTAGTCTTTCCCCTTTGAGGAAAAACCCAACTGATACTGGATATCACCCATGCTCAGTGAGTTTCAGTTCCGAAGGTGGCCGTCCCAAAATGAAGACCAATTGCTCCATAGAAGATCTCCCTTGAAATTGCCCTTTCCAACTTTGACTTCCTGCTTGCGCCTGGTGGGCGTTGTCGCAAATGAAACTAACGCAAGAAACAGGCTAACCATCCATCCTTTGCAAACACTGAGTCGTTTCGTTGCCATTCACGTGCGAGTACTTGAACTGCAAATCCGCCCCACAGATTCTGGATATCACCCATGCTCAGTGAGTTTCAGTTCCGAAGGTGGCCGTCCCAAAATGAAGACCACCTGCTCCATAGAAGATCTCCCCTGAAATTGCCCTTTCCAACTTT
Source organism: Diphasiastrum complanatum (assembly GCA_029204225.1). Classification (NCBI taxonomy): domain Eukaryota; kingdom Viridiplantae; phylum Streptophyta; class Lycopodiopsida; order Lycopodiales; family Lycopodiaceae; genus Diphasiastrum; species Diphasiastrum complanatum. Next base: position 24,219,220 of record CM055095.1, read on the forward strand.
TGACTTCCTGCTTGCGTCTGGTGGGCGTTGTCGCAAATGAAACTATCCCAAGAAACAGGCTAGCCATCCATCCTTTGCAAACATTGAGTCATTTTGTTGCCGTTCACGTGCGAGTACTTGAACTGCAAATCCGCCCCACAGATTCTGTAGTCCTCTTTGTTTGATGGTATCAGCCTTCAAAAGAAAAGGTTCCTTCTCGAGCCATTAGCTCCTTGTATCACAAGCAATCATGCAAACCAGGCAAAGCACGAGTACTAAGACTCACCACGAATACATACAAGTAAGACACTCAAGCAGGTTTACTAACAAGTAACAAAGACAAGGTCCCCCTTTGAGATAGTCCTGCCAATGGACCTTTGCCTGGCCGCGCCCATACAAATCGATCATGGAATCAGCCCACATAGGACACCCCTCCAACTATCCGTGCTTTCACCATTAAGCAGCATATTGCCTCAGTCACGCCCCACCACTTTTTGGTTGATAGCCCTTATAGCTAAACGATCGGCAACTAACCACCCGTGCTTTACACCCGAATTCGAGCAGCATCTCTGTATCAATGGTTAACCCGTACAGTTCAAATATGTCGCCCTGCACCCCACAAGGTACAGACCGTGATTTCACCTCCCTAGGCAGCACTTTGTCTCATCCGTCCTACGTGCAGACAGTGCTAGGCTCGAACCACGAGAACTGACCGTGCTTACACCTCAAGGGCAGCACCTTGACTCATCAAGTCCCCCGTTCTGTCGACCACCCCGACCGTGGACACACCCATGCTTACACTATGGGCAGCACCTTGCACAACAATTGTCTTGATGAACCCCAAATCGTGGCCATTTCCGTGAGATCCGCATAGCTGACCGGCCAGTCGGCTCTGATACCACATGTAGCGCAGGCATCCCAAAGGGAGCCGGGAACCACGACTTAGCTTCCCAACCTTCAACTCTTGCCATCCAAACCCACTTGACATACAAGCAGCCAACTCGCCAACAACGATCAGACTTAACCAACTTGAAGTTCGTGAAAACCAACATTGAGATCCAACCTGGCGCCATGCCAGATCGGGGGTCCCGATGTGGGTGACTTCCCTCCAAGCAAGCCGCCCGACATACATCAAACTTAACCAACTCGAAGCTTTGTTACAAACGAGTAACATCCAATCCAAACAAGCGGTTTGACTTACATCAGACTTAACCAACTGAAAGCTTCGTCACGAGCGCTGGAAGCCAACCTGGCGCCACGCCAGACTGGACAGCCATAAACAGGTAACTTCCACTTAAGCAAGCCATCCAACTCAGCCGACAAGTTAGAGCCCGTTCCCCAAGAGCTTAACCCATTCACGTTTATGCAAGGAACACTCAGAACCACAAGCCGCGACAGATATGGAAACAACCAGTTCCTGGACCAAATGGTCCCGACAGCATACCGCTGGCGCCACAGACCGAATGGTCCCGACGGCATACCGCTGGCGTCCCTGGATACGACCCTCAGCTATGTGCCAACTTAAAAATTTGGAAGCGGCCTTACAACTGGCGCTTTTACCGAACACTGAAACCCAGAAGGTAATCAGAGTCAATTTGAGAAAAATCCCATTTTATTGATAAATCTGAGAAGGTTACATTTCAAGTGTGTGACCGACCCTAGTCTCCGGGGCGCTAGCATGCCAAGGCGAGAGCCATGACAACATTCCAGCAAGGGAGGCTGAGACTTGGTTGGAGCTCGTCCTGAGTCGCAACCCGCACTCCCCTATAGTATTGGTGTGATTCGGCACCCCCCTCATACCAAGCACTCTATCCAAGCTGGTAAAGCACGTTTTTCTCTCTCTAGGATTTTCTCTTTCTAGAAAGTCATTTTCTCTCTCTAGATTTTATTGATCCCCAGGCTTCCTTTAATCATGCCGAGATCGTGTGAGGTGATTGCACATCGATCTAAGCTCTCTGGACTCCGCTAGAACCGATCAAAGATTTTCAGCCATAGGAACTTGGCTCCGACTGGATTCTGATCACAGTGGCGCCGGGAGCAGCAGGGGTGCTGCTGGCGCCGGAGACATAGCTGGCGCCGATGGCGCCAGAAGTAAAGCTTGTAAAGGTAGCTTTACAACACCTACCCAGGTAAATATTTTGTACATATCCAAAGTATGTGAATTGAGCACATATTCTTGTAAAATAGGGTGAGTTTGGGTTAGGTAGATCAAATTCCAATGACATGCATAAAGTCTAGTTGATCTAGTATGACATGCAATGATGTTGACAATGTCTAGTGTGACATGCATGTAGAATTTCACATGGAATTGGTCAAATATGACCTAGTAGAAACTCGAGCTATAATAAATGCATTATGTCCTAAGTTTACATTGAGACATGCAAGATATGCAAATACTCTAAGGGACACATGCATGCAGTTTTGTAGGTTCATAGTTAAGAATTTGATATTTGGAGAAAGTAGGTGGAAGCTAGGTGCAATCTGTGCATGCAAGCAGTTAGGTGTCAAGATAATAGTAGTTTGCACTTGAATAGGTGTAGGATATGCATTGAATGCAAGGAGTACCACGAATCTAGACTCTCCTATATATGTACATATCATTCTCACTCATTTATAATAAAGAATCAAGCATTTGTAATGTCATAATGTCAAATTTGGATCTCATGCAATCTTGCTTGTAATTGTATTCTCTCTCTAACTCGGATTTTGTGTCTTCTTCATACACAATCTTGCTTGTGTACTTTCCCTTTTTTTGAGTAATTAATGTAGCTTTGATCTATCGCATTCTAGATTGTGCTCTAGCCATAATTTTGTTGGTAGATTGCATGATTGCTCTGCAGGTGATCTGTGTGCCATCACAAAACATGGTAAAGATCATTCACACATTTCTTGTGGTTCCCCACACGTGTGAAATTTCTTGAATTTCATCATGGTATCAGAGCCATACCATGCTTTGAATGCTACTAACATCAGGTGTTTGAAGGATTCTGTGACAATTCAAGCTAGGAAGCTGTTTAGCAGTGTTTTGCTATCTATTGCTGAGCAATTTTTTGGTGAATGAGGCTAGAATTGATATTTTTAGTTCAGAACAGAGGAGGTACGGAATTCTGACATTTCACACATGTGAAAACCAGAATACTTCATTTGACTCTATTTCCTTGGTGCTAGGTCCAAAGTACTAACACTATAGCTTGTTGGAAAGCTAGAAGAGCCTTCTTTCCATTGCAATTAGTTTCAATTCATTCTGATGACCCTAGTAGGAGTTATAAGCTCTTAAAGAGGGGTAGGGAGAGACCTAAAACCCGAGTGGACACTTTTTGAATTGATTATATTGCATGCATGATTCTTCATTCACAGGTTTTTGGTACTTAATTTGAGATAGGATTGGATAAGTCAAGATTATGTTGTCATAGTCACATCATTTCACACAAAGGGTTGTGTTAGAGTTAAATGTGTTTTCTAAAGTGTTTTTCATTCATTTGAAACTCGTGGTAAAATTTGACATCAGAATTGTAAGTGCTTCATTAGAAGATTGAGGCTAGATCCAAATTCAAAGTGATTGATTTTCTATTGTGAGCAAGGACTCACATAACTGTTGCAAGTTTTTGCATAGGATTTGGTAGAATAACCAATTGTTTTTGGTTCCTATTGCAAAAGAGAAGAAACACATTAACAAATCCATTATTTGTGTATACCAATTCAGCACTTGAGATCTAGACAGAGTCATGTAACACATTGTTTCATACAATTTGAGTGTATCCAAGTCAATAGTGTTGTCTTTAAGCATTTCACACATGCCAAAATAAGAAAGTACCAAAATTTGTCTGTACTCCAATTCAAGTTGAGAGGTTGATCTAGTTTGTCTTGTTTTGGTGGAATATTTGAGACCTGTCTCAAATTCAGTTGCAAGATTTTGCATAGGATTTGGTAGTACACCCAATTGATTTGGTTCCTATAGTAAAAAGAAGCAAGACACTCAATTCCATTTTTGTTGTCCAAATTACAAAGAGTCTTCACATACATGGCATCTGTAGGAGATTTTCTCTTTGAAGCTAGTGAGAGACTAGATACCTTCAACTATTTAGTTTGGAAGGATAGAATAGAGTCTTTGTTGATTCTTTATGGTGTAATGGACATAGTATTGGAAATTGAAGTTGAACCTGAAGCTTATGATGAGGCTCAGAGATTCAAGAAGAGAGCAAGAATTACTCTTCAAATCATCAAATTGAACATCTCTGATGAGATGTTGAGAGAAATAAGTCCATGTACCTCAGCCAAGCAGACTTGGAAAACCAGTAAGAACAATTTTGAAGCAAAGATCACATCAAGACTTTTTACTCTTAGAAATTAGATCTTTTCAGGTTTTCACAGAGTTGATGAAAGTGCTTTAAGTTTTGTAATGAGAGTTAAAGATCTTCACAGAGAGATAGCATGCATAGGAGATACTCTAGAGAATAGTCAACTTGTTCAAGTAGCCCTTAATGGACTTAGAGAAGAATATGCAAATGTTGTGCAAACTTATGCTATCAAGGAGGAGCTACCATCTATGGAGGCTCTACATGATATTCTTATTGCTGAAGAATGCAAGCAAAAGAACAAGTTGCCGAAGATCAACACACTTTCAAGGAAGGATGGTGGTTGTGGCAAAGATCACTTTGCCAAGATCAAGTCAAGAGGGAGCAAGCCTTCACCAAGGACAAATCAAAGGACAAAGACAAAGGAGTAGAAGATGATTCAACTCATTCTTCAATCTTCAAGAAGAAGACTCAAGAAGATCAAGCCAATTTTACCATAAAAAATTCACATGCAAGTTGTGGAGATGCATCTCTCATGATGTCTAGCTTCTCCTCTTTACCCTTTAATGATGTATCTTGGTTTATTGATAGTGGTGCTACATCTTAGATGAGTTACACCAAAGATTCTTTTGATTCTATTGAATTTGTTCTAGATCCTAACAAATTAATATACACAACTGTTGGTGATGCATGCTCAATTGAAGGAGTTGGGATTTGTTTCTTGAATCTTGCATCTTCTGTGAGTTTATCACTTTCCAATGTACTTTATGTTCCTAATGTCGCAAAGAATGTGATTAGTGTTGGAAAGTTATTTGATGATGGTTTTGAAGTGGAATTCAATGTCAATAATGTTCTATAAAGAAAGGTGATAAGATTCTAGCAAGTAGATCTAGATATGGAGGCATTTTCAAGCTAGATGTGCATGAGAATGCAAGTACTTGTGATTTTGCATTGATGACTTGTGTTTCCAAGGAGAAAGTATGGCATAGGAGGTTGCATGTTTTCAATTTCAAATCTATGTCTTCAATAGTCAAGGAAATCAAGCCGAGATTGGCTTATTCTATGGCAAAATCACATATGGATCCATATTTGATGTCTTCTACCAAGTCAAAACATTCTATCATCAACAAGCAAGGAAGTTGACTCTTGCTTTTCTACTCTTATTGATGGTTTCACAAGTAACCAATGGCTATGTCTTGTCTCTTCAAGTTTCATGGTGCATGTATATTTTCGCAAAGGGATTCTCTCAGAGATATGGTACTGACTATTCTAAGACCTTCTCTTTTGTCATGAAACATTCGTCCCTACATTTACTATCTGCATATGCAGCTACTTATGATCTTAGGATTCACATTGTGGATGAGAAGACAACCTTCTTGCATGGTGAGCTAGACGAGGAAGTCTACATGGATCAACCCCCAGGATATGTCTCGAATTCACTTCCTACTTATGCATGCAGAATGCATAGGAGTATCTATGGTCTGAAGCAGTCAGCGCGACAATGGTACAAAAAGAAAGATTAAGCCCTGAAATCCTTAGGATTCAAGCCACTAATGGCTGATTCCAATGTCTATGTGAGAAGTATAAGGGAAGTACAAGGGAAGCTCCTTAGATCCTGCTTACAAATCCTAAACACACAGAATAACCCACTGGGGAGAAACCACCCAACCAAGTAGAAGCCTCCAATCAATCTCTAGAAGCCTCACCCCCAAGCCAAGGAAGAAGAAGCATGAATGTAGAGTGAGAGCCTGGTAATGAATCATGAACCATGATGAGGAGTAGGGCGAGTTTGGACCCATTATATAGAGCCAAAAGCATCCTGGGCACACAGCCATGCATAGCCCTATGTTCCCTATACATAGATTCACCTAGAATCGAGTCCCATGCATGGACCAACTATTCATAGAATTGTTATTGATAACTCTACACATGCATACACTGTCTCATACCTTGTCTAAACTCCATTTAGTGTGTTCTGGGCCTCACAAGGATATTAGTTACTTTTGGGTCATGTCCAGTATGACGTGGCATAACTAACAGCTTGTTTCACTGGAGTACCATGTATCCAAGACTAGGAGTATATTGTATCCTATGTACTGGTCATGGAAAAAACATGAAGATCATTATTGTAACTGTGTATGTGGACGACACTCTGATACTTTGCAGGAGTGAGAATCTTATTGTTGAAGTGAAGAATGATATCTCGAAACATTTCGAGATTGCAGATCTTTACCTTGGTTTACAGATTGATAGGGGCTATGAGGGAGGTAAATTGTACCTTCATTAGTCCAAATATACCCAGAAAATCTTAGAAGATTTTGGGATGCTGAATTGCAAAGGAGCGAATACTCCAATGCTTGCAGGAATTGTACTGATGAACGATTGGAGGACTGAAGAAGATAGAGATTTGATGCAGCTTACACCATATAAGCTGATTGGATCGTTGATGTACTTGCAGATAACACACGTCCTGACAATGCTTATGCCATGTTCAGGATGAGCCAATTCTGTACAAATCCAAGTGCTCCCCCTTGACCGCAAAGGGGCTGGTACCAGGGGACATTAAGCATTTAGACATTTACCACTTATGTCCACTTTGAACAAAGTCTCACTTCTACTTATGGGATTTCTTTGAGCGTGGGTTGTGGCACCACTTTGCCATTTCAACACTCCCCCCCAAAGTGGGGCACATGTCACGTTGCCTACTCTGATACCATGTAGGAGTTCGGTGGGCCTTCAACAAATACAACTTAACCTTTCTGGTTTAGAGGTTGCACCATGATGCAACTTAACCTTTCTGGTTCAGAGGTTGCACGAAAATCATGGAACATTTTTGCCCCTTCCGTGAGCCGCATTCTGGGATTCCGTCCCCGGACGCCTGGCTGCCCAGCGCCTGATTGATCTTTTCGTGAATTCTTCTCTTTCGTCTAGTTTCATTTCGTATGCTCGAGTTTGTTCATCTTGGAGAGTTTATAGCTTTGTCTAGATTCTTCAGAAATAAGAATTCCTTGGAGAGTTTCTAGATTAGGCAACTCCTCTTTAATAGCAAAAGATTGAACAAGATTATCATAGTCATCTCTCAAGCCATTCAGTATACTTGAACTAGCTCATCTTGGTTAATAGTAACACCAACACATGAAAGTTCTCTATGTAAATCTTTAACTCTCAGAACATAGTTAGATGCACTCTCTTCACTTCTTTGGAAACTTTGGAAAATCTGATTCCTAAGAGTGAGTATTCTAGAAGTATTCTTTGCATCATAGATGGCCTTTAGTGCATCCCAAGCTTCTTTGGGTATAGTGCAAGATCCTATCTCTCTCAAAATTTTATTAGATACATTCATCTTAATGAAATGTAGAGCCATTCTAGCTCTTTTTTTGTACTTAAGAATTTCAGCCTGTGCTTGAGGCTCCTCCTCAACACCAAGCATAATATCCATAACATCCTGGAGTATCAAGATAGACTCCATTCTGAAATTCCAAGTTGAGTAATTAGAAGTGTTTAGTCTTTCACTGGCTTCTAGAAGATATCCTCCCTGAGATGCCATTTTAATAAAGACTTCTTAGTTATTGGAGTGAGATATGTTTGAGCTTGTTCCAATTAGACTTAAAGTTGTTGCTCTCTTTCACTATAGGTGTTTTCAAGGATGTACTACCTTCCTATGCGAAACACTTGCAACTGTATTTGAGATGACTCTAAAATATTCCACAAAACAAGTTCAATAGATCAGACACACAAAGTGGATTGAGACACTTTGGCTAGTTTGAATCCTACTTTTGGCACATGTGAAATGCATCAAAAGAAAACACAATTGACTCTCAGAAGGCTCAAAAGGTGTTCGTTACTTCAAACTCAGTCTTATGGCATGAGGTAGCTACAAAACTTTGGTTCTTCATCATTGATTGTGAGGAGAGGTACACATATTTATGGAGTTTGAGGTAGCTTGAGGTAGAACCACATCTATCCATTCCAAAATGACAAGTAAAGTGACATCTAGAGTCTATGTGACATTTGTCACTTGCCATGCATTAAATTCTACCAACTTTTTACAAGTGTACTAGTTCTGACTAACAAAGTACAAATCATCATGCATGTGTCCATTATACTTTGTGCATGCCTTGCATGTCACTATGGATCACTTACAATAAATGCATGTGAATTGCCACGAGTTCTACAAGCATGAAGTTGCCAACTCTATGTCTACAAACTTATGCAAGTTGTATTCTTCAATCTAGACATTACATAACCATGCAGCTCGAGTTCTATGTAGGCCAAACTTGGCATTTTGCATTTATGAGCTACATACTTGCATGGTACAACATTTGTAGCAAACCAAGAAATCAATATGATTTGTTTTTCCAATTTTAACACTCAGTAATTCTATTCATGCAAATAAAAGTTTACTTTGGCATTATAGACTTGGTCACTTGAATCATGCTGTTGTACAACAAATGTCTAGACAATCTATTGTTCTTGATCTCGAAAGTTGAGTTACCTGTCTAGTTGGTAAACCGACTAGAAAACCATTTAAATTAAGCCATCAACATATTGCAAGAGGATTGTTAGACATTGTACATTCAAACATTTGTGGCCCGATGAGAAATCCTTCACTGAAGGATGCAAAGTATTTTATAACTTTTATTGATGAATTCTCCAGAAGGAGTATGGTGTACTTTATAAAAAAGAAATCAGAAGCCTTTAACTGCTTCAGAATCTTCAAGGAGCGTGCGGAAAAGGACACTGGAAGGACGATCAAGGCCCTAAGGTCAGACAATGGTGGAGAATATATCTCTGTCGAGTTTAAGAAGTACTGCCAAAGCCAAGGCATTGAGCAACAATTCATCACTCCTTATAGTCTTCAGTCTAATGGCTTAGCCAAGAGGAAGAACCGTACCCTGGTTGAATCAGCCAAATGTATGGTAACGCATGCATCGCTGTCCAAGAGATTTTGGGCCGAAGCTGTCTCCACTGCAACTTACATCCAGAACAGATATTCGACCAAGGCCCTCTCAAGCAAGACACCCCACGAGGTGTGGATAGGCTCTAAGCCTTCTATGAAGAACTTAAGAGTGTTTCGATGCGTTGCCTATGCGTAGATTTCAAAAGACACGAGGAAGAAATTGGACTTCCAAGGTCTCAAGACCATCCTGATTAGATATACTTAATCTGATAATACATACAAGCAGTATGATCCCAATACCCAACAGATCTTGTATAGCCGAGATATAGTCTTTATGGAGGATCAGCCCACGTTGCTTGCTCTAATATCATGTAGGCATTCAGTGGGCCTTCAACGGATACAACTTAACCTTTCTGGTTCCTTCTGCTTGCTGATCATGATCCTGGTTGTAGGATCCTTTGCTAGCAGTGTTTTGGTTGTCTGGAAGGATCTAGGTAAGGCTCTCAACAGATAAGGGAGCTGCTTCTCTATTGACACTGCATTTTCTGCTCCAAAATTGTGTAGTGAAAGGAATAGATCCTTCATCTTCCTAACAAAAGAAGTGAGCTCTTTGCCATCCCACTGTAGGTTTGTCAGCTGATCTTCAAGTATCATTATCTGACTGCATGATTTCGTCTGAAATCTTATGAGTAGTATATCCCACATCTCTTTTGCTTTAGAGAGTGTATTTGTGTAGCTCCTTACCTATTGTTGTAGGCATCTCCTCGGTGCCATCTACCCAAGGGAATAATCCTTCTCCCTTCAGTATCAGCGAGTTCTTAACCTTCCATGCTAGGAAGTTAGATCCTAATGAATCCAAAACTGTACAGATCTTGGATTGTATGTTGCTAATTGAAGCGATTTCTCTTGAATTTGTGTTCTCACTTGTTAATGGTTCTTAGTTTGAATGCTTAGCTTCCTAGATCTGATAGCTTTTTTGGCTATGTCAGACTATGACAAGGCAGCTCTGATACCACTGATGGAAAAATCCTAGATGTGCAAATTGTGCAAATTCAAAATTCCACTAAAATATGGAAACAAATTGATATAAATTTCTCGAACGATTCGCAAACAATTTCGCAAAACTATTCTAATCACGAATAATTTCTACTCGAGAACAATTCATGATCCAATCAAGCTCTGCAATGAAACGAAACAAAATGAAACTAGATGAAAGAGAAGAATTCACGAGAAGATCAATTAGGCTCTGTAACGGGACGAGATAAAACAAAACGAAACTATACAAAATGAAACGAAACAAAACGAAACTTAAGTGAGCTTTGAAATTGATTTACGCTTATAACCAAGATTGCGAAGCGAAACAAAGCGAAGCACGAAGAAAAACATGAAGTGAGAGCATTCCCGAATAAAATCAGTTCGTGTGGAATTCAAACATGATTGCTGGTCACTGCTGGTTATATCATTCCTACAATCCTTCAAAATGTAGACATACACTGCTGATCTACGTTATAAATTATTATAGCATTCAACAAAATCAAACCAATTTGCGGAATTGAATAAACAAGTGAATCAAATACACAAATAAGAGTAGACAAATATTCATTTGGGATCATACAATCATTCAAAATAATATGTGCATAATAGTTACAATATTATCTATTGATCTTCTAATTTTTCAAGCATTGTGTGACAGATCACACAGTGCATTGGCGTGAGAGAAATATAGTTCTCTCACGAATAATGTCTCGCTTACTTGCGGACTTCTGGATCTACTGATCCTCTTACAAAATTGTCTCGCTCACAGGTGGACATGTCTTCTGTATATTTCATCTTATAGTATTATGCATCAAGCAGAAAGTATATAGTTCACGAAATTTTTCGTGTCGCGTCGTGTAACTTCCAGATCAGAAAGATTAAACATCTACAACTAATCGCAAATTACAAGAGTGGCAGATTAGCCACGATCTAGAGTACTTCTATTGATGTCATGATATTTGATCAAATACTTGTACCCCTTGGTACTTGGCTGATTTTCTTGGTCGTTCATGGAGCAAGAATGATTTTGTGTCGCAAAACAATTTCGTGTCATGTGTTGCAAAATTGTTCGCAAACAATTTGTTTCTTGTGTCTTTTCTATCAAAATCAGAGTGGAGAGCTAGCAAGGCTTTGGCAATAGAAACATTTTGTTTCCTCAGTGTTGGAATGGCAAAGTGGAGCCACAGCCCACACTCAAAGAAATCCCATAAGTAGAAGTGGGACTTTGTTCAAAGTGAATATAAGTGGTAAATGTTTAAGTGTTTAATGTCCCTTGGTACCAGCCCCTTTGTGGGTAAGGGGGAGCACTTGGATTCGTGGGCGGCTAGGCATCGGGAGATGGGATCCCCGAACGTGGCTCACAAAAGGGGCAAAAAGACGCCATGATTCTGGTGCAATCTCTGAACCAGAAATGTTAAGTGCATCACAGTGCAACCTTTGAACCAGAAATGTTAAGTTGTATCCATTGAAGGCCCACCAAATTCCTACATGGTATCAGAGCAGACAACTTGACCTATGCCCCACTTTGCGAGGGAGTGTTGGAATGACAAAGTGGAGCCACAGCCCACGCTCCATAAGTAGAAGTGGGACTTTTTTCAAAGTGGATATAAGTGCTAAATGTCTGAGTGTTTAATGTCCCCTGGTACTAGCCCGTTTGCGAGTAAGGGAGAGCACTTGGACATTTACCACTTATATCCACTTTGAACAAAGTCCCACTTCTACTTATGGGATCTCTTTGAGCGTGGGCTGTGGCTCCACTTTGCCATTTCAACACTCCCCCTCAAAGTGGGGCACAGGTCACGTTGTCTGCTCTGATACCATCATGTAGGAATTTGGTGGGCTTTCAACGGATAAAACTTAACCTTTATGGTTCAGAGGTTGCACTGTGATGCAACTTAACCTTTTTGGTTCAGAGGTTGCAGCAAAATCATGGAGCCTTTTTGCCCTTTCCGTGAGCCACGTTCCGGGATCCCGTCCCAGGACGCCTAGCCGCTCACGAATCCAAGTGCACCCCCTTGCCCACAAAGGGGCTGGTACCAGGGGACATTAAACAATTAGACATTTTACCACTTATATCCACTTCGAACAAAGTCCCACTTCTACTTATGGGATTTCTTTGAGCATGGGCCGTGGCTCCCCTTTTCCATTCCAACAATAGCTCTGCTTGTCCCGACAGTGTTCGTAGTTGTAGAGTTCCGATGCCCTTGACATCGTGTGGGCTCCCATCGCCTAGAATCACTACTCTGTAGTTTTTGAGTTCTCTATAGTCGATCAAGATTCTTTTGTTGCAAGTGATGTGTGATGTTGCTCTTGAATCAATGACTACGTCGCAATCTTGTTCAATGTAGCTTGTTGAGGCTTCATCGAATATTGTGAAGGCCTCATCGCTTTTGTCTGCATCCCTTGACGACTCTACAACATTCACCTTGTCAGCTTTGTTTTTTATTTTCGGGTTGAATCTGCAATCGTATGCAGAGTGTCCCTTCTTCTTGCAATGCATGCAAGGTATTGTGGGATGAAACCAGCACTTGTTGGCTGTGTGTCCTGGCTTGTAACAGTGATCACAGGAGGATGTTTGTTGGTTGTCGTTGCCTCTACTCGAAGACTTTGTATTCGCCTTGTCGAATATGGGTCTGGGTTTGTTCCTCTTCTTTCCCTTCATAAAAAGGGCCTTCTCCTGGTCACAACTTCCTTCTCCTTCGTCCCTCATTAGTCTCTCATCAGCGACAAGACTGATTGCTCTCTCGAATGTCATATCTGATAGGCTTAGTATGAGTATTCTCAATGCCTGATAGGACGCAAGTAGATATTTCATGAAGTACATCAGTTGTTGTGGTGCTGGGACCTGATGTTCTGGTCCCGATGCAACAAGTTGAGCAAAGATCGTTCTGATCTTCTCAACATGCTGATCCAACTGGTTGCCATCCCATCGTATAGATTGCAGTTGATTGTGAAGGTGCATCACCGAAGCAACAGTTCTCACTTCGTACTTCTACTTTAGTCTTTTCCATGCTTCATGGTTGCTCTCACAATCTTCAATCTGCATGAGTATTTCTTCGTTAATGGACGCAACGAAGATCGCCATTGTACGTTCATCTTTTTTTATCCACTCAGCTCTCCTTGGGTCTCCCTATGGAGGCTGCACCTTTGTGAGTTTGGTCACCAACCAGATGCCTTCACCCTTCAGAAGTATTTTGATTTTGAATTTCCATACTCTGTAGTTTTTGCCATCAAGACTAATTGCTATTCTCGTTTGGATCATTGTAGCCATATTGTGTTGTCTTAGAGAATCACTTCTTGGATATCATATAGCGATAACTTGAGCTCTAGTACCATGTAGTGAATTTTGCTTTGTTTGTGTTTTTCCAATATCCTAAGCAAGTGACTACAGATCACAGATCATGACAGAATCAATCGAGAAGACATCGCAAATGATAAGGTGAAAAGAGAATAATTGTATTTTATATTTTTGCATTTTCCAGTGAGTCGTTCAGTGTCTCGGTTGTTGAGGCCTGACACTCACCTCAGTCATTGTGTTCTGCTCGTTGGCAGACTTTCATGCACAACTCTACTCTACTCTTCTTTTCGTTCTCTCTATCGTCCTCACTGATTCTCTCTTTCATGTTAATCAAAATGCGTATTTATCTCCAGTGTGTGGAGTTCACAAGATAGTTTATTAGAGAACTACAAGACAAGTTAATGCTACTCAACTAGTTAGTTATTCTCTATTATCGCTGTCTCTTTTAGCTGAGCGTGAAGTACAATACACCATGCTCATCGAGCCGCTAGTTGGCGGCGGGAATTGTTTGCTTTCGTTTCATGTCTTTCCTCTAGTGTGTTTCATCACCTGGTCATTGGGCCGAATCTCGAATACTTTTCTTTCGATCTTCGGGGTATGTTCACCCTTCGCTTCGTTTCACTTCGTCACCTTCACGACAAAGTTGCAAGAGTTCACAATTTCTGACAATGTTGACACCTGATCCTCCATATAATATAGTAGCTTCTTCTTCGAATAATTTGTGCTTGATAGAAAGAGTAATATTATGTTGCTCCCTCTCCCAAGCCGCTTTCACATTTAGAACATTTTTGGCATCTTCAAATTAGACACAATATAATTGTCCTTGTGATGTTGTGTCCGATTCGGTATTCAGCCAATCTGACAAGACACCCTTTACTTGAAGTTCAAGTCGAATGAACTCTCCAATAGAGATGTTTATTCTGTTGGATAAGATGTTTGTTAGCAATTCTGTCCTTGGAGTTTTGAGTTCAACCATATGAAATGGTTCTTCTCGATGATTTAGTCGCACAACATTAGATTTGTGTGGTGAATCTTGTGATGCCGTCACTTATTGATGTCTTTCCAGTGAAGAGTCTTGAGGAGCTGTCGGTTGTTGTGCAACTTTAATAGCTTCCTCGGCCTATGCTTCTTGTATCCAATGTCTGATCTTTTGATATTGTCTTTGCTCTTTCTTCACATTAGGATAAAATAGTTCTCCTCCTGATGTTGAATGTTGATCCACTGACACAGATATAGAATGTGGTGATGATGGAGCTACCTCCTTGCACTTTTGTGCTCACATAACAACTAACATTGGAACATCAGGACAACTGAGTGTGGATTGTGCTCATGCATGTTGATTGACTACAATCCGGTTCAATGGTGCACTAGTGATGATTCTCAATGGACAATTCTTATAACATTTTTCATATCCACACTCACGGAAGAAGGGCATATAAACTCCTTTGTTTGGATATTCAACAATCCTATGTCCTTTTTTGCATCCATAAAATTTGTATAATTTGCCCTCTTGGCATTGTGGTTGTGCAGCGCATGTGGTGTAATACTTATTAATGGCAAAATTGACAAAAAATTCTGCAGGTCCATACCATTGTTGCATTTCTTGTTGGAGAAACATTTCAGCTTCCACCGCCGTGAGATTCACCTAAACTGGTTGAGGATTGTTCGTCCCTAAAGGTGTTGGTAGTGTCATTCTTTGTTGTTGAAGGGCTGGTCCAAGCCTTGGTACTGTGTTAGGTGCTCCTTTATGGTAAGCCTAAGAGGTCCGAAACTGAGCTCTATTCTGCTCTATAATTTATGGATTGTGGGGAGAATAAATAGTGTTGTATGAGGATGCATTACACATGCGACAGTATTTGCATGTCAGCTTCAAGTTCTGCTTCAGTACTAGACACTCGTTTGAAGTGTAGTTCTGGGCACAAATGGGATGCTAGACATTGTCCCTTCGAGGATACTACTGATGATAAGGCTCTAAATTATGGTGCCACAATATTTTGCATAGCCTTGAGTTTTTGGTCAAAACTAGACTAAGAGCTACTCCATCTACTACTTATGTAGCTTCATGATCTGTTCCATCACGATTCATTGGATAGGCTCACTAAAGCTGAGGCTGATACAATCGAAGGAGTCGAGGCATGACTAGATGTAGATCCTAGTGTGGAATCATCATTTGGTCCTTCATCGTTTTTCCACAATGCATCTTCCATAGCTTTGTGCAATGTGGCATATTGCTCCCATCTTTTAAGCTTGCATCAGATGCTTTTGGATAGTCCTGCTAGGAACCACATGGTGACCGCATGATCGAGAGTCAACTCTAGATTACACTTGGATGACTTGCCTTTCGCAAATCATTCACGACTGATTATCAGTCGAGCTCAGTCTAGCTCTTCGCGAATCATTTATGACAAATAATTTGTCTAGCTGTTTGCGACAGATTATTCTTCTGATGTTTTGTTAATGTTTGGCTACGTAATCAGATCGACTGTGATTTCTATCACTAACATTCTGTTTGTTTCTGATAGGCATAGTCATGCTTAGGAAGAAAGTAATATAGCTCATTCTGTTGCGCACAAACACTTTTTGTTCAAGTTCTTTTCTCGTTCGAGTTTCGAGTTCGTTTCTTTTTCGTGTTCGTTTTCTTTTCGAGCTATTTTATTTTCTCATGCACGACACACCCTCTTTCTCCAACATAGAGAATACATCAAACAGGTCAAACGAAAAAAAGCATAGCAATATCGCCACAAATCTGAACACAGAACAAAAGAGTTGTTATCAAATTAAGTATAGCAAAATATACATGTCAATAATGCGGTAGAGCACAAGACAATAGCAGATGAAACCGCATGCTCTACAAAGCTAATTCAATCTGTAAAAGGAATGAACCTATTATTGACAATAAAGAATCAATGCGCAAGGCATATACTTTGTCTATCTCTGATAAGCTTCCGATGCTATTATTTTACACACACTTCATCGTCTGAATACGCGAGTAATATTTAATATATATATACACAATGTTACATGTGTGCAAATGAAGAAAGTACAAAGTGGATGTGTTGTCTATAGGAGATCGTGGGTGGATACTATCGTTGTCAAGTATGTTAGCACAGTTCCATGGGATGGGCATGAAAAGGCTGCGACGTCAGCCTTTGTTGATATGAACATTGGTGAAGATGCAAAAAAATGCGTCACTCTAACGAAATGCCTTAGGATTTGATTTATAGGGTGCCTTCATTTTTCCTAGGGCACCTTTGGCATTTTGTAAGATAGTTCCGTCTTTTCTTCGCCTGTGAGAATTTACTTGTATTTATGTCGACAGTCGCATTTTATTCGTCTATCATTGGGATTTAGGAGAGTAGAGGAGATAAATCCAACACCCCCCCTTAATCTGGATCCGTGAATGCCTTGATCTTCAAAGTAAGCAATGCACAAAATTTGTTGTGTGCATTAACACTTAATGCTTTCATGATGATATATATCTGCAACCATTTCTTGCATTATGCAGTATGTTAAGCTCATCTCTTTGTTGAGAACCTTGCCCTTGATGTAGTGATATCTAATTTCAATGTACTTACTAATAGAGTGAAATCTAGGGTTGGCCGATAAGGCAATAGCACTCTGATTATCATAGAATAAAATTGTAGAGCTGTACTGATACAGATGAACGTCTGACAATAAATTTCTCAACCAAAACACTTCCTTAATAGATTGAGAAATAACATTGTATTCTGCTTCTATAGAAGAAAGTGCGATACAGGTTTGCTTACAATTGTTCCATGAGATAGGACTACCGTTGAAGAAGAATGTAAATCCAGATGTGAACTTACGATTGTCTACATCTCCTCCCTAGCTTGCATCAGAATATCCACTGAGCTGATGAAGATTGTCATTGCTGACATCTCCATAGCAAATGCACTGGTCCATGGTAGCTCGAATATACCTCATGACTCTCATGAGAGTCTTCCAATGGGTAATGCCAAGATTAGCCATATATTGGTTGAGTGAGCTTACTGCAAAAGAGATCTCTGGTCTTGTAGAGACCATTGCATACATGAGAGATCCAAATATCGATCGATAAGGATACTCTCTCATCTACTCCTCTTTCTGCTTGTCTAGGGACATTGGTACTTTGACAAATGTAGGCCTGGATCCATCGGTGAGTGAGCTAATTTACGATTCATTAGATTGTATTTTTTAAGAACATTGTGAAGATACCTTTGTTGAGTGATGTAAATCAATCGTCTCGCTCTGTCTCTGTGGTTTTGAATGCCCAAACAAAAGTGAGTTTCACCCAGATCAGTCATGTCGAACTCTGAAAACAATATTTGCTTAGAATCCTTGACCAAATTGGTATTGTTGCTGAAGAGCAACGTATCATCCACGTATGAGGTGATGATAATGAAGGATTGCTACATTGACTTGAAATAGACATTACAATCATCAGTGCTTGGTTTGAATCCTTATTCGATGAAGAATGTGTTGATCCTCTAAACCCAAGCTCTGACAGACTGTTTCAAGCCATAAAGTGCTTTGTGGAGTTTACAGACATGATTCTTCATACCTTCCAGAACGTATCCTTTGGGCTGGATCTTGTAGCTGTCTTCTTGTATAACTCCATTTAGATAGGCTGTTTGCACATCAAGTTGATGTACTTCGAGGTCGGCAGTTGCAACATAAGACAAGAGTGCTCGGATAGACGAATGTTTGACTACTAGACTGAAAGTCTCGCTGTAGTCGACGTTGGGGATCTGAGTGAATCCTTGTGCTACCAGTCTTGTCTTCCTTCGATCAATTGCTCCGTTTGGCATTCTATTTGATCTTAAAGATCCATTTGCAATCAATGATATTGCGGCCAATAGGGGCTTCAACTAGTGACCACGACTGGTTCTTGATCAGAGAGGAATACTCTCTGTCCATAGCTTCTCTCCAGAGATCAGAGTCTGGTTGGCTGAGTGCCTCTTCGACTATCGTCGGTTCTTGTATCAAGAGACATGCAGACTCCGGAGTATACCTTGTGGGATGTGTGCGCAGTCGGCTTGATCTTATGGGAGGATTTGACTGTTGAACTACTCCTGGGACTTGTTGCTGGGTAGCAGCAACATCTTCGTCTGATTCGTTGTCAAAAAGTGGGTCGACAATAGACACGCCTAGGCCAGAAGCTCGGACAGTCATGTCAATGGCAGGTGATGAAGGTTCTCCTGGAGCAATATCCTTGCCTTTGATGTTGACGAACTGATCCTCGATAAAGACTGTATCTCGACTATACAAGATTTGCTGGGTATCAGGATCATACAGCTTGTATGTATTATCAGATGAAGTATATCCAATCAGGATGGTCTTGAGACCTTGGAAGTAATTTCTTCCTCGTGTCTTTTGGGATCTGCACGTAGGCAATGCATTCAAACACTCTTAGGTTCTTCATAGAAGCCTTAGAGCCTGTTCACACGTCGTGGGTTGTCTTGCCTGAGAGGGCCTTGGTCGAACATCTGTTCTGAACGTAAGCTGTAGTGGAGACAACTTTGGCCCATAATTTCTTGGTCAGCGATGCATGCGCTAGCATACATTTGGCTGATTCAACCAGAGTACGGTTCTTCCTTTTGGCTAAGCCATTAGACTGAGGATTGTAAGGAGTGATGAATTGCTGCTCAATGTCTTGGCTTTGGCAGTACTCCTTAAACTCGATAGAGATATATTCTCCACCATTGTTTGACCTCAGGGCCTTGATTGTCCTTCCAGTCTCCTTCTCTGCATGCTCCTTGAAGATTCTGAAGCAGTTGAAGGCTTCTGATTTCCTCTTTATGAAGTACACCATAATCCTTTTGGAAAATTCATCAATACAAGTTATAAGCGTTGTCTGCTTCGGGTTTCCCTTCTGCACCTGTAACAACGTCATACAATTTTTTAGCAATTAGTACAATTTTCATCTTAAATTTCCACAGATGGTAATTGGCTCCATCAAGCTTGTCCATGATGTGACTGGCTTTCCCTTGGGAATCCATGTGGAAGATTAGTCTAAGTGATAGGAAAAACTATCAGTGACTTAAGTATGAAAATCTGGCACTGAGTTACAGAACAAGAAGACAATTACTCTATCAGCTAGTAGAGTTTTTTATTGTGGAAGCTTATCAGGCTACAAAAATAGCTCTAATACCATGTTGGAGAAAGAGGGTGTGTCGTGCGTGAGAAATAAAAATAGCTCGAAAAGAAAACGAACACGAACAAGAAGCGAATACGAATAGAAAGTGTTCGTGAGTAGCGAAATGAGCTATATTACTCTTTCCCTAAGCATGACTATGCCTATAAGAAATGAATAGAACCTTAGTGATAGAAATCATGGTTGATCTGATTACGTAGCCAAACATTAACAAAACATCAGAAGAATAATTTGTCGTGAACAGCTAGACAAATTATTTGTCGCGAATGATTCGCGAAAGGCAAAACTAAATAGTCGTTAACAACTAGATTAATAATAACTCGCTAAGAACAGATTACCAAATTGAGCAATAAGAGAGTCAGACAGAATGAAGAAAAGCATAACAATATCGACACAAATCTGAACATAGAACAAAAGAGCTATGATCAGATTAAGTATAGCAAAATATACATGTCAATAATGTGGTAGAGCACAAGACAATAGTGGACAAAACCGCGTGCTCTACAAAGCTAATTCAATCCGTAAAAAGAATGAACCTATTATTGACAATAAAGAATTGATGCGCAAGGCATCTACTTCGTCTATCTCTAATAAGCTTCTGATGCTATTATTTTACAGACACTTCATCGTCTGAATACACAAGTGTTATTCAATATATATATATACACAATGTTACAGGGGTGTGCAAATGAAAAAAGTACAAAGTGAATGTGCATTCTGTAGGAGATCGTGGGTGGCTGCTGCCGTTGTCAAGTCTGTTAGCACAATTGCAGGGGATGAGCGTGAAAAGGCCATGACGTTAGCCTTTGCTGATATGAATGTTGTTGAAGATGCAAAAAAATGCGTCACTCTAACAAAATGCCTTCACTTTTCCTAGGGCACCTTTGGTATTTTGTAAGGTAGTTTTGTCTTTTCTTCACCTGTGAGAATTTACTTGTATTTATGCAAACAGTCGCGTTTTATTCGTCTGTCTTATTTTACATGTAAATATGCAGACTGTGCAACAACATGAGTAAAAATGCAGCATGAATGGAGGCAGATTAAAATGAGATTTAGGAGAGTAGAGGAGATAAATCCAACACTTTGACCCTTTCTCTTTTTTCCATCTTGATTTTGAGCAGAAGGAATGGGCCTTCTAGGAATTTTCGAGGCTTAAATCTGGTGATCAAAGCCACTTTTACCACTTCCCTATCGATTCATATTTGTGTTGTCTGATATCAGAGACATTGGAAATAGCTTCGACTTTTCTAGTGAGGCGGTTTCACTATAGATCTCGCATGCTTTCCCATAGATCTGCAAGAATAATGTCCAAACAACATTCCTTCATGGATACATACAAGAAGATATTTATATTTATCAACCAGAAGGTTACGTCCTTCAAGGCCAAGAGCATATGGTATGTAAATTGTAGAAGGCACTTAATTGCCTCAAGCAAACTCCTAGGGCCTGGTATGAAAGAATTAATCACTTCTTGTTGGAGCACAACTTTACTTCTTGCTCTGCAGACTCAAATGTATATCTCAAGTATAAAGGGTCAAGCTATGTCAATGATTCTTTAATCATCAGCAATTCAAATCAGTCATTGCTTGAAACAAAATCTTTGCTTTCAAAAAAATTTGAGATGACTGATTTAGGCCCAGTTCATTACCTACTTGGTATCACCGGAGATCGCGCAAGCAGAAGGATCGCTATTTAATCAATGTACTTCGCAAACATGGCATGGAGGACTGTAAGCCGATAGACACACCCATGGATCCAGGATCCAAACTATCAAAAGACATTTGTACTAAAACTGAAGCATAATAGAAAGAGATGTGCAAGTACCCTTATCATTCCATAATCGGATCATTAATGTATTCTATGATTTACATAGGACCTGATCTAGCATATGCGATAAGCACATTGTCAAAATACATGTCCAATCCAAGCTTACAACATTTGAAGACTCTGCAAAGAGTATTAAAGTACATTCAAGCTACGAAGCACTATGATTTGTGCTATAATGATGATACAGAAGTTGCACTCACATTAGTTACCTATTCAGATTCAGATTGGGTTGATACTATAAAGTCCACATCTGGTTATACCTATTTCCTTGCAGGAGGACCCATCTCATGGAACAATAGAAAGCATAAATGCATTTTGTGGCCCTCTACAGAATCTGAATACACTGTAGCTACATCAGCCGTGAAGGAGATTATTTGGCTCAGAAGGTTGCTATAGAATTTGCAATTTCCACAGATCAGTCCAACTATACTCCAGTGCGACAATCAGAGTTGTATGGCTCTATCTCTGATACCCACAAAATCATTCTAGTAGAAGTTCAATTTCATTTTCTTAGAGAGAAATTTTAGAATAAAGATGTTGTACTAAGTTACCGTCATACAAATAGTATGTTGGCATTTTGACAAAACCATTGTCAACAGAGAAACACTCTACTTTGGTAGGTATGTTAAATCTCAATTTAAATTTAGATTCGTAGTAGTAAGCTTATTGCATGAAATGTAACTTCAATATTTGCAAATTTTTCTAATAACAACTATAAGCAAATTATTTTGCTTACCAACTTCATAAGAATTGGTGCAAAAGAGTCAATTTTTAGGGTAGAATAGAGCCAGTATACTGGTTCCATTCTACCCAGAAAAAAAAAATTATTTTTGTACCCTCGAAATAATCCCGAGGGAAATTCTCTCTTTGATCTTTGGAATAACCCTCGAAATGATTCTCTATAGACCCTTGGAATATCCTTCGAAAAACACTACTTTGTGAACAGGGCTATTTGAGGGATATTTTGAGGGATATATCGAGGGACCTCTGAATATCCCTTGAAAAACACTTTTGTGAACAGGGCCAATCACCTCGAATATTTCAAGGGATATATCAAGAAACCTTAGAATATCCCTCGAAAAAAAACAATTTTTTAACGAGACAAAAATACTATGATATTCTTCGAGGGCCCGATGAAAATTTCGAGGGTCTATTATCAAGGGACAGATTGTTGGATATATTGGCGTAAAAGGACTTTTTTTAAATTTTTGCTTCAGAAAAGCCTCGGTATTAGGGTCGAAAATGTTTAAACAAAATGTTGTAGTGCTAGCTTTGGCTTTGATACCACTTTCAAGACCAACACCAAGGATGCAAACTAGATGATTGATACAAAGAAACCAAAGGACATCAGATGACGAAGAAATGAACTCCCAAATCTAGATCAAATAGATCTAGCCCCCAAGTAATGGACCATACATCATCTTCAAGAAATGATCATGATACCCACATGCCTCTCAAGCGAATAATGGTGATCTAGTAATTAATTCATAGTCTAGAATGAGCAAGCTAGAACATGATGTGTCATCATTTGATGACCCCACATCACACACTCATTCATCTTCAACATCATTATCAATTCCATCATGTAACGAAGATTTACATAATCACAGCGAAGCCATAGGAGATATGTGGATAGAACTAGAAATAGACTCGTTTGGTATCACAAATTTGTTGCATGATGCAACAAATGATGTACTACTAGATTCATGATTTTTATTTACACATATATGTACTAATCATGTTATCAACCATGCCTCCACATATTGTGATTTGTTTTTTCCGTAGTTTGGTAAGACAAAGTTGTCGCATGTACAAATGATGGAAAACATCTTCATGATTTTAAACTTCATGTATAAACCTTACTCTCAATCATGCCTCCAAATGCTAGTTAATTAATAAGTCCGTTTTATTCATGAAAGAGTGTGAGAACGTATTCATAAAATTTAATTATGATTGCAAAGCATAATTCTTAATTGATCAGGACTCATGCATTAGTGTTGGCAAATTAGCTTAGATGTTTTTGAAGTTATTTTCGACAGAAGTATCAACGATAACCATAGTAGCATTTATGGATGATGGTCATGCTAATTTTCCTAAGTTCAAGCAAATAGTTCTCCTAGATCACGTAAATGCTTCAGCTTTTCTTAGAAAAATAAGTCTGGATGTGAACTAGCAGGCCATTCAAAGCAATTTCAAAAGCCTTATTTGTCTTGACATACATGAAAATTTTAATGGAAAATGCTTTCCAGGATCTAAGGATTATTAGCAACATAATAGAATGAAATTAACATTGCAAAATATATACAAAAGCTGACCAAAGCTCAAGGATCCTTGTAGTCTTCCCTATGACAAAATAAGACATTGGAGTCTCCTTGCTCTCCTTTTTTGGTCACACATGAGTTTATAAAAAGAAACATGGATGTGGTTTTCTTCGCGTTTGTTTGGCTTAAATTCATTCAAAAAAATTACTGCCACCTTCTGCAGCAGATCCATTCATCTATTTCATAAAACAGAAAAAGCTAATCAGTGGATTCTGGTAGATGCCCATCACAATTCAATAGCACAACGCCATCTCCAACTACAAGTGAATCAGCTTTTGGGTGGTGAACGAATAAGCAGTCCTCTACTGCCACTGACTAGGAAAGAAGCTAAATCTACCTGCATGAGCCCTTAACAACAATTAATGAGCTAATGCAAGAATATACTCTTATCGTTACTAAGAAGGAAATGTGAGAAAGTTGGCGGAAGTTTATTGGCACCTCAAATTCACATTATTACTTGAGTCCTTTATGGCTGTATCAGCTCTTACTCAAGTTATTGTAGCTGGCCTTGGCGGAAGGCACCCCTTAACAACAATTAATGAGCTAATGCAACAGTATGATCTATCATTGCTGAGAAGGAAAATGTCAAAAGGTGGCTCAAGTTTAATGTCACTACAAATTCACATAATTTGGGTCCTCTATGCGTTTATCAGCTCCTACTCAAGTTATTGTGGCTGGCCTTGGAGGAAAGGCAGCACCCAACCCAACAAGAGGTCATGTGAAAGATAGGAAAAAGCAAAATCAAGCAGCTGTAAACAATTTTAAATTATCCACAGAGCAGCAAGTAGTGCAGCTTGGCACTTCGAAGCCCATTCGGTTGTAGTAATTGATTGTGTACTCATAAGAAGAGAAGAGGAACGATAGATCAGCTTTGCAGAAGTTGTTGCAACAACAGAAATTAAAAGAGACCTTTCTGGTCATGATCTTTCTGATCATGACCTTTCCTGTCATGATCATCCAATCCTTGGGGCACAGCTGTTCCAATACAAGATACGGCGACGTGAATGAGCAAACAAAACTATGAGACGGTGATCAGATTTACTAGGATCATCGTCCCTTGGGACTAACTAGCTCAGAGAATACGTCATTGTCATGGGCATCTTCAGAATACTCACTGTTCACACTATGCTTGAAAGGGTAGTCCTGCTCACCATCCTCCACATGATAATGATCCGAATTAACGCCTCGCTGCTGAGGACTGGTCATGCCATTGAGGCCAGTGCGATGGATCGCGATTGCAGATTCCTGCAGCTGAAGGACGTATTCCAGGTTCCAGAGGATGTCACCCATTGCTGGGCGATCAATCCCTTCTTCGGCAAGGCATTTTTCTGCTGTTTCGCCGAATTTGTGAAGGGATTCGGGGTCGATCTGTCCACGCAGGAAGGGGTCGATGATCTGCTCCAGCTTGCCCATCTTCTGCCAATGCATCGCCCAGTCCACTATGTTCACCTGATCTCTGGGCAGTGTTGGGTTGATCACAGGCCGAGCGCACAACACTTCCATCAGCACCACCCCGAAGGAATAGACGTCGGATTTCTCTGTCAGGTGCTGCCTCCGGAAGTACTCGGGGTCCAGATAACCGAAACTGCCTTTCACCGCCGTGCTCACGTGGGTGTGATCCAGAGATGGGCCAGTTTTACTCAGCCCAAAATCTGATACCTTGGCAACGAAATTCTCATCGAGGAGTATATTGGTAGTTTTCACATCGCGATGAATGATGCCTTGGGCTGCGCCAGTGTGGAGGTAGTGTAGCCCCCTTGCTGCGCCGATGCAGATGTCAAGGCGCTGCTTCCAGGAGAGCGAGGGAAGGTTGGAGCCATACAGGTGCCCGCGCAGGGGGCCATTCGCCATGTGATCATACACCAGAATCATCTCGCAATTTTCCTCGCAATAGCCGATGAGGGAGACGAGATGGCGGTGGCGCAGCTTGGAAAGCATCTCGATTTCTGTTTGGAACTCTGTCATGCCCTGACCAGATGAGGTATTGCCCCGCTTCACTGCTACCCGTGTGCCATCGAAGAGGTCGCCCTTGTATACCTTCCCGAAACCGCCCACCCCCAGCAACAGCGACTCGTCGAAGCTGTTGGTTGCTTCCAGAATCTCGTGGAAAGAGAAGAATCTGCCACCGTGGTAGGAGGCGACGGAGGCAATGCTGCCACTCTTGCTCCTTCTTGAGGATGAGGCTTTGCTGCTATTGGCGATGCTGTGGAAGCTGCCATAGAACGGCAGCGATAACCATCGCGAAGAGGACTGCTTCGAGGGTTGCCTCCTCCTGTTCCTTCGCGAGCGTACTAGACACGAGACGCCCACCAGCAAGGCCAATGCAGCAGCCAAGCCAGCGATCACGCCAGCTACCACAGCCAGCGCTCTGCCCTTACCTTTCCCTTCACCAGAGCCTGCACCCACTTGAGCTGCCACCAGCGCTGCAGGCACCTCCACCAGTGCCGCCAGGCTTCCCTGGGAGTTGTTCATCTTCATGATCTCCAGGCCATTCAAGATGGCTTCGTGGAATTCGGCTGACGATCCAGGAGTAGGTCCGATCTGCACCCGCATAGTGCTTGATCCCTGTGTCAGCATGGGCGCAGCCACATCCAGATAGAATGGCACATCAGCAGAAGGCACTTTGGCCAGCAGATCAAGCCCTCTGTAGGCAGTCTCATTGTTGATGTATACATTGAAGATCCTCTGATACAAGGCAGAGTAGACTATCTCGCAGAAGTGAAAGCGGACATAGTAGGTGTAGCTTGGATCAACGGGGAAGATCCACGTGAGGTTGAACATGGAGTTGACTATGTTTGAGACACCCATTGTTCTAGCGGTGCCGTAGACGCTAGGGGGAGCGATATATTCCGGTAGAGTGGAGGTGTATTGGATGGTGTTGACATAAGGAGGGATTACTCCCAGCGCGGCGCCAAGTAGAAAGGTATTGTCAGGCAGCCACGTTCGCGCTTGTCCCGAGTCGTTGGCTGGATTGACTGCCTGGCCGCCCACGTTGATCCTGTACATGGTCTCCATGGCGACGCCTGCGAGCCCAAATTGGACAGGTAAACCGCGGCCCAGGAGGATGTTGTCGTCTATGAAGCTGTCATCAGGCATGGATACCACCTCGATCCCATTCACGAAGGCATACGCATTGGCAGCTATAGCAGAAGGCACAAAGTTGATGGAGATTTTGTTCGAGATGGAGTTGATGGTGTATTCTTTCACAAGGTAAGTCTTCTTAGTGGAATTGAGCTCGAGTGCGGGGCTGAAATCAGCCATCAGAACATATTGATCGGCGAGGACGGAGAAGTTTGAGGTAGCTGGATTGAAGCTCATGTAGCTAAAGGGGTAGAAATGAAGGCGAATCCAGTGCCTGCCAGGAGAGACAGCAAAGGTGTAGGCAGTTTGGGATGTGAAAAAGCGACCTGTGAGATAGATTGCCGAGGGGAGATCAGAGTTCTGGATGATGGTAGAGGCGAGCAAACCAGCTGAGACGAACGACGATGGATCGTCTGCCTGCCAGAGTCGACCATCCACAGTGCTGTTTCTAGTTGCTCCGCAATCTATGAGATAATTATCCTTTGGGGTCCATTGGCCGTCAGACCTGACCATCCCAAGTCTTAACAAGAGAAAAAGAATCTGACAGATAAGCACAGGATGCATGGCTGCAGCTATCTAAGCAGCAAAAACTGTTTCTTCTTCTCCAATTGCAGCTGCAATTTAATAGAGTCTGCGATCTTGCTTCAATTTTCTTCTTCAAGGCAGCACTCAGCTCTTATCCACAGCATGTAAAAAGTACATCTCTCCCGGCCAGCACCGCTGTCATCGTAGCAACTCCTCCTACCGCTCACTCAGCTTCATCAAAGAATCTTCTTCTCAACACTCCATTCAATATAGCAACACCCACTGCGATCACAGGCTCGTAGCTTCAGTTCCTGCATCGCTTTCTTTCTGGAATTAGCACAATTACACCGGTACCCACATCACAATTACACCCACATCTTTATCCAGCAGCAACAACAATTCACAAAAAAAAAAAAAATCGATCACTGCACAGCTTTTGAACAAGCATGCATCATCATCATGAGCAGAATCATTCGTCTCCCTGTGCTCCTTGCTCCTTCAAACTAGCTCACAAACCCATTCGCCATCTCTCTCTCTCTCTCTCTCTCTCTCTCTCTCTCTCATATATACGAGGCAGACAATGCGGGGGGAAGCGCAGCACGGTGGTAAGGGTTGGCGCATGCGAGAGATTGGAGGCAGACAGGACAAATGCAATTGGACAGAGAGCGAGCGGCTCGGGAGGAACAGACAAGACGTCGACAGGAAGTCCCACTACGCGTCGATGGCCCCGCCCCTCCACCACCAGGAGGCAGACAGGGCGCTTGCATCGTGGATTGTGAAAGCATATATGTATTATGGATGCAGACAATAGCCTTTATGCTATCTATATTCCTATTTTCATTAATCTTCATTTTTTGCATTTTTGTTTTTATAAACTAATAATGTGTGGAAGTAAATATCTCTCTCATTTTGTTTTTTTCTTTGTTGAAATTTGAAGCTAAACTGATCGTTTTTCTCATGGCTCTTTTTTGAGAGTTCGATTCTAGAACCGCGACTTTATTTTTATCTCGATTTGTTTTTTCTTTTTAATGTGCACTCCAAAAGTGCTCAAAATTGGAATCAAAATCTAAGCCTAAATCCGAATGGACTCACCTTATTTACTATTAACACTCATACCTTCAGCCAAAATCTGGCAATCAAAATTCGCAAAATGTTGCTGCTTACGACAAGGAGATTCCAGGGTTACTTGGTACAAGCCTTCCTTCATCGACACATGGAAGTACGATATCAACTTTGGATTTTTTTGGATAGGCATAATATAGCCAACAAAGCGGGATAGTTTTAAACAAGGTTGTGTGACATTCGTGGCCGCTCTTAAGCTAAATGCATAGTGGGGATATGTTGTTTTTATTCTTGGGCGGGTTTATTGTTTTCTTTATATCCATCGATTTTGGTTGATGCTTTTTTTTAGCCAAACATAATTGTCACGTTCAAGTATAAGAAAACTCCCTTTGCTAATTCAACTACAGGTTATAAATATTTGCAAAATTTTTAAAAGCTCATTCTTGGTGGTTATCTACCACTGTTTATCAATAGGATATCAACACAAGTATATGCCAACCCTATACTACGGTTCTCAATAACGACCAATTCTATGAGAAAAGTATACTCACTTGGTCCAAGGTGATACCTTGTCGCTATACTTATGTTATACAGTTCCTCCCAACACTAGCTTTTTGCTCCATCCATAGGAGCCACCACCGCCACCCTTAGATCAATTCAGAACCACAATTAATAGGTAGTCATGCAGGTCAAAAATACACGCCAACTATGACTAGCATGGATTTGACAAGTTTATAGTGATTCAAAGGTGGTGGTGTGCTTGAGAAGTGCAAACACCAACTCCCAAAAATTCCTATACTACAAATGACCATTGTCAAGCAGTCTAAGACACAGTTGACTACTTACTCATCCTTACAATTGCAACTAGAATTCACTTAGAGCAAATACGTTGGTGCTACAACAACTAGTAACTAGTCTTGGCATTGCAAGCATTGTTGAAAATTACAAGGAATTCTACTCATCAAAGCTCATGTTGAATGTATTTGACGGGCAAGAAAATATTTATAGGCCAAAGTGTGTCAAGATTAGCAAACTAGAAAGTGCTAACTAACAAATTCTATGAGTTCTTGGTAGTCCCTTATAAGAACATTTGGCATAAAGACATTCGAGAACAAGCTGCAATGCACTATGGGAATCGAACAATTAAGAATATGTGGAACGTTCTAACTAATTTGCTTTCTGGAATTGGCATAACGATTTGGCAGGGCAATAAGGCAAGCAACATGATAATTAGTGAAGATGTCATACCAAAATCATAATAAATTTCAAATTTAGATTTTTTTTAATAATTGAAATGCATGTCAAAGGCCAATGATCAAAGCACGTAATATAAATCAATCCATAGAGAGAGAGAGAGAGAGAGAGAGAGAGAGAGAGAGAGAGAGAGAGAGAGAGAGAGAGAGAGAGAGAGAGAGAGAGAGAGAGAGAGAGAGAGAGAGAGAGA